>JAAALK010000285.1:63990459-64201828 GCA_019279435.1 Zizania palustris | reverse complement strand
TCCACTCTTGCGAAGGGTGAAGTGCGAAGCCTGCTCGAAGCACCCTGTGTGCGGAGCCTGCACTGACTTAACAGAGTTGTTTTTCGGGGTTGTGGTTGGAGCGAAGTCTTCTTGGCTTCGAACTTTTGCACCTTGCGAAGCCTGTGTTCGGAGCTGTCAAATACCTCCGAACCAGAACTTCGAAGGTTGTGTTCGAAGCCTATTCCGCAGTAGACTGAATTAAAACAGAAGGCTATTTTTAGCCTGAAATTTTAAAAGCTCCCATTCACCCCCCCTGTGGTCACCGTTTCTGGTCCAACAGAAAGAAAAATCATGCACATAATGTTTCAGGGCTGAGCTGTCATGATTACATGAATTAGAATCAGACATATAAGTGCAAGAGATGTAAAGGCAATTTCACACACAATGAGCATATACAAGACAGTCAAAATCTGCTCCCCCTCACAAAATGCCGTAAGGGTGACAAATACCAAGTTCCCCACGCAAGTAGGCAAATCGAGAAGCATCGAGGGGTTTTGTGAAAATATCGGCTAGCTGGTGTTGGGTATCAACATATTGAAGTTCAATATCACCCTTCTCATTATGATCTATGAGAAAATGATATCGCACTATCAATGTGTTTGGTTCTAGAGTGCTGAACCGGGTTGTTTGCAATACAAATAGCACTAGTGTTGTCACAGAAAAGTGTAACACTCTTATAATCAAACCCGAAATCCCGCAAAGTGGAAACCATCCACAAAATCTGAGAGCAACAGCTAGCTGCAGCAACATATTCGGCCTCAGCCGTCGATTGTGCAACACTAAACTGTTTGCGGGAAGACCAGCAAACCAGAGAAGTACCCAGAAAATGACAAGTACCAGAGGTACTTTTCCTATCAATCCTACACCCAGCAAAATCCGCATCGGAATAACCTCGAAGACACAAAGAGGAAGACGTTGAATACCAAATGCTGAATTCGAGGGTATGTCTGAGATACCTGAGAATGCGCTTTACCGCTTGGCGGTGCGAAGCTCGTGGTGAAGCCTGAAAACGAGCGCACAGACACACTGCAAAGTGTTTGTTTGGCCTCGTACCAGTCAAGTAGAGGAGGGAGCCGATCATGCTTCGGAACTCCTTCTGATCTACGACTTCTCCATCTTCGTCAGGATCCAATGCTACAGATGTAGCCATTGGAGTGGCGAGTGGCTTCGCATCAGCCATATCGAACTTCTTGAGCAGGTCCTTGGTGTACTTCGTCTAGTGGACCAAAGTACCTTGTTTGCTTTGCTTGATTTGCAAACCAAGGAAAAAAGTGAGTTCGCCCATCTTGGAAATCTCGAACTCCCTGCTCATGGCATCTGCAAACTCGGCAACAAAAGCATGAGAAGAGCCACCAAAGATGATATCATCCACATAAATCTGAACTAGGAGGAAATCTTTGCCATGCTTGAGAGTGAACAGGGTTTTATCAACAGATCCCATCAAATACCCCCGCTCAAGCAGAAAAGACTTAAGTCTGTCATACCATGCCCGAGGGGCCTGCTTGAGTCCATAAAGAGCCTTATGAAGTTTAAGGACTTTATGTGGGTATTTGGGGTTTTCAAAACCAGGGGGTTGTTTTACATAAACATCTTTGCCTATGAAACCATTAAGAAAAGCACTTTTGACATCCATTTGATAGAGTTTGAATCCCCGGGATGTCGCAAAGGCAAGCAAAATCCTAATGGCCTCAAGACGAGCAACAGGTGCAAAAGTTTCAGTAAAATCAATCCTTTCTAATTGAGAATAACCCTGAGCTACAAGTCTAGCCTTGTTTCTAACTATTGTCCCATCCTCCCCTTGTTTGTTTTTGAAAAACTATTTTGTTCCAATGAAATGAACATTTGGTGGAGGATCAACTAAATTCCAGACTTGGTTTCTCTCAAAATTTTCAAGTTCTTCATGCATGGCATTGATCCAACTAGAATCAGAAAGTGCATGATTAACATCTAAGTGCTCAAAAGAAGCAACAAAAGTGGAATCAATGAAATGAGCATGTTATCCTTTGATCAAGCTCACCAATGATCTGCTCGGGAGGATGCATCCTTTGAACATGGTGTGGAGCCTCACGGTGGGATGCAGTCTCCCCCTCAACTTGTGCGTTGGAGTGGTCCAAGATGACCGATGTCGAGGTAGTTGCTTCGGGACCTTGTGCCGAAGTGGTCGAAGCGGGGTCGGCTTCGGGGGTTGATGTTGAGAGTTGTAGGGGTTCATCCTCGAAATCTCCGAGATCTTCTTCTTCGAAGATAGTCTGCTCCATATCGTGTTCATTTGCCTGTTCAAGAGCAGAACTAACAGAGGGGGTTGATTAATCAAAAGTCACATCACATGACTCGATGACAGTGTTAGTCTCCAAATTATAAACATGATAAGAATGACCATGTGTAGTGTAACCCAAAAAGATCCCGTCAGAAGAACGTGACTCAAATTTATCAAAATTACCACGTTTTAGGATAAAGCAACGACAGCCAAAAACTCGAAGATGAGTAACCTTGGGCTGTCTCCCAAAAGTAGCTCATAAGATGTCAAGTTCAAAATTGAGCGCAAGAATATTCGGTTTGAGGTGTAACATGCAGTGTTCATGGCCTCAGCCCAGAATTTTCTAGGAGTCCTATGCTCATCGAGCATCGTCCTAGCCATCTCAACCAAAGTGCGGTTCTTCCTCTAAACGACACCGTTCTGTTGAGGAACCCGCGGAGCAGAGAATTATGTTCTATGCCATGCTCCATGCAAAAGTCAACAAAGAGACTGTTCTTGAACTCAGTGCCATTATCACTTCGAATCAATTTCAATGCACCAGGGAGTTCAGTGAAAAGTCTCAAAGCCAAACTCCGAAAGTGTGAGAACACTTCATCCTTGCTGGCAAGAAAGAAGACCCAAGAGTAGAGAGAGAAATCGTCGACAATAACTAGCACATACCACTTGCCGCCTAAAGAACTAACCCGAGAAGGACCTACATTGTCCATGTGGAGAAGTTCTCTGGGTTGTTCAGTCATCACAGTGGTGACTGGTGAGTGCGAAGCGGCAATCATTTTTGCATGTCGACAAGGATCGCAAACTAAATTCTTCTCAAACTTGAGCTGGGGCAATCCTCGGATTAGACCTAGGGCACTCAGACGAGCGAGCAACTCAAAGCTCATATGCCCTAGTCTCCTATGCCACTTCCAAAGCTCAGAAGTAGAATGTGCAACAAGACAATGAGAAGAACCAGATGACTCAGAAAAATCACCTCCAAAAACTCTCCCAACTCTAAAGATCTTACAAACCACAACGCTATCAGAATTGAGTACTTGTGAAGTATCGCGATGGAATCACACTTCGAAGCCCTCATCAAGCAATTGAGATACAGAAAGCAAATTGTATCCCAAATTCTCAACCAAAGCAACATCTTTGAGAGTGAAATTCGAGTTAATTCTTACCACACATTTACCTTTCACTCTACTCCTTCGATTGTTGCCGAAGGTGATATGTTCCCTTTGCTTGGTTGTGGTGAGGCTGGAGAACCATGCTGCATCTCCGGTCATGTGGCGTGAACAACCGGAGTCCATGATCCACGTGCCCTCCAAGCCTCGGTCTGCCGCCTACACATGATACGAAAATCTCGATCGCTCAGTGCTGGGGTGAGTGAAAATATGACGAGGCATCCAACACTGAGTGACACGAGTAGTAGGCACAGTAAAAATAGATTGTCTACGCACCGGATAATCAGAATGATGCAAGGTGCGAGGTCTACCTACATGCTGTGATCTAACAACATGACGAGGTCTCCTACTCTGATGAGGTACAAAGCTACTCACCCGGGGTCTACCACCATATGGAACATGGTGACCACCTTGAGGAGCAAAACCTCTCCGAGAAGCACGAGGAGCCTCAAAAACAGGACGTGAGTAAAACTCAGACTCATGCATACTTAAAGATGGGTAATGCATGTTCTGGAACCTCATCGCCTGAGAGCGTCGCTCATCCTTGATGCGACGAAAACAGAACCCAACCAGATGACCTGCCCACTGACAATAGGAACAATGAAAAACTCTCCTAGGGGCACTCTCATGGGTCATAGGAGCAACTCTCACAGGCTCCTTGGGCTTCTGCTGAGTGGTTTTCTTGGGAGGAACTCTTTTTGTGGGAGGAGTGGTTTTCTTTGGAGTTCGGGTAGGATTTTTGGCTGATAGAGTGTCTAACAGAGCTCTCTCTTTCTCTAGGGTAGTGGGTGAGGTAAAAACATTTTTGTTTTCACTATCTGAAGGAATCCTCTCAAAACCCAAACCTAGAGCTAACCCTGCTCTGTCAGCACACATCTTGGTCTTGGCCAAGAGCAAATCCATCCTACCCTTTCCCTCAGTGCATTTGTTAACCACAAAAAGAAGGTATTCATTTTTAGTCATGAGGTTCTCAGCTCGCTCTCTAATAGTGCCTAGCTGGTCCTTAAGGGTTATGCAAGTTTCACACACAGGTTGCACATCCTTAGAACTACCGGCCCTCTCCATTCTAGCCTCTAAGTCATGAACATGCTTATCACGTAAATCAATGCTCTCACGTAATAAAGAACAGTTCATGCATTCAATTATATCATGAGGTCTAGAATCAACCACCAAAAGCTGCTTCTGTGCAGTCTCAAGCTCAGATAGAGTTTGAGCATGTACAGAACGCAACTAAGCAAGCTTACCCATGACAATAGTACAAGATTCACATTCAGCATCATTAACCCTAGACTTAAGCATGGCATAATAAGTAGAAACAGTTTCTAGCCTAAGTCTAAGGTCTTTTCTATCTCTAGCGGCTTGCACAAGTAACCTATCCTGACCAAGAACTATTTCATTCAGTTCATCTAGTTTAATTGAAAGCTGGTCATAGGATAGTGGTACCTCAGATGAGTCACGCTCATCGCCGCTGTGATCGCTGTCGGCCATGAAGCAAATGCCGGTGAAATCTCATCCCTTCTTGTCCTTCTTCTCCTCCTTCCTTGGAGACTCCTCCTCCTCAGAGCTCGACTCCTCAGTTGAGGAAGTGTTGATGTTGCTGAGAGCAGCAACAAATGCTCTGGAAGCGGCTTTGGCTACTCTCTTAGCCACCTTGCCGCGCTTGCCCTTCACAAAGGGTTTCCTCTCCTTTTTGTGGTATTTGGGGCGCTCACTCTCATCTCTCTTCTTGAGTTTAGGGCAATTGGCCTTGATATGAGAAGTGTCGCCACACTCAAAGCAACCACTAAAACCACTTCTCCTCTGATCCCGTCTCTCATGGTGAAAACGGGTGAACCTTCTGGCAATGAGAGCAAGCTCATCATCATCCAGAGTATCCACCTGCTCCTTAGTGACGGAGACCAGGGAGGACAAAGCAAAACCATCTACAAAACACAAGTGCCAGATGTGCTTGGTTCTGCAGTGGTGCCACGACTAGTGCTAGAAACCAATGCCAATGGCTGTGGCAAAGAGTTTCTGTGCACTGCAAGAGATGCCTTGGCAATCTCTGTGGACTTCAGCTTGCTGAAGAGCTCATCACAGGTCAATGTGTCATAACCTGTGGACTCCTCAATGCTGGATATCTTCACTTCCAATATGCTACGATCAAGAGCATAGAGAAGCTTGATAGCCCTATCATGATCATTGTAAGCAAGCGTCCCATTGGACCGCAAGTTACTCACTATTGCATCAAAGCGAGAAAACATGGCATCTATAGATTCACCAGGTGCCTGCACAAACAGCTGATACTGTTGATTGTATGTGCTTTGGCGCCTGGCCTTAATCTGTGTAGAGCCCTCATGAAAAATAGTGAGTGTAGTCAAAATTTCCCTAGCTATCCTAAGGTGCTGCACCCTATCAAACTCACTCTGGCTCAAACCAATGAACAGTATATTTCTAGCCTTGGAGTTGGCATTATACTGATCCTTCTCTGTTTGAGAGGTGCGAGTTTCAGGGATGGAGTATTGTGAGTCCACAATCTCCCAAATTGCATTTCCTTGGCTTAACAAGTAAGCCTCCATGCGCACCTTCTAGTATGCAAAATCAGTCCCATCGAACTGAGGAATTTTACTAACTCTGTCCATGTCGCCAACAGATCACAAAACCGGTTAAGGTCAACTGGTGATCTTAACCCGCTCTGATACCAATTGTTGGACTGGAAACGACGACCAGAGGGGGGGTATATGGGAGCTTTTAAAATTTCAGACTAAAAATAGCCTTCTGTTTTAATTCTGTCTTCTGCGGAACAGGCTTCGAACACACCCTTCGAAGTTCTGGTTCGGTGGTATTTCACAGCTCTGAAAACAGGCTTCGCAAGGAGCTAAAGTTCGAAGCCAAGAAGACTTTGCTCCACCCACAACCCCGAAAAATCAGCTCTGCTAAGTCAGTGCAGGCTCCGCACACAGGGTGCTCCGAGCAGGCTTCACACTTCACCCTTCGCAAGAGCGGACCTCCCTCTGAGGACTTCGATCAACTCTGCTAAGGCAGTGCAGGCTCCGCACACAAGGTGCCTTCGAGCAGGCTTCGCACTACACCCTTCGCAAGAGCATACTTCCCTCTGCGGGCTTCGACCAAATACTCGGCGACAGCAACTGGTGCTGGGCTTCGTACTTCGAAGGTCTACACGCACACTGAACAGACTTCGCTAAGGACTTTGACACGAGAAGAAAACGGGCTTCAATTTAGTATAGAGACAGCGCTTCGCTAGTAATCAGAGAGGTCTAGCCTCCAGTTTACACAGAGCGAACAGACACTAAAAATCACACTTTGCTCAAACACACTTCGCTCGAACAGGCTTCTCACAAACTTCTCCAGAAAGGATTCAGTGCACAAACTCAACTCAAAAGAAGTGACACACAAGAGATCGAAGCAGGCAGCGAAGTATGCATACAAGCTCAAGCAGAAAATGAACACAGAATCAAAGCTTCGATGCTTGAACGGGGAACACAAAATGAACTCATATGATGAATACAGAGAGTGTGGTGGCTAGCACAGGAGTTCTACAATGAATGCTCAAAGTGTTAATGTGACCAACCCAGCCTCCACTATTTATAGGCACTATTCAGCCATGTGAATTGACTACTTTACCCCTAGGGTTTACACTGGTTTTGTCTCATCAGAACAGGGGGTAACTTTACTTGGAGGCTTCTTTTGTCAGCTTTGCAGAGGGGACAGCGTCAGCTTTTTGCAGAGCAGACACGGTCAGCCTTTACAGTCTTGGATTCTTCTGAAGCCCCCCTTCGCACGCGAGGGGTGCGGTAGCTTCGGTGAGATCCCTTGAGCCTGATGGCCTTCGCTTCACCGAAGACAGCCTTCGATACAGTGGCGGTTTTGAGCCGAAGCCGTCAAAGCCCTTGGGCCTTCGCACCAACACCTTCGGAGTGGACCACCACGGCTTCGCAGCTTCTCCCAGCTCGAACTCCGTCAGTCCGTGTACCGAAGCCATGCACGGCCGAAGTACCTCAAGTCATCCTCACTCCGGAGCCAGCCTCGCTCCGAAGCCTGCTTCACTCTGAACCCCCACCTTCGCAGTACCACCCTTTGAAGTCCCTCCTTCGTCCAAGGCCTCAGCATGAAGCATTCCATGAGCACTTCGTCGTAGTGTCTCTCCCCGAGCGCACTCCTCGATGATCCTCACCCGGACCATGCCTTCGATGCACCTTGACTTCTGAGACCTTCGTCGGGTATACCTTTGAGTGTATCCCTCCAGAGCACACTTCGAACGCCTTGCCTCATTGCTGAGGACTATCCACCATACTCCGAAGTCACTCCATTCGGAGTACCCTTCGAAGTGCCACGCCTCCGAGGACTTCATCTCAGAGTACCTTCACCCGGAGTCACACTCTGCACTTACTGCCTTCTCCTGGCGCACCTCGACCCGAGGTCCGACCTCGACCCCTTCGCAGCCTTCATGACGGAGCTCCCTGCTCCCTTGGCATCAAGCCTCCCGCTTGACCCAGGTTCACTTGCTACGAACCATCCATCACCTCTGAAGTCCCCTGCGCACCACAGACAAACAGACAATTGTATCCAGTACCCCGGAGACCTCTCCGAGTAAGCAACCTCCGATACACACTCCGGTGTACCGCCCAAAATACCGAACCCTTCGGTACAGCCAAGTCATTGTGTACTGTTGGACCCCTCCAACAGGCACACTCCGCTGCAACAGCTGCAGCAACCAGAGCCCACCGAACCCTTCGGTGAAACAGCCTCCGAACCCCTTCGGAGGGACCCCTTTGAATCAGAGGGTAAAATTTGTCAATCACTCATCACAGACTCCAAAACCAACCCTTGGTTTCTCACCGTGATTGAAAAATGCTCTAAAGGTAAAGAAAGGATGGATTTACTTTTGGCCGAGACAAATATGTGCGCTGACAAGGCTAGTTTAACATTGGGTTTCAGTTTTGAGAGAGTTGAGAGTCATGAGAAGGGCAAAACCATTTTTACCTGTCCCACTACCCTTGAGGAAGACAAATCCAAGATGGATACTCCACCTAAAGCTCTATCTAAGAAGTCCATCTAGATTCCTAAATCCAAAGACCAATACGTTCCATTTGATCCTAGACCATCCAATGCAAAGAGATTTCATCAAAGGCCACCAAAACCAAAGAGTCTAACCCTCAACTACTTCCCAAGAAGCCAACCTATCATTGTGAGTTTTGCCATAGAGATGGGCATCTTGAGGAGTTTTGCTTCAACAGGAAGCGGGGTGAGAGGGCTAGAAAGGCTAGTGTTAGGCATGAGATGTTCTACCAGTGTGGTAGATAGCAGGTTCCTCGGTGCGGTGAGAGGCGAGTTGCCAGGGCATGCCATGTAGGTGGTGGTCGGGGAGATGACTTTTGTGCCTATGCTCTAGAGGGTGGTTACCGTTCTGACAGAGTTCAAGTCATTTTCAATATGGATTTGGATCAAGTGGTCGTGACTTTAGGCAGTTTGATGGATCACGCTTTGAGAGAGAGTCACATTTTGGTCCTAACTACTTTACTCCTTTTGGTTTTTCCTCTTTTGAGCAGATGGTTGTGCACTGGTTAGTTCTTTTGCTAACCCCAGTGTCAGACTATTCACTCTTCCTTTTTACCCTTGATTTTGTAGTATCGGGGTCTAGAGGATATGTTAATCACACACTTGCAGATGGTACTCCAGTTTCAACTCCATGAGCATCAATGATCAGGGTAATAGATTTTTGTGTTGTTTATCTTTTTGTGTTGGATATTTTTGAGTTCTTTCTTTCTCTTGTTTTCTTGGCATTTGTGTTTTCATATCATGATTTATTGCATACACACAGTTGCACAAGATTATGTTATATGATTAACTGCTTTTACATGCACTTGCTTGTATGTGCTTTTGAATATATGTCTATGATCATGTTATTTCAGCTCTTTTGAATATATATCTGATATTTCAAATTAGTATCATTTCTATGCTTTAAAAAATCAAAAACATGGTCACTGCTTGGTCTGGTAACTAGCATGTGTAGGCTGATTGCTTTTGCTATATTTTACATGCCTGGTAGCAAAATCCTTTTTATTGGATGCAAAGATGCAACTTGGACATCTTTATGCTTTACATGGAAAAAATGCTCTAAAAATTAAAAAAACATCATGAAAAAAAATGAAAAATCCATGCTTTTCGTGCTTGGTGCTTGAATGAAAAGATCCACGTGAGTTTTCTTTGTCGCACTATTTTGTTCTAGATTGCTTATCATTGCACTATGATCTAAACTGGGACATTGCAGTGTATGCTAAGACCAATGCTTTAATCTTCTGATGGTTTTTCCTTGACATAGTCTTAGCTTGGTCGATTAGCATAAGGTTGACATGCAAATAACCCCTAGCACTAAATCAAAAATGAAAACAAAATTTAAAAAAGAGCTTGAAAAGGAAAATTGGATAATTGGATAACAAGTTTTCTGAAGCTCCATGTTATTTGGATATACTTATTTGGGTACATATCTGCTAGCTTTTGCATTTTATGTCTTGACATGCCTAGTCTGCTAGTTTGAGTGGTGATGCTTTTCTTTGCAAAACCTAAAAATTGCCTACTCGTGTTTTTATTTGGATATTATTCACGTGAGCTTGTTATACACTATTAATAGACAATGTCCATTGCTATACTTGCTTGATCTTGTAATTGCTATTAATCATATCTAAGAAGCTTGCTTTTAGACTCCACTTGCATCCTTAGTTGTATTCATTGCTGTTGATAGCAAAAAATGGCATTAATGGTCGAAATTGTCAAAATATCAATTTTGGTAATTTTGGGCCGAACATATACAAGTGCTGGAGGGCCACCTGCACGGATCCTTGGGGCCTTTTAAGCGGCCTGCTTCGCAGGCTGGCTTTGGCCCGAAGGCCCTTTGGCGGCCTGGTTCACCGAAGCTTCGGCCCGAGGAAGCATAGTTCGGTGGGCCTACCGAACACCCACTTCGGGTAGGCTTCAGATAGGAGTCTAATACAGATTCAATTTGTTTTTATCTATAATCTTTATTAGGCCGAATCTTATCATATTAGAGTTAGAGATAAGAAGACTAGCCCCTATAAATACAGGGGTGAGGCCGGTTCATAGGGACCCCCACAACACAGATCAACTCTTCAAACCCTAGTTTGAATCGTACCTTTACTTTCTTTACTTTCCGCATTAGATCAGTACACATTAGTGGGTTTGCGCTGGAAGCCCTCCGTCGGCCACTGCTGTAATTGTGGTAAGCCTTGTTGGTTCGCTTGTGAATCACCCATTAATCTATGTAACAGATTGCTATCACCTTGTTGGCTCGCTTGTGAACCATTCGTTAATCTATGTAATAGATTGCTACCCTTCGTTTCATTTGTTTCCTATAGCTAAACTTGGTAATTCGGTCTCCAGGATGAATTGACACTTGATCTTCGTTTGCTGTAGGTTTCACGTTTGGAGCCCTCTTCGCCGAAGGTTTCCGGAGCTAGAAAGTTGGTTTCTAAGGCTGCCAGAGCACCCTTCGGTAAGTCTTTGCTTCGTCCGATTGTACCGGATCTGTCACGCTATTGGTGGTCTGGTAGAGTCCCACACATTGAAGCTGCTTCGCATCGGGGTTGCTTCGCACCGGAGTCTCGCTAGAACGCTCTGCACCGGACTTCATTGTGCCAGTGCTCTATACCGGACTTCATTGCGCTAGCGCTCCGCATTAGATTTTGTCATGTCAGAGGCTTCGCACCGAACCCTATCGTTTAGAGGCGATTTCGATGTCTAGTGCGGGGGCACGTTTTCATGTCAACACACTTTTTGGAGACTCCGTTGGAGAAAACTACACCAACATGACAAGTACGTATACATCGGCTACAAGTACCTCTACAATGACTACTACGTCTACAACACCGATGGATCCCATGGGGGGTGCAGAGATTGACAACCGCAACATCATGACACCCACCCTTGAAGATATCCCCGAGGAAGGTTGGGCGGAGATCGAGGCAAAGATGAAAGAGATCCAAGATCTCATGCTCAAGAGCTATGTCAAGACACGTGTGGGCTTCATCAAGCGTGACGTCAACATCCCCGGCCTCACCCGGACTCAGGTAATTCCAATGTTGCCTCCTATGCACCCGCATAGACCCGAGCATGTTGTACACCCTAAGCCAGCACGGGAGGAGGAGCCCTGTGGCCGACACGCCGACATACCACCACATGTCGTGGCCCGCATGAGAGACGCGCACAGGAAGGAGGCCAGAACGACATTGAGGAGTGGATCCATGCGCTATTTAGAGAGTGTATCGGCTTCGTGCCTCAGGATCGGGCTAGGATTTACCGAAAACCATACCCTACCCTCGTGGCTATAGAGTCCCTAAATTCACCAAATTCGATGGCGAGGGTAACAAGACCACACTAGATCATGTCAGCCAATTCTTAGCACAATGTGGAGAAGCTAGTGGGTCAGACGCATTAAAACTTAGATTGTTTTCTCTTTTACTATCCAGCACCACTTTCACTTGGTTTTCGGCACTTCTGCCGAACTCCGTCCAAACATGGGCCCAATTAGAACAAAAGTTCCATGACTATTTTTCTACGGGCGAGACAGAACTTAGGCTTTTACACTTGACATCGGCAAACAGAAATCAAGCGAGAGTGTCTATAGTAGTCAATCGCTTTAGGGACACCAGAAACCAATGTTTTAGTCTCAATATTTTAGAAAGAGATTTGGCGGATATATCTTTTAACAGATTGTGTTCTAAAATTAAAGAAAGACTAGATAACCAAAACTTTTTAGAGGTCAGCCAAGTCCTGCAGCAGGCTCTGGTCCAAGAAGGCCGAGCCAAGGATAAAAAATTCATTAAAATGTTTAACAAACCTATGGCTGAAGTTTACATCATGGAACACTCCAACGATGAAGAGCCGGAGGAAGAGGATGATTCGGCCGATATGTATGCGACCGAATGGGCTTGGAACACTAAGAGCAAGCATGTCACTTGTTCTGAGCTGCAGTTGTCTCCCACTAAGAGTTGGCCCAGCAAAGTTAAATACTCCTTTGATGTGACTAAATGCGATAAAATATTTGATTTCCTCTTGAAAAGCTAGCTTCTTAGGTTGCCCAAGGACCAGGTCATCCCAACCGCCGATGAACTAAAGAAGCGCCCCAACTGTAAGTGGCACGATTCGCATTCTCATTATACTAACCATTGCAATGTTTTCCATCGATAGGTTCAATCAGCCATAAAAGAAGGATGAATGAAAATAGATTCTAGTCCGAAGATGAAGCTGGACAAATACCTCTTTCCTATGAACACTGTCGACCTCGACAAGAAGAATGTGCTAATTCGGCCAGAATAGGCCGAGTCATCTAAGGGGAAAGCGGTCGTTATTAGAGAATCACGCGCACGCACACTCGTACCAAAGAACCCTAAAGTAGGAGTGTGGAAAAAGAACATCAATACATCTCCTTCGGCTAGGGCTCGCTAGAAGCCAAAGGTAACATACCAGATGCTGTTGAACAAACACTAGAAGAAAGCCGAGAAAACAGGCCCCGGCCAAAAATGCCAAGATAGCCGAAGGGGCCAATACAGCCAAACCCTTCGAAGAGTGAGTTTGTAGCCCACTAGACGAACCCCCCCGAAGGATGTGTTCGGACCCCAATGGCCGAACCCTCCGCATAATGAGTTCGGGCCCCAACAGTCGAACCCTCCGCACAGAGAGTTTGGACCCCAATGGCCGAACCCTCTATTGGGTGAGTTCGAAACCCAGTGGCCGAACCCACTTCCGCTCTAGACGAGCCCCCAATGAGAGAGCTCGGCTCACAATGGTAGAACATACCTCCAGCCTAGTGGGACCCTTCGCTGATATGGTCCTAAGTACCTTCGACGTGGCCAAACCACCCTCTAGGCATTGGGTTTGGCTCGTAGTGGGCGAAGCCACTAGAACCACCGATGCCTCTGCCATACTACTAGGCAGGATTCCCGTGGACTCCGAACTGCACCTCACCACCAGAGGACCCTTCGCAGTATAGTGTTACCCCTTGTTTTCCTTCGAAGTATTATGATTGGAAGGGACAAGTGGACACGACGGAGGGGAACATTTTCCATAGGTTGTTTGTGGTACCTTCAAATCGACTCACGCAGGATGAAGCCAAGGAGGATGGGCCCAAAGAGGTGAAGGAGAGGGAGTCCGAAGCTATCACAGTCAAGATAGGGAAGAGGCCCATGGCCGACACGCCGATATCCCACCGCGGTCGTGCCCCCTCACAAGAGACGTGCATAGGCAGCAGGCTAAGATGACCTAGAGGAGCGAATCCGCGCACTATTTAGGGAATGCGCTGGCTTCGTGCCTAGGAGTCGGTCTAGGGTTTATCGGAAGCCACATCCCGATCACTTCGATACAATAGCCTACCCTTCGGCTATAGACTCCCCGAATTTACTAAGTTCGATGGCGAGGGTAACAAAACCACACTAGAGCATGTTAGTCAATTTTTGGCATAGTGTGGATAAGCTAGCGGGTCAGACGCTCTAAAACTTAGGCTATTTTCTCTCTTGTTATGTGGCACCGCTTTCACTTGGTTTTCGGTGCTCCCACCGAACTCCGTTCGAACGTGGGATGAATTAGAACAAAAATTCCATGACTACTTTTACATGGGTGAGACAGAACTTAGGCTTTCACACTTGAGATCGGTTAGGCAGAAACCTAACGAGAGCGTCTCTGAGTATATCAAACGTTTTAGGGGTACTAGTAACCGATGTTTCAACCTTAATATTTTGGAAAGGGATTTGGCAGATCTAGCTTTTAGTGGGCTGCGTTCCGAGATTAAAGAGAGACTAGACAACCAAAACTTTTTAGAAGTTAGCCAAGTATTGCAGCATGCTCTGCTCCAAGAAGGCCGAGCTAAAGATAAAAAGTTTATTAAGACATTTAACAAGCCTAGGGCTGAAATCCACATCATGGAATGCTCTGACGAGGAATCAGAGGAGGAGGATTCAGCCGACATGTACGCAGCCGAATGGGTTTGGAACGCTAAGAGTAAACCTATCACTTTCTCCAAGTTACGACTGTCTCCCACGAAGAATCGGCCTAGTGAGGTCAAGTACTCATTTGACATAACTAAGTGTGATAAAATATTTGATTTTGTCTTAAAGAACCAGCTTCTCAGGTTCCCTAAACGCCAAGTCATTCCATCTGCCGATCAGTTGAAGAAACATCCATACTATAAGCACTACAACAATCCAGGAAACTTCCGTCGGCCAAAACCGACGGAAGTTAGCCCTTTCCCGACGGAAGAAGCTAACTTTCGTCGGCAAAAGGCTAACTTCCGTCAGCTTTTGGGCGACGGAAGCGGGTAGACGGAAGTTAGCTAACTTCCGTCAGCCAAACCTAGCCGACGGAAGTTACCAGGAAATCGGTTAATTCCGTCGGCCAAATGCTAGCCGACGGAAATTACATTTTTTTGTTTTTTGTTTTTTCTGTCGACGGGCCAATAACTTCCGTCGGCTAATGTTGGCCGACGGAAGTTAACTAAAAATCCAAAAAAAGAAAATTTGCAAAATGACTACCAAGCCAAAGTTTCAGTCTCTCACCTAATTCCTTGAAATGTTAAAGAATACTGGATCATTGTTTGATACAACAATAAGGGCTTGTTAACTAGAAGTGGGATAGAAAAGAAGGCAAAGCTCATAATCTCCAGGTACAAAATGAAAAGAAAAATGACTCCACACATGTTATAGTATCATATATAGACCCTTAAGGTGCAGATCTAGACAACAACATTTTGTGAAAAAAAAGATTAACAGCTAACAATATTAGCCATTCTAACAATATGAGCATGCAACAAGAAAAACAAATTGTGTTCGAAATTACAGCTTCATCCTCTTCATGCCAGTATGACACAGACCACTAATAACATTCAGGAAATATGAGAAAAAGGTTGAACACTAAACACCAGCTATAGTAGTAGAGTGTATGTAAATCACAAGGCGACAGGATACACACAGCTCATCACAAGAACTATATGAAGAACACAGTGCATTACTTGAAATGTTAAAGAACACCATGATCAAATGATGGAGCATAAACCGACCCCTGTGAACAAAGATGTTTCAGCGATCCATTCAAATGCAATTTGCTGCGAAAGAGATTACCAGACAGTGGAATTAGTCATACCTCTTCTCTTAGGGTATGTAGGCATTTTAGAAAAAGCGATGGATCGAATGTCCACGGTGCTAAATTTATTGATTCAATTGTTACTACGCATGTAAAGAATATTTTACTGAAACCGATTAAGTGGAGAAAACCTCTCACCTCCTCTTCTTGCATGTGCTTCTTTTGGATCCTAGAATCAAAACAGTGTCAATGATTAGAGAATGCAACAGAACATTCAGATAGATGGGTTGTATGACATAGAATAGACCTCCATTGCATCAAGCTGGGACCGATAAAGGTGGAAACCATCCATGGGAAGCATCGTAGCAATTTCTTCAGTTGAAATAAGTGAACTACCATTCTCATGGCGCTCCGGCATGACCACCGCCATGGCTGCCGCCTCGCCTTACTAAGGCATCCGGCGAATCCGCATGCCGCCGGAGGGATCCCCAAGGGCGCGCGCTGGAAAAGGCCGTTTCCAGCGTCACAACGATCGAGAAGGTGAAAGCGAGAGAGCGACGAGGAGAAATGGTAGACCTCGAACCCTGGCATCCGCCGCCGGCACCTGCATCTCCGTCGCTGGCCGTCGTCAAGCCCCCTCGCTTGCTGAATTGCTTCCGTTGTTGCATTACTTGACCTGAGCTTGGTGGCATTGGGCTTGCGGGTGCTAGGCTGGCGGGGCTTGACGTCGTCGGCGGGGTAGAACTTGGGCGCAGCGGCGGCGGCCGCGGCGTCGGTCTTCACGGCCTTGGGGAAGGCGCCGCCATGTCTCGCGGGTCGTGAACCCTAAAAGCTCGAGTCTCGTGAACATCATCAGCGAAGGGGAGGCGGTGGAGGGGAGGCGGTGGAGGAGAGGCGGCGGAGGGGAGGCGGCAAAGGGGAGGCGGCGGAGGTAGAGAGGCGGGGAGGCGGCGGAGGGGAGGCGGCGAAGGGGAGGCGGCGAATGCAGAGAGGCGGGGAGGCGGCGAAGGGGAGGAAGTGGAGGGGAGGCGGGGAGGGGAGGCGGCGAAGGGGAGGAAGTGGGGGGAGGCGGCGGAGGGGAGGCAGCCGCGAGGGAGAGAGGCGGGGAGCTAGAAAACCTAGGCTTGGGTAGGGCTGGGGAAAATAGCAGGGGGAAAAATAACTTCCGTTGGTTGAGGGTTGAACCGACGGAAGATAAGTTAACTTCCGTCGGCTTATTAAGGCCGACGGAAGTTATTTTAGCCAATGAAAAGTTTATATTTTCTTGCAGTGAAGTGGCATGATTCGCATTCACATAATACTAATTACTGCAACGTTTTTCGGTGGCAGGTTCAATCGGCCATAGAAGAAGGACGATTGAAAATAGACCATAATCCAAAGATGAAGCTGGACAAAGATCCCTTGCCCGTCAACACCATTGACCTCAGCGAGAAGAAGGTGTTGATTCGGCGAGAACAGGCCGAGTCGACTAAAGGGAAGGCAATAGTTGTTGGAGAGCCGCGCACACACACACTCATACCTAAGAACCCCGAGGTGGGAGTGTGGAAGCAAAATGTTAGCACTCCTTCGGCTAAGGCTCGCAAGAATCTGAAGGTAACATATAAGATGCTGTTAAACAAGCACCAAAGAAAAGCCAAGTAAACAGGCCCCCGCGCTAAGAAACTAAGTCAGACGAAGGACCCAATGCACCCGGAGGGTGGCTTCGGACCATAGTGGTCGAGCCCTCCTCATGATGGCTTCGGGTCCGCAGTGGCCGAACCCTTTGCACGGTGACTTCGGGCCACAGTGGCCTAACACTCCGATTTTGACTAAGTCTTTTACGCGTGATCAAACAGAATTCCACCAGATTAGGCTTAGAGATTAGAAGTCTAGCCCCTATAATTATAGGGGTGAGGCCGGTTCAGAGGCCCCCCAATACAAATCAACCACAAAGCCCTAGCTTTGAATCATATTTTACTTTATCTTTACTTTTCTGCACTCTTCGTGGGTTTCCCTAGAAGCCCTTCGATGGCCACTTTAGAATAGTGGTAATCCATGTTACTTCGCTTGTGAAGTATCCATTAATCTACGTAATAGATTTCTATCACCTTGTTACTTCGCCTGTGAAGTATCTGCTAATCTGCGTAACAAATTGCTACCTTCGCCACTAGTGCAACACTTAGCAGAATTCGGTCCTTAGGCCGAATTGGTACTTAGAATCTACTCTGTTGCAGGTTACGTACATTCGGAGCTACTTCACCGGAGGTGTCCGGAGCTGAGAGATTGGTTTCGGAGGTTGCCAGAACACCCTTCGGCGAGATCCCTGCTTCGACCACATGCCAACATGCTTCGCCAACAGACTTCGTCACGACAGGCTTCGCCATGCTCGTACTCCGCTCCGAACGAAGTCACGCTCGCGCGTTGCGCCTAAGTCATTACTCTTTATCCTGCTGTATCAGAGACTTCACGCCGAACCCCATTGTTCAGAGGTGATTGTCGCGTCTAGATCCATTAGGAGTTCATCTTCGGCCAGATCAGTCCGAACGCCGAAGGTACCCTTCAGCGGGACACTTCGCACCGGACGCCGAAGGTACCCTTCAGCGACACCCTTCGCACTATACTTCGAATCAGTCAGGCTCCTCTTGGTTTGCTGATTTGTTCTGTTTAATATATTTCTTTCGGCTAATTTGATTATTTTGTGTGAAGATAAGAGTAGTCAGAACGCGACGTCAGTGCTGTGTTACGCTTAGGCTTGTCCCTAAGTATCAGCACACTTTTGGATCGTCGAACTGACCCAAGTGTAGGGGCTCGTTTTTGTGTGAAGATAGCTATGCAGCGTATTGAGCAGTTGGCTGTGACACATTGCATGTGTTGTGCACATCATGTGCTTCGCCATAAGAGAGAGAACACAATTCGAGTAAGCCCTCTCGATGTATTGCTTGCTGCATGCCATCAAGTCAAGAGTACAATGAAAGTGATTTAGATAGTTTCTAACTGTATCCAAAAAATAGATTTGGATCTAGATTTTTTTAGTTTTCGATACAGATTTTTCGGATACAGATTCAGATTCAAATGTTTTTTACGTATATGGAAACAGAATGATATCAATGATTTCTAATGGATACAAATAGGAAATTCATATAATCCAGATAACTGCTATTCAGAATATGCAGAATAAAAAGTCTATTAGGCACAACTATTTCTATTAGTTCGATCTACATTTCTAGATGTGTATTCAAGTTTTCTTTCTCTAGCGGACTAGCATGGTTGCTCACCTGCTCTCTCCAACAAGTTGCCCATATGCTACCGCTGCCTTAGTAGTGCCGCCGTTGGCACGACATCCCCGCCGGTGCTTGATGAGGACATTACCAGTTAGGACCATGAGGAAACAAACTAAGGTGCATGCTTTTGACGTTATATTTATTTTTTATATATTTGAACCATGGATTCTACACCATGAGATGTATTTTTTTTCAATTTCAAAAATACTTACATGGATCAAAATAAGAGATGCATGCATATGTAACTCATGTATAATCATGGAAGTTGATTAGGGACCAATACCAACAAATCAGGAAGTCATACCACCGATTAGGCAATCAAGAGTCAGCCAGTTTGGACCGTTGACTTGGTCAATCAAGATGTCTGACCACTTCAAGACCAGTCAGGAGTCGGTCTACAAGTCCTATTCAAGTCAATTTTGGGATCTAGATTTTTTAGTCCTACTAGGTTATGATATTTGAGTCCTAATAGATGGCATCTCACATTTTGTAAACTTATAAATTGAGATTCTCCTTAATTGTTTGGACTTGGGTTTGTAGAACCCTAAACTTCGAGTTTTTTTGATTAATATCAACAATCTAGATTGTGTTTTACCTTGTTCTTACAAAGTTCTTCGATTGTTTGCAGGATCAAAACCTTTGTGGTGAGGTCAACTGCATGAGTGTGTGGTTGGTAATGACTAGACATGAAGGTGTAGTGATTGTAAGGTTACAATCGTAGATCCAAAGCGTTAAAATGTGAATGTCCTCATGTCATCTTAATTGAACCTATCGGAAGATCGAGCCACTAATCGCATCAAGTTCTCATCAAGTGGTATCAAGGCGAAGGTTGCCTTTTAGGTATATCAATTTATTCTTGCTGTTTCCATTACCTAGAGTCTAGAAAAAGTGACACAAAACTATCATTGTGTTCATGATAGCTTAGTTTGCCGTTTTGCAAGCCCCTTTGTGCTTTTTGCAAGTTTATTTTCAGTTTTGCTTGATTGAGTTTGAGTCTGAATTCGACCCGATTTTTGATTGCAACCGCCTTGTGTTATTTTCCCACATTGCAAGCCTATTAGTTAGACCACAAACTTCCTTGTGTCAATCGTCTTACACCTCTGGCCTCCTTGTTTCAGCCACAAACCTATTAAGGAGATTTAAGATAGTCAAACAGAAAGAATTTGTCCAAAAATTTCCTGATTTGCACCATGTTTGATAAAACTGCCTTAACATTGTCATACGGACTCAGATTTAGGCAAATAAGTACATTCCAGAGAACTATAGAAAAAGTTATATCCAAATCTGCTAGGTTTTGCGTGGTACAAAGATTTTATTTTCTCCAAATTCTGTTTGGATGATCGAGTTTTATAGTACGAGAGTTTTCAAAGCACGTTGCCAAATTCTATACCATGTGTTACCTTTCACATCAAGTGTATCACGTGTTGGTTTTGAACTTATTTCAAACTCCATTGTGTTTTGTGGAGTGAAAAGCAATCAAAAAAAGATAAGAGAAAATAAAAAGAAATATCCAAAAAGAAGAAAGAAAAAGATAGCAACAAAAGTTGTATATTATTGATGCAGAAATGCGCCTCCGCACTTGGGCTGGTTCGACATCCAAAAATATCACAACGATACCGACGCCGCATTCCGACTACCCTAGATAGTGACAAGGGATTTGAAGTCACCAGGCAATCAGATAAATAATTGATATTTTAATCCAATTGGCCAAAAAGTACTGGTAATAATGAAAATAGCAACAAAATGATCAAAATACCTGGAATCGGCCAATTCAGAGGCCGATTCGGAGTTTCAATGAAAGTGGTCCGAAGGGTCCCTAGGGCACCTTCGGCCTCAAGTCCGGTAAGACCAGAGGTACTACCCCGATCGGACTGGAGGTATGGAGGGGCCTCGGGAGAGTGTCCCGGGGTAGCTGCGAGGTGGGCTCCGGCGGTCTGACCGGCAAGGTACTCCCGGTCGACCAGCGAAGCAGACTTCGGCGCGCACGGACTCTAACACATAGAACTTCGGCGATCAGGGCTTCGGTGAAAGGCTTCGGCATGGTGCGGAGGGTCTCGATCGGACAGGTGGGGCGCCCTCGGTCTGACCGGCCGTTGCCGAAAATAGCCTGATGAAGGGGCTCTAGTCAGACCGTCCCTACGCCACCGGTCGGACCGGCGATGACAGATCCGATCTGTTAGAGGTCGGATGGCCTAGCAAACAAGATCCAATAACCTCCAAATTTTGCAGAGGTGTTCAGGGAGACAATTATTCTTTAAAGATAATAAGAAATCAAACACAATTCAGCTAGAGCGCCGAATTACCGAGTATGGCGATAAAAACTGATAAAAAGGGATAGCAATCCGTTATGTGGATTAACGGGAGGTTCACAAGCGAACCAACAAGGATTACCGTGATTATGGACATGGCAAACAGAGGGCTTTCAAGCAAACCCACGAAGATGTTGAAAGTAAAGAAAAGTAAATGCGATTCAAAGCTAGGGCTTTGGATTTCTTAAGATTGGAGAGGGGCCTTGAATCGGCCTTACCCCTAATATTTATAGTGGGTGGGATGGTTATCCTTGGCTAGAGATAGAGTAAGATTCGGCCAAAATTCTATTAGGATAAGATTTGGGTGAAAATAGCTCGAATCTTCCTCGGATTCATATTCTGAACCCTAGCCGGTCTGACCGAGCCCATGGGTCTGGTTTTACCGGACCTGGCTGGTTGGACTGGCCTACTATAGCCGGTCAGACCGGCTTTGCCAGGTTTGACACATTTTTGGTCAAAAATATCATTTTTCAGTATTTGCCTAGTTTGACCATTAATGCCATTTTTTGCTATAAACACATTCCCTCCCGCCTTTTAGAAAACTTAGTGAGCTAAAAGCATTATGGGCCTTGGGCGATACTTTCAATATCGGCCTTTTAACACTTCAAGCATTTTGCCACACACTTGGGAAGATTTTTTTCAAATATCTACCATTCAAAGACCTTCAAAATCGCTATCCTCGTAAAGACTCTAGGACATATGCATTGCCTGGAGCGATTTCAACTACCTTAAAAGGTCCTTCCCAACTAGATGACCATTTACCAAATTTTGAGCTCTTAGTGCCTAATGGTAAAATCATCTTCCACACCAAGTCATTGATTTGAAACGATTTTGCCTTAACCTTCTTGTTGTAGGCCCTAGCTACTCTCCTTTTATCTTTCTCTATTTCCTCTAGAGCCTTCAACCTCTTATCAATCACTTCTTCTAAATTATCCTTTAGAAGTGTCTCATATTCGTCGACCGATAAGCCTTCTTGCTTAAGAAATCTAAGTGAGCCGAGATCCACCTCTACCGGTAGAATGGCTTCTTGTCCATATACTAACTCA
This sequence comes from Zizania palustris, assembly GCA_019279435.1. Classification (NCBI taxonomy): domain Eukaryota; kingdom Viridiplantae; phylum Streptophyta; class Magnoliopsida; order Poales; family Poaceae; genus Zizania; species Zizania palustris. The sequence continues at coordinate 64,179,685 of JAAALK010000285.1, read as the reverse complement.
TATGGACTGACTTTAGTGGCACCGTGCCTTGTACCTCTATTAGACCATAAAGTTTCAGAAAGCACCTCATGCCACCTCTTTGGAAACTCTTCAACCTTATTCTTGATTTGTTTAATCACCGTTTTGTTACTGGACTCGGCCTGACTATTGGCCTGAGCATAATATGGGGAAGACTTTACCAATTTTATCCCATAGTATTCTGCAAAGTCCCTCACCTCTTTAGCAACAAACGAAGTACCTTGGTCTGTAGTGAGAGTTTGGGGAATGCTGAATCTGTGTATAATGTGTTTCAAGATGAAATCAATTACCTCGTTGTGAGTCATGTTCTTGAGCGGCACAGCCTCGGTCCATTTGGTGAAGTAATCTGTTGCCATCAACACGCACCGATGCCCTTTTTAAGATGGAGAATGAATTTGGCCGATGAAGTCTAATCTCCAGCCTCGGAACAGCCATGGTTTGATAATAGGATTGAGCATTGATGCAGGTGCTAGCTGAATATTACCAAACCTTTGACAAGTCTCGCATCCTCTATAGTATTTAAAACAGTCCTCAGTCATGGTCGGCCAATAAAACCCCGCCCTTTTGAGCATCCAACTCATTTTCGGGGCCGACTGATGAGTACCGCAAATCCCTTCATGGACTTCACTTACAACAACTCTATCTTGATCGGAGTCTAAACACTTCAAAAGTACTCCATCAATAGTCCGACGATACAACACATCGTCAAGCAAAACAAATTTGAACGTCTGTCGCCGAACCTTCCGATCAACCTTTTGGCTTGGATTTCTCAAATATTGAACGATTGGGATCCTCCAATCGTCCTCACTGATCAAAGGAACAATGGCCAAATTCCCACTAGAATTGGCCTCTAGATTTCTCATTTGGACTTGTCCCCCGAGTGCTAAACCCTCCTGGCAACAGTCGGTCGGACTGGCCATGTTGGCCCGGTTCAACAGGCTATTGCTAGATGCCTAGCACAGGTCGATCTGACCGGCATGACATGGCCGGTTGGACCAGGAATGCAAGGGCGGTCTAACCGTGCTTATAAGGTTGGTCAAACCGACGTTAGTACTCTCGGATAATACATCGTCTCCAAACATTGGCTTTTCTCGTGTGCAAAATCTACCTTTCCTAATTTGATAGCCTGATGCTTGTTGAGCCAAGTCATTTGCAAGTGAGTTGGCCTCTCTAGATACATGAGTAATCTCAAAATCATTAAAGGTAGTGATTAAGTCTAAACACTTATCCAAGTAGCTATTTAGTAGATCGTTAATACATTGAGCAAGCTTGGCTACTTGTTGCACAACTAATAAAGAATCACCATATGCATGAACATATTGCACACACATGGAGTTTAACAACTCAAGACCTAGGAATAGGGCTTCATATTCGGCTTGATTATTAGTTGAATGAAAATCTAGATGGGTCGATGTCTCAAAGTGCATACCACATGGTGATACGAGCACCACTCCAACACCTTGGCCATTTTTGCAAGCCGAACCATCAAAATAAAGTTTCCATGGTAATACATCAATTAAAGCGACCTCGTTGCTCCAATTGACATCTACATGGTGATCCACTATAAAGTTAGCAACGATTTGGCCTTTCATAGCTCTCAACGGTTCATAAGCCAAATTGTATTCAATTAACGCATACGCCCACTTGCCGATTCTACAACTTAGAATTGGCTTTTTCAACATGTATTTTATGACATCTGTTTGGCAAGTGACAACACATGTGCTAGGGAGAAGATAGTGACGCAATTTGGTACATGCATAATAAAGGGATAAACACAAACGCTCCACAAACACGTACCTTGTCTCGACATCCAGAAGTCAATGACTCAAGAAGGTGATGATGTACACTCTTCCTTCAATGTCTTGAGTCAACATGGCTCCAATCACACTCTCCTCCACGGCAACATAAAGCCGAAATGGAATCCCAGCCTTCAGTGCCCTTACTACTAGCGGCGTCGATAAGCACTCTTTGATTTTCTCAAAGGCGTGTTGCTGAATTGCCCCCCAAGTGAACTCGACTTCATTTTTTAGCCAGAGTATCGGGACAAAAGCATCAATTTTGCCAGACAAGTTAGATATAAAGTGTCGCAAATAATTAACCTTGCCTAGCAAATTCTGTACATCTTTCTTACACGCCGGCGCTACACATCCTCTGATTTTATCAAGCCTCTTAGGATTGATTTCAATGCCTCTTTCATGGATCATGAATCCCAAGAACTTACCCGCCGACACGCCAAAAGCACACTTGAGCGGGTTCATTTTTAAGCCATACTGGTGCATTCTTTCGAAAGCAACTCTTAAATCGACGAGGTGGTTCTCCATAGCGTCCGATTTGACCACAACATCATCTATATAAACCTCTAACATAACTCGTAGCAAGTCATGAAAGATTTAGTTTATGGCACATTGGTATGTGGCACCAGTATTCTTTAAACAAAACAACATTACTACCCACTCAAACATGCCGACAAAACTGGGGCAGCGAAAGACCATTCTAAAAACGTCCTCTTCGGCCATAAAGATTTGATTATAACCAACGTTGCCATCAAGAAAACTCAATACCTTGTGTCCTGAGGCATCGTTGATCAACATGTCGGCTATTGGCATGGGATACTCATATTTCGGGGTGGCCTTGTTCAAATCCCTAAAATCGACACAGATGCGGATCTTGCCACTCTCCTTCTTTTCGTCAGGCACAATGTTAGCGACCCATTCTGCGTACCTGCATGGCCTAATGAAACTTGCCGCTAATAGATGCTCAACTTCCTCTTTAACTCGGTCATAAATGGTCGAATTGAAGCGGTGCGGCGACTTTTTATAAGGCCTAAACCTGGGTTTTATTGGGAGCCAATGCTCAACGAGCTCTCGTCTTAGCCCAGGCATCTCGCTGTAGTCCCATGCGAAGCAATCAACATATGATCAAAGCAATTTTATTACTTCGGCCTTTAAATCGTCATTCAAATTCTGATTTACAAATGTCGGCCTCTGAACACTACCATCTCCTATGTCTACTTTTTCCAAAGGGTCGTCCGATGAGAAGCCTTGACCTAGTTTCTCTATTTCGCTAAAATCTTCGATGGCTTCGACAATACTGTCTTGAGAAGACCGATATTGCGCTACACGAGACTTTAGCCAATCAAGATTAGCACTAGACATCCTACTATCTTAGACACAACTGAGCCACACCGTCCGGCTTTACAGAAATAGGAATGAACCTACCCTCTGATACACTGACAAAATCGTAATCCGAGAGGTCTCGCCTCGACAAACATTCTATCTCATCATGGGCGGTGATGCTGGACGCATCGGGCAAGCTAACATGGGACGATGAGTCTACATGTATTATATCGACATCATCGCCATCCCATTGTATCAGGTGCTAGTGCAAGGTAGACGACACACATTGGTTTGCGTGGATCCAATCACGCCCAAGCAATACATTATAATTAACTTGCATGTCGACGACGAAGAAAGTGGTGGTAGCATCTTGTTCCCCACTATCAGTTATAGGGACAGTACTCCTTTGGCTTCTATTGTGTCGCCGTTGAAGCTGTTGAGGGTGACATTCGTCTTCTTCAGGTCATCGTCATCTTTGCTGAGCTTCCTTAGAAGGGAGTACAGCATTAGGTTCACGGTGGCGCCACCATCCACGAGCATCCTCGAGATAGGCTTCCCATCGATGTGTCCCCTTATGTAGAGAGGTCTTAGGTGATGGCTCGTGTCTCTGGGCTTCTCGAATAAGGCGTCCCGTGGGCCAAGGTCTAGCTGTGTGACCCCGACCTCCTCCTGAAGTGGAGCAATCTCGAAAGGCAACATGACGACGCCGATGTCCATCGCTTGAGGAGCGGGCCCCTCGGAGACAGGAGTGTAGTCATCATCAAGCAAGTCATCGTCATCGGAGCTAACAATGGGGGCCGAGGCATCGACACTGACCGGGCTAGGTCTCCAGACTTTCTTCACTGTGGGCCGAGGACGAATTTCCTCAAAAAATGCGTCTCGTGCCTCCTCGGCCTTCTCTTCTCGTATCTCTTGTGCCCGCAAGCACTATAACCTCCTCTTTTGTGACTTGGACATCCCCGAGGGCGCCCAAGATGGCTGAGGATGGGTGCGGGATGCCACAGTCTTGCTTCTTGCATTTTTGGCCAAAGGGGACTTGTCTGTATCGGCCTCAAATATCTTGCGCTTGCCATGAGAGATCCCCTGCCCCTGGTCGGTCAGACCGGCCATAGCGGGTCGGTCAGATCGGCCTATGTCGAAAACCATTATAAGGCCGGTCGGACTGGCCACAGTAGGCCGGTCAGACCAGGCTTTGGCCGGGGCTCCGGTCGGGTTAAGAGATACATCTTCGTGCCATCCCATTAGGGCACCCTTTGGGATTAGGACCACCTGGGATCCCACCCTGATGACTATAATCTCCGGGGTGTCTTCACGTCCATCCCTTCCGGTGCCATCTCACGGGGCCCGGTTCTAAGGTACTACGGACAGGCGGTGAATAATATTTTCATCCTATGCCGGCCCCCGAACCTGCCTCTTAGAAGCACTAAATGGAATGTGAGTGTTAGTAGATGGACAATGCCCGTAGTTTTCCGGTGGTGGAGGCCAAGTCGGAGCCATCGTCTAGCAGTAGGGTGGTGGCATCGGAGGCTCTAGCGGACTCGCCCACTAAGTGCCGAACCCGTTGGCCTGTTGGAAGCTCGACCATGTCTACGGTACCTCAAACTTTACCAGCGAAGGGTCCTACCAAGCCGGAGGTAAACTAGCCCATGGCATAGACGGGTCCGGCCACTGGAGACTGAATCCATCCGGAGGCTGTAACCCACTCGGAGGAGGTGGGTTCGGCCACTGAGGTCCGAACCCTCCCGGAATCTAGGGCCAAACCGGATGATTCGGCCACTGAGGTCCAAACCCTACTGGTGGGTAGGACCAGCCCGGAGGGGGGTTCGGCCACTGAGGTCCGAACCCTACCAGAGGTTGGACCCACCTTGAAGAGGGGTTCAGGCCCTGAGGTCCGAGCTCAACCCTCGTGGGGTTCGGTCTCCCGGGGAGGTTCGACCATCCTGGAGCCCGTGGGCAAACACCTCTCCTCTCGGACCTTCGCTGGTGCTTGTCCAAAAGCATCTTGTTTGTCACCTTCGGCCTTCTGCGGTGCCTGGCCGAAGATGATGGCTTAATATTTTCTTTCCACACTCCTACCTCCGGATTCTTTGGTACGAGTGTGCGCGTGCGAGTGTCTCCTATGACAACTGCTTTCCCTTTAGCCGACTCGGCCTGCTCTGGCCGAATCAACACCTTCTTTCCCTCGAGCTCAATGTTGTTTATGGGAAAGGGGTCTCTATCTAATTTCATCTTTGGATTTGCTCTATTTTCAATCGTCCTTCCTCTATGGCCGATTGCACCTACTGACGAAAAACATTGCAATCGTTCATCTAGTGAGAATGTGAATCATGCCACTTGCAGTAGGGACGCTTTTTTAATTCGTCGGCGGATGGCTTGACTTGCCCTTTCGGCAGTCGCAGAAGCTGATTTTTAAGTAGAAAATCAAATATTTTATTGCACTTAGTCACATCGAACAAATATCTAACTTCGTTAGGCCGACTCTTAGAGGGAGATGGCCGCAATTCAGAGCAGGTGACGGGTGTAGACTTCGCGCTCCAAGTCCATTCGGCTGTGTATATATCGGCCGGATCTTCTTCCTCTTCAGACCCTTCCAAGTCCATTTCAGCCCTTGGCTTATTAAATGTTTTAACGAATTTTCTATCTTTGGCCCGGCCTTCCTGGACCAGATCCTGTTGCAATACCTGGCTAACGTCCAAGAGGTTTTGATTATCCATACGTTCTTTAATTTCTGCCCGTAGGCCATTGAATGCTAGATCTGCTAGGTCTCTCTCCGATACGTTTAGGGTAAAAAAATTATTCCTAGTGTCTCTAAAGCGCATGACATACTCAGAAACACCCTCGCCAGAATTTTGTCTAACCGCTGTGAGGTGCGATAGCCTAAGTTCGGTCTCGCCTGTGTAGAAATAATCATGAAATCTCTGCTCCAATTGAGCCCATGTCTGGACGGAGTTCGGTGGGAGTGCCTAAAACCAGGTGAATGCGGTGCCGGACAATGATAAGGAAAATAACCCGAGTTTCAATGCGTCCGGCCCGCTGGCTTCGCCACATTGTGCTAGAAATTGGCTAATGTGTTCTAATGTGGATTTACTTCCCTCACCATCAAATTTCGTGAAATCTGGGACTCTATAACCGTGAGGGTACGGAATGGTGTCAAAGTGGTCGGGATATGGTTTCCGATAAACCCTATCTCTATCCTGAGGTGTAAAGCTGGTGCATTCCCTAAATAGCACGCGAATACGTTCCTCGATATCGTAGTGGTCTAATGCTTGCGCGCATCTTTCATGTGGTGGCGGGACGCACATCGGTATATTGGCATGCTCTGGCCTATGCTGTGGTGTGGGAGTGTGCAGTGCGGGCGGCGGTAGAGCTGGTAAGGGCGCAAGTGGCGGCGGCACTTGATAAGTTGGGTTTGCCTAGCCGTAAGCGTAACTGTGTGTTTCGGCTGTGGATGACGTAGCCTGAAATGTGATGGTTTTTCCAGTATTGCCGTCGGTTCTACTATAAATGTGTTATGTTGGCGGAATACTAGTGATTGGTGCTAGTGAATCGGCCTCAGTAAAACCGAATCTCCTAAATATTGCTACCACCTGCGAGACAACTACGGGTTCTAGTTTACTGGCTAGTGAGATGCTAACCGCCTGATCAACAGAAATAGCTATTCTACGGTCGACTTGTGAGGCAGATAAAGGGGGTGATGATGGGCGTACCTAGGTTAGGTTGAGGTTATCGCGCATGACGAAGCCCGAGCATGTCTTTATGCAATCTCTGAGCATCAGCTCTTCGAGTTCCTTCTTCTTCACTTTGATCTTTGCTCGATCTTCCTCAGATATGTCTGCCATGGTGGGCGTCATAATGTTGCGGTCGTCAATGTCCACACCCCCATAGTGTTCATCGGCGATGTAGTGGATGTAGACGTAGTAGAGGTACTCACTTCCGATGTAGAGGTAGTAGTCATGGTTTGTGTTGTCCCTAGCGGAGTCGCCAAAAAGTGTGTTGACGCAGAAATGAGCCCCCACACTTGGGCTGATTCGACGTCCAAAAATATCACAACGATACCGATGCCACGTTACGACTACCCTGAATAGTGACAAGGGATTTGGAGTCACCAGGCAATCAAATAAATAATTGATATTTTAATCCAATTGGTAGAAAAGTACTGATAATAATGTAAAAAGCAACAAAATGATCAAAATACCTAGAATCGGCCAATTCAGAGCCGATTCGGAGTTACAACGAAAGTGGTCCGAAGGGTCCCTAAGGCACCTTCGCCCTCAAGTCCGGTCAGACCGAAGGTACTACCCCGGTCGGACCGGATGTGCAGAGGGGCCTCAGAAGAGTGTCCCGAGGGTAGCTGCGAGGTGGGCTCCAGTGGTCTGACCGATGAGGTACTCCCAGTCGGACCAACGAAGTAGATTTCGGCGTGCGCGGACTCCGGCATGCAGAACTCTGGCGATTAGGGCTTCGGCAAAAGGCTTCGGCATGGTGCGAAGAGTCCTGGTCGGACCGGCAGGGCGCCCTCGGTCTGACTAGCCATTGCCGAAAACAGCCTGACGAAGGGGCTCCGGTCAGACCGGCCCTACGCCACCGGTCGGACCGGCGACGACAATTCCAATGTGTTAGAGATCGGATAACCTAGCAAACAAGATCCAATTGCCTCCAAATTTTGCAGAGGTGTTCAGGGAGACAATTATTATTTAAAGATAATAAGAGATCAAACACAATTCGGCTAGAGGGCCGAATTACCGAGTATGGCGATAAAAACTGATAAAAAGGGATAGCAATCCGTTACGTGGATTAACGAGTGGTTCACAAGAGAACCAGCAAGGGTTACCATGATTACGGACACGACAAATGGAGGGCTTTCAAGCAAACCCATGAATATGCGGAAAGTAAAGAAATGTAAATGTGATTCAAAGCTAGGGCTTTGGATTTCTTTAGATTGGAGAGGGGCCTTGAATCGGCCTTGCCCCTAATATTTATAGGGGGTGAGGTGGCTATCCCTGGCTAGAGATAGAGTAAGATTTGGCCAAAATTCTATTAGGATAAGATTTGGGTGAAAATAGTTTGAATCTTCCTCGGATTCATATTCTGAACCCTAGCCGATCTGACCGAGCCCATGGGTCCTGTCTGACAGGACTTGGCCAATTAGACCGGCCTACTATAGCTGGTCAGACCTGCCTTTGCCAAGTTTGACACATTTTTGGTCAAAAATACCATTTTTCAGTATTTTCCTAGTTTGACCATTAATGTCATTTTTGCTATAAACATATACATTGCTGAGTTTTCCAATACTTTTTCAATTATGCATGTGTCCCAAAAATCCTTTGTACCCTATTCTCACTTGCTTATACTAGGCCCCAGGGACAAGTTGATGGGGGATTGGTCCCGATCTTCCGTTAGGTAAGGATAACTTGGGTTGGTGGAGAATCTCAACGTTGGCGATCCAAGGCTCTGATCCGGCGGATCAAAACCTTGCAATCGTTACACCACTGTCTCCGTTGGTTATCAACCACGCAGGGCGCGATTGACCTCGCCACGAAGGCTAATTCCTGCAAGCGAACCCAAGAACACAAGCAAGAACAGGAAGGATACAAGTCGAATGCCAACTCACAGACAAACGATGAAAAGGTGAGGTTTTCACAAATGCCTATGCAGTAGCCAATCGGTCCGGTGCAAGGGGCGGGATCTAAACACACAAGTGTAGATGCAAACAAAGCAAAACCTAACCCTAAAGGCTTCTGGCGTGAGTATATAAGGCATGGGCAGCCTGTGGAAGGCGTACAGACTTGGGCTGTGGGCTAGAAGACGTACAGACTCAGACTATGGGCCAACACGGCCCAATTCTGTCACGCAGGACTATTTCAAACACACAGGATGGCTCGAAACTCCAAATGAGGCAAAACCAACGGCAAACGATCCGTCTTCTCCTTAGCTTTCCAAAAAGTCCAAGAACGCGCCAATCGGACTTCGTATGAGGAAGTTATGCCGATTTTGGTGCATGGTGGTCGATGTAGTCCGAACCAGCGAATTCTTGACTTCAAATCATCCGTGCGACTCCGTCTTCAACTCCAACTCCAACTCTTCTATTCCATCTCCCATGTTCCTAAGCAACAAAATATCACTAGTATTCAGTAGCATCCCGTCCAAACAAATATTAACATAGTTGCTAAGGAAAGAATTAACCTCATGGTTCAAGCGATGGGCACGGGCGCGTGTGATTGGTCCTTGTAATTGAATTGTAGGTGGAGGCTCCATGTGTGTATCATGTGAAGTGATGTACTCATCATCCTCCCCCTCTTGAATTGGAGTCGTCCTCGACTCAAGCTCATCGTCATCTCCCAAATAGGGCTTTAAATCTGAAATGTTAAATGTGGGACTAACCCCAAAAGCTGCAGGCAACTCAAGTTTATATGCATTATCATTTATCTTCTCAAGCACACGGAAAGGACCATCAGCACGGGGCATCAATTTAGACTTTCTCAAATCAGGAAAACGATCCTTGCGCAAATGCAACCAAACAAGATTACCCGGTTCAAATGTTATCTCTTTTCTACCCTTACTACCATAAGCACGATATTTCTCATTCATTTTCTCTATGTTTGCTTTAGTAGTTTCATGCATTTTAAGCAATAATTCAGCACGTGTAGTTGCATCAAAATTCAATTTTTCAGATGGTGGCAATGGTAGCAAATCAATAAGCGCACGCGGATTAAAGCCATAGACCACTTGAAACGGACTTACCTTAGTAGTGGAGTGTACTGACCTATTATATGCAAACTCAATATGAGGTAGACACTCTTCCCAGAGCTTCAATTTGGTCTTCAAAACAGCCCCTAGCATGGTGGATAATGTATGGTTGACGACCTCCGTTTGCCCATCCGTTTGGGGGTGACAAGTAGTAGAAAACAGCAGCTTCGTCCCCAACTTATGCCACAACGTCCTCCAAAAATGACTTAAAAATTTAGCATCACGATCTGAAACGATGGTATTGGGAACTCCATGCAAGCGTACGACCTCTCTGAAAAACAAATCAGCAACATTTGTAGCGTCGTCGCTCTTGTGACAAGGTATAAAATGCGCCATTTTAGAGAACCGATCTACCACCACAAAAATACTATCCCTCCCCCTCCTAGTTCTAGGTAATCCTAACACAAAATCCATAGAAATATCCTCCCAATGTACACTAGGAACGAGCAAAGGCATATAAAGACATGTGGGTTTAGACGAGACTTAGCTTTATTGCAAGTAGTGCATCGTGCCACATAGCGCTCAACATCTCGTCTCATCCTAGGCCAATAGAAGTGTGTGGACAGCACATCTTCGGTTTTCTTTGATCCGAAATGACCCATCAAACCACTACCGTGTGCTTCCTGCAATAACAACAAGCAAAGAGAGCTAGCCGGCACGCATAACTTGTTAGCACGAAAAAGATATCCATTATTCAGCACATATTTGTTCCAAGCACGGTCATTTGTACAATTTGCAAAAGGATCTTTGAAGTACAAATCAGTAGCATACATGTCCTTCAATGTTTCTAAACCAAAGATCTTATAATCAAGTTGAGAAAGCAATGTATAACGTCTAGATAAAGCATCGGCAATCACATTTTCTTTCCCTTTCTTATGCTTAATGATATATGGAAAAGTCTCAATAAATTCTACCCATTTAGCATGTCGTTTATTCAGATTTTCTTGACTACGTATATGCTTCAATGCTTCATGATCCGAATGAATAATAAACTCCTTAGGCAAAAGGTAATGTTGCCAAGTTTCAAGCACACGCACTAAGGCATATAATTCCTTATCATAGGTAGAATAATTCAACTGTGGGCCATGTAATTTTTCACTAAAATAGGCCACGGGTTTACCTCTTGTAGCAGCACACCTCCTAATCCAAAACCACTAGCATCACATTCCAACTCAAAAGGCTTACTGAAATCGGGTAGTTGAAGTAGAGGTGCATGTGTAAGACGATCTTTGAGTGTGGCAAAAGCTTGTTCTTGTGCTGGTTCCCAAGTAAAAGTGACTCATTTCTTGGCCAACTCATGCAAAGGACCGGCTATGGTGCTGAAATCTTTCACAAAACGCCGGTAGAAACCTGCAAGACCAAGAAAACTACGTACTGCAAGGTTAGTTTTAGTTGCAAGCATGACACATCCTTTCAGATTAATAACTTGTGATGAAGAAGGAGAAGCAACTTTATCTTTTTGTTGCCTCGAAAGTGTTTTAGCTACTTGCTGATTTTCAGAAGGTTGTTGACTCTTTTGTGCGTCCCTAGCATGTTTTTCTTGTTCAAATTTCACAATTTCAGCAGGAGTCATAGGAAGCAATGTAACTTTCTTTCCTTTATACATAAATGTGTACTTATTGCTCCTACCATGATGTGTAGCATCAGTATCATACTCCCAAGGTCTACCAAGTAATAGAGAACATGCTTGCATTGGTACTACATCAAAATCAACAACTCTGAAGTATGTACCAATGGAAAATTCGATGTGAGCAGTTTGTGTTACCTTGACCTTACCGCTATTGTTGAACCATTGCACGTGGTAAGGGTGTGGATGTGCACGTGTGGGAAGTTGAAGCTTCGTTACCATGTCGTGGCTCACCAAATTGTTGCAACTACCGTTGTCGATGATGACACGCACACGATGGTCATTGACGAGGAAGAAGGTCTGAAACAGATTATTCCGTTGTGCCCGGTCGTCCTGCTCCATGTGAGTGCTCAAGACACGTTGTACAATAAGTGCTGCCATGTTAGTGAAAAGACAAAACACAAAGAATATAATCCCTATGGAAAACAGCTAGGTGGGGTGGTGGATGTGTGGAAGCAATCCGTCAAGCGCCTTACCCACGCTTGCAAGTGTTCTTACCACGCCGCAGTGAGGTCACCGGCCTACAGGTGATGAACCAAGTGGAGGGTGGTGGCAATTGCAAGAAATGAACCTGTCCTGACCAAGAGAAAGGTGTAGCTTGGAAGGCAAAGTGAGTAGCAAGGATTAGCGATAGTAATAACAGTTAAACCAAGTTCAATAAGTATTCCCTAGTACTCATCAAAGTTGCTGGACTTAGTGCTCCCAATGTGAAAATTCAAGCAATAGAGGGAAACTATATGCCCAAAACTCAAATGGAAGCAATAACAGGCCAAATTCAGCTCTCTGCAGATCGGACAAGGGATCGGACAAGAGATCGGACAAGGGATCGGACAAGCAGAATCTGCTGCTGCCGCTGATCGCACAACGGATCGGACAAGGGATCAGACAAGCAATCGACAGGACCGGTTCTTCTTTTTTTTTGTTTTTTTTCTCTTTTTTTTTAACTCTTTTTTTGAACAAGGATGACCAGAGATGCAACCACAAAAATTGGCACCTAGAACTGAGGTGGGATGTGGTTCACAAAAATTCAACAAGTTCGCTGAACGACGAGCAAAAACTTTGACCAATTTTTTTCTTTAACTTCCTGATTTTTTTGGCGATTTTGGTGAGGGCTAACAGGAGTACCATGTTAGGGTACCCCCCAAATTGGGTCAGGAAGACGCTCAAAAAATTTCAGATTTTTCTGCCAAACGAGCGAAAAGTTATGCCTGTTTTACCGAAGGGGGGTCACAAAGAGTCGATGTGGAAAACGAGTAGGGTTGTGGAGGGGGTTTTTTCGGGTGGGGAATTTTTTGAGACACAAGACCAACTACTACTCAAACGACACAAAGGAATTACTAAACCAGCAACAATACTCGACCAAGAACACAAACTCAACAAGGTTAAAAACTGAAATTAAAATCGCAAGGCACAAAGGGGTTCTCGGTGGGGATTTTTTTGTGAGGGTTTTCTGTACTCTAGGTAAAATAAAAGAAGATCGAGATTACCTAACGGGAAAACTGAGCTCTGATACCAACTGATGGGGGATTGGTCCTGATCTTCCGTTAGGTAAGGATAACTTGGGTTGGTGGAGAATCTCGACGTTGGCGATCCAAGGCTCCGATCCGGCGGATCAAAACCTTGCAATCGTTACACCACTGTCTCTGTTGGTTATCAACCACGCAGGACGCGATTGACCTCGCCACGAAGGCTAATTCCAGCAAGCGAACCCAAGAACACAAGCAAGAACAGGAAGGATACAAGTCGAATGCCAACTCACAGACAAACGATGAAAAGGTGAGGTTTCACAAACGCCTATGCAGCAGCCAATCGGTCCGGTGCAAGGTGCGAGATATAAACACACAAGTGTAGATGCAAACAAAGCAAAACCTAACCCTAAAGGCGTCTGGCGTGAGTATATAAGGCGTGGGCAGCTTGTGGAAGGCGTACAGACTTGGGCTGTGGGCTAGAAGACGTATAGACTCGGACTATGGGCCAACACCGCCCAATTCTGTCACGCAGGACTATTTCAAACACACAGGACGGCTCGAGACTCCAAATGAGGCGGAACCAACGGTAAACGATCCATCTTCTCCTCAGCTTTCCAAAAAGTCCAAGAACGCGCCAATCGGACTTCGTATGAGGAAGTTATGTCCATTTTGGTGCATGGTGGTCGATTTAGTCCGAACCAGCGAATTCGTGACTTCAAATCATCCGTGTGACTCCGTCTTCAAATCCAACTCTTCTATTCCATCTCCCATGTTCCTAAGCAACAAAATATCACTAGTATTTAGTAGTATCCCGTCCAAACAAATATTAACATAGTTGCTAAGGAAAAAATTAACCTCATGGTTCAAGCGACGGGCACGGGCGCGTGTGATTGGTCCTTGTAATTGAATTGTAGGTGGAGGCTCCCTGTGTGTATCATGTGAAGTGATGTCCTCATCAACCATCCAATCCTCCGGAGAGCACCCTCCTTTCCTCACATCCACAATCGGAGGCTCGACCATTGAGGTGGCATGTCAGCGCACAACTTTTCAGGCTCTCACCGAGTTGAGACTGTTGTACGACGTCCAGCTCTGAGACACTTCCTTCTGCTTCATGCCGATGCACACCCCGGGAGCCAACCGCAGCATCTACTTCAGCATCGTTTCGGACCGCGACAATGTCATAGACAGGAGCACTCGTCTGCTTCAGGCCATGAACCACCTTCACACGGAGGCGTTCTTGATGCCGACGATCGCAGCCACTATCAACTTCTATCGTCATACGACAACCGGCCTAATCCGAGAGAATGGGGAGTTACAGCGCAAAGTCATCGAGCTACGACAGAGTGCCGCCAAGAACGCCGAGCTCCGACGACAGATTCAGGAACTCAAGAAATATATTGAAGAGTTGGCGCCATCACCCCCTCACAGGAAGAAGGCTATCAGGAAGCCCACACCCCGACCTAAGCAGGTCACCCCACCACACTCTGGACATCCCTCCACCAGCACCGCCGCTCTAGGACCGGTCATCACCATAGAGTCCATGATAGAAAACTTCATCGAGCCTAGTGTTCCCCGAGACACCCATGGGTCAGAGAGTACCGAGACTGCCTCTGATGGCGAGCAGTAGTCGCTAGACACCAGATGTTTGTTTTTCTTATTTGTTATACCATCCATAGCGACTTGTGCTATGTGTGAGATAGAAAATAAGAGCTGAATTGTAATGAATTTCATATAATATTTAATAAAGAAAACTGTGAGATATTTTGAGTATAATTTTCTAAACCTCCTCTTATGATCTTGGGTAAATTTCATCTTTAGAATGGCCAACGAGCAGAACATGTCCTCCACCCCAACCTACCAAGCCACGCGGTGCCCAATGGAGAAGTACCAGGGCAACGCCAGACTGGGACACCAGTTGCCAACATTGCCTACCTTGGCCGAGATGATGGCCAATCAAAATCAACTCATCACCACGTTGTTGGCTCAGATGCAGTAGCAACAAGCCCACATGCATGAGCAGCAGGCTCAGATAAACCGTCTGTAGCAACAACACCACTTGGAGTTACCTCTACACCCTCAAGCCCCCGCACCGGCTCCCACCACCCAACTGTTAGAATTCCTATGAGTGTGACCTCCCACCTTCTCGAGTACGAACAACCCCATGGAGGCAGGGGATTTGTTGAGGATGATAGGGAAGAAGTTGGACCTCCTCCCGTGCTCCGACTCGGAGCGAGTGGCCTTCGCCGCTCATCAACTACAGGGCCCAGCAGCAGAGTGGTGGGATAACTATCGAGAATCCCAACCCAAAGGTCACTTGGACACATAGGCGGAATTCTCCACCGCCTTCCATGCCGCCCATGTACCAGCTAGGGTCGTGGCCCAGAAGCACCAAGAATTCCACAACTTGTAACAGAGAGGCAAGTCGGTCACAGAATACCTCCATGAGTTCAACCGTCTAGCCCATTATGCGCCAGAGGAAGTCCGCACCGACGTCGCTCGTCAGGCCAAGTTCCTCTGGGGACTGAAGGACGAGCTATCCATCCAACTTGTCGCCGTGAACTATGCCAACTTCCAACACTTGGTGAATAAAGCTATCATCCAGGAGACCGAGTAGAACCGACTGGACCTCAAGAAGAGGAAGATGATAGCCTTCAAGCACAATCAGGGAATCCTTCAGAGGCCCGACTTCACTCCTCTAGCCCATGCACCAAGCCATCACCCTCGTCCTGCCTTTAGGTTGCAGTACAACCCCGGCGGTCCGAATACCAGGAACCCCCGCCCAGCTCCACCAACTCCACCAGCCCCATCGGCACCGGCCGTTAAGACCAACACCCTGAGAGACTGGAACGGAAAGCCGGTGGTGTGCTTCAACTGCTGCAAGGAAGGGCACTATTACCATCATTGTCCTCACCTCAAGCAGACCCAAGGAGCCACTCCCAACCCAGCGATCCACACCCATGTCAACCACGTCACTTCAGAAGAAGCCCAAGAAGCCCCAGAAGTTGTCCTCGGTATGTTTACTACCAATTCCATACCCGTAGTAATACTGTTCAACTCGAGAGCAACACACTCCTTCATATCTATGAATTTTGTGAAAAATAATGGACTAGAAGTACTCCAACTACCTAAACCTTTGGTAATTGCCACCCCCGGCAACCAAAATCTAGCCACCCTTTTTAGCCCAAGGATAAGGATAGAAATCAAAGGGGTATTATTTTGGGCAGACCCGATCCTTATAGATTGCAAGGGCCTAGACCTCATCCTCAGTATGGACTGGTTGATGAAGAAGAAGGGAATGATAGACTGCGCCAGCAGGTCCGTCACTGTAACCAACGAGGATGGAATCACCATCACCTTTGAAATGGCCACCTAGGGTCTAAGAAGGACTTCTCTCCACAGATGGTCGTAGAAGAAGTGCCTGTAGTCCGGGAATATGCAGACGTTTTCCTAGAAGAACTGTTAGGAATGGCACCCAAGAGGGACATCGAATTCAAGATCGAGCTCATCCTTGGGACCACCCCATCTCCAAATGACCATATCGGATGGCCGTAAACGAACTAGCCAAAGTGAAGAGTAACATTGAATAGCTCGAATAGAAATGTTATATTCGACCGAGTACCTCACCTTGTGGAGCACCGATCATATTCGCCATGAAGAAGGATAAGACGAAGAGGATGTGTGTGGATTATAGGGCTCTGAATGATGTAACCATCAAGAACAAGTACCATTTACCATGGATCGATAACTTTTTTCCATCAGCTCAAGGGAGCCTTAGTATTTTCTAAGGTTGACCTCTAATCAGGCTACCATCAGCGTAGGATCAGAGAAGAGGTGTGGCGCCCCGATTTATCAAATCGGAACATTATTGAATTTCATGAGAAAAACAATAATACAAGAGGTTCATCATGTGACAATCGTACATACGACAGTATTCATGGTACGCAGACCATATTTATTACATCAGAGTTGAATAAAATAATAATAAAAGTAAACAACATGACGAACGCCTTCTTCAAGATCTTACTGCTTGACTGGGTCGCTACTCCAGACCGTCTTCATAGTAGGCATCCTCTAAGGTGTTCAACGGGTATGAGTACGACAAAAAGAACTCAACAATCCAATGCAGATGCAAATAATAATGCAAGGTAATAACAATGGAAGGATAATGGCAAAAAGTGCGGAAAAGTACATTTTCAGTTATTGCATTTAGTGTAGTCAAATTTAATCATGCGAAAATGTAAACATGAACATCAATAATATCATCTAACTCGAGGAGTACGTTTTACCTCCTCGCACAACAGTCCTTACATGTCAAACCATCATGCACATACATTCAAAAGTAATCTAACTGTGGGATGTCACGCAACCCGCCCTTGACCGTGGGCTCAGCTTTTCGAAAAGATTTATGACTCTGATCAGAGATGTACTACTGTACCCACAAGGCACGCACTCATCCCAAACACCAAAGTGTAACGAGATTACCCATACCATGGGAACTAGTGCCAAAACCTTAGCATGAAATGCTCCAAGCGATAACCACCCGCTCTAGGTTTCGCCGGCGCGCCGGGCCGCATCCCGGCTAACGTCGCACCCCCTTTTGCGCCACGTCGGTACAAGCCACCCGCAGGTGCTGCTTGACCCATCTGCAAATGGTGGCCTCAGTTTGGAACACTCCATACCTTAGTTAGGACTTACCCATTAGACTTGTGGTTAGTACGGAAGTGTATTGCAACGGATCCCGCACACCGGTCCTTATAGTACCCCGGGTGCTACCGACCAATGCCCTAGCTTGCACCCGGAACCCACCATGCATTCACTCATAACCACAACTCATCACTGACAGAATTCCAAGGGTAAGAAGTAACGGGGATCGTATAGTGGAACCATTTTGCTACGACTCATTTTTATCCTATAGCGATCATGTCACTACATTGGACACTAGCTAATAAAACTAATCATATGGTGACAAGGAGGTTAGGCGAGATAGCATGGCTTGGGTTGCACATCAAGGTCGGGGGATCCTAAATACATATATTGTAAGGATTTTCATTGGACTAATGCATGTATAGCCTATGTGTTTTAGCGATAATTTAATAAAGCATGGGTTCAATATGCTCAAAAATGTTGTTTGGTGACTTGCCTTGTTCAGCGAAAGGTGAGGCAGGAACTTCCGGGAAGTATTCCGGTTCCTCGGCGGCGTCGTAGTCTTTCCAATATAGATAAAGTAAAATAAAATAAATACAACATTCAATTAAACAATATAAAACCACACAACAAGCACATAGGTTTAGATTGGTATAATTTAAAGAAAATCAAGTTGTTAAGTCTCTGAAATTTATTGCATAAATAATTTAAAAGGAATTATAATGAAATGTTGTCCTTTGTAAAAAGGGTTTTGAATGTGAGTAGTCTCATTTTAAGTCTTCTAATTAATTTTAATATGAAAGGTTCATGGACAATTTAGTGGTTTACAGTATATGAACAGAAAGGAATAAATATAAACTTTACTGAAATTTAAATAATTGAATTTACATTTTTACCCTAAGGGCATTTGAATACCTATTTAAATAAACATGAAAACTCCAAAGTAAACCTACTGTTTTTATTGTATGAACATGTAGAGAATCATATTACAAATTTTCTGAAATTGGAATGGTAATTTTTGAAGTTAAAATGCGCCAGATATGAATTTTACAAGTTTAAAACAATTTCTGGAATTTATTTTAAATTTAAAATCGCCTCAGGTCCACGGTGAGCCAGGACCACGGTGAACCCGTGCACTATGCGCGTGGTCCGGCCCAATCTGGACCGTTGGATCTAGATCCAACGCGCGAGGGCGAGGCGGGGGCGTTAAGTTGACGTGGACGGCTGAGATTAAAAGGCTGAACTAGTACGCGATGGACGGACCAGATGCGATGCGAGTTTTAAAGGCTAACGGACGCACGGGATTAAAAGATAACGTTTCGCTACGATCCAACACATCAGATTAAATCGCGGGAACGATCTAATCTCCGCCGTTGGATCAGGATCGCACGGCCGAGAGTGAATCCGACACGGCACGGGTACTCAGCCCGTGCCGGTCGTCTTCTCCGGCGACGGCGAGCGGGCCAGAGGCCACAGCGAGTGACGGTGGCCCTAGCTAAGCCTAGAAACGGAAAGAGGACGCCTAGGGGAACACGTAGGTACCTTAGGCGAGACGAGGGGTCGACGGAGCGCGGTCAGTGGTGAGGGTAGATGACGGAGTAGTTCGGGCTCCTTGTCGGCGATGGTGCTCCGGCGGGGTTCGTCGTCGGCAGAGGGGTGGCCGAGGTTGGCGAAGTCCGTGCGGTCACAATGGTGCGGTTGGCTAGGGCGGAGGGGGTCACTGGCGATGGCAAGAGGCGATCGGAGCGAAGGTGACAGCGAGGTGTTAAAACGTGAATTGTGGCGCTCTGGTTTGCTCTCAGTGCGATCGAGCGTGCGGGCTGGACGAGGGGGTGGCTGGGGTTTAAATAGGGTCGTCAGCGGGGGCAAAGGGTGCGTAATCGGGGGAGGCCGAGAGTAAAGCCTCTCTTCAACGTCGGCGAGCTCCTGCCTTGCATGCGTGCGCTCTATCCAGGGGCGATGACGCGGTGGAATAATGGGGGAAACGGTCGGGAGAACGCGGGGGAATCAAAGTCGACGAGTAATTAAAGGGAGGGGGCCGACGAGAATGAATCCGAGGTGGGGTTAGGGTTTCGGCCGGCGAGGGGGGGGATTTGGGGGCGGATCTCACGGGGAAGACGGATCCGACAGGTGGGGGCCACATGCCAGCGGGCGCGAGCGAGTGCGTGGGGCGGCTGACGGGTGGGGTCGGACTCGGGCACGAGAGGGGGCGGTTGGCGCCAACAGGTAACGGGCTGGGCCAGCCGTGAGAGAGATAAAGGGAGGGGGGCCCATTACTGTTTAAAATGTTTTCTGATTAAAAATAATTGCAGAAATTGGTTTAAAAAAATAGGGCTACTTCCAAGGTTGATAAAAATTTGTAAAAATTCTCAAAAATATATCTTGGCCTTAGGATCATACATAAAAATTTTCAGCCCATGGTTTGGCCATTTCATCTAGGTTGTAGTTCAAAATGGTGAAGGAGGGCATTTAAAGGTATTTCCAAAATAATAAATTTCAGGAAATTGGATTAAATAATATTTTTATTCCTTTGAAAATTTGGGGTGTTACAAACCTATCCCCCTTATAAAGAATCTCGTCCTCGAGATTGGAATGCTACTCGAATAGCTCAGGGTATTGGGCTTTTAGCTCGTCTTCTTTTTCCCATGTAGCTTTTTCGGCGAGGTGGTTGTCCCACTGAACCTTGCAGAAGCGGACTACACGACTCCTGGTTACCCTTTCCTTGGTTTCCAAGATCTTGACGAGTTTCTCGATGTAGGTCAAATCTTCTTGGATGTTGAGTTGTTGAAGATCGGCTTGCTCGGCGGGCACACGAAGACACTTCTTCAGCTGAGAGACATGGAACACATCGTGAACTCCTCTAATGATGGGGGCAGTCCAAGTTGATATGCCACTTCTCCTTGCCGTTAGAGGATCTGAAAAGTTCCTACGTAGCGGGGTGCTAGCTTGCCTTTCATGTTGAACCTTTGAGTGCCGCGGAGGGGAGTGACTCGGAGATAGACATAATCACCCTCCTCAAAGGTTAGGTCTCTTCGACGGTTATCGGCGTAGCTCTTTTTGTCAGGACTGGGCTATCTTTAATCGGTCCCTTATGATCTTGACCTTCTCTTCAGCTTCTCTCAATATGTCTATCCCAAACAGTTGCGATTCTCTGGTCTGATCCTAGAGTAGCGGCGTTCTGCACTTACGCCCATAAAGTGCTTCGAACGGGGACATTTGCAGGCTGGCTTGATAGCTGTTGTTGTAGGAGAACTCTGCATAGGGCAAGTTCTTGTCCCACATTCCGCCAAAGTCTAGAGCGCAAGATCTAAGCATATCCTCCAGTATTTGGTTGACCCTTTTTGTTTGACCATCGGTCTGTGGATGATAGGCGGTGCTAAAGTTCAGTCGGGTGCCGAGTTCCTCTTGAAGGTTCTTCCAAAACTTGGAGGTAAACTGACTCCCACGGTCAGATACAATCTTCTTAGGAACTCCGTGAAGGCACACGATCCGGGTCATATACAACTCGGCCAACTTGGCGACAGTGTAAGTTGTCTTGACGGGGATGAAGTGAGCCACCTTGGTGAGTCGGTCGACGATCACCCAGATAGAATCATGACCAGCTTGGGTCTTGGGCAGTCCCGTGATGAAGTCCATTCCTATCTCTTCCCACTTCCATTCAGGGACCTTGAGAGGTTGCAAAAGTCCAGCAGGTCTTTGATGCTTTGCTTTGACTCGCCGGCATGTGTCGCACTTGGCCACATACTCAGCTATTTCCCTCTTCATGCTGACCCACCAATATTTCTCCTTCAGGTCTTGATACATCTTTGTACTCCCGGGATGAATGGAGTATAGGGTATCGTGGGCTTCTTGAAGGATGAGGGTCTTCAACTCAGGCTTGTCGGGTACACATATCCGGTTTCCAAACCAGATGGTACCATGCTCGTCCTCGTAAAATCCGGGGGCTTTACCCTTTCGCATGTTTTGCTGGATTTCCAGGATGTCCGGGTCTTCCTTCTGTTTTTCTCGGATCTAGTCTATTAAGACAGGCCTAGACTCCAAGGCAGCGAGGTACGCTCGGGTGGTGATCCCTAAATTCAGCCTTTCCATCTCCTTGTATAGCAGAGGGGCTTGGTCCTGAATCATGATGGCATTGCAGTACCGTTTTTGACTAAGGGCGTCTGCCACCACATTTGCCTTGCCCAGATGATAATGGATGCCCAAGTCGTAATCCTTGATCAGTTCCAAACATCTCCTTTGCCTGAGGTTCAGGTCCGGTTGGGTGAATATGTACTTGAGGCTCTTGTGGTCGGTGAAGACCTCACACTGATTCCCCACAAGGTAATGTCTCCATATCTTCAAGGCATGAACCATGGCTGCTAATTCCAGGTCGTGGGTTGGGTAGTTCAGCTCATGCGGTCTCAGCTGTCGGGAGGCGTAGGATATCACCTTCTCATCTTGCATCAAGACACATCCCAAACCTTGGCGAGACGCATCAAAGTAGACGTGGAAGTCTTTCTGGATGTCTGGCAGGGTCAGGATCGGGGCTGACACGAGCTTCTTCTTGAGTGTTTGGAAGCTTTCCTCGCAATCTAGGGTCCATTCAAATTTTACCTTCTTTTGTAGCAGTCTGGTCATAGGCTTGGCGATCTTCGAAAAATTCTCGATGAACCGGCGATAGTATCCGGCCTATCCGAGAAAGCTCTGGATCTCGGTCACGGTAGTGGGCTGCAACCAGTTGGTTACTGCTTCCACGGTGGTTGGGTCCACTGCTATTCCTCTGGCAGATATGACATGACCGAGGAATTTTACCTCAGACGACCAAAATTCCCACTTGCTGTATTTGGCGTACAATTGCTGTTCCCTTAGCTTTCCGAGGGTCAGAGGAGGTGAGTTTCGTGCTCTTCCTTGGTCTTGGAGTAGACGAGGATATCGTTGATGAATACCACGATGAACTTATCCAAGAACTCCATGAAAACATTGTTCATCATGTTCATGAAAAAGGTCGGGGCATTCGTGAGTCCGAACGACATCACTGTATACTCGTAGAGTCCATAGCGGGAGGTGAAGGCAGTCTTGGGTATGTCCTCTTCTCTAATCCTCAATTGGTGATAACCTGACCTGAGGTCAATCTTGGAAAACACCGAGGATCCCTTCAGTTGATCGAACAGGTCGTCGATCCGAGGCAATGTGTACTTGTTCTTGATGGTTACGTCGTTCAAGGCTCTATAGTGCACGCACATCCTCTTGGTCTTGTCCTTCTTCATGGCAAAGATAACCGGTGCACCCCAGGGCGAGGTACTCGGTCGGATGTACCCTTTCTGCTCCAGGTCTTCGATGTTTCTCTTGACCTCGGCTAATTCATTGGCGGCCATCCGGTATCGGCGCTTGGAGATTGGAGTGGTCCCGGGGACAAGTTCGATTCTGAATTCGATGTCCCGCTTGGGAGGCATTCCTGGTAGGTCCTCTGGGAAGACGTCCATGAACTCCTTGACTATGGGCACTTCTTTAAGAGCTAGCGAATGAAGGGATGCTCCGAGCGGTCTAGGACCGGTCATCCGAAAGGTGACGGCTTCGCCTTTAGGGTTGGTCACTGAGACGAACTTGTTGGCACAATCGATCGCCCCTTTGTGCTTCATCAACCAATCCATCCCTAGGATGAGGTCGAGTCCGGTGCACCTTATGAGGACTAGCTCGACCCGGAACAATACTCCTTGGATCTCTATCTTAACCTTAGGACTGTCTAAGTGGGCTAAGGTTATATTGCCTGGAGTGGCAATCATCATGGGGATGGATAGAGGAAGCATGTCCAAGTCGTGGGTTTTCACAAAATCTTCCGAGATGAAGGAGTGTGTTGCTCCAGAGTCAAATAAAATCATAGCTGGTACGGAATTTGCGGTAAACGTACTGAGCATGACTTCGGGAGCCTCCTGAGCTTCCTCCGCGCTGATGTGGTTGATGCGGCATGAACCGCCTGGTTGGGTGCCGTGCCTTGGGGCTGCTTGGGGTGAGGACACTGGTGCGAATAGTGCCCTTCCTTCTGGCAGTTTAAGCAGACGAACAGCCTCCCTTGGTGATCCTTCAAGATCGGGGCCTTGGCGGCTAGCGTCGGCTGAGTGGCCGGAGCTGGTGGAGCGGGGCGGGGATGTCCGGCGTTGGATCCACCAGTGGCTTGAGGTGGCCTGTATACGGGCCGAGGATAGTAGGCGGGCGCTGGTGGCAGAGGAACGAAGCGGGGCCTCTAGGAATTCGCTTGCTGATGCTTGAAGGCTATCATCTTCCTCTTCTTGAGGTCCAGCTTGTTTTGCTCAGTCTCTTAGATGAGCGCTTTATTTACTAGCCGTTGGAAGTCGGCGTAGTCGGTGGCGACGAGCTGGATGGACAGCTCATCCTTAAGTCACCGGAGGAACTTGGCCTGGTGGAGGGCGTCGGTCCGCACCTCTTCCGGCGCGTAGCGAGCCAGACGGTTGAACTCATGGAGGTACTCCATGATGGTCCGGCTGCCTTGGTGCAGGTCGTGGAACTCCTGCTGCTTGACCACGATAACTCTAGCGGGGACGTGGGCGGCGCGAAAGGCGATGGTGAACTCCACCCATGTCACCACGTGGTCCTCGGGCTGGGACTCACGGTAGTTGTCCCACCACTCGGCGGTGGGACCCTGGAGCTAGTGAGTGGCGAAGGCCACTCTCTCCCGGTCAGTGCAGGGGAGGAGGTTCAGCTTCTTCCCAATGGTGCGGAGCCAATCTCCGGCCTCCATGGGGTTGGTGGTGCTAGAGAAGATTGGGGGACGCACACGCAGGAACTCCGAGAGTTGGGGCGTGGGTGCAGGTGCTGGTGCGCGAGGGGCAGGCTCCCCATTCTGCAGACGGTCCAACTGAGCTTGTTGGTGCTGAATTTGAGTGAGGAGGGCGGTGATTAGCTGGTTTTGATTCGCCATCATCTCCGCCAAGGTAGGGTGTGTAGGACCGAAAGTAGCGACCAGAGGGGGGTGAATGGGCGCCTAAAAATTTCTTGCTAAACTATATTTTAATCCCAACATCCAAAGGAACTTAACTGGACAAATAATGATAGCAAAGCAAATTACTAGAATTAAAAAGGTTTAGCCTAAAAATGATCGGTGTCCTGATTAAAATGATATTAAAGATAAACTAAGTAAAACTACTGCAGTAGATAGAAACACCTAGAATAATCACGAGATATTAATATTATAGTCTAGAAACAAAATATTAATTAAATGAATAAAACATGGATCATTAAAAATTAATTCAGAAGTAAAACTAAAATATTGCATGTAAAAATTAAAATAACTGCGACTAATAAATTTTTCCTTTTTATATGAGCAGATTAAAAGCACTTAAATAAAATATGCGAGCTCTAATAATATTATAGCAGATAAACGTTAACCACAAAATTAATAATCTAATTCGCAGGTTAATTAAAAATAGATGATTATCTCTCTAAACCAAATATCCAAAGAAATAGCGGATTAAAAACTAACTTCGTCGTCGCCGGTCGTTCTGCAGTCCGGCCTTCGCTTCCTGCTGTGAAAACCTTGCGCACGGACTATAGCCCATGGTTGCGTGGCTGTCACGCGTGCTGCCGTGGAAGACAAAGAAAAAAACTACAACAGTGATGATTACCTTGAGGCTTGACCCGTGTGTGCGAAACAAAGTAAAACAAGGACTGCAGCCGGCGTGTAAATCTGGAACCTGCGGCTGCTGCTGCTGCCGTGGGGTTGGCCACCATGCTGTCCTGCCGTGGGCCCCGCAACCTGCAAAAAAGCTGCTAGAGCTTGGGAACCCGCTGCCGGCCGGCCGAAGCAGAAACTGCAGCAGACGTATGACAACACTGCCGCGCAGGAGAAAAGCAAGAGCAATGCTGTTGAAAATTTCGCCAGAAAAATTTGTGGCTACCAAAAACTAAAATTGGACTGTAGATTGATCTACTGTGAGAAACAGTCATCTATCCCCAAGGGGAAAGGGGCCTATTTATAGGCAAATCCTAATACATGAAAAGACTACTTTACCCTCGGGTAAAATAAACTGACTCTAAAATAAATTCTGAAAATTACTAAAATATTCTTAGAAAAATTAACTGACTCGAATAAAAATATTCCTAGCCATGTACCCGGATTGGGCCAGCCCGACTCCGCGGCTCCTCTGCCCGGCCGTCGCTCAATGCCCGTGTACCTGAGTCACATGCGCCTCAGACTCGGCAGGTCTTCATCTCTCCATTCCTTTGACTTCCGTTGACAATCACTCATCACATCTGGAATATCAAAACCATATTCTTCAACATGGTTTCTCAATCTCCCCCCTGATGAGTGCATTGTCAACACCCTTTTCAGCTCATCTCCAGAACCTGCAAAACATGTGGAAACAGAAAAACAAAGACAAAAGAAAATAGAAGAAGGAAAATAAAAGTTTAACCCTAATGACCAAAAGCCAAATAAAAGCACGAAAACGATCATTATGGTTAACCAAAAGTAAAGCCTCAAAAACAAGTGCAAATCTCAAAATTACCAACAAGAATAAACTCCCCCTGAAATAAATCCCAGAGAAAGCCAAAAATATATCCAAAATTTCTCCCCCTTGTTGACAATTGGACTCATCAAGTGAGACTAAATGCACTTTAAAGAGACATAAACACAAACTCCCCCTGAAATGCAGCTCCCCCTCAAAATATGCCATGAATGCAGATGGGGTGCTGGTGGAGTGTGAAAAGCATGCTTCTTAGATATGATTGACTGCTATTACAACGTCTAACAGGTATAGCAAAAGATATACTGTCTAAGATATATGACATGATCAGTGCAATAGATGATATCTTAAGAAAGTCATTAGCACGCATTTTTCGATTTTTGCAAAACAAAAATATCACCACATTTTCTAGTTAACAGGCAAAGTAAAGCATGATATGCAAAAGCTAACTGATATCTACCAAGATAAGCATTGTCCAAAAACAAAGTGCTTCAGCAAACTTGTCATCTTTTTAAATTTTTTAGACTTTTTCTTTATATTTTTCATTTCTGCCAGGGGTTATTTGCATGTCAAACCTTATGCTAACCGACCAAGTCAAGCCTAGGCCAGAACTGGACCATCAGAAGCTTAAGACATTCGTCTTGGCATACATTACATCGTCCTAGTTCATACCAAAGTGCTATGGTAAGCAGTCCAGAACAATGCAATGCGACAAAAGCAAACCCACCTGGATCTTTTATGATAATCATAAAAAAATGCATAAATTTTTTATTTTTCTGAATTTTTATCATTTTATAGCGCATTTTTCATATTTAAAGCATATAGATGTCCAAGTTGCATATCTGCATCTAAGTAAGGATCTAGCTACAAGGCATGTAACAGATAGCGAAAGCATTCAGCCTACACATGCTAGTTACCAGAAGCAATGGTGATCATTTTTAAATTTTAAAACATAAAAGCCATGCATATGACAAATATCAGATATATCATGTGAACTGAATCAGAACATGATCATCGACAAGTAATCAAAAGCATATACTAGCTAGAGAAAGTAAAACAGATTAATCATATAACAGAAGCAAGCTCAAAATGTGATAGATGATTATGCATGATATGAACGCACACAAAAAGACTCAATAAAAATAAAGAAGAAAAGAAAAAACTGATACCAAGAAAAGCTGACTCAAAATATCCTAAAAAGGATACACAACTCCCAAATAAACATCAATAATTATGAGTGGGAGCAAACGGTCCAATGCCGGGATTAGCAAAAGTGTTAAACCAGTGTCGAGCCATCTACTCGTATGTAGGAAGGCAAAAGGAATCATATGAGTATAGACCAAAACGCGGTTCAAAGTGCGGTCCTCTGTTCTGCCTAAAATCACGGTCACGAGGTCCAAAGCCGTATACCGAACGATATGGAACTCTACCGGAACGAAAACCACCCTCCGGAGCACGATCGTGAAAACCGTCTCCTCTACCACCACCAACACGACGTGGCCTGGCCTCTAGCCTCTCTCCACGTCGAGGGACTCTCTGTCTACCACCCTGCTGGTAGAAATGCTCCTACCGACCTCGAGCTTTCTCTGCTCGCTCAACCCGCTTCCTCCTAAAGCAAAACTCCTCAAGATGCCCGTTTCTCTGACAAAACTCACAATGATAGGTAGGCTTCTTGGGATGTTGTTGTGGCTTAGGGTTCTCAGGCTTGGTGGTGTTGGGTGAAGCATCTCTGGTGTGAGAGGGTCTAGGTAAAGAATCAAGAGAGGTGTGAAGAGTTTTAGGCTTAGGAATCCAGATCTGCTTCTTAGGTGGAGCTTTAGGTTGTTCTTGGATCACTCCATCCTTGGGCTGACTATCCTTAAAGGACTCAGTGGAGTAAGTCTTGGGATATCTCTGTTTGGGAGTCATCTTACTCCACTCCACTGCACGGCTAATGGTGCTCTCAAAATCAGCCTTGGTATATGTGTAACCTACCCCAAAACCATCCTGTCTCTTGAACTGCTGGATCATCATGCTGAGTTGTGGCTCTTTAGCACTGATCCAACTCAGGATTGAACGGAGGTAAAAGTTCTCATTCTGAACATCAGCTAGCTCCTCTCTCAAAGAAGCTAACACCTCTACCTGAGACAAGCAGATCTCACACTCTTTATCAACTTTGACAGACTTCTCAGCTTTTAGCTTGATCAATTCCATTCTAATGGACAAGCAATTCTCACAAACAGTGGGTGGAACTGACAAAGTCTCAAGCTCTAGCTTAGTCTGCTCCAACTCAGCTCTCACTCCAGCTAACTTGTTCAACTGCTCATCACTCTTGGCTCTCAGCTCGGCTATACTAGCTAAATGAGATGGGTAATCTACACAAGGTGCGACGACAGTGGCATGAGCATCTTTTAGCTCCTGCTGAGCGCTCTCAAGCTCAGTGGCCAAAGCATCTCTCTCATCTACTCTCTCTGTGTACCTGGACTTGAGAGTCGTTAGGTCACACAACAACACCTCACAGTTAGGGCACTCACCACTATCACCCAAGCAAGGGGAAGAAGACAGACTCTCAATCTTGCCATTTGCTGTGGCAAGCTCACTCTCAAGCTCATCTATCCTCCTCTTAGCCCCTCTAAGCAGTTTCTCCCTATACTTCAACTCCTGACTGTTTTGTTCTAGTAAATTAACAACTTCTTGTTCATAGGAAGATACCTTCTCATCGTCGTCGTCAGAGTTGTCGGAGGAGTCCTTTTCTGTCTTCTCCCCAAGAGCCATTGAGAAGAAGCTGTTGTGGGGTCTTCGGCTGTTACGTGAGCGACTCTTCAGCTTGTCCCTGAAGCCCATGAAATAGAGGCCCACCGGATTGTCCCTGTCCTTCCCCTTCCTGATCACGATCTCTTCATCACTTGAACTTGAAGACGAGGAGGAGGACGAGGACCTCTTGGAGTATCTTTTCTCCATCTCGGCGAAAAAGGTCTTGTCTCGCTTCTTGTTCTCATGCCTGTAATCCTTTAGAGCCTTTCGAAAAAATCTTGTCTTGGGCTTGCCCTTTGTGGAATTGTCATACTTGCCAGAGTTGTAGGAGTTGCCTCCAGTTCCCTTCTTGTGATTCTTCTGCTTTGGGCAGTCGACAATGAAATGATCTGGGTCACCACACTCAAAGCACCCGGATTTTGTACCGTGTCTCTTAAACATTCTCTTATCATAGACATGTCGCACCCGGTTGTTAAACAGGCACAGATCATCATCTCCTAGAGTATCAAGTTGTTCCTCGGAGATAGACATCAAGGAAAAAGTAGTACAACTCATGGCATTAGGATCAGCAGATGGTGTCGCGAGCGCCAGAGTCTTTGAGCTAGAATCAGTGAGATTTGATCTCAACTGAATATCGACCTCTGAGGCCTTGAGCTTACTAAAAAGCTCTGCGACAGTCAAGGTATCATAAGACGTACTCTCAACAATAGAAGAGACCTTGATCTCCCAGATCTTAGGGTGTAAAGTATGGAGTACCTTAAGCGCCTGTTCATGATCTGAGACCAGCTGATCACGCTCGGCCTTGTTAACACGTAGCTTGTTAATGATGGATTGAAAACGACCAAACAAAGCCTCAACAATCTCACCCGGCTTCTGTGAGAAATTTTCATACTCACGCTGGTAGGTCTGATATAGTCTAGCCTTGACCTGAGCTGTCCCCTCATGATGTGCCTGGAGGGTAGCCCAGATCTCTCTAGCAGTGGTGAGATGGCTAACACGCTCGAACTCACTAGGACCTAGACAAGAAAATAAAATGTTCACCGCCTTACTATTATTTTGATGCTGGGTAATTACATTAGCAGCAGTATCCGCAGCAATAGTCGTTATAGTGAAACTAGAATGAACACAAATCTCCCATATGTCTGAGCTCTGGCTCATAAGGTATGCTCGCATGCGAGTCTTCCAATAAGTATAGCCAAAAGCCTCTAGGGATGGAATTTTACTAGAAGACGTCATGGTCACTACCTAGGTTTTGAATCAGTTAAGATATTAAAAAAACATAACCTCGCTCTGATACCACTTGTAGGACCGAAAGTAGCGACTACAGGGGGGTGAATAGGCGCCTAAATATTTCTTGCTAAACTATATTTTAATCCCAACATCCAAAGGAACTTAACTGGACAAATAATGATAGCAAAGCAAATTACTAGAATTAAAAAGGTTTAGCATAAAAATGATCGGTGTCCTGATGAAAATGATATTAAAGATAAACTAAGTAAAACTACTGCATTAGATAGAAACACCTAGAATAATCACGAGATATTAATATTATAGTCTAGAAACAAAATATTAATTAAATGAATAAAATATGGATCATTAAAAATTAATTCAGAAGTAAAACTAAAATATTGCATGTAAAAATTAAAATAACTGCGACTAATAAATTTTTCCTTTTTATATGAGCAGATTAAAAGCACTTAAATAAAATATGCGAGCTCTAATAATATTATAGCAGATAAACGTTAACCACAAAATTAATAATCTAATTCGCAGGTTAATTAAAAATAGATGATTATCTCTCTAAACCAAATCTCCAAAGAAATAGCGGATTAAAAACTAACTTCGTCGTCGCCGGCCGTTCTGCAGTCCGGCCTTCGCTTCCTGCTGTGAAAACCTTGCGCACGGACTATAGCCCATGGTTGCGTGGCTGTCACGCGTGCTGCCATGGAAGACAAAGAAAAAAACTACAACAGTGATGATTACCTTGAGGCTTGACCCGTGTGTGCGAAACAAAGTAAAACAAGGACTGCAGCCGGCGTGTAAATCTGGAACCTGCGGCTGCTGCTGCTGCCGTGGGGTTGGCCACCGTGCTGTCCTGCCGTGGGCCCCGCAACCTGCAAAAAAGCTGCTAGAGCTTGGGAACCCGCTGCCAGCCGGCCGAAGCAGAAACTGCAGCAGACGTATGACAACACTACCGCGCAGGAGAAAAGCAAGAGCAATGCTGTTGAAAATTTCGCCAGAAAAATTTGTGGCTACCAAAAACTAAAATTGGACTGTAGATTGATCTACTGTGAGAAACAATCATCTATCCCCAAGGGGAAAGGGGCCTATTTATAGACAAATCCTAATACATGAAAAGATTACTTTACCCTCGGGTAAAATAAACTGACTCTAAAATAAATTCCGAAAATTACTAAAATATTCTTAGAAAAATTAACTGACTCGAATAAAAATATTCTAAACTGAAAACTAAATATTAATATCCTAAAAACGAATTAATGATAGATTGTCAGTTTTACGGCGAAACTGACAAAGCGTCCACCGTCTTCGCACCGGGTACCCGGATTGGGCCGACCCGATCCCGCAGCTTCCTCAGCCCGGCAATCGCTCGCCGCCCGTGTACCTGAGTCAAACCCAGTCAACAGACCAGTGGATCATCTGCCGCTCCTAGCCATGTACCCGGATTGGGCCAGCCCGACTCCGCGGCTCCTCTGCCCGGCCGTCGCTCACTGCCCGTGTACCTGAGTCACATGCGCCTCAGACTCGGCAGGTCTTCATCTCTCCATTCCTTTGACTTCCGTTGACAATCACTCATCACATCTGGAATATAAAAACCATATTCTTTAACATGGTTTCTCGGGGTGGTTGGTGGATGGCGATCCAGATTGTCGTGGGCCCGTTGCACCCCAGTTGGGTACAACACCCTCTGGCGCGTCACGGCTACCTCCTTCTCCGTTGTTGGAGCCAGTGTTCTAGTGGTCGGCCATCTTCTGAACATACGACGTTATAAGGCAAAAAGATGATGAATTAACAATATAATTAAACATAGCTCATAAGGCTCGTGCATATATGTTAACCAAGTGGTAAAAATTGTTCATTACAATAACACTCTTATTCTATCTACAACACAACTCGTTGTAGATAGCACCACATACAAAATTATTTTATTAAAATAGCGGTATCTAGCACCTACTCGCCACCGGAGGCGGTCTCCGTGCTCTCAGAACCACGAGTACGCGGCTCCCGAGGGATGGTGGGCTCGAGAAAATTCTCGATAATCGGGTCGGAGACGAGGCCGGGGCGTGGTGCAGGGGCGTTGGCAGTAGATGGTCCAGCGGTGCAGGGGCGGGCTCACGGATGGGCTTCCTCTTCCTCGGGAGGAGGGGAACCATCTTCGTGATGTCCTTCTGCAGCTGCATGATCTTGCGCTACAGTTCACCATTCTGCTGGATCAAGTTCTTCGTCTCCTCATGAAGAAACTCAACCGCCTCATGGTGCTCATCAGTGTCGAGCACCGCCTCAGTATGGAGGTCTTCCATAGCCTAAAGAAGGCGCGACTGCCGGGCCATGACCGGATCACGCACGGAGTGAACTCCGAGGTAGATGCTACAGTAGGCGCCGGGAGTGCGCTTCGGCACAAGCCGGAAAGACGAGTTCTGAAGACGATCATCATAGATCATGCTCAGCTCCATAAGAGCCTGGAGAGCGACGCGTTGGCACGCAACATCGAAAGTCGGGCCCCCAAGCGCGGTGGTGTAGGGTGGCAGATGCTCTCCAGAGCCATGGACGGTGAGGGAGACATCGCAGGGTCTGACAAACTCCTCCAGGTATACCCCCTGGAATTCGGGCTCGAAGAGGAACCTGAGGAAGGTGAGCATCATACAGAGCTCCCGGACGAAGCCCTCATAGTGGCGGTAGTAGTTGTGGACTTGGTAGACAGGCATCTACAAAACAACAAGTTGAAGAAAAGTGAGGGCAGGAACAAAGTCTATAAAGTAGGTTTTCGAGAAATAATTTTTTGCAGCTATTGGCTAGGTGGGTCTATTTGGCTTCCTACAGTCAAGACGGCTTTGATACCATCTTGTGGCGCCCCGATTTATCAAATCGGAACATTATTGAATTTCATGAGAAAAACAATAATACAAGAGGTTCATCATGAGACAATCGTACATACGACAGTATTCATGGTACGCGAAACATATTTATTACATCAGAGTTGAATAAAATAATAATAAAAGTAAACAGCATGACAAACGCCTTCTTCAAGATCTTTCTGCTTGACTGGGTCGCTACTCCAGACTATCTTCATAGTAGGCATCCTCTGAGGTGTTCAATGGGTATGAGTACAAAAAGTACTCAACAAGCCACCGCAGATGCAAATAATAATGCAAGGTAATAACAATGGAAGGATAATGGCAAAAAGTGCGGAAAAGTACATTTTCAGTTATTGCATTTAGTGTAGTCAAATTTAATCATGTGAAAATGTAAACATGAACATCAATAATACCATCTAACTCGAGGAGTACGTTTTACCTCCTCGCACAACAGTCCTTACATGTCAAACCATCATGCACATACATTCAAAAGTAATCTAATTGTGGGATGTCACGCAACCCGCCCTTGACCGTGGGCTCGGCTTTTCGAAAAGATTTATGACTCTGATCAGAGATGTACTACTATACCAACAAGGCACGCACTCATCCCAAACACCAAAGTGTAACGAGATGACCCATACCACGGGAACTCGTGCCAAAACCTCGGCATGAAATGCTCCAAGCGATAACCACCCACTCTAGGTTTCGCCGACGCTCCGGGCCGCATCCCGGCTAACGTCGTACCCCCTTTTGCGCCACGTCGGTACCAACCACCCGCAGGTGCTGCTTGACCCATCTCCAAATGGTGGCCTCGGTTTGGAACACTCCATACCTTAGTTAGGACTTACCCATTAGACTTGTGGTTAGTACGGAAGTGTATTGCAACGGATCCCGCAGACCGGTCCTTATAGTGCCCCGGGTGCTACCGACCAATGCCCTAGCTTGCACCCGGAACCCACAATGCATTCACTCATAACAACAACTCATCACCGACAGAATTCCAAGGGTAAGAAGTAACGGGGATCGTATAGTGGAACCATTTTGCTACGACTCATTTTATCCTATAGCGATCATGTCAATACATTGGACACTAGCTAATAATACTAATCATATGGTGACAAGGAGGTTAGGTGAGATAGCATGGCTTGGGTTGCACATCAAGGTCGGGGGATCCTAAATACATATATTGTAAGGGTTTTCATTGGACTAATGCATGTATAGCCTATGTGTTTTAGCGATAGTTTAATAAAGCATGGGTTCAATATGCTCAAAAATGTTGTTTGGTGACTTTCCTTGTTTAGCGAAAGGTGAGGGAGGGACTTCCCGGAAGTATTCCGCTTCCTCGGCGGCGGTGTAGTCTTTCCAATATAGATAAAGTAAAATAAAATAAATACAACATTCAATTAAACAATATAAAACCACACAACAAGCACATAGGTTTAGATTGGTTTAATTTAAAGAAAATCAAGTTGTTAAGTCTCTGAAATTTATTGCATAAATAATTTAAAAGGAATTATAATGAAATGTTGTCCTTTGTAAAAAGGGTTTTGAATGTGAGTAGTCTCATTTTAAGTCTTCTAATTAATTTTAAAATGAAAGGTTCATGGACAATTTAGTGGTTTTCAGTATATGAACAGAAAGGAATAAATATAAACTTTAATGAAATTTAAATAATTGAATTTACATTTTTACCCTAAGGGCATTTGAACACCTATTTAAATAAACATGAAAACTCCAAAGTAAACCTACTGTTTTTATTGTATGAACATGAAGAGAATAATATTACAAATTTTCTGAAATTGGAATGGTAATTTTTGAAGTTAAAATGCGCCAGATATGAATTTTACAAGTTTAAAACAGTTTCTGGAATTTATTTTAAATTTAAAATCGCCTCGGGTCCACGGTGAGCCAGGCCCACGGTGAACCCGCGCACTGTGCGAGTGGTCCGGCCCAATCTGGACCGTTGGATCCTGATCCAACGCACGAGGGCGAGGCGGGGGGCGTTAAGTTGACGTGGACGGCTGAGATTAAAAGGCTGAACCGGTACGTGATGGACGGACCAGATGCGATGCGGGTTTTAAAGGCTAACGGATGCACAGGATTAAAAGATAACGTTTCGCTACGATCCAACGCATCAGATTAAATCGCGGGAACCATCTAATCTCTGCCGTTGGATCAGGATCGCACGGCCGAGAGCAAATCCGACACGGCACGGGTACGCAGCCCGTGCTGGTCGTCTTCTCCGGCGACGGCGAGCGGGCCGGAGGCCACGGCGAGCGACGGCAGCCCTAGCTAAGCCTAGAAACAGAAAGAGGACGCCTAGGGGAACACGTAGGTACCTTAGGCGAGACGAGGGGTCGACGGAGCGTGGTCGGCGGCGAGGGTAGACGACGGAGTGGTTCGGGCTCCTCGTCGGCGATGGTGCTCCGGCGGGGTTTGTCGTCGGTGGAGGGGTGGCCGAGGTTGGCGAAGTTCGTGCGGTCATAATGGTGCGGTTGGCTAGGGCGGAGGGGTTCACTGGCGATGGCGAGAGGCGATCGGAGCGAAGGCGATGGCGAGGTGTTAAAACATGAAATGTGGCGCTCTGCTTCGTTCTCAGTGCGATCGAGCGCGTGGGCTGGACGAGGGGGTGGCCGGGGTTTAAATAGGGTCGTCGGCGGGGGCAGAGGGGGCGTAATCGGGGGAGGCCAAGAGTAAAGCATCTCTTCAACGCGGGCGAGCTCCTGCCTTGCATGCATGCGCTCAATCCGGGGGCGATGACGCGGTGGAATAATGGGGGAAACGATCGGGAGAACGCGGGGGAATCAAAGCCGACGAGTAATTAAAGGGAGGGGGCCGGCGAGAGCGAATCCGAGGTGGGGTTATGGTTTCGGCCGGCGAGGGGGGGGGGATTTGGGGGCGAATCTCATGGGGAAGATGGATCTGACAGGTGGGGGCCACATGCCAGCGGGCGCGAGCGAGTGAGTGGGGCGGCTGACGGGTGGGGTCGGACTCAGGCGCGAGAGGGGGCGGTTGGCGCTGACAGGTGGGGCCGGGGTGTCGGGCGCGCACGCGAGAGGAGAGGGGCTCGTTGACGGGTGGGGTTGGGCTGTCAGTTCGAGGCGTGCGAGGGTAACGGGCTGGGTCGGCCGGGAGTTAGAGAAAGGGAGGGGGCCATTACTGTTTAAAATGTTTTCTGATTAAAAATAATTGCAGAAATTGGTTTAAAAAATTGGGCTACTTCCAAGGTTGATAAAAATTTGTAAAAATTCTCAAAAATATATCTTGGCCTTAGGATCATACATAAAAATTTTCAGCTCCTGGTTTGGCCATTTCATCTAGGTTGTAGATCAAAATGGTGAAGGAGGGCATTTAAAGGTATTTCCAAAATAATAAATTTCAGGAAATTGGATTAAATAATATTTTTATTCCTTTGAAAATTTGGGGTGTTACAAGAGGACATCCCCAAGATTGCCTTCCCGTCTAGTTATGGATTATGTGAGTCTACGGGGATGTCTTTCAGAATCATGAATGCCCCCACATTCTTCATGAACATGATGAACAATGTCTTCATGGAGTTCTTGGACAAGTTCATTGTGGTGTTAATAGATGATATACTCGTCTACTCCAAGACCAAGGAAGAGCACGAATCCCATCTCCGTCTGACCTTGGGAAAGTTATGGGAGCATCAACTGTATGCCAAGTATAGAAAGTGTGAATTCTGGTCATCCGAAGTGAAGTTCCTAGGGCATGTCATATCTACCGGAGGAATAGTTGTAGATCCTACCACTGTGGAAGCAGTAACAAACTGGTTGCAACCTCAGAATGTATCGGAGATCCTGAGTTTTCTAGGATTGGCTGGATATTATCGGCGATTCATCGAGAATTTTTCCATGATAGCCAAGCCCATGACCAGATTATTATAGAAGGAAATAAAATTCGAATGGACTCCAGCCTACGAAGAAAGCTTCCAAACCCTCAATAAGAGACTCGTATCAGCCCTAGTGTTGACACTACCAGACATCCGGAAAGACTTCCATGTCTACTGCAATGCTTCTCGCCTTGGACTAGGGTGTGTTCTCATGCAAGATAGGAAAGTAGTATCCTACGCCTCACGACAATTGAGACCGCACGAGCTAAACTACCCCACGCATGACTTAGAACTGTCGGCAGTAGTCCATGCACTAAAGATATGGAGGCATTACCTTGTAGGTAACATGTGTGAAGTCTTCACCGACCACAAGAGTCTCAAGTACATATTCACCCAACCAGTTCTAAACCTCAAGCATATAAGATGGTTGGAACTGATCAAGGATTATGACTTAGGCATCCATTACCACCCCGGTAAGGCAAATGTAGTGGCAGATGCTCTAAGCCAGAAGGGATACTGCAATACCCTCGCCGTACAAGATCAGGCCCCTCTGCTATATAAAGATTTGGAAAGATTGAACTTAGGGATCACCACTAGGGAGTACCTCACTGTACTTGAAGCTAGGCTTGTCTTGATGGACCAGATCCATGAGACGCATAAGGAAGACCCTGACATAGCCGAGATCCAGAAGAATATGAGAAGGGGAAAAGCCCTAAGGTTCTCCGAAGATGAAGTTGGCACCGTATGGTTCGAAAATAGGATATGCGTGCCGAATAAGCCTGAGGTAAAGGCTCTCATTCTTGAAGAAGCCCATGAAACCTTGTACTCCATACATCCCGAAAGTACCAAAATGTACCAGGACTTGAAAGAGAAATACTAGTGGGTCAGTATGAAAAGAGAGATAGCTGAATATGTGGCAAGGTGTGACACTTGTCAATGAGTCAAGGTAGAGCACTAGAGACCTGCCAGTCTTTTACAACCCCTCAAGGTTCCCGAATGGAAGTGGAAAGAAGTGGGGATGGACTTCATCATTGGACTGCCCAGGACCCAGGCCGGGTATGATTCCATTTGGGTGATCATCGATCGACTCACCAAGGTGGCTCATTTCATCTCCATCAAGACAACAGTAGAGTGGTTCGAATCTAGCTGTGTTATACATGACCCGGATCGTGTGTTTACACGGGGTTCCAAAGAAGATAGTGTATGATCGAGGAAGTCAGTTCACCACCAAGTTTTGGAAGAATCTTTAGGAAGAGCTCGGTACCAAGATGAACTTCAGCACAACATATCATCCACAGACCGATGGTCAGACTAAAAGGGTGAACCAAGTGTTGGAAGATATGCTTAGGACCTACACCATAGACTTTGGCAGAATATGGGACAAGAGTTTACCCTATGCAGAGTTCTCCTACAAAAACATCTATCAGGTCATCCTACAGATGCACCATTCGAGGCGTTATATGGACGTAAGTGTCGAATGCCGCTGCTGTGGGATCAAACTAGTGACTCCCAGTTGTTTGGTACGGACATTCTGTGACAGGCTGAAGCTAAAGTAAAGGTCATTGGGGACCGATTGAAGATAGCCCAATCCTTCCAAAAGAATTATGCCAACAACCATCACAAAGATTTAGCATTCAAGGAAGGTGATTATGTCTATCTTCGAGTCACTCCCCTCCGACTAACTCAGAGGTTAAACATGAAAGGGAAGATAGCTCCCCGTTATGTTGTCCCGTTTCAGATCATTCGTCAACAAGGAGAGGTCGCATACCAGTTTGGAGCTACCACCCTCCTTGGCCGGAGTACATGATGTGTTTCACGTCTCCCAATGGAAGAATTGTCTTCGAGTACCCACCGAACGAGCCGATCTTCAGCAGCTCGACATCCAAGGAGACTTGACATATATTGAGAATCTCGTCCAGATCCTAGAGGTCAAGGAAAGAGTGACCAAAAATTGAGTGGTTCATTTCTGCAAGGTTCAGTGGAATAACCACCCCACCGAAGAAGCCACCTGGGAAATAGAGGATGCCCTAAAAGCCCAATACCCCGAGCTATTCTAGGAACTTTCTGAATCTCGGGATGAGATTCTCTATAAGGGGGTAGGTTTATAACACCACTAATTTTAGAGAAATAAAATAAATTCGGAAAAATCAGAATTTTTAAGAAAAGATTTATTTTAATTCTCATAAAGTCATAACTTCCTAAATAAATAGAATCTAGAGAAATAATTCAAATCATGGTTTGAAAAATTTATATTATGTTCCTAAGACCATGATGCAATTTTGGAAATTTTTACAATTTTTCCAACCTTGGATGCCCCTCTGTTCGAGCTCCAGCCGCCGCTCACCGTCGCTGGAGTACGCCTTCCTCCCCGTCGACCCCATCTCTAGAACTGCCATTGCCTCCCCGACCTCGGCCACTACTTCGCTCGAACCCATCGCCACTGGAACACCGTCGCCGTTAAGGACCCGAAGGATCACTGCTGCCACGCACGTCGCCGGCCTCGTCCAGTCAACCCCGAGCCTTACCGACGGTACCAACATAATCCCCTCCTTATCCTCGTCACGTTTCTGTACTTGGAATGGTCTTAGAGCCACTGTCGCCGCCGCTAGCCCCCTCACCATGCTCAGCTGTTGCCGGAGAAGACGATCGACACAGAACTTAGACTGTGTCGTGTCGGATGTAATCCTGGCCACATGATATCGATCGGATGGCTAGGATTATAATGTTCGGAGGATTAATCTTGGTTATCCATCCGAGCGAAGTGGTATCGAGTGATCTCGGCCATCCATCATTATTTAAAATCCCACCGAGATCCAGGCCGTAGATCGACACCGGTTCGCTACATTTTAATCACAACCATTGATCTTCACTTAAGGATCCTGCATATACTATGACCACCAGATTTCGATCCAACAGCTTAGATCCATCCGGTCCATAGCATAGTGCGCGGGTTCACGGTGGACTCGGTTTACCGTGGACCGAAGGCTAGTTTAAGATTTAAATAAATTCCAGAAAATGATTTAAACTTCAAAAATTCATAACTTGCTCAATTTAACTCCAAATTTGACCATTCAAATATCAAAAACTTTTTCTTTTTATTCTCTTCATGTTTATGCAATAAAATTTATATATTTATTCTGTACATTTGACATTATTTAATTAGGATTAAAATAAAATTGAAGAAATCATTTATTACTTTCAAAAAATCATAACTTCATTAGATTAACTCTAAAAAAATTGCCATTTTAATTTCAGAATCTTTATATTTTTATTATCTTCAACTTTGCCCAATAAAATCCATATGCTTGTATTGTGATTTTGCATTGTTTTAATTGGATGTTATTTCTCCTTTTACGCATCAAGAAGATTACGACGTAGTAGAGGAGCAGGAGTATTTTCCCGAAGTTGCCCCTAGCACCTTTACTGAACAAGGCAAGTCACCTACCCTATTTTGAGAATATTGAGCCCAATTTTAAATTAAATATCGCTAAAACTCATAGGTTATATTTGCATTAGTTAAATGGATAACCCTACATTATAATTATTGAATCCCCGACCTTGATGTGCAAACCCAAGCCATGCTATCAAGCCTGAATTCCTTGTCACCAGTATACTTATTAATATTAGAAGTGTCCAATGTATCAACACAACTGCTATAGGCTTAAAAACGAGTCGTTGGTACTTCAATTCTGATATATGATCCCATATGTCTCTCACCCCTGGTATTCTGTTGGTTTTGGAATTGGTTTGATAAGTTAGCATGGTGGGTTCCGGGTGCAAGCGAGGGCATTGATTAGTCGCACACGGGGCACTATAAGGATCGGTCTGCGGGATTCGTCGCAAAGCACTTTCATACCAACCACAAGTCTAGTGGGTAAGTCTTAACTAGAGGTATGGATCGTTCCAACCAGAGGCACTATGTGGAGAAGGGCAAGCAGCACTTGTGGGTGGCTTGGGCCATGTGGCACAAAAGGGGCGCGACGTTGGTCCGGTGCGTCGGCACAGCAGCAAAACCTATAGTGTGCGTCATTGAGTTAGAGCGGTTCATGCTAACGGTTTGGATATAAGTTCCTGTGACTTGGGTCATTCGACACACTGTGGTGTGTGGGAATGAGTTCCTTGTGGGTACAGTAGTACACCTTTGATCAAAGTTAAATCTTTTCGAAAAGCCAAGCCCACGGTCAAGGGCGAGTGGAGTGACATCCCACAGTTAGTTTATGTTTGAGAAATATTGCATGATTGTTTGGGCATGTAAGGACTGTCGAGCGAGGAGGGATGATTGTACTCCTCGAGTTAGAAGATGTTGCATTATCCATGATTTAAATATTTTGTATGAATAAACTTGACTCATATTAAAGGCTGTAAAAAAAATATACTTTTCCGCACTTTAAACCACTACCTCCCTTTGTTATTACCTTGCATTATTATTGCATTTTCTTGGTGGCTTATTGAGTACGTTTGTACTCACCTGTTGGAAAGCCACTTTAGAGGCGTACTACGATGAGGATGGTCTGAAGTAGCGACCTAGTCAAGGAAGTGACCCTAGAGAAGATGTTCATCGAGTTTATTGTTTTCCTAGTTTCTTTTATTTTAACCTTTGTGTAATAATGTGGTCTGCGAGCCACGAATGTTTGATGTATGTGTGTCGTCGTGTGATGAACATCTTGTGATTATTGATTTTCTATGGAATTTCAATAAAGTCTGAGTTTTCTTAAATCCAGGCGCTACAATATCTAATCGTTATGTTGTTAATGGCTCTACAGTCAACACACATGCTCCATGTTACATCTTTCTTAGGAACCAAAATAACTGGAACATCACAAGGACTAAGACTCTCACATACGTACCTTTTGTCGAGCAGGACTTGTACTTGTTGCAGAATCTCCTTAGTCTCTTCAGGGTTCATCTTATATGGCACGATGTTTGGCAGTGTTGCTCCTAGAATTAAGTAGATCTAATGCTCGGTTCCTCTCATCGGGGGCAATCCTGGTGGTACCTCTGCTGGAAATATATCATAAAACTCATGCAAGAGGTTAGTAACATTAGGACAAGGAGGTCATTATGTTTTCAAGTGTAAAGAAGACATCTTTGCAAATTAAGGCATAACAGTGAGCATCACAATTTAGTAGTTCAGAGATTTCGGATCGAGTAGCTAGCATGGAAATACCCTTCAACTTAGTGATGTTCTTTTTCAAGGGTTTCGTATTTAGTTCTGTTTTGGAGGGATGAGCATCCTTAGCTACTTGCGAACTACTAGCTTGTGACTCACTTAGCTTTCTTGCACACTCCATTCGTGTCAGGTCACCTTTTAGGATTTTAGCAGCAGTCATCAGTAGGAGTTTTCTTTTTCTACCATTGTGCGTAAAAATGTATGTTTTAGTCCTCCCTCGATGTAAAGAATCCTTATCATACTGCCAATTCCTACCCAAAAGTAAGGAACATGCTTGCATAGGCACTACATCGAAGCTAGCACTCTCTTGATAATTTACTACTGAAAAGTGTATGCGAGAATTTTTACATACCTTCAACTTACCACACAAATTGAACCATTGAATTAAATATGGATGTGGGTGTGGTTGAGTCGATATATTGAGCTTCTCAACCAAGTCGGAGCTAGCAAGATTGCTACAGCTTCCACTATCGACGATGACTCGACATGCTTTTTCTTGCATGATGAACCAAGTCTGGAACAGGTTGTGACATTGATGTTGTTTCATCATCTTTACTTGCACACTCATCACCGATTGGACAATGATGCTTAGGTATCAGCTGGTGTTGGAAGCGCCGATGTCCTCCATTGCTGGCTCATCGGACGAGTCGTTCGTGTTGTGTTCTGCATGGTTAGCGGTAGGCACATTATCATCTTCATTTTCACTAGCACTAGTGTACTCACCACTTTCCATAACAAGCATCACTCGCTTGTTGTGGCAGTCGCATTGCACATGGCCGATGCCTTTGCATTTTTAAGCATTGGATGTCCCTTGTCCTGCCTGTGGAAGTGACCGATGATGCACTCAGGGCAGGAGTAGGTGTTGGGGCTGATTTATCCTTATCAGATGCTTGCTTGACTGGGGCTGATACAGTGGGTCGTACCCGATCAGATGTTGAAGCAGAGGGTTGATAGGAGGTGGTTGATGGTGTCTTGGTGTATCCTAGAGAAGGTCGCACGGTCGGCATACTCTTGAATTGAGTCTTGGACGTCAGTTGCCTCCCATGCAATTCCTTCTCAGCCAACATAGCAAGGTGAAATAGTCGAGTAATTTAATTATATTCCTTATAATCGACTATGTCATGAATTTCTCCCCGTAGCCCACCATAGAAACATGACATCTTGTCATCCTCTTCCTCTTCTACCTCACAACTCAACATGCCTATTTGTAATTCTTGGTAATATTCCTCAACAGACTTATTACCCTAGTTTAGGTGTTGTAATTTATTTCTTAAATCATGCTTGTAAGATGGAGGAACAAATCTACCACCCATGGCTCTCTTCAGTCGATCCCATGTGTCAGGTTCTAACCTAGCCTTTAAAAATTCATTCCATCATATGATGGCAAAGTCCTTAAATTCACTAGTGTCTTGTCTAACCCGATGCTATTATGGAATGAGATGGGAATTAAATTTTTGTTCGACAACTATTTCCCAATCTACATATAGTTCATGGTCATATTTTCCAAAAATGAAGGAATAGTAAATTTGATTTTGGTTAAAGGGTTAGGGTTACCTCGATCCTGTGGCTGATTGCCATGGTTATAGTTACCTCGCCGATGGCGGTGCACTCGGGGATGCCGATGTTACTGGTTGGCAGCGTGTGTACTGCCGTGATCGGTGTCTTCTTCATCGGCCTCAACCCCATGCACTAGAGCTGAAGGTTGTTGCTCTAGGGAGATTCTTTGTACGTTAGCCATGAGAGTA
The DNA here is from genome assembly GCA_019279435.1 of Zizania palustris. NCBI lineage: Eukaryota > Viridiplantae > Streptophyta > Magnoliopsida > Poales > Poaceae > Zizania > Zizania palustris. The sequence goes on along the minus strand of JAAALK010000285.1, from coordinate 64,136,013 downwards.
ATGATGTTTCTGACTAATTCTCGGATGCTTAGCTGTATGGCATTCATGCTAGCATCAAACTTTCCTTCGATTCGTTAGAGTTTAGTCTTAGACGCGCAGTCCCCGAAATCGGTGATCTCACCTGCCATCGTTAGTAGGAAATAGGAGATAAACATTAGTATTGAAGCAGTCGGTTTGACTGGAAAAGGTGGGGATGTACGATGACTTGAGAAGCATGATTGCAAGGATCCAATCTATTCTAAAGGGCAGTATGTAGATCTTGGAAGGCAAATTTAGTAGCACAGGTTAGCACCGATTAATAACAAAATTAACAATGTTGAATAACAGTACCAAATGTGTCAGAGTTGCAGGCCGAGACTGGTCCTTACGGTCTAGTCTAAGCAAGCGAGAGTAAAAGGGAACAAGGACTGTGGGATGTGCACTCAGCACGCGCAAAAGTTTAAGGTGGTCAGACGTATAGCATGGATCAAGACACTTTTGCTACCTTCTATTTGCTCTTCCTTTCGCTTTTTCTGGGTATGGAGCAGGACACTCTGCCACCCACTCTTATTTTTCCTTTCTTCTGAGTACGGAGCAGGACACTTTTGCTACTTGCCCTTCCTTTTTTGCCTTCTTCTTTTTCCTTTGGATTTGTGGACAGATGAGATTTTCTTGTATGGCTCTAGAAAGAGCTCTTGTTGCTTGATCTCGAATCCGTATGCAGAGGTAGTGTCCAACAATTTTGAAAGGCATGCAGAACAGAGAGTCTGCACTTTTTCTTACTTGCTTGGTTTTTGAAGAACTCCTCAAAAGGTTTGCAAAAGGACACAAGGAGGTTAGCATTGCCGGTGGATGATACAAGGCGGTTTGTAATCTAGCTACTGGCTTGCGATGCAGGACAAGTAAAAAACACACTGTGATGGTGACATGATACCGAGGTGACACAGATCTCATAAGAAAAAGGCTCTCACCACAACATAAGACTCAATAATGCAACTCTAAACCAGAAACAAGACTCGAACAAAGTACTCAAGCTCAACAAAGAAAAACTGAAATCAATCTAGCGAAAAATCTCAAGAGGGTCTGGATAACAGCAGAATATACTAACACAGAACAACAAAGTATTTTTGTGTGGCTCATTCTAGAATCTTGGAAAAAAGAAACACAAGGATAGATTGATACCGTTGGCGTAAAAGATTTTGTTAACAGGTTTAGGAAACTAAGTGTTTGATAAATGAAGTGTTTGCTTGAGTAAACTATTCAAAGCCTCTGAGATGGATAATATCTTGAGATAGTTCGGAGTGTGTATTGAATATCTGAGTATTCGATGCCCTTTACAGAGTGAAGAGGGGTATTTATAGACCGAATACATGGGGAAAAGACTTCTTTACCCTCTAATTACAACTGACTTAGAAGATACTATTTAATATTCTTCACAGGGGTAAAAGAGTAAAAGACTAGTCTAATTAGTGAGAAGATAAATCTTCTATCTTTGCTAGCAACCCCCCTTTGGGTGAAGAGTCTTCAGGAGGCTCCGTTGCGCCGAAGCCTTGACGGAGGTCTCCGCTGTAAGGGGCTCCGAATCCGACAGAGCCTTGATGCTTTTAGGATCTTCGAAGATCAAAGTTTCTGACTTCGTTTCTTCTTCTTGTGTAGACATGGAAGTGTCCTTGGCTCCTAGAAGATGAAATATTTTCCCCCCAACAGTAGCCCCTCGAATACTTCTCTCCGAATTTCCTATGCAATGAAGAGGGCAGTATATGCAATAAATAATTTCATGCTTAGAATTTAGAGAGGAACTTGAAAAACATTACCATCCTTAGAAACATTCGGAAGTTGAAGGTCTTCGGACCAACTTCTGTGCGGAGACATTCACGAAAATGGCTTCGGAGATAGATCTTTTATGGAGCTAATATAATTTTTAGTCTTCAAGGACATTAGATTTCAGAGCCGTTAGACTCAAAAATAGAGTTGTTAGTCTTTGAGGAGGCTAACGGTCGTTTCATCTCCGTAGTTTGTAACTTATGAAACGTTTCTACAAAATATGACGGTATCGGGGACATAACAGGGCAACCAAACGGCGCACCGTAACGTATAGTACAAGGAATCCATGCTATAAATAAGAAAGTAAAGGTAAATTTCGGATACTTTACCGACTGCTTTCACATTTCACCTTTCTTCTTCCCAAGCTCATCTTCTCAAACTCTCTTTTCCTCCGATAGTGAAAACAAGCCACAAAGCTCCCATCCCTATTTCATCCTTGTCCTGGCAGCAAGCAATGGTGGCGGTAGGGCCTTCAAATAACCCTCATCCAGCCGGTGCCCATGACCTCCGTCCAGTGTCTGCCAAGTATACGGATCAATCGTATAGCTTGGGGGCGCCGTCAAGCTTGAAGAAGTCGATTGCTGCGGCAATCGCTGGGAGGATGGGGTCTAGAGTCAAAGTTCACCAGGATGGGAAGGAGGTGATCCCGGCACCTCACGCCGTAGAAGTGGTAGTGTTTGAGGCTTTCTTCGAAGCTGGATTGGGACTTCCGGTGGTGGATTTCCTCTCCGAGATACTGAGGTTGTTCCATGTCACTTTGCCCCAACTTTCCCCAAATGCAATTGCTCATCTGGCCATCTTCGAATGGGTGATGCGGGCCGAAGGATGCGTCGTGAGAGCGGAGATCTTCACAGCCGTCCATAAAGCTTCGTGCCAGCTGAAGACTTTCACCAGACTCGGAGGGGAGAAGATGGTGGTTGCCTTCGGGAGCATCAACTTCCAATTCCGCGATGAGTTCTAGGACCGGTTCCCAGCGAAGGCCATCAATGAAAGATGGTACTCCGACTAGATTCTTCGTTGGTTCTATGTTGAGGTATGGACGAACTGCGCCTTGGCAGGGCCTCTGGAAGATATCTTCCACCGAAGGGAGGCAGAGGTCCAATCATATTCGAGCCAGCTTCAAGTCCGCCTTGGTTTGTTGCACTCCGTGAGTCGTCACATGAGCATGATCGACTTGGCGGAGGAGTTCATCGGACTCCGAATCCCTCCTCTGATGGCTTCTTGGCCGATCAATTTTTAAGAAAACCCAGAGGGGGGACTTCAAGATATCTCTTCAAGCTCCATAGGTAAGCTTTCCATATATCCTGCATCCAAGTGTTTTGCATACAATATCGATTTTACATGAAAAACTTAATCAAATGATATCTTATCTTTTAGCTCCGCGTGTAGCTTTGACTCCGGAACAAATCATCTGGGCTGCGGAGAAGGTTATCGGAGCCCCTACGCCCGTTGAAAAGGAGCGAAGGGTGAAGTTGGTCAGGACTTGGGAGAGGTTTAATCGAGTATGGAGTGTGCTCGGAGTTGAACCCCCAACCCTTCTAGACTAGTCGCCTTAGACCAGGCTCCTTAGAAAGGAAGGCGGAAGCGGGGTCTTCAAGACTGGTGAAGACGCCTGCAAAGAAGGTGGTCTGGAAGCTGAAGGCCCTTATTCCTTCGAAATCTCCTGTCTCGTCGCCGGAGCAATCCGAGGATGAAGAAGATGTAGACATGGTGATGGCGGAGGAGTTTTAGGCCCTTCTTGCCGAGGAAGAAGGGTATCGATTGGGAGCCGAGCTCTCCATTCGTGAGGGCGTGGCGGCGGCACCTACGTTTGAAGATAACCCTGAGCAGGCGGAGACTATAAACATCCCGTCTAGCCAGGAGGATGCTCCTGCCATGGAGGAAGGTGGAGTTGAGACTGTAGAAACCCAAGTCTTGGCTCCGAACGAAGTGATAGCTGTAGTGGTCGAAGATATCTTTGCAGTCATTCCTTCGGTTCGAAGTCCAGAGTCCGAAGAGGACTTTGGTCAGATGTTTGAGCCTCCGAGCAGCCCGGTGCTCATCCAACAACAAGATGTCGAAGGTAAGCCTCAGCTGAATACCTTTTCTTTTTTACCTGCACAATTTAATCAATATCATATACCTTTGGTTTTTACAAGATCGGTTGTAGGACCGAAAGTAGCGACCAGAGGGGGGGTGAATGGGCGCCTAAAAATTCTTTTGAATCAATGGCCTGCTCCCAACACCCAACGCACCTCAAAAGATTAAGCATAGAGTGTGAACATAAAGCCTATGTCTAAAAGTATCTAGCCTAGAAACAACAAGTGTCAAAATCAGAGAAACACCAAAGCAGTGCTAATTGGCAGATAAACAAAATATTCAAGACATGGCAGGTTAAACTTCTCAGTGGATGATCTAAGTGTATATAAAGTGAGATGAGAAGTTACTGTTCAAATTTGACTCCTGTTCGGAACTTGGTGAGGCCTACTTCGCTGTGTCGAAGCCTGCTTCGCTGGTCGAAGCCTACTTCGCTGTGACGAAGCCTGCTTCGGAGGTCTGTGATGAAGCTTAGCGAAGGCTGTCGTGGAAAGGCCGAAGGTGTGCTGTGTCTAGCCTAGTTAAAGTGTAGCAATGAGCGAAGTATGCTTCAAAGCGAAGTATGATCGTATCGAAGCTTGCTTCGAACAGTATATTTCGAAGTCTATCCTTCGAACAGAAAGCTTCGAACACGATGCACAGAAAAACACCCTTCGATAGAAAAGCGAAGCCAAACACACAGCAGCTAGACAAGAACGAAGCCTTCACTCTACCTTCGAAGTTAGCTTGGTCGAGGTATGATGAACGAAGTTATAACCTTCGACCCAAAGACTAATCTCGAAAGACAAGCTCCGAACACACTGTGACCCTCAGAAAAGACTACAGCAGAAAGATCTCAGAAACTACACATCGAGCGAAGTATATCAGAGAGACAAGCTCCGAAGCTAACTTCGAAACCTGTCGGAGTACACCTTCGCACAGATGGTCGAAGTATGTCAAGTTGACAGAGCACAAACCATACTTCGAAGTTTCGAAGCTAGAAACACAGTAAACAAAGTGAGGTCAAAGTTCATGCGAAGCCTTCGAGGATGTCAGATCGAAGCCTGCCTCACAGAGCTGAGGGGCTTCGAACAGAGAAGGGGCTTCGCCAGAGAACAACTAGAAAAGGCACTTGGCCCTGTCTACTCGATCAAAAAGCGACAGTAAAAAGCAGGGCTAGAGTACTAGTGTACTGTTGCTACAGTGTAGTAGTACTACTTGCAACCAAAATAAACTAGTACTCCTCATGTGAAGAACAGAAGCAACTGTGAAGCATTTAACACAGAGATAACATGGCTGCGCACATAAAAAATGAAGCTTCTGATTCAGAGAAATCAATGCACACACCCCAACACAAACAGGAGACCGAATCACTGGAACACGTAGAACCGAGGGAATGCAAGGCACAAATCAAATCCTGGCAGCGCCCAAAACAGGAGAGAGAGAGAAAAGCGTAGGAGACAAAAATGACCCAATAGAGTAAGAAATGATTTCAGCAAAAGGGGTTAGTGAAACCCTAGGGATTGGGGCCCTATTTATAGGCTGCCCAAAGACCTAGAATATTCCACCAGCCCCTTAGGGTTTTTATAGACGCTAAAATAAAGGAAATGACTAAACTGCCCTTAGGCTTTTTTACAGACTTGACTGACTGACTGTGGGCCTAGAGATACAGATGACTTATTTGGAAGCTAAGCTTTCGTAGCGACTACGGCTTCTCTTCTGGACAGTCTTATACAAGATCAACGGTTGTCAGTTTTGCGCCGAAACTGACAAAGCCTCCACCGGCTTTGTACCAGGTACCCGGATTGGGCTGGCCCGACTCCGCAGCTCTCTCAGCCCGGCAATCGCTCACCGCCCGTGTACCTGAGTCAATCCTGGTCAACAGCCTAGTGGGTCTTCTACTGCTTCTGGCCCATGTACCCGGATTGGGCCAGCCCGACTTCACGGCCCCTCTGCCCAACAGTCGCTCGCTGCCCGTGTACCTAAGTCACACTCGGCCCATGAAACAGCAGATCTCCTCTTTTCTACAGTCCTCTTTGACTATCGTTGACAATGACTCATCACATCTGGAGCCATGAGGCCCACGCTATTCAGCATGGCTCCTCAATCTCCCCCTTGATGAGTGCATTGTCAACACTTCACTTCTTCAGCTATTTAGTATCTGCGAACACACATGTGGAAACATGAAAACAAAACACAAGAAAAACAAAGAAGAAGAAAATAAGGTAAAAGTTTAACCCTAATGACCAAAAGCCGAACAAAAGCAAGAAGCGGACATTATGGTTAACCAAAATGTACAAAATGAGTGCGATCTCAGAAACATCAACAAGGATATCAAAAGAGTAAGCGAGACAAAAACTCCCCCTTAAACTCTTATCCCAAAAGTTCTCCCCCTTGTTGACAAGTGAACTCATCAAGCACTCCAAAACGACACTGACTCCCCCTAAAATGCAACTGCCCCTCAAAATATGCAATGAATGCAACTGGGGTGCAGGTGGATTGTAGAAAGCATGCTTCTCAGATATGATTGACTGCAATTACAATATCTAATAGATACAGCAAAAGACATGCTGTCTAAGATACATGGCATGATCAGTGCAACACATGATATCTAAAGAAAGTCATTAGCACGCATTTTCAATTTTTTGCAAACAAAAGTATCACCACTTTTTCCAGTTGATAAGCAAGGTAAAGCATGAGATGCCAAGGCTAACTGATATCTACCAAGATAAGCATTGTCCAAAAACAAAGTGCTTTAGCAAACTTGTTATCATTTCAATTTTCAGGCTTTTTCTTTTTCCTTTTTCATTTTTGCCAGGGGTTATTTGCATGTCAAACCTTATGCTGACCGACCAAGTCAAGCCTAGGCCAGAACTGGACCATCAGAAGCTTAAGACATTGGTCTTGGCATACATTACACTGTCCTAGTTCATAACAAAGTGCTATGGTACGCAGTCTAGAACAATGCAATGCGACAAAGCAAACCCACCTGGATCTTTTCAAGTTAAGCATGAAAAGGCATGGAATTTTCATTTTTCTTGATTTTTCATCCTTTTATAGCATATTTCCATGTTTTTAAAGCAGAAAGATGTCCAAGTTGCATGTTTGCATCTATGAGAGGAACTAGCTACAAGGCATATAACAGATAGCAAAAACATTCAGCCTACACATGCTAGTTACCAGAAGCAATGGTGATCATTTTTCAATTTTAAAGTGTAAAAGCCATGCATATGACAGATATCAGACAAGTGAACTGAACCAAAGCATGATCAATGACAAGTATTCAAATGCATGTATCAGCTAGAATAAGTAAAGCAGTTCAATCATATAACAGAAGCAACTCTAAAGTGTGATATGTGAATATGCAAGATATGAACACACACAAAAAGACTCAAGAAAAGAGTAAAAAAAGAAAGAAAACTGACCCAAAATATCCTAGAAAGGATACACAACACCCAAATCCCCTCGTAAACGCTCAAAGGTAGACTGATCTAGGGGTTTGGTGAAAATGTCAGCCAACTGATGATGGGTGTCAACATGAACAAGGTCAATGACACCTTTCTCATACTGATCCCGCAGAAAATGAAAGTGCACATCAATATGTTTGGTTTTTGAATGGAGACACGGGTTTTTCCCTACACTAATCGCACTGGTGCTGTCGCAAAACAATGGAACCCTGGTAGGAAAGAACAACCCAAAATCTTGCAAAGTGGAAATCCTCCAAACTAACTGAGAGCAGCAGCTAGCAGCAGCTACATACTCAGCCTCTGTGGTCGAAAGAGCAACTGCAGATTGCTTTCGAGAAGACCAAGAAACAAGGGAAGAGCCAAGAAACTGGCAAGTGCCAGAAGTCGACTTGCGATCCAACCGACACCCACCAAAGTCAGCGTCCGAAAAGCCAGATAAATCAAGAGATGATGATGCTGAATAATAAAGACCAAGATCAGGCGCATAAGTGAGATACCTGAAGATGCGCTTGACAGCCTGCCGATGAGACGCGCGAGGTGAAGACTAGAAGCGCACGCACAACCCCACGGCAAACTGAATGTACGGTCTTGTCGCCGTCAAGTATAGCAGTGAACCGATCATCCCTTGAAACTCCCTCTCATTGACCTTGACGCCGCTCTCGTCCTTGTCCAATCCTCCAGACGTGCCCATTGGGGTAATTTGCGGCTTCAACTCCCCACCAAAGTCAAATTTCTTAAGCATGTCACGAGTGTACTTACCTTGGTGGATGAAAGTGTCGTCCTTGGTCTACTTGATCTGGAGCCCTAAGAAATACTTGAGCTCACCGATGAGGCTCATCTCAAACTCACTGTGCATCTGCTCAGAAAACTTCGACACAAGATCATTAGTAGTACCGCCAAAAATAATATCGTCCACGTAAATCTGAGCGACTAAAAAATCTGAAGCATCTCTGAGCAAGAAAAGAGTTTTATCCACCAAACCCATCACAAAGCCCTTCCCCAACAAAAATTGCTTCAACCGGTCATACCAAGCCCTGGGGGCTTGCTTCAACCCGTATAAAGCCTTTTGCAGCTTAAAAACATGTCGAGGAAACTTAGGGTTCTCAAAACCGGGGGGCTGCCTAACATAAACTTCCTCCTCTATGAACCCGTTCAGAAAAGCACTCTTGACGTCCATTTGAAAAAGCTTAAAACACTTCGAAGCGGCAAAAGCTAAGAGAATGCGAATGGACACAAGACGGGCAACAGGGGCGAAAGTTTCTTCAAAATCAATAACCTCTTTTTGGAAAAAACCTTGGGCAACTAATCGAGCCTTGTTGCGCACCACAACCCCATCTTCACCTTGCTTGTTCTTGAACACCCACTTGGTGCCTATGGGGTTGCATCCTGGTGGCGGCTCAACTAGTGTCCAAACCCGATTGCGGACAAAGTTTTCAAGCTCTTCTTGCATAGCATTGATCCAATTAGAGTCAGAAAGAGCATGAGAAACATCTCTGGGCTCAAAAGATGCAACAAAAGCAGATTCAGCAAACACAGCAAGAGAGGTAGACGAACGCAAGGTTCTTTCAGTCAAATCACCGATGATGAGCTCTGAGGGGTGATCACGCTGAACTGCTCGGGTTCCCTGGTGATCTGAAGTCACCTCACCGGAGTCAGCAGCTGGCACCTCTGGACTCAACTGAGGGGGCTCGATCGAAGTGGAAGAAGTGATCAGAGGTCTGCCCTCGTCCTCAGTCAAAGTCTCAGAAGGTGTGGGCTCTGCAGGAGGCGCAGAAGGCCCACCCTCATCAGCAGCTGGAGTATCCTCATCTTCCTCGAAGATGGACTCTCCGAGCTCATCATCACCAGAAAGCTCAAAGAAGGAGTCAAAGAAGGCAAGGACACATCAAACGAAACCTCACACGTCTCGACAAGCAGCTGGGATTCAAGGTTCCAAACACGGAAGCCTCGAGAATGCAAAGCGTATCCAAGAAAAACACCATCCCAGCAACGAGACTCAAATTTGTCCAAATGCCCTCCCTTCTTGAGCACAAAGCACTTGCAGCCAAACGCTCGCAAGTGGCTCACCTTGGGCTGTCTACCAAACCGCAACTCATACGAAGTCTTACCTAAGTAAGCTCTAAGAAAAATGCGGTTGGCAAGATAGCAAGCCGTGTTCATGGCTTCAGCCCAAAAATGCCTTGGAGTCCTGTGCTCATCGAGCATCGTCCTGGCCATCTCGACTAGTGTGCGGTTCTTTCGTTCCACAACGTCGTTCTGTGGGGGAGTGTAAGGATAAGAAAACTGATGGTCAAGACCTTGATCACTATAGAAGCTGACGAACTGAGAGTTCTTTAACTCAGAGCCGTTGTCGGAGCGAATTGCTCGCATTCGACCATTGTTCTCATTCTTCAGCTTCAAGATCAAGTCATGAACAAACTGAAAAGTTTCATCCTTAGACTCCAAAAAGAAAACCAACAAAAATCGAGAAAAGTCGTCCACAATGACAAGCGCGTACCACTTCCCACCGACTGAACGTACCCGAGCTGGACCAACAGTGTCCAAATGTAAAAGCTCGTCTGGATACGAAGTCATCACCTGAGTCACAGGTGAGTGAGAAGCGGCAACCATTTTCCCATGACGACAGGGATGGCAAATTAGATCCTTTTCCATCTTAAGCTTGGGCAATCCTCGGATGAGGTTCATAAAGCTTAACCTGACTAGCAGATCAAAACTCAAATGACCTAACCTCCTATGCCACTTCCAGAGCTCAGAGGAAGATCCAGCAATCAAACAACGAGAAGGGCCAAAAGAACTAGAGAAGTCAATTCAAAAAACTTTACTGAATGGTAAAATCTGGCAAATCAAAGACCCTCTAGAATCAATCACGGAAGAATTACCCTTCTTAAAACGCACTTCCAAACCATCCTCAAGAAGTTGCGAAACAGAAATCAAATTGAAGTTCAAATTCTTAACCAAGGCAACATTCTTCAAAGAGAAATGATCTGAAATGCGAATTGAGCCAATGTCATGTACCTTTCCTTGACCACTGTTCCCAAAGGTGATGTACTCTTTGGAGCTCGGGGGAGTGAGACTGGAGAACCATCTGCGATGTCCCGTCATGTGGCGGGAGCATCCTGAGTCCATGATCCAAACGTCCTCCAGTCCCCGATCCTGCACAATCAGTGGTCGTAAGAGGGAGCAAATGGTCCGGCACCAGGTTTAGCAAAAGAGCTAAACCAATGTCGAGCCATCTGCTCAAAATACGGAAAGTGAAAACCATCAAAAGAGTTTGGACCAAAACGCGGCTCAAAGCGCGGTCCATGGTTCTGCCTAAAGCCTCGGCCACGAGGTCCAGGACAGTAGCCAAAACGGCTTGGAGCTCTGCCGGAACGGACACCACCATCTAGAGCACGGGCATGAAAGCCGTCTCCTCTACCACCACCTACACGACGCGGCCTGGCCTCCAGCCTCTCCCCGCATCGAGGAACACGTAGTCTACCACCCTGCTGGTAGAACTGCTCCTGACCACCTCGAGCTCTCTTAGCTTTCTCAACCCGCTTCCGCCTGAAGCAAAACTCCGCAAGATGCCCTTCTCTCTGACAATACTCACAATGATAGGTGGGCTTCTTGGGATGTGGTTGAGGCTTAGGATTCTTGGGCGTAGTGGTGATCAGTGTTGTCTTCTTGGGCTGAGAGGATCCAGGAAGAGAGTCTAGAGAAGTGTGGAGGTGTTTGGGCTTTGGAACCCAGATAGGTTTCTTGGGTCGAGTTTTTGGTGGTTCATGGATCACTCCATCCTTGGGCTGACAAGCCTGGGAAGACTCAGTGGAGTGAGTCTTGGGGTATCTCTGCTCAGGAGTCATTTTACTCCACTTCACTGTCCAGCTAATAGCACTCTCAAAGTCAGCCTTGGTGTAGGTGTAACCTACCCCAAACCCATCCTGCCTTTTAAACTGCTGGATCATCATGCCGAGCTGTGGCTCTCTGGCACTGATCCAACTCAGGATAGAACGGAGGTAAAAGTTCTCATTCTGAGAATCAGCTAGCTCCTCTCTCAAGGAAGCTAGAACCTCCACCTGAGACAAGCAGGTCTCACACTCACTCTCTACTTGGATAGACTTTTCGGCTTTTAGCTTGATCAATTCCATTCTAAGAGACAAACAGTTCTCACAAACAGTGGGTGGAACTGACAGTGTCTCAAGCTCTAGCCTAGTCTGCGCAAGCTCAGCTCTCAACCTCTCCAAATCACCCAAATGCTCATCGCCCTTGGATTTTAGCTCAGATAAGGTAGCTAGATGAGATGGGCAATCAACACAGGGTGCGACGACAGTGGCTTGAGCATCTTTCAGCTCCAGTTGAGCGCTTTCAAGCTCAATGGCCAAAGCGTCCCTCTCATCAACTGTTTCTGTGTACCTGGACTTCAGAGTCGACAGGTCACACAAAAGCACTTCACACTTCGGGCACTCACTGCTATCACCCAAGCAGGGGAAAGAAGATAGACTCTCAATTCTACCGTTGGCTACGGCAAGCTCACTCTCTAACTCATCTATCCTCTTCTTGGCACCCCTAAGCAGTTTTTCTCGATATTTTAACTCCTGACGATTACTCTCAAGTAAATCAACGATTTCGCGCTCATAAGATGATACCTTTTCATTGTCGTCGTCGTCGGAGTCATCAAAGGAGCTCTTCTCTCCCTTATCCCCAAGAGCCATTGAGCAGAAGCTCTTGCAGGATCTTCGGCGCTGGTGTGAACGGCTCTTCGGTCTGTCCCCGAAAGCCACGAAGCAGAGGCCTGCCGGATCGTCCTTGTCCTTCCCCTTACTGATGATGATCTCCTCATCGCTTGAGCTCGATGAAGAGGAAGAAGACGTGGACTGCTTGGAGTAGCTCTTCTCCATCTCGGTGAAGAAGGCCTTGTCGCGCTTCTTGTTCTCTCGCCGGTAGTCCTTCAGGGCCTTCTTGAAGAATCTGGTCTTCGGCTTGCCCTTGTTGAAGGAAGAGCTATCGTGCTTGCCGGAGTCGGGGAAGCCACCACCGGTGCCCTTCTTGTGTCCATTGCGCTTGGGGCAGTCGGCGATGAAATGTCCTGGATCACCACACTCAAAGCACCCGGATTTTGTGCCGTGTCTTTTGAACATCCTTTTGTCATAGACACGACGCAGCTGGTTGTTAAACAGACACAAATCATCATCTCCCAAAGACTCAAGCTGGTCCTCAGTGATAGACATCAAAGAGAACCCAGCACAACTCATAGAAGAGGGATCAACAGAAGGTGTAGCAAGTGCCAGGGACTTCGATCCAGAGCCAGTGAGATTTGATCTCGGCTGGATATCAACCTCAGTGGCCTTCAACTTGCTAAACAACTCAGAAATGGTCAAGGTATCATAAGAAGTGCTCTCAACGATAGAGGATACCTTGATCTCCCAGATCTTTGGGTCCAAGGTATGAAGAACCTTGAGCGCCTACTCGTGATCTGAGACTAAATGAGCACCCTCAGCCTTGTTGTCCTGAAGCTTGTTTATGATCGATTGAAAATAACCAAACAAAGCTTCAACAGATTCACCCGGCTTTTGTGTGAAGTTTTCATATTCATGTCGGTAGGTCTGATAGAGCCGAGCCTTAACCTGGGCTGTTCCCTCATGGTGTGCCTTGAGGGTAGCCCAGATCTCTCTCGCAGTGGAGAGATGGCTCACACGCTCAAACTCAGTGGGACCTAAACTAGAAAACAAGATGTTCACAGCCTTACTATTGTTCAGATGCTGGGCAATGATACCAGGAGTACCATGCTCAGCAACTGGCAATATAACAAACGTGGCGTGAACGAAAATGTCCCAGATGTCCGAGCCTTGGCTCATAAGATAGGGTCGCATGCGAGTCTTCCAATAGTTATAGCCATAAGCTTCCAAGGATGGGACCTTGCCAGGAGAAGTCATGATCACTACTGGGGTTTAGAACTGGTTAAGGTATGGAAAAACCCTAACCAGGCTCTAATACCACTTGTAGGACCGAAAGTAGCGACCAGAGGGGGGGTGAATGGGCGCCTAAAAATTCTTTCGAATCAATGGCCTGCTCCCAACACCCAACGCACCTCAAAAGATTAAGCACAGAGTGTGAACATAAAGCCTATGTCTAAAAGTATCTAGCCTAGAAACAACAAGTGTCAAAATTAGAGAAACACCAAAGCAGTGCTAATAGGCAGATAAACAAAATATTCAAGACATGGCAGGTTAAACTTCTCAGTGGATGATCTAAGTGTATATAAAGTGAGATGAGAAGTTACTGTTCAAATTTGACTCCTGTTCGAAACTTGGCGAGGCCTGCTTCGCTGTGTCGAAGCCTGCTTCACTGGTCGAAGCCTGCTTCGCTATGATGAAGCCTGCTTCGGAGGTCTGTGACGAAGCTTAGCGAAGGTTGTCATGGAAAGGCCGAAGGTGTGCTGTGTCTAACCTAGTTAAAGTGTAGCAATGAGCGAAGTATGCTTCGAAGCGAAGTATGATCGTATCGAAGCTTGCTTCGAACAGTATATTTCGAAGTCTATCCTTCGAACAGAAAGCTTTGAACACGATGCACAGAAAAACACCCTTCGATAGAAAAGCGAAGCCAAACACACAGCAGCTAGACAAGAACGAAGCCTTCACTCTACCTTCGAAGTTAGCTTGGTCGAGGTATGATGAACGAAGTTATAACCTTCGACCCAAAGACTAATCTCGAAAGACAAGCTCCGAACACACTGTGACCCTCGGAAAAGACTACAGCAGAAAGTTCTCAGAAACTACACATCGAGCGAAGTATATCAGAGAGACAAGCTTCGAAGCTAACTTCGAAACCTGTCGGAGTACACCTTCGCACAGATGGTCGAAGTATGTCAAGCTGACAGAGCACAAACCATACTTCGAAGCTAGAAACACAGTAAACAAAGTGAGGTCAAAGTTCATGCGAAGCCTTCGAGGATGTCAGATCGAAGCCTGCATCACAGAGCTGAGGGGCTTTGAACAGAGAACGGGCTTTGCCAGAGAACAACCAGAAAAGGCACTTGGCCCATGTAGTAGTACTAGTGTACTGTTGCTACAGTGTAGTAGTACTACTTGCAACCAGAATGAACTAGTACTCCTCACGTGAAGAACAGAAGCAACCGTGAAGCATTTAACACAGAGATAACATGGCTGCGCACATCAAAAATGAAGCTTCTGATTCAGAGAAATCAATGCACACACCCCAACACAAATAGGAGACCGAATCACTGGAACACGTAGAACCGAGGGAATGCAAGGCACAAATCAGATCCTGGCAGCGCCCAAAACAGGAGAGAGAGAAAAGCGCAGGAGACAAAAATGACCCAATAGAGTAAGAAATGATTTCAGCAAAAGGGGTTAGTGCAACCCTAGGGATTGGGGCCCTATTTATAGGCTGCCCAAAGACCTAGAATATTCCACTAGCCCCTTAGGGTTTTTACAGACGCTAAAATAAAGGAAATGACTAAACTACCCTTAGGATTTTTACAGACTTGACTGACTGACTGTGGGCCTAGAGATACAGATGACTTATCTGGAAGCTAAGCTTTCGTAGCGACTACGGCTTCTCTTCTGGACAGTCTGATACAAGATCAACGGTTGTTAGTTTTGCGCTGAAACTGACAAAGCCTCCACCGGCTTTGTACCAGGTACCCGGATTGGGCCGGCCCGACTCCGCAGCTCTCTCAGCCCGGCAATCGTTCACCGCCCGTGTACCTGAGTCAATCCTGGTCAACAGCCCAGTGGGTCTTCTACTGCTTCTGGCCCATGTACCCGAATTGGGCCAGCCCGACTTCGCGGCCCCTCTGCCCGACAGTCGCTCGCTGCCCGTGTTCCTGAGTCACACTCGGCCCATGAAACAACAAATCTCCTCTTTTCTACAGTCCTCTTTGACTATCATTGACAATGACTCATCACATATGGAGCTATGAGGCCCACGCTATTCAGCATGGCTCCTCATCGGTTCCGGTGGAGGCGGTTTCTGCTGCGGAAGTGGTCCTAGAGCCCGTGGCAACTTCGGTGCCATCACCGGCTGCGGAACAAGAGGTGGCTCCAATTTTGGAGGTAGCTCCGAAGGAGGTGGCAGGCCCTGGAAAGGGTAAAAGTAAAAGTTGTCCCATGCCTACTCCCATTCCAGGGTGGACTCTATCGGAGTCTACTGATGGAGGCCAATCCACAGCGGCCTCCGAGGGTGCTTCATTGCGCTCCGCTCCTTCTCCTAGCGATGATGATCGGAGTGCCTTGTCAAGGCCCCCTCTCCTAGCCCCCTTCCTTGAATGGAGGATAGGGCTTTGGACTTTGCTAGAGTCTCTGGCTCGAGCTAGTCACAAAGTTAGGGAGACTGACTTGGTATGCATCCTTGGAGAGGTCGAAGGGTCGGAGCTCGATGCTACTCTCAATCGGGCGTCTTACCAGGTACGAAGCACCTGCAAAAATTAGTTTAATCTAAACATGTATATATAATTTACTTACATTGCTCCTCTTTCTTTGCAGCATGTTGTTCTAGCTCGAGCTGCGACTGTGTCGAATGAGCGAGAATGCAACCGGCTCAAAGAGAAGGTGACAACTCTTCAAGGCAGTCTTACCGACTGTGAGAAATGAGCTTCAAGCATGGACGAGATGGCTTCAGCAGAGGGGAGCGCTAAAGCCAGGATGGAAGCTGTGAAGGAGGAGCTCGAGGCTGAGATGGTTGTACTGCGGGCTGAAGTGGTAAGGCTTCAAGAGGAGCAAGCAACTTCAGGAGCTGAACTTGTCAAGCTCCGAGAAGAGAAACAAGGTTTGGCTGAGGAGGCGAGAAAGTTGCTCGGACAGAAAACTGTCCTAATGACGGAAACATCCAAACTCTCCTATTTAATCTGCGAACTGACTAAATTGAATAAGGCATTAGCCGTAGAGAAGATAAAGTGTGAGAGTACGACCTCTGAGACCATGGACGCCCTCCGAGGTGTTCTAGAATACTTTGGTACTACCTGTGCCTCCTCGTCATCTACCAATGACTCCCTACTGCGAAAGATGAAGATGATCCAAGCAGCAGCGAAGACAATGAAGACTTCGGGTACTCAGTACGGAGAGATATTTGGCCAAGTAGCTACTCTCGGAGTGCTTCGCTACTACGAAGACATCAGATTGTCTATTTCGCCGGAGCCTGAAGCAGCCCCTGCTAGCTTTGGTGGTGACCATCTATTGACCCCTTCGCCTGACGTTGTCGTAGATTGAGAGGCTTTTCAACCATCCTGGAGAGCTGAAGGCCGGTCAGCCATGAAGGCGTGGATCGATGAAGGCCTCCATCAAAAGCAAGCACGAACGCAACATTCAAGAAGCAAGCCTCCTTCAGACCCGAAGGTTTAGTTCTCCTTAGGGCTCCGCATATGTAAAAACTTATGTTCTTGTTTTGTTTTGAATAAAAAGACTTATTTAGAAATGTTTTTAGGCTTTCCAACCTTGTTTGGATGACCTTGAAGTGTTAGAGGTTAACAAAGAGCTCCATCAACAGTGGGCTACCTTCGAAGCCTTAAGGCCTCACAGACGTCCCCGATTTTCAATTCCTCGGGGAAGCCATTGAGAGGTTATATCGGAAATATGTAAGGAAGTATTAGCCTATATTAAGGAAGAGAAGGGGGAAGAAGTTGTTAATATAGTGTCTTCATCTTCGAAGGACATTGATTGGTCCGAAGAAGGGTGGTCTGGCGAGGAGCAAGCGAAGAGTAGCCCCAAACAACTTCGGACCTGGGCTGATCTTCAGCAAGAACAAAGAGATTTCATAGCTTCAAAGAAAGGGAAACGAGTTAAACGTAAAGTTCCGAAGACTCCGGGATCCGGTACGAGTCACCTTTGAAGCCGAGCCTACTCTTAATCTAGCTCTAGGGATCGAAGGGGTCTCCGCTTCCTCCTTGGCTTAGACACTGATTTTTCTTAGTGTAATAAAATTTACTGAGTAATATACACTGAAATGTTTCAAAATTGTCTCGTTATCTCCTAGCCCCTCTTTGAGGGTAAGCACCTTCAATTTTCAAGCGAAGGTGGTTATGCACAACGATTGTAATGTCAGCTAAGAGTACAATTTCAATAACTTTATTTTTGGAGGCTCGGAGCCCCTGATTATATTGAAAAAGAATTAAGGACTCGTAGTCTGAAATTCGAATAGATGGTCGCAAGGGACTTCGTAGATTTCTTTGGCCCCATTGGCTTTGAGTCCGAAAATGGTAGCTTAGTACCCTTTTTCGGATGTGGCCGCTTCGAACTCTTTTTGGATGTATTAGGATCCGATTATAATGGTCGCTTTGGACTATTTTTACGGATGCTTTCAAGCTAATTGCTCGGAGTTGTATCATTTGGTCTCTTTGGACTCTTTTTACGGATGCTTTCAAGCTGGTGGTTCAGAATCAAGTTTTTGTGGTCTCTTTCGACTCTTTTTACGGATGTTTTCAAGCTAATTGCTCGGAATCCGTATCATTTGGTCTCTTTGGACTCTTTTTACGAATGCTTTCAAGCCAGTGGCTTGGAATCCGCTTTTCATGGTACTTTCCCACCTTGATGGATGCTTCGAGCTGGTGGCTCGAAGTCTGTAAATTAGGTTCGAATGAATAATACTTACCTCCGCAATCAGCTTCGTCCCACTAGTGTGTCCACTAGGAGTAGGAATTATCTTGAGAAGTACGCATTATTCGAACCATAAGATTTATTCATTTAGAAAGCGTTTACAAATGATTACAAGGAGCCCCTATGTGAAGTATCGCTTAAGATGCTCTGCATGCCATGTATGTTTTAATTCTTCGCCTTCTAAATTAGTTAATTTAAAAGATCCGAGACGTCCTGAATGAAGGATGATATATGGTCCTTCCCATTTATTTCCTAATTTCACTGGAGAAATAATGCTTTGCAGTACTAAATGACCCGGTTTAAGTTCATTGAGCTTTATCTTCGGGTCATACCTAGTATTCGTCTGATGTTTATACTTCGTCAGGTTAGCAATAGCTCGAAGCCTTGTTTCTTCAGTTAGGTGCAGCAAAATATGTCTTTCATTTTCCGTTTTAGGTTCGATGTGTTGAAGGGATCCTCCCTTAAGCTTCGTCGGCGTCATGGCTTCATCTCCGAATAGTATACTGAAAGGGGTGAAACCTGTGGACCTTGCTTAAGTGGTTCGAATGGACCACAAAATCTTTGGAAGTTCTTCGGACTATAGCCCTTTCGCTAATCCTACTATTCTTTGATTTAGGCCTGATAAAATATTACCATTAGCTCGCTCGACGGCTCCGTTGGATTGAGAATGATGGACAACTACAAAACACATTTCAATACCAAGACCTTCACAGAACTCTCTAAAGGGTTCAACATGAAATTGAGTGCTATTGTCGATTGTCAGCTGTCGAGGTACTCCGAACCTGCAAATAATATTTTGCCAGAAAATTTTTGTACATTTTTTGATGTGATAGATCTGAGGGGTTCTACTTCGACCCACTTATAATAATATTCAATTGCTACGACTACAAATTTTAAACTGACTTTTGAGCGAGATGCCATTTTTTAAGAAATCCGCCCTCGGCCAATCATGAAATAGGTATGGAAGCCCAAACTGATGGAGATAAAGAACCAGCCCCCGTTCTGAGCGACGATGATGACATGCTCGACGATGACTACACGCCCATCTCTGAGGGGCCCGCACCTCAGGCGATGGACATCAACGTCGTCATGCTGCCCGTCGAGTTCGCTCTACCACAAAACGAGGCCGAGGTCGCTCAGCTGAACCTCGGCCCACAAGATGCTATTTTTGAGAAACCCGAGGATACGGCTCGCCACCTAAAGCCTCTCTACGTCAGGGGTCACATTGATGGGAAGCCGATCTCTAGAATGCTCATCGACGGTGGCGCCACTGTCAACTTAATGCCTTACTCCCTTTTGAAGAAGCTTGGTAGGGGCGAGGAGGACCTAAAGAAAACTAACCTAATGCACAACGACTTCAACGGCGAGAGTTCTGAGGCAAAAGGCGTTCTTTCCCTGGAGTTGACAGTAGGAAACAAGACTCTGCCTACAACATTCTTCGTTGTTAACGTACAAGGTAACTACAGTGTATTGCTTTGGCATGATTAGAGTCACGCAAATTGTTGCATTCCTTCTACTTTACACCAATGCCTGATGCAATGGGACGACGATGATGTGGAGGTCGTACCAGCAGATACTTCGTCCCAAGTAGCATTGGCCGATGTAGCCATCGACGCCGTCCATGAAAAAATAGAGTGTCTATCAGGTAGAGACCTCTCGAATTACGACTTCGTTAGCGTATCCGAAGGACATTTTTTACCCGTGTCTATAAAGCTGGCTGGTGTAGCACAACTATTTATAAATTAGTAGTTATGTCTAGTAAAAGCAATCTTGATTGGCTAAAGTCTCGTGTAGAGAAATATCGGTCTTTCAAAGACGGTATTGCCAAAGCCATTGAAGACTTCAGTGAATTAGAAAATCTAGGACAAGGTTTTGCATCGACCGACCCTTTAGAAGAGGTTGAGATAGGCAATGGTAGCATTCCAAGGCCAACTTTTGTAAACCAAAATTTACAGGCTGATGAGAAGACCGAAGTAATAAAATTGCTTCGGTCGTACGTCAATTGTTTCGCATGGGAGTATAGAGAGATGCCCCGACTAAGCCACGAGCTCATGGAACATCGACTGCATATCAAACTCGGGTTTAGGCCTTATAAGCAGCCCTCTTGTCACTTTAATTCAGCCGTGTATGACCGAGTTAAAGAAGAGGTAGAGTGATTACTCAAGGCTGAATTTATTAGGCCATGTAGGTATGCTGAATGGGTCGCTAATATTATGCCTATAGAGAAGAAAGGGAGCGGCAAAATACGAGTGTGTATTGATTATAGGGATCTAAACAAAGCCACTCCGAAGGACGAGTATCCCATGCCGATAGCTGACATGTTGATCAACAATGCTTAAGGACACAAGGTACTAAGTTTTCTTGATGGCAACACTGGTTATAATCAAATTTTTATGGCCAAAGAGGACGTCTACAAGACATCCTTTCGATGCCATGGTTTTGTCGGCTCGTTTGAGTGGGTCGTTATGACCTTTGGTTTAAAGAATTCTGATGCTACATATCAACGTGCTATGAACTTGATATTTCATGACTTGCTAGGAGTTATGTTAGAAGTCTACATAGATGATGTTGTAGTCAAATCAGAAGCTATGGGAAACCACCTAGCCGATTTGAGAGTTGCTTTTGATAGGATGCGCCTATATGGTTTAAAAATGAACCCACTCATATGTGCTTTCGGCGTGTCGGTAGGCAAGTTTTTAAGATTCATGATTCATGAAAGGGGTATCGAAATTGATCCTAAGAGGCTTGAAAAGATTAAGAACTTTGAAGAGCCGACGTGCAAAAGAGATGTGCAAAAATTGCTAGGCAAGATGAATTATTTGTGTCACTTTATATCTAACTTGTCTAGAAAAATCAACGCTTTTGTCCCTATACTCCGGCTAAAGAATGAAGTCAAGTTCACTTGGGGGGCAAGTCAGCAAATTGCCTTTGAGAGAATTAAAGAGTGCTTGTCATCGCCACCCATGGTGAGAGTGCCAAAGGCTGGAATTCCATTTCGGCTATACATCGCTGTAGAAGATAGCGTAATAGGAGCCGTGCTAACTCAGGAAGTGGAGGGGAAAGAGTACATCATCACATTCTTGAGCCACCGCCTATTGGACACCGAAACCATATACATTTTTGTGGCGCGTTTGTGTTTATTGCTTTATTATGCATGTACCAAATTATGTCACTATCTTCTCTCTAGCACATGTATTGTTGCTTGTCAAACCGATGTCGTAAAGTACATGTTGCAAAAGCCAATCCAAAGTGGAAGAATAAAAAATGGGCTTACGCTTTGGTTGAATACGATTTGGCTTATGAACCTCTAAGAGCTATGAAAGGCCAAATTGTCGCTAATTTTATAGTTGATCGCCACGTAGATATCAATTGGGGTAATGATATTTCTCTAGTTGAAGTAGTGCCATGGGAACTTTATTTTGATGGTTCAGCTTGTAAGAATGGCCAAGGTATCGGGGTAGTTCTCATATCACCTAGCGGCATGTGCTTCGAAACCTGGGCCTGTTTAGAATTTCCTTCTACTAATAACCAAGCTGAATATGAAGCTTTATTAATGGGACTTGAATTGCTATAATCCATAGGTTCTAAGCATGTTCATGCGCATGGTGATTCTCTGTTAGTAGTACAACAAGTAGCTAAAAGTGCTCAATGTTTTAATGGCTTACTAAATAGTTACTTGGACAAATGTTAGAATAGTTGCTACTTTTGACGACTTCAAAATTTCTGAAGTATCAAGAGAAGCCAATTCAATTGCAAATGATTTGGATCAGCAAGCATCGGGTTGTCAGGTCAGGAGAGGGAAATTTTCTGTATAGAAAAAGCCAATGCTTGGTGTTGCTATCGTAGCCAGAAATTTCAGGCAGGTGCGAGGTCCGTCGGACCGTCCGAATCGGACCCCTCCGGCCACCAAAGGGTGTCGTGTGCTGGAGTCCTCGTGCCGGAGCCCTTCATTCGCCGAAGGGTCCTGCACGCCGGAGCCCTCAGGCCAAAGCTTTTTGGGCAACTGAAGTCCTTGCACGCCGGACCTCTCCGGCGGAGGTCTTCAATCTGATCAGCTCTGCATGGCTGACTCAGTCAGCCTTCAGCAGAAGCAGGCGAGGCCTGGTGGGGGGGCACTCTGAAGTTAGCAATTTATACATTATTCTGGGAAAAGAGTTAGCAAACCCTCCAGATGTCCATAAAGATGATTGGAGAATTTCATTCGTCCAGTATTTCAGAAATCCCAATCAAAAGGTTGATCAGAAAGTTCGGTGACAAGCGTTTAAATTCGTGTTGATAGATGACGTATTATACCGCCGAACTATTGATAAAGTAGTCTTAAATTGCTTGGATGCTGATCAGTCCAAAGTAGCCATAGGAGATGTCCATGAGGGGCTTTGCGACACTCATCAGTCGGCCCCAAAAATGAGCTTGGATGCTTAATATAGCAGGTTTCTACTGGCCGACTATGACTGAGGACTGTTTCAAATAATATAGAGGGTGTGAAGCATGTCAAAAGTTTGGTAATATTCAGTTATCTCCTGCATCGCTACTTAATCCTATCATTAAGCCATGGCCGTTCCGAGGTTGGGGTTTAGACTTCATCGGCCAAATTCATCCTTCCTCTTCAAAAGGGCATCGATTCGTGCTGATGGCGACAGACTACTTCACCAAATGGACCGAAGCCGTGCCTCTCACGAAAATGACTCACAATGAGGTAATTGATTTTATCTTGAAGCACATTATACATAGATTCGGTATTCCCCAAACTCTCACTATAGATCAAGGTGCTTCATTTGTTGCTAAAGAAGTGAGATACTTTGCCGAATTTTATGGTATTAAGTTGATAAACTCTTCTCCATACTATGCTCAGGCCAATGGTCAGGCCGAGTCTAGTAATAAAACTGTGATTAAACTCATTAAGAAGAAAATTGATGAGTTCCCTAAAAGGTGGCATGAAGTGCTTTTAGAAGCGTTGTGGGCTTGTAGAGTTACAAAGCACAGTGCTACCAAAGTTAGTCCATATGAGTTAGTATATGGGCAGGAAGCCGTTCTATCGGTAGAGGTGGATCTTGGATCTCTAAGGTTTCTTAAGCAAGATGGCTTATCGGTCGATGAATATGAAACTCTCTTAAAAGACAATTTGGAAGAAGTAACTGATAAGAGATTAAGGGCTTTAGAAGTTATAGAGAAGGCAATAGAAGAATAGCTAGAGCCTACAATAAAAAAGTTAAGCCAAAATCGTTTCAAGTTGGTGACTTGGTTTGGAAGACAATTTTTCCCTTAGGCATCAAGAGCCCCAAATTTGGTAAATGGTCGCCTGTTTAGGAATGTCCTTTTAACGTAGCCAAAATCTCTCTAGGTAACAAGTACTTATTAGAATCTTTACAAGGAGAGCGATTTCGAAGAGCTTTGAATGACAGGTATTTGAAAAGGTACTTCTCAAGTGTGTGGCAAAGAGCTTGAAAGTGTCGAAAGGCCAATATGGAAGGTATCATCCTTAGCATGTTATGCTTTTATTTCACTTAGTTCACTAAAAGGCAGGGGGCATGTGTTGATAGCAAAAAATGGCATTGATGGTGAAGATTGTCAAAATATCAATTTTGGTAATTTGGGCCAAAAATACACAAGTCCTGGTTCAAGCCGAAGCCTTATAGGGTCGAAGGCCCATCAAACATTGGGCTTTAGAGGCCTTTTAGTGGCCTACTAGCTTTGGCCTAAGGATCCTCTGGAGGCCTACCTCCCTGAAGCTTCGACCTAAGGAGTAGGCTTCGGTAGGCCTGCCGAAGGCCCACTTCGGGCTGGCTTCGGAGATAGAGTTTGATACTGATTCTGGTTGTTTTTATCCATAAACTTGATTAGGCCGAATCCTACCAGATTAGCCTTAGAGATAAGAAGACTAGCCCCTATAAATATAGGGGTGAGGCCGGTTCATCAGACCGCCCCAACACAATTCAACCACAAATCCCTAGCTTTGAACTGTACCTTTATTTTTATTTACCTTTCTTCACAACCTTCGTGGGTTTGCTTGGATGTCCTCCGCCGGCCACTTCAAAATGGTGGCAAGCCTTGCTACTTTGCTCGTGAAGTACCCATTAATCTACGTAACAGATTGCTATTGCCTTGTTACTTCGCCTCTGAAGTATCTGTTAATCTACGTAACAGATTGCTACCTTCGTTTCCCTACTACAACACTTAGTAAATTAGGTCTCTAGGCCAAATTGGCACTTGATGTCTTTTCTGTTGCAGGTTTTCATGCTCGGAGCCCCTTCGCCGAAGGTGTCCGGAGCCAGGAAGCTAGTTTTGGAGGCTGCTAGAACACCTTTCGGTGGAACCCTGCTTTGACTACACGTGCCGGACTCATCACACTGTTGTTAGTCTGGTCAGGTCTGCGCACCAGAACGCTTCGCAGCAGGCTTCATCGCACCACGCTTCGCCACACCTACACTCCGCACCGGACGAAGTCATGCTAGCACGTTGCGTTGGAATATTTTTGTCATGTCAAAGATTTCGCACCGAACCCTGTTGTTCGAAGGTGATTTCGCGTCAGATATCTGTTCATAGCCTACCTTCAGCCAGATCGATCCGAACACTGAAGGCTACCTTCGGCGAAACCCTTCACACTAGACGCCGAAGGCCCCCCTTCGGTGAACCCTTCACACGGTAGACTTCGAACTGGTCCGACTCCATTCAGCTGGCTGGTTTATTTTATTTATATACTTCTTTTTGGCTATTGGATTATTTCTGTGTGATCTGATTATTTAGCGACTCCACCCCCCTTGCCACTATTAAGAGTAGTCGGAATGTGACGTCGATGTTGTGTTACGCTTAGGCTTGTTTCTAAGTATCCACACACTTTTGGATCATCGAACTGACCCAAGTGCAGGGGCACGTTTTTCGTGTCAACACTAGTCATGACTACTAGTTTAGAAATAGTTGTGATACACTAGCCGACTTTTCAGACACGGGAACAATACGTCCCTCGGACATGCTAACAAAGTCATAATACGAGAGATCTCTACTTGACAGACACTCTACCTTATAATGGATGGCGTTAATAGACACATCGGCTAAAGCAACCTGGGCTGAAGTGTCAGCTCGTACAACCTACACATCATCGCCGTCCTACTGAATTAAGCACCGGTGCAAAGTAGATGGAATACAACAATTTGCATGAATCCAGTCACGCCCAAGTAGCACACTATATTTACCTTGCACATCGACGACGAAGAATGTTGTCGGCAACATCTTGTTGCCCACTATCATCTCTAGAGAAAGTACGCCCTTGGCCTTAGAGCTCTCACCGTTTAAGCCATTGAGCATCAGGTTAGTCCTCATCAAGTCACCATCATTCTTGCCGAGTGTCTTCAACAGAGAGTACGACATCAGGTTGACAGTGGTGCCTCCATCTACAAGCATCCTCGAGATCGGCTTCCCGTCGATGTGCCCTTGACATAAAGAGGTTTCAAGTGATGAGTCGTATCCTCAGGCTTCTCGAAAATAGCCTCATGTGGGCCGAGGTTTAGTTGTGTGACCTCGGCCTCGTCCTATGGAAGAGCAAACTAAGCAGGCAGCATGATGATGTTTACATCCATCGCATGAGGAGGGGGCCCATCGAAGACGGGCGTGTAGTCATCGTCCATCAAATCATCCTCGTCGTCGCTCGGAGTAGGAGCCGTGTTGTTTCCGGAAACCATCCTCGGCTTCCATACCTGTCTCGCTACTAGTCAGGGACAGATCTCTTCGAACAATGGCATCTCGCTCGTCCTCGGCCTTCTTCTCGCGCATCTCCTAGGCTCGGAGATGTTGTAGCCGCCTCTTCTGAGACTTGGTCCTACCGAGTAGTGCCCACGACAGCTGCGGCTTAGTGCCGAGCACCACAACTTTTCTCATGGAGTTTTTGGCTGAACGGGAATTGTCTAAATCGGCCTCGACAATTTTGCGTTGGGCCAGTCTGACCGGGCTTTGTCGGTCAGACTAGCCATGGCAGGTCATTTTGATCGACTGGTGTTGGCCTCCTGTGAAGGGCCAGTCAGACCGATCATAGTAGGCTGGTCAGACCGAAGTGGCAAGGACGGTCTGACCGACCCTAGAGCTACAGTCAAACCGGTTGTCTCCTTTGGTGGCCTTAGCGGTTCACCTTTGCCTTGCTCCTCGGAGGTCCCCTTAGGGATTTGGACGTCCTAGGACCCCACCTTGACGATGATAGCTTCAGAGTGTGCCTCTGGATGTTCTTGTGGTGTAATGGATAGTCTAGAGAAGACGTCGTTGCTTGGAGCGCCCCTGTGATCCTGCATGTTATAAAATCAGGGTGGCACAAATGGAGCAATATAATATGGCGTAGGATACCCGGGAGGCGGAAAGTAGCAAAGTGTCCATTGTGCCATCGGCAGATGGTATGGTGGCGGAGGGAAAGGTGGCTCTAGTGTCCTTGGCCATCATGGGCTGAACCCACTCTTCCGAGGAGGGCCCGGCCTTGTTGGGCGTCCTAGCCAAAGGCTCGCGTTCTCGGCCCTCTTCTGGTGATTCTGGAGTAGCATGTCATATGTCACCTATGGCTTCTTGCGATTCACAGCCGAAGATGATGCGTTGGTGTTCACCTTCCACACTCATACCTCGGGGTTCTTTGGCACGAGCGTGTGTGGGTGCGGTACCTGATGGGGGATTGGTCCCGATCTTCCGCTAGGTAAAGGATAACTTGGGTTGGTGGAGAATCTCGACGTTGGCGATCCAAGGCTCCGGTCCGGCGGATCAAAACCTTGCAATCGTTACACCACTGTCTCCGTTGGTTATCAACCTCGCAGGACGCGATTGACCTCGCCACGAAGGCTAATTCCTGCAAGCGAACCCAAGAACACAAGCAAGAACAGGAAGGATACAAGTCGAATGCCAAAACACAGACAAACGATGATAAGGTGAGGTTTCACAAACGCCAATGCAGCAGCCAATCGGTCCAGTGCAAGAGGCAGGATCTAAACACAACAGTGTAGATACAAACAAAGCAAAACCTAACCCTAAAGGTGGCTGGAGTAAGTTATATAGGGCGTGGGCAGCCTGTGGAAGGCGAACAGACTCAGTAGAAGGCCAACAGACTCAGACTATGGCCCAACACGGCCTAGTTCTGTCACGCAGGACTGTTTTAATCACACAGAACGACTCGAGACTCCAAATGAGGTGAAACCAATGGCAAACGATCCGACTTCTCCTCAGCTTTCCAAAAAGTCCAAGAACGCGCCAATCGGACTTCGTATGAGCATGTTATGCCCATTTTGGTGCATGGTGGTCGATGTAGTCCGAACCAGCGAAATCTTGACTTCAAAACATCCGTGCGACTCCGTCTTCAACTCCAACTCTTCTATTCCATCTCCCATGTTCCTAAGCAACAAAATATCACTAGTATTCAGTAGCATCCCATCCAGACAAATATTAACATAGTTGCTAAGGAAAGAATTAACCTCATGGTTCAAGCGACGGGCACGGGCGCGTGTGATTGGTCCTTGTAGTTGAATTGTAGGTGGAGGCTCCATGTGTGTATCATGTGAAGTGATGTCCTCATCATCCTCCCCCTCTTGAATTGGAGTCGTCCTCGACTCAAGCTCATCATCAGCAGCTCCCAAATAGGGTTTTAAATCATCAGCACGGGGCATCAATTTAAACTTTCTCAAATCAGGAAAACGATCCTTGCGCAAGTACAACCAAACAAGATCTCCTGGTTTGAAAAACATCATCTTTCTTCCTTTATTTGTCTTTTGAGCAAAATAGCGTGCCTTCTTTTCTATAACTTCCTTGGTCTTCAGATGCATAGCTTTCACAAACTCTGCACGGTTAGTTGCCTCTATATTTGCTCTCTCTTGAAAAGGAAGTGGCAGCAAATCAAGTGGTGTGATTGGCTTAAAACCATACACCACTTCAGACGAGCACAATTGTGTTGTTGAGTGAACAACTCTATTGTATGCAAATTCAATATGTGGAAGACAGTCCTCCCATTCTTTCAAGTTCTTCTTAATCATTGTTCGCAGCAACATGGAGAGTGTACGGTTTACCACCTCTGTTTGACCATCAGTTTGCGGGTGACAAGTTGTTGAAAACATCAATTTTGTGCCAAGCTTGGCCCACATTGTCTTCCAAAAGTAACTCATAAACTTCACATCATGATCTGAAACAATGGCTCTAGGCATCCCGTGCAATCTCACAATTTCCCTAAAAAATAAATCAGCAATATGTGAAGCATCGTTGGTCTTGTGACAGGGAATAAAGTGTGCCATTTTAGAAAACCTATCCACTCTTACAAATATGGAGTCTCTCCCCCTCTTTGTCCTAGGCAATCCCACAATAAAGTCCATGCTAATATCTTCCCAAGGTGCACTAGAAACAGGAAGTGGAGTATACAAACCATATGGGTTAAGTTTGGACTTAGCTTTATGGTATGTGGCACAACGCTGCACAAATCGTTCAACATCTCTCCACATCTTTAGCCAATAAAAATTATTGGACAGTAGGGCCAAAGTCTTTTCTCTCCCAAAATGTTCCATTAATCCACCGCCATGTGATTCCTGCAACAACAGCAAACGTACGGACGAATCTGGAACACATAGCTTGTTAGCATGGAACAAGATCCCGTCATAAACATGAAATCTTTTCTAGCCATTCCCATCATTACATTTAGTGTATGGTTCAGCAAATTCTTTATCTACAACATACAAATCTTTCAAACTTTCCATATCTGGAACGTTATTAACAAGTTGAGATAAAAGAACAACCCTGCGAGACAATGCATCAGCAACCACATTTTCTTTGCCATTCTTGTATTTCACAATGTATGGGAAAGGTTCAATAAATTCAACCCATTTAACATGTCTACGGTTCAGATTAGCTTGCCCTCTCAAATATTTGAGTGCGTCATGATCAGAATGTATAATAAACTCCTTAGGCAAAAGGTAATGTTGCCAAGTTTCAAGCACACGCACTAAGGCATATAATTCCTTATCATAGGTAGAATAATTCAATTGTGTACCATGCAATTTCTTACTAGAATAGGTCACGGGTTTACCTCCTTGTAGCAGCACACCTCCTATTCCAAAACCACTAGCATCACATTCTAACTCAACAGGCTTACTGATGTCGGGTAGCTGAAGTAGAGGTGCACGTGTAAGGCGATCCTTGAGTGTGGCAAAAGCTTGTTCTTGTGCTGGCTCCCAAGTAGAAGTAACTCCCTTCTTGATCAACTCAGGTAAAGGACCGGCTATGGTGCCAAAATCTTTCACAAAACACCGGTAGAAACCTGCAAGACCAAGAAAACTACGTACTGCAAGGTTAGTTTTAGTTGTATGCATGACACGTCCTTTCAGATTAATAACTTGCGATGAGGAAGGAGAAACAACTTTGTCTTTTTGTTGCCTCGAAAGTGTTTAAGGTACTTGCTGATTTTCAGAAAGTTGTTTGCTCTTTTGTGCGTCCCTAGCACGTTTTTCTTGTTCAAATTTCACAATTTCAGCAGGAGTCATAGGAAGCAATGTAACTTTCTTTCCTTTATACATAAATGTGTACTTATTGCTCCTACCATGGTGTGTAGCATCAGTATCATATACCCAAGGTCTACCAAGTAATAGAGAACATGCTTGCATTGGTACTACATCAAATTCAGCAACTCCAAAGTATGTACCAATGGAAAATTCGATGTGAGCAGTTTGTGTTACCATGACCTTACCGCTATTGTTGAACCATTGCACGTGGTAAGGGTGTGGATGTGCACGTGTGGGAAGTTGAAGCTTAGTTACCACGTCGAGGCTCACCAAATTGTTGCAACTTCCACTGTCGATGATGACACGCGCACGGCGGTTATTGACGAGGAAGAAGGTCTGAAATATATTGTTCCATTGTGCCTGGTCGTCCTGGTCCATGTGAGTGCTCAAGTCACGTTGTACAATAAGTGCTGCCATGTTAGTGAAAAGACAAAACAACGAAGAATAATCCTTATGTAAACAGCTAGGTCGGGTGGTGGGTGTGTGGTGGAAGCAATCCGTCAAGCGCCTTACCCACGCTTGCAAGTGTTCTTACCACGCCGCAGTGAGGTCACCGGCCTGCAGGTGATGAACCAAGAGGAGGGTGGTGTGCAATTGCAAGAAATGAACCTGTCCTGACCAAGAGAAAGGTGTAGCTTGGAAGGCAAAGTGAGTAGCAAGGATTAGCGATAGTAATAACAGTTAAACCAAGTTCAATAAGTATTCCCTAGTACTCGTCAAAGTTGCTGGCCTTAGTGCTCCCAAGGTGAAAATTCAAGCAATAGAGGGAAAATATGTGCCCAAAACTCAAATGGAAGCAACACAGGCCAAATTCAGCTCTCTGCAGATCGGACAAGAGATCGGACAAGGGATCGGACAAAGGATATGTTACCTCCGCTGATAATTCTGTTACTACCGCTGATCGGACAAGAGTTCGGACAAGAGATCGGACAAGCAGAATCTGTTACTACCGCTGATAACTCTGCTACTACCTCTGAGCGGACAAGAGTTCGTACAAGAGATCAGACAAGCAGAATCTGTTACTGCCGAATCTGTTACTGCCGCTGAGAATTCTGTTACTACTGCTTCTTCTTCTTTTTTTGATTTTTTTTCTCTCTTCTCTTTTTTTCACTCTATTTTTTTTTGAACAAGGATGACCAGAGATGCAACCACAAAAATTGGCACCTACAACTGAGGTGGGATGTGGCTCACAAAAATTCAAACAAGTTCGCTGTCCGGCGAGCAAAAACTTTGACCAATTTTTTACTTTATCTTCCTGATTTTTTTGGGCGATTTTGGTGAGGGATAACAGGCTAACCTTGTTAGGGTACCCACCCAAATTGGGTCAGGAACACGCTCAAAACATTTCAGATTTTTCTGCCAAACGAGCGAAAAGTTATGCCTGTTTTACTGAAGGGGGGTCACAAAGAGTCGATGTGGAAAAATGAAATAGGGTTGCGGAAGGGGGGTTTTTCGGTGGGGAATTTTTGAGACACAAGAACAACTACTACTCAAACGACACAAAGGGATTACTAAACCAGCAACAAGGCTCGACCAAGAACACAAACTCAACAAGGTTAAAACTGAAATTAAAATCGCAAGGCACAAAGGGGTTCTCGGTGGGATTTTTTTGGTGCGGTTTTCTGGACTCTAGGTAAAAACAAAAGAAGATCGAGATTACCTAACGGGAAAACTGAGCTCTGATACCAACTGATGGGGGATTGGTCCCGATCTTCCGCTAGGTAAAGGATAACTTGGGTTGGTGGAGAATCTCGACGTTGGCGATCCAAGGCTCCGGTCCGGCGGATCAAAACCTTGCAATCGTTACACCACTGTCTCCGTTGGTTATCAACCATGCAGGACGCGATTGACCTCGCCACGAAGGCTAATTCCTGCAAGCGAACCCAAGAACACAAGCAAGAACAGGAAGGATACAAGTCGAATGCCAAAACACAGACAAACGATGATAAGGTGAGGTTTCACAAACGCCAATGCAGCAGCCAATCGGTCCGGTGCAAGAGGCGGGATCTAAACACAACAGTGTAGATGAAAACAAAGCAAAACCTAACCCTAATTGCGGCTGGAGTGAGTTATATAGGGCGTGGGCAGCCTGTGGAAGGCGAACAGACTCAGTAGAAGGCCAACAGACTCAGACTATGGCCCAACACGGCCCAGTTCTGTCACACAGTACTGTTTTAATAACACAGAACGACTCGAGACTCCAAATGAGGTTAAACCAATGGCAAACGATCCGTCTTCTCCTCAGCTTTCCAAAAATTCCAATAACGCGCCAATCGGACTTCGTATGAGCAAGTTATGCCCATTTTGGTGCATGGTGGTCGATGTAGTCCGAACCAGCGAAATCTTGACTTCAAAACATTCGTGCGACTCCGTCTTCAACTCCAACTCTTCTATTCCATCTCCCATATTCCTAAGCAACAAAATATCACTAGTATTCAGTAGCATCCCATCCAGACAAATATTAACATAGTTGCTAAGGAAAGAATTAACCTCATGGTTCAAGCGACGGGCACGGGCGCATGTGATTGGTCCTTGTAGTTGAATTGTAGGTGGAGGCTCCATGTGTGTATCATGTGAAGTGATGTCCTCATCATCCTCCCCCTCTTGAATTGGAGTCGTCCTCGACTCAAGCTCATCGTCAGCAGCTCCCAAATAGGGTTTTAAATCATCAGCACGGGGCATCAATTTAAACTTTCTCAAATCAGGAA
Source organism: Zizania palustris (assembly GCA_019279435.1). Taxonomy (NCBI): domain Eukaryota; kingdom Viridiplantae; phylum Streptophyta; class Magnoliopsida; order Poales; family Poaceae; genus Zizania; species Zizania palustris. Next base: position 64,103,887 of record JAAALK010000285.1, on the reverse strand, counting down.
AACGATCCTTGCGCAAGTACAACCAAACAAGATCTCCTGGTTTGAAAAACATCTTCTTTCTTCCTTTATTTGTCTTTTGAGCAAAATAGCGTGCCTTCTTTTCTATAACTTCCTTGGTCTTCAGATGCATAGCTTTCACAAACTCTGCACGCTTAGTTGCCTCTATGTTTGCTCTCTCTTGAAAAGGAAGTGGCAGCAAATCAAGTGGTGTGATTGGCTTAAAACCATACACCACTTCAGACGGGCACAATTGTGTTGTTGAGTGAACAGCTCTATTGTATGCAAATTCAACATGTGAAAGACAGTCCTCCCATTCTTTCAAGTTCTTCTTATTCATTGTTCGCAGCAACATGGAGAGTGTACGGTTTACCACCTCTGTTTGACCATCAGTTTGCGGGTGACAAGTTGTTGAAAACAGCAATTTTGTGCCAAGCTTGGCCCACATTGTCTTCCAAAAGTAACTCATAAACTTCACATCATGATCTGAAACAATGGCTCTAGGCATCCCGTGCAATCTCACAATTTCCCTAAAAAATAAATCAGCAATATGTGAAGCATCGTTGGTCTTGTGACAGGGAATAAAGTGTGCCATTTTAGAAAACCTATCCACTCTTACAAATATGGAGTCTCTCCCCCTCTTTGTCCTAGGCAATCCCACAATAAAGTCCATGCTAATATCTTCCCAAGGTGCACTAGAAACAGGAAGTGGAGTATACAAACCATATGGGTTAAGTTTGGACTTAGCTTTATGGTATGTGGCACAACACTGCACAAATCGTTCAACATCTCTCCGCATCTTTAGCCAATAAAAATTATTGGACAGTAGGGCCAAAGTCTTTTCTCTCCCAAAATGTTCCATTAATCCACCGCCATGTGATTCCTGCAACAACAGCAAACGTACGGACGAATCTGGAACACATAGCTTGTTAGCATGGAACAAGATCCCGTCATAAACATGAAATCTTTTCCAGCCTTTCCCATCATTACATTTAGTGTATGGTTCAGCAAATTCTTTATCTACAACATACAAATCTTTCAAACTTTCCAAATCTGGAACGTTATTAACAAGTTGAGATAAAAGAACAACCCTGCGAGACAATGCATCAACAACCACATTTTCTTTGCCATTCTTGTATTTCACAATGTATGGGAAAGGTTCAATAAATTCAACCCATTTAACATGTATACGGTTCAGATTAGCTTGCCCTCTCAAATATTTGAGTGCGTCATGATCAGAATGTATAATAAACTCCTTAGGCAAAAGGTAATGTTGCCAAGTTTCAAGCACACGCACTAAGGCATATAATTCCTTATCATAGGTAGAATAATTCAATTATGTACCATGCAATTTCTTATTAGAATAGGTCACGTGTTTACCTCCTTGTAGCAGCACACCTCCTATTCCAAAACCACTAGCATCACATTCTAACTCAACAGGCTTACTGAAGTCGGGTAGCTGAAGTAGAGGTGCACGTGTAAGGCGATCCTTGAGTGTGGCAAAAGCTTGTTCTTGTGCTGGCTCCCAAGTAGAAGTAACTCCCTTCTTGGTCAACTCAGGTAAAGGACCGGCTATGGTGCCAAAATCTTTCACAAAACGCCGGTAGAAACCTGCAAGACCAAAAAAACTACGTACTGCAAGGTTAGTTTTAGTTGTATGCATGACACGTCCTTTCAGATTAATAACTTGCGATGAGGAAGGAGAAACAACTTTGTCTTTTTGTTGCCTCGAAAGTGAAGTACTTGCTGATTTTCAGAAAGTTGTTTGCTCTTTTGTGCGTCCCTAGCACATTTTTCTTGTTCAAATTTCACAATTTCAGCAGGAGTCATAGGAAGCAATGTAACTTTCTTTCCTTTATACATAAATGTGTACTTATTGCTCCTACCATGGTGTGTAGCATTAGTATCATATACCCAAGGTCTACCAAGTAATAGAGAACATGCTTGCATTGGTACTACATCAAATTCAGCAACTCCAAAGTATGTACCAATGGAAAATTCGATGTGAGCAGTTTGTGTTACCATGACCTTACCGCTATTGTTGAACCATTGCACGTGGTAAGGGTGTGGATGTGCACGTGTGGGAAGTTGAAGCTTAGTTACCACGTCGAGGCTCACCAAATTGTTGCAACTTCCGCTGTCGATGATGACACGCGCACGACGGTTATTGACGAGGAAGAAGGTCTGAAATATATTGTTCCGTTGTGCCTGGTCGTCCTGGTCCATGTGAGTGCTCAAGTCAAGTTGTACAATAAGTGCTGCCATGTTAGTGAAAAGACAAAACAACGAAGAATAATCCTTATGTAAACAGCTAGGTCGGGTGGTGGGTGTGTGGTGGAAGCAATCCGTCAAGCGCCTTACCCACGCTTGCAAGTGTTCTTACCACGCCGCAGTGAGGTCACCGGCCTGCAGGTGATGAACCAAGTGGAGGGTGGTGTGCAATTGCAAGAAATGAACCTGTCCTGACCAAGAGAAAGGTGTAGCTTGGAAGGCAAAGTGAGTAGCAAGGATTAGCGATAGTAATAACAGTTAAACCAAGTTCAATAAGTATTCCCTAGTACTCGTCAAAGTTGCTGGCCTTAGTGCTCCCAAGGTGAAAATTCAAGCAATAGAGGGAAACTATGTGCCCAAAACTCAAATGGAAGCAACACAGGCCAAATTTAGCTCTCTGCAGATCAGACAAGATATCGGACAAGGGATCGGACAAAGGATCTGTTACCTCCGCTGATAATTCTGTTACTACCGCTGATCGGACAAGAGTTCGGACAAGAGATCGGACAAGCAGAATCTGTTACTGCCGCTGATAACTCTGTTACTACCGCTGAGCAGACAAGAGTTCGGACAAGAGATCAGACAAGCAGAATCTGTTACTGCCGCTAAGAAGTTGTTACTGCCGAATCTGTTACTGCCGCTGAGAATTCTGTTACTACTGCTTCTTCTTTTTTTTGATTTTTTTTCTCTCTTCTCTTTTTTTCACTCTATTTTTTTTGAACAAGGATGACCAGAGATGCAACCACAAAAATTGGCACCTACGACTGAGGTGGGATGTGGCTCACAAAAATTCAATCAAGTTCGTTGTCCGGCGAGCAAAAACTTTGACCAATTTTTTTCTTTATCTTCCTGATTTTTTTGGGCGATTTTGGTGAGGGATAACAGGCTAACCTTGTTAGGGTACTCACCCAAATTGGGTCAGGAACACGCTCAAAACATTTCAGATTTTTCTGCCAAACGAGCGAAAAGTTATGCCTGTTTTACTAAAGGGGGGTCACAAAGAGTCGATGTGGAAAAACGAAATAGGGTTGCGGAAGGGGGGTTTTTCGGTGGGGAATTTTTGAGACACAAGAACAACTACTACTCAAACGACACAAAGGGATTACTAAACCAGCAACAAGACTCGACCAAGAACACAAACTCAACAAGGTTAAAACTGAAATTAAAATCGCAAGGCACAAAGGGGTTCTCGGTGGGATTTTTTTTGGTGCGGTTTTCTGGACTCTAGGTAAAAACAAAAGCAGATCGAGATTACCTAACGGGAAAACTGAGCTCTGATACCAACTGATGGGGGATTGGTCCCGATCTTCCGCTAGGTAAAGGATAACTTGGGTTGGTGGAGAATCTCGACGTTGGCGATCCAAGGCTCCGGTCCGGCGGATCAAAACCTTGCAATCGTTACACCAATGTCTCCGTTGGTTATCAACCACGCAGGACGCGATTGACCTCGCCACGAAGGCTAATTCCTGCAAGCGAACCCAAGAACACAAGCAAGAACAGGAAGGATACAAGTCGAATGCCAAAACATAGACAAACGATGATAAGGTGAGGTTTCACAAACGCCAATGCAGCAGCCAATCGGTCCGGTGCAAGAGGCGGGATCTAAACACAACAGTGTAGATGCAAACAAAGCAAAACCTAACCCTAAAGGCGGCTGGAGTGAGTTATATAGGGCGTGGGCAGCCTGTGGAAGGCGAACAGACTCAGTAGAAGGCCAACAGACTCAGACTATGGCCCAACACGGCCCAGTTCTGTCACGCAGGACTGTTTTAATCACACAGAACGACTCGAGACTCCAAATGAGGTGAAACCAATGGAAAACGATCTGTCTTCTCCTCAGCTTTCCAAAAAGTCCAAGAACGCGCCAATCGGACTTCGTATGAGCAAGTTATGCCCATTTTGGTGCATGGTGGTCGATGTAGTCCGAACCAGCGAAATCTTGACTTCAAAACATCCGTGCGACTCCGTCTTCAACTCCAACTCTTCTATTCCATCTCCCATGTTCCTAAGCAACAAAATATCACTAGTATTCAGTAGCATCCCATCCAGACAAATATTAACATAGTTGCTAAGGAAAGAATTAACCTCGTGGTTCAAGCGACGGGCACGAGCGCGTGTGATTGGTCCTTGTAGTTGAATTGTAGGTGGAGGCTCCATGTGTGTATCATGTGAAGTGATGTCCTCATCAGTACCCCGATCATGAACTCCTTCCCTTTAGCAGACTCAGCCTACTCTGGCTGAATCAACACTTTCTTCCCATCGATATTGATAGTGTTCATGGGGAAAGGGTCCTAGTCGAGCTTCATCTTGGGACTTGTATCCAATTTTAACCATCCTTCTTCTATGGCCGATTGAACCTGCCGAAGAAAAACATTGCAATCGTTAGTAGAATGGGAATGAGAATCATGCCACTTACAATAAGCTCATTTCTTCAAGTCATCGGCCATCGGAATGATATGACCCTTCGGTAACTTGATGAGTTTGTTCTTCAACAAAAAATCAAATATCTTATCGCACTTGGTCACATCAAAAGAATACTTCACCTCGCTGGGCCGACTCTTAGTCGGAGACGGCTATAACTTAGTGCAAGTGATGGGCTTCACCTTGTTAGACCAGGTCCACTCTGCGGTGTACATATCGGACGAGTCATCCTCGCTCTCTGATGATTCCTCATCAGAGTGTTCCATGACGTGCACCTCAGCCTTAGGCTTGTTAAATGTCTTGGTGAATCTTCTACTTTTGGCTCGGCTTTCCTGAACCAGAGCCTTCTGTAGCACTTGACTAACATCGAAGAAATCCTAGCCATCAAGTTTCTCCTTAAGTTTGGAGTGAAGACCGTTAAAATCTAGGTCGGCCATATCTCTATCAGAAATTTTCAAGGAAAAACATTGGTTTCTAGTGTCCCTAAAATGCTTAACGTACTCGGAGACACTCTCGTTAGTTTTCTATCTAACCGATGTCAAGTGTGAAAGTCTAAGCTCGGTCTCCCCAGTATAGAAATAGTTATGGAACTTCTACTCCAACTAGGCCCAAGTCTGGACGGAGTTCGGCGATAATGCCGAAAACCAAGTGAAAGCGGTGCCGGAAAGTGATAGAGAAAACAACCTAAGCTTCAAAGCATCCGACCCACTAGCTTCGCCACACTGTGCTAAGAACTAACCTATGTGCTCTAGGGTGGTTTTACTACCTTCATCATCAAATTTTGTAAACTCAGGCACCCTAAAGCCTCACGGGTACGGAATGGTATCGAAGTAATCAGGGTATGACTTTTGATAAACCCTACCCCATCCTCTAGGTGTCAATCCCGCAACCTCTCTAAATAGTGCGCGAATTCGCTCGTCAAGGTCATCTAAGCCTCCTGCCTGCGCGAATCTCTCATGTGGGGGCGTGACATGCGGTGGTACATCATGGTGTCAGCAGTGCGGCTTCTCCTCTCATGGTGGATCTCGATACGGGACATGATCGGGCCTATGTGGGTGTGTCGGAGAAGGAGTTGCGGGTAGCGCGGGGAGAGGTAGTGCAAGCACGGGTGGTGGCGGCACATAATATGTGGCGGGAGCTGTCTGACCGGCAAGGGTCGGTCTGACCGAAGGTATAGTGGCCGGTCAAACTGGTCTGATGGCCAGTCTCAACGACCGTTGTCATCTGAGAAATACCATCGGTTCTACTATATACGCGGTGAATAGGGGGTACACTAGCTATTGGAGTGGGGGAAACGGCCTCGGAAAGGCCGAATCTCCTAAACATCGCCTCCATCTTCGTGTCTAGTTTCGAGTCAACCATGGCCTCTACGCGGTTTGCAACGGTAGCACTAATGGCCTAGTCAACGGTGCTGGATATCTTTTGCTCGAGGTCCTAGTAGGATATTCAAGGAGATGATGGTGTTACCTTAGCTCCGGAGAGATCAGGGATGTCACCGTCGCACCTGACGAAGCCCTCGTGGGTCTTGGTGAAGCGGCCAAGAAAAAAGGTGTGTAGATCCCTTGTGTTGGACCGAGAGTAGCGACTAGAGGGGGGTGAAAGGGTGCCTCAGAAATTCTTTCGAATCAATGGCCTTCTCCCAATACCCAACGCACCTCAATAGACAAACAACAGAAACAAAAACAAATCTTACTAGAAAAAATAATCTAGCCTAAATAACAACCGGTGTCCTAATTGAAAAGACAACAACAAAGTGTTAAAAGGAAGATTAGAGAATCATTTAACTCTTGTGTGTTTCAATCATTACAAGTAAAATCATCAACAATTCATATGCATTTGATCTGGCAAAATAAATTTAGATGATAAACTATGCTCACAAAATGGACATGTATTTCATTCAATCACACGTATTTCATCAATATCATCCATGCATTTATATAAACAAATGAAGTGCATCTAGATTGAGTGATATTTCAGGGAAAAGATTGATAACTCGATCACAATCATAGGAGAACAAAAATCACTAAGAAATACTAAAATAGAAATGTATGTGCACGCAATTTAAGAAAATTGATTTACTGTTCATGGGTTGTCTCTTGTACGCATTCCGTCGAACACACTCAGCACATGCGCAGTGCAGCCAAAGCTTCACATGCCACGATGGGCTGATGTGCACTGCTCCTAAGCACTGTGATGGTTGCCTTCCTCTGGAGCCGTGATGTCCCGCTACCACCATCGTACGCCAAGCAGGCGCACTACGCACAGCCGCCTGCACCGCCGAGCACTGCGTGCGCTTCGCACTGCCCGAGTTTCCTGCGCCTCGAGTGCTTCTCTGGCGAAGCGAAACAACCGAGCAGCTTCCCAGCGATGGGCCGCTTGCTGCGCTCCAACGAAGGCCAAGCAATCCAGCAGCGGTCCGCCGGCTCAGCACAGCACAGACCACCGCTCACGCGCCGCCGCACGTCTCGCACATGGCATCCGCCGCTCGAATCCGAAACATCTAGGGAAAAACCAACAGCCGGTTTTTCAGAGAAAAATAAAAACATGCATAGTGATTTTCTAAGATACAAAACAGCGCAGGAACTAAAAATCTAAGAATAGTGCAGAGATGAAAATGGTGGATGAATAGGAAAACAGGAGAAAGATTTCTTGATAAAGAACTCTGATTTTTCAATTTAGTTGAGTTAAGAAACCCTACGGGGATTGGGGCCCTATTTATAGGTAGCCCAATAAAAAAGAAAAAACCTAATTTACCCTTAGGGTTTTTTACAGACGCCGAAATAAACTAGAAAAGACCAAAATGCCCTTAGGATTTTTACAAATTCGACTAACACAGACTGTGGGCCTAAAAGGCAAAATAGTAAAATCCTATCTAAAAGTGACTTTGTCCCGATGCGGAGCTTTCGTAGCAGCTACGGCTTCGCTTCAGGACCGTTGGATCTCTGATGGGCGGTCTTGGATGGTTGCATTGGTATTACGCCAAAACTGACAAAGCGTCCATTGTCTTCGCACTGGATACCCGAATTGGGCCGACCCGATTCCGCGGCTCCCTCAGCCCGGCAATCGCTCGTCGACCATTTACCTAGGTCAAACCCGATCAACAGACTGGCAGATCCCCTGTCATTCCTGGCCCATGTACCCGCATTGGGCCGGACCAACTCCGCGGCCTCTCTGCCCGGCAGTCGCTCGCCGCCCGTGTACCTGAGTCACACACGGCCCATGACACGGCAGGTCTTGACTCCTCTTTGTCTCCTCTATTGACTTCTATTGACAATCACTCGTCACTTCAATAGCCATGAGGCCCATGATCTTCAACATGGCTCCTCACCTTGTCCGGGCCTCGAGGTCGGCCCTATCCTTCTCGTAGAGGTCTTCAATGGTGGGTACAATGATGTTTCTATAGTCAATCTCTAAAATCCCCATCAGATCCATCAACGTAGAGGGTTCCATTGATGTAGAGGTAGTAGGTGTACCCGTCGCCTATGTAGATGTGCTTGGAATGTTTATCCCTAGCGGAGTCACTAAAAAGTGTGTTGACACGAAAATGTGCCCCGCACTTGGGCTGGTTCGATGATCCAAAAACGTCGCAAAACGTTGACGTCGCGTTCCGACAATCCTTAAACATAAAAAACATAATTTACTCTTAGGGCTTTTTACAGATCCCGAAATAAACTAGAAAAGACCAAAATGCCCTTAGGATTTTTACAGACTCGACTAACACAGACTGTGGGCCTAAAAGGCAAAATAGTAAAATCTTATCTAAAAGTAACTTGTCCAGATGCGGAGCTTTCGTAGCAGCTACGGCTTCGCTTCAGGACCGTCGGATCTCTGATGGGCGGTCTTGGATGGTTGCGTCGGTTTTATGCTGAAATCGACAAAGGGTCCGCTGTCTTCACACTGGGTACCCAGATTGGGCCGGACCGATTCCGTAGCTCCCTTAGCCCGGCAATCGTTCGACACCCGTTTACCTAGGTCAAACTCGGTTAACAAACCAGTAGAACCCCTGTCGTTCCTGGCCCATGTACCTGGATTGGGTCGGCCTGACTCCGCGACCTCTCTGCCCGGCAGTCGCTTGCCGCCCGTGTACCTGAGTCACACGCGGCCCAAGACATGACAGGTCTTGACTCCTCTTCGTCTCCTCCGTTGACTTATGTTAACAATCACTCATCACTTCTGAAGCCACGAGGCCCATGATCTTCAACATGGCTTCTCAATCTCCCACTTGATGAGTGTATTGTCAACACTCTCTTCATCAATGCTTCTGAACCTGCAAAACATGTGGAAACACGAAAACAAAACACAAGAAGACAGAAATAAGAAAATAAAATAAAAGGTTTAACCTAATGACCAAAATCTGATCAAAAACTAGAAAACGGTCATTTTGGTTAAACAAAAATAAAAACTCAAACGAGTGCAATCTATGAATTATCAACAAGGATATCCAAAGAGTAAAGGCAAAAGAGACTAAAACTCCCCCTGAAATAAATCCTAGAGAAAGCCAAAAACTCCCCCTAAACTCTTCTAAAAGTTCAAGTAACCCAAAATTCCTCCCCATTGTTGATAATTGGACTCATCAAGTGAGACTAAATGCACTCAAAAGAGACACAAACTCAAACTCCCCATGAAATGCAGCCCCCCTCAAAATATGCAATGAATGCAATTAGGGTGCAAGTGGAGTGTAAAAAGCATGCTTCTTAGATATGATTGACTACAATAACAACATCTAGCAAGTATAGCACAAAATACTGTCTAAGACACATAGCATGATCAGTGCAATAGATGATATCCAAAGAAAATCATTAGCACATATTTTTAGATTTTTGCAAATAAAAGCATAACCACATTTTCTAATTGACAAGCAAGGTAAAACATGAGATGCAAAGGCTAGCTGATATCTACAAAGATAAGCATTGTCCAGAACAAAGAGCTCCAGCAAACTTGTTATCTTTTTAATTTTCAGCCTTTTTTCTTTTCCTTTTTCATTTTTTGCCAGGGGTTATTTGTATGTCAACCTTATGCTAACCGACCAAGTAAAACCTAGGCCAGAACATGACCATTAGAAGCTTAAGACATTGGTCTTGGCATACATTACAATGTCCTAGTTCATACCAAACTGCTATGGTAATTAGTCCAGAGCAATGGAATGCGACACAACAAGCCCACCTGGATCTTTTCAGTTAAGCATAAAAGGCATGTATTTGTTCATTTTTCTGCTTTTTATCATTTTATAGCATATTTTCCATGTTAGAGCATATAGATGTCCAAGTTGCATATCTGCATCTAAGTAAGGAACTAACTACCAGACATGTAAAAGATAGCAAAAGCATTCAACCTACACATGCTAGTTACCAGAAGCAACGGTGATCATTTTTTAATTTTAAAGCATAAAAGCCATGCATATGATATATATCAGATATATCATGTGAACTGAAACAAAGAATGATCATCGACAAGTATTCAAAAGCATATACTAGCTAGAATAAGTAAAGCAATTCAATCATATAACAGAAGCAAGATCAAAGTGTGATATATTAATGTGCATGGTATGAACTCACATGAAAAGACTAAATAAAAGAGTAAAAAAGAAAGAAAAGACTCAAAAATATCCTAAAAAGGATACACAACTCCCAAATCCCCTCGTAAACGCTCAAATGTAGACTGATCTAGGGGTTTTGTGAGAATGTCAGCCAATTGATGATGGGTATCAACATGAACAAGGTCAATGACACTTTTGTCATATTGATCCCTCAAAAAGTGAAAGCGCACATCAATATGTTTGGTTTCTGAATGAAGACATGGTTTTTTCCTTACACTAATCGCGTTGGTGCTATCACAAAACAAAGGCACTCTAGCAGGGAAAGACAACCCAAAATCTTTCAAAGTGGAAATCATCCAAACTAACTGTGAGCAGCAGCTAGCAGCACTACGTACTCATCCTTAGTAGTGGAAAACACAACTCCATATTGCTTATGTGAAGACCAAGAAACAAGCGAAGAACCAAGAAACTAGCAAGTACCGAAAGTCGACTTGCAATCCAGCCGGCACCCAACAAAATCAGCGTCGGGAAAGCCAGACAACTCAAGAGATGATGATGCTGAATAGAAAAGACCAAGATCAGGTGCAGAGGTAAGGTACCTAAAAATATGCTTGACAGCTTGCTAATGAGATGCGCGTGGTGAAGACTGGAAGCGCACGCATAGTCCCACGGCAAACTGAATGTCTGGTATTGTCACCGTCAGGTACATCAGCGATCCGATCATCCCTCGATACTCTCTCTCATTGACCTTGACACCGCTCTCGTCCTTGTATAGGCCCCCATATGTACCCATGGGGGTCATCAGAGGCTTCAGCTCTCCACCGAAGTCAAACTTCTTCAGCATGTCCCGCGTGTACTTGCTTTGGTGGACAAAGATGTCGTCCTTGGTCTGCTTGATCTAGAGCCCTAAGAAGTACTTGAGCTCACCCATGAGGCTCATCTCGAACTCACTGTGCATCTTCTCAGAAAACTTGGACACAAGCTCATTAGTAGAACCACCAAAAATAATGTCGTCCACATAAATCTAAGCCATCATGAAATCTGAGCCAACTCTGAGTAAGAAAAGAGTTTTGTCCCCAGAACCCATCACAAATCCGTTCCCCAACAAAAACTGCTTTAAACAATCATACCAAGCCCTGGGGGCTTGCTTCAGACCATATAAAGCTTTCTGCAACTTGAAAACATGTCAAGGAAACTTAGCGTTTTCAAAGCCGGAACTGCCTAACATAGACCTCCTCTATATACTTGTTCGGAAAAGCACTCTTGACATCCATTTGAAAAAGCTTAAAACTTTTAGAAGCAATGAATGCCCAAAGTACGCGAATAGACTAAAGACGGGCAATAGGGGCGAAAGTCTCCTCAAAATAAATACCCTCTTTCTAGCAAAAACCCTAGGCAACTAATCGAGCTTTGTTGTGCACCACAACCCCATCTTCACCTTGCTTGTTTTTAAACACCCACTTGGTGCCTATGGGGTTGCATCCAAGTGGCAGCTAAACTAGTGTCCAAACCCGATTTTGAACAAAATTCTCAAGCTCTTCTTGCATGTAGTTTATCCAATTTGCATCAGATAAAGCACGAGAAACATCTCTGGGCTCAAAGGTGGCAACAAAAGCAGACTCAGCAAAAACAGTGAGTGAACTAGCATGAGAACGCAAGGATCTCATAGAGAGATCACCGATGATGAGCTCTGAGGGTTGATCACGCTGAACTTCTCGGGATCCTAGGTAATCGGATGTCACCTCACCGGAGTAAGCAGCTGGCACCTCCAGACTCGACTAAGGGGGCTCGATCAAAGTGGAAGTAGTGATTAGAGGTCTGCCCTCATCCTCAATCGAAGTCTCAAAAGGTGTGGGGTCTGCAGGCTTGCAGAAGGCCCACCCTCATCAACAGCAGGAGTCTCATCATCCTCCTTGAAGATGGACTCTCCACGCTCATCATCACCAAAAAGCTCAAAAAAGGAGTAAGAGAAGGCATGGACTCATCAAAAGAAACCTCGCATGTCTCGATAAGCTGCTGGGAGTCGAGGTTCCAAACACGGAAGCCTTGAGAATGCAAAGCGTAACCAAGAAAGACTCCATCCTAGCAACGAGACTCAAACTTGTCCAAATGCACTCCCTTCTTGGGCACAAAGCACTTGCAGCCAAACGCTCGCAAGTGACTCACCTTGGGTTATCTGCCAAACCGCAACTCATATGAAGTCTTACCTAAGTAAGCTCTAAGAAAAATGCGGTTGGCCAGATAGCTAGTTGTGTTCATGGCTTCAGCCCAAAAACGCTTAGGAGTCCTATGCTCATCGAGCATCATCCTAGCCATCTCGACTAGCATGCGGTTCTTTTGTTCCACAACACCATTCTGTGGGGGAGTGTAAGGAGCAGAAAACTAGTGCTCAAGACCATGATCACTACAGAAGCTGACGAACTGAGAATTCTTGAATTCTGAGCCATTGTCAGAGCGAATTGCTTGCATCCGACCATTGTTCTCATTCTTCAGCTTCAGGATCAGATCATGAACAAACTAGAAAGCCTCATCCTTAGAATCCAAAAAGAAAACCCACGAGAATCGATAAAAATCATCAACTATCACAAGGGCGTACCACTTCTCACCGACTGAACGTACTCGAGTTGGACCAACAGTATCCGTGTGTAAAAGCTCTCCTGGGTACGAAGTCATCACCTGAGTCACAGGCGCGTGAGAGGCGACAACTATCTTCCCATGATGACAGGGATGACAAACTAGATCCTTCTCCATCTTAAGCTTGGGCAATCCTCGGATGAGGTCCATAGAGCTCAATCTAACTAGAAAATCAAAGCTCAAATGACCTAACCTCCTGTGCCACCTCTAGAGCTCAGAAGAGGATCCAACGATCAAAAAGTGAGAAGGGCCAAAAGAACTAGAGAAATCAATCCGAAAACCTTACCGAAGGGTAAGATCTGACAAACCAAAGATCCTCTAGAATCAACAACAGAAGACATGCCCTTCTTAAAGAGAACCCCTAAACCATCCTCAAGAAGTTGCGAAATAGAGACCAAATTAAAACTTAAGTTTCCAACCAAAGCAATATTCTTCAAAGAGAAATGCTCAGAGATTCAAATAAAACCAATGCCATGTACCTTCCCTTGACCATTGTTCCTGAATGTGATGTACTCCTTGGAGCTCGGGGACGTGAGGCTGGAGAACCATATGCGATGTCCTGTCATGTGGCAAGAGCATTCTGAATCCATGATCCATACGTTCTCTAGGCCCCGATCTTGTAATATCAGAGGTCATAAGGGGGAGCAAACGGTCCGACACTAGGTTTAGCAAAAGAGCTAAACCAGTGTCGAGCCATCTGCTCAAAAGAAGGAATGCAGAAAGAATCATCAGTGCCTAGACCAAAATGCGGCTCAAAGCACAATCATCTGTTTTGCCTAAAGTCTCGGCCATGAGGTCCAAAGCCGTATCCAGAACAACCTAGAGCTGAGCTCTGTCGGAGCGAAAACCACCCTCCGGAGCACGGGCATGAAAGTCGTCTCCTCTACCACCACCTACACGATGCGACCTGGCCTCTAGCCTCTGTCTGCGTCGAGGGACTCTTTGTCTACCACCCCGCTGGTAGAACTTCTCTTGCCCACCTAGAGCTCTATCTGCTCTTTCAACCCGCTTCCTCCTGAAGCAAAACTCCTTAAGATGCCCATCTCTCTAACAGAACTCACAATGATAGGTAGGCTTCTTGGGATGTGGTTGAGGCTTCGGTTTCTTGGGCTTGGTGGTGTTGGGTGTATGCTGTTTGGTGTGAGAGGATCCAGGTAGAGAGTCTAGAGAAGTGTGGAGATGCTTGGACTTCAGGATCCAGATAGGATTCTTGGGTGGAGCTTTATGTTGTTATTGGAACACTCCATCCTTGGGCTGACAGGCCTGAAAAGACTCAGTGGAGTGAATCTTGGGATATCTCTGCTCTGGATTCATCTTACTCCACTCCACTGCATGACTCAGGGCACTCTCAAAGTCATCCTTGGTGTAACCTACTCCAAACTCATCCGCCTCTTGAACTACTGGATCATCATGCCAAGCTGTGGCTCTCTGGCACTCACCCAACTAAGGATCTGACGGAGGTAAGAGTTCTTGTTCTGAGCATCAGCTAGCTCCTCTCTCAAGGAAGCTAGCACCTCCACTTGAGACAAGCAGATCTCACACTCTCCATCAACTTGAACAGACTTCTCAGCTTTCAGCTTGATTAGTTCCAACCTAAGAGACAAGTAGTTCTCATAGACAGTGGGTTGAACTGACAATGTCTCAAGCTCAAGCTTAGTCTGCTCCAGCTCAGCTCTTACTCTCTCTAACTCGCCCAACTGCTCATCTCCCTTTGCTCTCAGCTCAGCTAGATCAGATAAGTAGAATGGGAATTCTCTACAGGGCATGACGAAAGCGGCATGAGCACCTTTCAGCTCTAGCTGAGCACTTTCAAGCTCAGTGGCCAAAGCGTCTCTCTCATCTACCCTCTCTGTGTACCTGGACTTCAGAGTTGTCAGGTCACACAACAACACCTCGCAGTTAGGGCACTCACTACTCTCACCCAAGCAAGGGAAAGAAGATAGACTCTCAATCTTGCCATTGGCTATGGCAAGCTCACTCTCAAGCTCATCTATCCTCTTCTTAGCCCCTTTAAGCAGTTTCTCACGATATCTTAACTCCTGACGGTTCTCTTCAAGTAATTCAACGACTTCTTGTTCATAGGAAGGTGCCTTCTCATCGTCATCATCGTCGGAGTTGTCGGGGGAGCCCTTGTCTTCCTTATCCCTAAGAGCCATTGAGCAAATGCTCTTACGGGATCTTCAGCTGTGGTGCGAGCGGCTCTTTGGCTTGTCCCCGAAGGCCATGAAGCAGAGGTCCGTCGGATCATCCTTGTCCTTCCCCTTCTTGATCACGATCTCCTCATCACTTGAGCTTGATGAAGAGGAAGAAGATGATGATCTCTTGGAGTAGCTTCTCTCCATCTCGGCGAAGAAGGCCTTGTCTCGCTTCTTGTTCTCATGCTGGTAGTCCTTCAGGGCCTTTCGAAAGAACCTCGTCTTGGGCTTGCCCTTTGTGAAGGTGGAACTGTCGTGCTTGTTGGAGTCATAGGATCCACCGCTGGTGCCCTTCTTGTGTGTGTTCCACTTGGGGCAGTCGGCGATGAACTGACCTGGATCACAACTCTCAAAGCAACCATGTTTTGTGCCATATCGTTTGAACATTCTTTTATCATAGACACAACGAACACGGCTATTGAACAGACAAAGTCATCATCTCCTAGCAAATCCAATTAGTCCTCAGTGATAGACATCAAAGAGGACAAAGCACAGCTCAAAGCAGCAGGATCAGCAGAAGGTGTTGCAAGGGCCAGGGTTTTTGAGCCAGAACTAGTGAGATTTGATCTCAACTGGATATCAACCTCTGAGGCCTTGAGCTTACTGTAAAGCTCTGCGACAATCAAGGTATCATAGAAAGCGCTCTCAACAATAGAGGATACCTTGATCTCCCAGATCATAGAGTCTAAGGTATGAAGAACCTTGAGCGCCTGTTCATGATCTGAGACCAGCTGATCACGATCGGCCTTCTTGGCCCGAAGCTTGTTAATGATCGACTGAAAATGACCAAACAAAGCTTCAACAGTTTCGCCCAACTTCTGTGAGAAATTTTCATACTCACGATGGTAGGTCTGATAGAGCCTAGCCTTGACCTGAGCTGTCCCCTCATGGTGTGCCTGGAGGGTAGCCTAGATCTCTCGAGCAGTGTCGAGATGGCTAACACGCTCAAACTCAATGGGACCTAAACCAGAAAACAATATGTTCACTGCCTTGTTGTTCAGGTCATGCAGAGCGACTATCTCAGGGGTTGTCTGCTCTACAACCGGAAGCACAGTGAATGTGATGTGAACACACATGTCTCATATCCCTGACTTCTGGCTCAATAGATAGGCTCGCATGCGAGTCTTCCAATAGTTGTAGCCAAAGACCTCAAGGGACAGAACCTTTCCAGAAGAAGTCATGATCGCTACCTTGGGTTAGAACTGGTTAAGGTATGGAAAAACTTTAACCAAGCTCTGATACCATTTGTAGGACCGAGAGTACCGACCAGAGGGGGGTTGAATGTGCGCCTCAGAAATTCTTTCGAATCAATGGACTTCTCCCAATACCCAACGCACCTCAATAGAAAAACAGCAGAAACAAAACAAATCTTACTCGCAAAAATAATCTAGCCTAAATAACAACCGGTGTCCTAATTGAAAAGACACCAACAAAGTGTTAAAAGGTAGATTATAGAATCATTTAACTCATGTGCGTTTCAATCATTTCAAGTAAAATCATCAACAATTCATATGCATTTGATCTGACAAAATATATGTAGATGATAAACTGTGCTCACAAAATGGACATGTATTTCATTCAATCATAGGTATTTCATCAACATCATCCATGCATTTAAATAAAAAAATGAAGTGCATCTAGATTGAGTGATATTTTAGGGAAAAGATTGATAACTAGAACACAATCACAGGAGAACACAAATCACTAAGAAATACTAAAATAGAAATGTACGTGCACGCATTTTAATAAAATTGATTTACTATTCATGGGTTGTCTCCTGTACGCATTTCGTCGAACAAACTCAACACATGCGTAGTGCAGCCAAAGCTTCACACACCACGATGGGTTGTTGTGTGCTGCTCCCAAGCACTGTGATGGTTGCCTTCCTCTAGAGTCGTGATGTTCGGTGCCCCCGTCATACGCCAAGCAGGCACACTACGTACAGCCGCCTGCACCACCCAGCGCTGCGTGCACTTCGCATTGCCCGAGTCGCCTGTGCCTCGAGTTCTTCTTTGGTGAAGCGAATCAACCGAGCAGCTTCCCAGCGATGGGACGCATGCTGCGCTCCAACGAAGGCCAAGCAATCCAGCAGCGGATCCGCCCGCTCAGCACAGCCCAGACCACCGCTCACGCGCCGCCGCACGTCTTGCACATGGCATCCGCCGCTCGAATCCAAAACATCCAGGGAAAAACCAGCAGCCGGTTTTTCAGAGAAAAAGAAAACCGTGCACAGTGATTTTCTAAAATACAAAACAGCGCAGGAACTGAAAATCTAAGAATAGTGCAGAGATGAAAACGGTGGATGAATAGGAAAACAGGAGAAATATTTCTTGATAAAGAACTCTGACTTTTAAATTTAGTTGACTTAAGAAACCCTACAGGGATTGGGGCCCTATTTATAGGTAGCCCAATAAAACAGAAAAAACCTAATTTACCCTTAGGATTTTTTACAAACGCCGAAATAAACTAGAAAAGACCAAAATGCCCTTAGGATTTTTACAGACTCGACTAACACAGACTGTGGGCCTAAAAGGCAAAATAGTAAAATCCTATCTAAAAGTAACTTTGTCCTGATGCGGAGCTTTCGTAGCAGCTACGGCTTCGCTTCAGGACCGTTGGATCTCTGATGTGCGGTCTTGGATGGTTGCATTGGTATTACGCCAAAACCGACAAAGCGTCCATTGTCTTCACACCGGATACCCGAATTGGGCCGGCCCGATTTCGCGGCTCCCTCAGCCCGGCAATCGCTCGTCGCCCGTTTACCTAGGTCAAACCCGATCAACAGACTGGCAGATCCCCTGTCATTCCTGGCCCATGTACCCGCATTGGGCCAGCCCAACTCTGCGGCCTCTCTGCCCGGCAGTCTCTCGCCGCCCGTGTACCTGAGTCACACACGGCCCATGACATGGCAGGTCTTGACTCCTCTTTGTCTCTTCTATTGACTTCTATTGACAATCACTCGTCACTTCATTAGCCATGAGGCCCATGATCTTTAACATGGCTCCTCACCTTGTACTGGCCTCGAGGTCGGCCCTATCCTTCTCGGAGAGGTCTTCAATGGTGGGTACAATGATGTTTGTATCGTCAATCTCTGAACTCCCCATCAGATCCATCAACGTAGAGGGTTCCTTTGATGTAGAGGTAGTAGGTGTACTTGTCGCCTATGTAGATGTGCTTGGAATGTTTATCCCCACCGGAGTCACTAAAAAGTGTGTTGACACGAAAATGTGCCCCGCACTTCGGCTGGTTCGATGATCCAAAAACGTCGCAAAACATTGACGTCGCGTTCCGACAATCCTTAAACAGTGGTAATGGGATAACAGAGTCGCTAGGCAATCAAATAATATTATTCCAAAATTACTCAATTAACCGAAGTATTGGAAAATAACTGAAAACAATAAATAACCTAACTAAACCCAACCGGCTAGAACAGGGCTAGTTGGACCAAAGCCTAACAGACAGTCAGACCGACCAAGGGAGCTAGTTAGACCGAGGGCACACGACCAGTCTGACCGACAGTGCGAATCCTCCGCCGAAGGGGACCTTCGGCGCACTGGTGCAAAGGGGTCCTCTACCCTTCTGCCGGTCGGACCAAGGCTATACCTCCGGTCAGACCATAGATGGATGAAGGGGTCGAGTACTCCGACGCGAGGATACCTTCAGTACAGAGGGTTTTTTGGAGCTCTCTGCGAAGCCCGGTCAGACCGGCCTCGTGCCACCGGTCGGACCGCAGCGTGCCAACACATCGAGTGACAGCACGGCACGGGCCAGTCGGACCGATTGCTCCTGAAAAGTGGCCTCCAGGCTCCAGCGACCGTCTTCCCATGGATGGATCACAACCAAACTCCTCAGAAGAGATGAAAGTGATGAAGTACTGCAAAAAATACCAAGAGATGAAAGTAATTCGGCTAGGAGACCAAATTACCAATAGAAACCGATAAAACCGACAGAAATCCATTACGTAGATGAAACAGACAATGTTCTAGGATTGCCCGTCTTCACCGTATCCAAACAAAGAGACGGGTTATGGTATAAGTCCTGGAATGTACCGAACCTCATGTCGAGTGCCTTCTTTTTAGCCATCCATGCCTTAGAATAGTTGATTGTATACTAGAATCTTCTCTTTATAGCAAGTATTAAGGCCTAAGGCTTATAACTGATATTCTCAATAATCTCAGAATACATCACCCCCTTAATATACATGACACTTAGATTCTTGTGCCTAGTTACAATTGTATCAACCATGCATGTATGTTGGACCACAATTGAGCACACCCAATGAATTCCTCACTTCGGTTTATGTGCATGAACTCTCCATGGGGAATCATTCATTTCACACACAATGTCATTGTGGGATCGGAATGGCACTAGCGAGGGGTGAATAGACGCCTCGACAAATTCTTGCGAATATGATGGCAGCATATGATCGGCAAGCTGGGAAAGAAAAAGAAGAGAGAAAAATGTTTCTAGATTCAACTTTCAGCCTTCAAAATTTTCAGCAAATGACCACCTTCTAGAATTTTATAGCATATAGATGAGACAAAAACTATATGTAGATGTGTCAAAAACCTTTTGCAAACTTCAAACATGGAACCCTTTTAACTTGGACAACAAGAGTTATGTATAACTCAGGTCCAAAAACAGAACCAAAATAAATCAAAAATCAACTCAAAGATTGAATCCACACTGAAAACAGAACACAACTTGGCAGAAATCAGTAGTTTTCAGAAAATTTTAGGCACTTTGTTGGACAAGAAAATATATGCAGCAGTGGTCAAAACCTTTTCAAAATTTCAAACATACCCTTGAAACTTGGACAACAAAAGTTATGTAGAACTAAGGTCCAAGAACAGTACCAAAATAGATCAAATCTCAACTCAAAGATTGAATCCAGACAGAAAACAGAATATAACTTGGCAGAAATCAGCAGTTTTTAGAACATTTTAGGCACGTTGTTGGACAATAAAATATATGCAGCAATGGTCAAAACCTTTTTAAAAAGAAGAGAAAACAACGTACCTGAGACCGAAGAGAGATAGCCTAAATGTGTGGGGGGAGGAGGGTCATCGACCTCCTTTTGTATAGGCTGGTTCAGGTGACCAGAATTAGCAGTGGCGGACTCATTGCCCGCCACTACAACATATTTTTACCCACCGCTACAGTGTCGCTTTGTAGTAGTGTTAGGACACATGGCCTAAATCGACCGATCAAGCATGATGGGTCAGTCTAGTTCAGTGTTTGATTGATTGATCTAGGTCTCGTACTCTATCAATAATCGGCCGTCCAAACTAGCCATTGGCATAGGTCGGCTGCAATTTTTGAAACTGTGACGTCATTATCTTTGCTGGATCAACCTCGTGTTACTCGTGTTAGAGTAGTCTCTCAAGCCTCGCCTAAAGGCTTGCAGTGTGCTGGAATCGGCTACCTACTCCATTTTGATTACGCGCACCTTTCAACCTGATACGGGCATACGGCGTAGAAACGAGTATCTGCTAGCCAGAAAAGCAATACATTGGAACGAACGGTACGCTAGCCATCAGAGTATAGGCTGAATCAACCTTAGCCACACCGGCAGTCTGTTATACTCCACTACTCGCCGTCTCGCCCATCTTCTCCAGCTCCCTTCTAGAACGGCGACCGTGCGCTTAATTATTCAGCCATGTTTGAGCTTGTGATATCAATCCCGGCGATTATGCTGGTTCTCATCATAGCGGTGGGTTGCTACCTGTTCGGCCAGAACCGTGACCGTGCCGAGGGGGCGGCACCACAGCGGTTCGCGCCGCCGGCGCCGCCCAAGGCGCAGGGTGTCTAGGATGCATGCTGTTGGAGAGAGTTTGGCCTTGCATACTGGCTTATTTCTTATACCTTTGTAAGAGTATTACATCATGATTGAATGTCACTGGTATTGAAGTGTGTCGAACTACTCGTTTTTTCCATGAACTTTCCACTGAATTTCGATTTTAACTGATGAATTATGTCTTCATGCTGCTTCTTTCTTTGATGCACAACTGGATTGCTTATTCAATACATTCGAGTTCCGAGCTTTATTGCTTAAACTAACAGTCCAACACTTGCGGTTCTTAATTCTTTTGGGGTTCAGTTGTCTACTCTTCCAATTACCTAGCCGATTCAGAGTTTACTTGCTTTTGTTCATGTATGCCTGAGCTACAGCTACCATCCATAGGCAAACATTTGCTTTCTAAACAAAGCCACCCTGTCCCAGCATCCATGGATAATCACACGAAAGCTATCGTCGGCTCGTCGCCTTGAACCCTTGAGCAGGCAAGAATCGAGAGGCAGCGGGCAGCGGCAGAGTCAGGCTGTTGCAGGCGGCATCGGTCGCCGCATTGGTCATTATTCCGCCCAGATCGGCTACCATAGCCGGACGCCGGTTAGCCGAAATAATATTATTGGGCTGTAGGAAGTCTGTGAATGCCCAGGCCGGCGCGTTACAACTGCCAATGCATTTGCTGCTCTTCAAGTGCCTAAATGCCGAATGGAGTACTCGATCCGAAAATGCATCAGATACGAACGGATATTATTAATATTATTTTTCATATTTTTCAAATATTTCAAATATGGATATGAAAATAGATATTATTGGATATAAATAAGGAGCAGATACGAATACGGTTTCAGATATTTATCGGAAAAAATATCTACTATATAATAAACATTCTACAAATTTATAAATTTTTGAATTCCAAAATCTTTTAAACGAATTCCATTTCTTTTGAAAATCTTAAAGAAAATATAGCATTCACTAGGAAAAACAACTCTTTGTCGAGTGCCTAGCTCTCTACCGAGTGTATTTTTTCGAGAACGTGGCAAAGAGTGTCGTTCACCGAGTATATGTTTTTGAGACCATGTGATATTTGTAACTTGGTTTGAGCTTGAAATTTTTTCTATACTTAAAATACAATATATCTTATATCATGTAATTTTTTATTTTTCTAGATCTATTTGTTATTTTTAATTCATTAAGTGTGTTTTAGTATTTAAATTGAAATAGGTGAAACTTGAATTTTAAGTTCTTGAAATAATGAACCAAAATTTAAAGAAAAATCATGTTCGTGTTTTTGAGTCCATATTTAATTTTTATCTACTAAATTAAAAGAAAATTTGAAAACCTAGGTTGTGACACTGGATAGGCTACATGGAGCTTAATGATTTTTTAATTCCAATAAAATCAAATGAAATCTGAAAACATGAAATATATCATTCTCTCACGATATGAAACATAGATGTTGTGATAAAAAATTAAAATATTTTGATAAAGTTGTCACGTACGATGTTGAGAAAGTCTAAGATTATCCGAGGATGAAATAAAATTTGATGAATGAATGGGTTGGGTTTGAAAGTAAATCGATAATTAAATCTTCATTTGAACTTGAAACAATTTATATGATCAAAATACAACATAGCTTATTTTATGTTTTTAAAATTAACATTTAAAAATTAAGATGTTTGAAATTCTAAAATACTTATATCTGATTTAAAAAATTAATATGTTTTTAAATTGTAAATACTTTTGTTCATTTAAAAAATATAATTTTAAATTATAAATTATGAGCATCCAATTTTACAAAAAAGCCTAGAAAATTTATAAAATGATATGGATATGGATGGGATACTACTTATGGGTCATATTTTGACTCTATGGAACATGGGAGTAGCACTTCTAGATCAAACACAAGAGGGAGAGGCGGCACAACAATTCAATTCGGATTGCACTTCAAACTCCGATTTTGGTTCGGATTCAACAGAGCACCCTTCATTAAAACGGGCATAACTTTCTCGTACAGAGAGGCAGATTGAGTCGTTCTTTAAGGCATTGGAAAGATAATGAAAATATCTTTCCAATGGATCTGATGCAAAGTCCTGGTTCATTACAAAACGTTATGTGTCGTCCGATGAATTCATCAGGTGTCGTGTCACCCTTTTGGGCCACTTGGGGCCTTTTATCCGTTTGGGGCCTTAAGTCCAACATTAGGGAAGACTTTACACATACCCTAAGTATTAATACTCTGTAGCCATCGTGAATTAGGGTTGGGTTTTGCTTAGTTTCGAACTTCCTTATAGATTAAACTCTAATGTTCGTCAGATTGTGGAACCCCGCTTGAGAAATCGATCTCTCATCTATTTGCGAGATTGTGTTTCCATGTTCTTGCTTGTGTTCTAGATTGGCATGCAGGGATAAGCCTTCTTGGCCAGATCAAATGCGTTCGTGCGTGGTTAATAACAAATGGAGCCGTGGTGTAGCGATTGCGGGGTTCGGGTCAGTGTTGATTGGAAGTCGTATCGTCAACGTTGAGTCCTCAACCAATCGAGTTTACCCCCTCTGACGGAAGATCGGGCATTCCGTGCCCATCAGGTATCACTATATCCCTTAGATTGTTCTTCGCCTTGTCTTAGAACTCTAGAAAAAACACACAAAAAAGTCATAGACATCTAGGGAAAATTATCCTCATCGTCCTAGTGTTTTGAGCCTTTGCAATTTCGTCATGGTGTCATATTGCTGAGTTTTGATCCATAGTTGATATCAGGTTTCTTGTTTAGAGTTGTATTCTTGATTGCAAGTCAAAGCCATAATCTTGCTTAGTCCCGGGATATCTGAATCCAACCCTAAACCCTAGTTGGAGTCGGTTCAGAGTCAGTTTGACCTTGCTTCGGTAAAACGACCATAACTTTTGCATACAGACTCCGTTTGAGCTTTGCCACCCATCAAAACAACCGGAACGAAAAGACGCATCTAGCCATGTGTGGGAAAGCCACTTCTGATTGGATTATGAGGACCAAATTCGGCCAGGAAGACAGAGTTCTAAAGGGGTTTTGTTTTCAACTAGCGTAACTTCTTCATTTTTGGTACCACTTTGAGTACTTATTGTTTGAGCAGTCTATAAAAAAAGTCAAGAAAAAAGGAGAAAACAAAAAGAGGCCAAAATAAAAGGAAAAATAGACCAAAATAAAGAAAAAAATAAAATAAAAAATTTAGTGAGGTATAAGAGGAGGAAGTTGTTCTAGTTTTAGTTATGCGATGTTATCTATATCTCTAAGTGTTGTGTTTTGGCGTTCTTGTTATTTGAGTTGGCTTCTTTTCTCGTTTCTAGGAGCAAAAATTAGACCAGCAACCAATGCAAGTATTGTGGATTATTATTGAACTTTACTAACTGTTGTCGATCTATGCTAATCCTTGCAACCAAAGATCAACCTTCCGAGCTCCACTTTCCTTCTGATCAGTACAGTTTCTAGCCAGCAATCGATATACTCATGACTTCAATGGTATCATTCCCAAGTCAACTGGTTGTTCCACCTTCTATAATTGGTAAGAACTTTGCAAGAACTTGTTGAAACGCATGAGTGTGAGCGACTCCACATCCTAGTAGTTCATAGGAAACTAACACACTTGTGAGCTTATTTGTGTTTTGTGTTTCCACTAACCATGACAGGATCACAACACCAAGGCGATGGAGATGAATGTGTGTCCAAGTTTGAGCTTGGATAATTGCTGCAAGAACTCAATACAAACATCATTAAGAGCAACCAGGACAATGAGAACAGATTGGAGAGGATAGAGAGGAGCATTGCCACCCTCATCACCAGGATGGAGAACCTAGAGAAACAACCAATGCCACCAAATGTTAGAGCTGAGGATCTCGAGGCAGATGGCATAAATCAAGAAGAGTATATCCCTCCCCTTGCTCGAGAACCTCCTACCCATCAACGAAATCCACGTTGTCAATGTATGGGAGGTAATAATGAAAACAACCCTAGTGCTGATAATTCGTTTGCTAAGGTTAAGTTCAGGATACCACCTTTGTTGGACCGGAAACGGCGACCAGAGGGGGGTGAATTGGAGCTTTTAACATTTCAGGCTAAGAATGGCCTTCTATTTTAGTTCTGTCTTCTGCGGAACAGGCTTCGAACATACCCTCCAAAGTTCAGGTTCGGAGGTATTTCACTGCTCCCAAACCAGGCTTCGCAAGGACCAAAAGTTCGAAGCCAAGAAGACTTCGCTCCACTTACAACATGAAAACTCAACTCTACTAAGTTAGTGCAGGCTCCGCACACTAGGTGCCTTCGAGCAGACTTCACACTTCACCCTTCGCAAGTGATGACTTCCCTATGTGGACTTCGACCAGATACTCAGCGCTAGCAACTGGTACTAGGCTTTGTATTTCGAAGGTCGGAATGTAGACTGAACACACTTCGCTGAGGACTCCGAAAGGGAGGAAAACAAGCTTCGAGTTAACCCAAAATAGTGCTTCACTAGTAATCAGAGAGGACTAGCCTCAGTTTACACAGAGTGAACACACACTGAGAAAAACACACTTCACACAGACAGACCTCTCACACACTTCTTCAGAAGAGATCCAGTGCACAAACTCAACCCAGAAGAATATGGTGCACAGAGAAATCAAAGCACGCCGTGCAAAGTAGGCATACAAGTTCAAGCACAAATGAAAATAGAATCAAAGTTTCATTACTTGAAGAGGCAACACAAAAAGAACTCACAGGATGAACACATAGAGTAATGGTGGCTAGCACAGGAGTTCTACAATGACTGCTCAAAGTGTTACTGTTGCCTAGCTAGCCTCCACTATTTATGGGCACTATTCAGCCCTGTGAATAGACTACTTTACCCCTAGGGTTTACACTAGTTTTGTCTCATCAGAACAGGGTGTACAGTTGGTAGTATACTTTATTTGGAGGCTTCCTTCGTCAGCTTCGCAGAGGAGACAACATCAGCTTTTGTAGAGCAGACACGGTCAGCCTTTGCAGTCTTGGATTCTTCTAAAGCCCCCCTTCGCACGCGAGGGGTGCGGTAGCTTCGGTGAGACGCCTTGAGCCTGACGACCTTTGCTTCACCGAAGTCATCCTTCAATACTATGACGGTTTTGAGCCGAAGGCGTCAAAGCCCTTGAGCCTTCGCACCATCACCCCCAGAGTGGACCACCACGGTTTCGTAGCTACTCCCAGCTCGAACTCCGTCAGCCCGTGTACCAAAGCCATGCATGGCCGAAGTACTTCAAGACAACCACACTCCGAAGCCCCACCTCCAGAGTACAACCCTTCGAAGTCCCTCCTTCGTCCAAGGCCTCCGCATGAAGCATTCCATGAGCACTTCGTCGCAGTGTCTATCCCCGAGCACACTTCTCGACGAACCTCACCCGGACCATGCCTTCGATGTACCTTGACTTCTCAGTCCTTCGTTGGGTGTACCTTCGAGTGCCTCCATTCGGAGCACTCTTCGAACACCTTGCCTCATTGCTGAGGACTTAGTCTACCATACTTCGAAGTCACTCCATTCGGAGTACCCTTCGAAGTGCCTCGCCTCCGAGGACTTCATCTTGGAGTACCTTCAGTCGGAGCCACACTCCGCACTCTCTACCTTCACCTGGCGCACTTTGACCCGAGGACCGACCTCGACCCCTTGCAGCCTTCGTGACTGAGCTCCCCACTCGCCTGGCATCAAGCCTCCCGCTTGACCCAGGTTCACTTGTTGTGAACCGTCCATCACCTCTGAAGACACCTACGCACCTTGACAAACAGACAAGTGTATCCAGTACCCTAGAG
The DNA here is from genome assembly GCA_019279435.1 of Zizania palustris. NCBI lineage: Eukaryota > Viridiplantae > Streptophyta > Magnoliopsida > Poales > Poaceae > Zizania > Zizania palustris. The sequence continues at coordinate 64,077,256 of JAAALK010000285.1, read as the reverse complement.
ACCTCTCCAGGTAAACAACCTTCGGCACACACTCCGGTGTACCGCCCAAAGTACTGAACACTCCGGTACAACCGAGTCATCGTGTACTGTCGGATCCCTCCGACAGGCACACTCAGCTGCAACAGCTGCAGCAAACAGAACCCACCGAACCCTTCGGTGAAACAACCTCCGAACCCCTTCGGAGGGACCCCTTCGAATCAGAGGATAAAATCTGTCAATCACTCATCACAGACTCCGAAACCAACCCTTGGTTTCTCAATCTCCCCCTTGATGAATGCATTGACAACCAAATTCAAGTTCAAGAAAAATTGAAAAATTTCCGCACACAAGTGACCATAAAAACTCATAAACGAGCTAAGTCATGTCACTTGACAAAAGAATTTTCCTCCCTCCTTTTCAAAAGAGTAAAAGCCCCTTCAGCAAATCTTTTTCCCTTTTCAAGATAAAAACTCCCCGTGAGTTATTTTCTCCCTTGCTGCAGAGAACTAAAAAATTTCTCCCCCTTTGTCAATGCAAGCATCAAGGAGCATTTAAAAGATGCAAAGCTTCGAAATGGGCAGAAGTGCAAAGACATATAAAGCAAAAATATGCCAACTTTAATATCAATATTCATGTGCTCAGCTTAGTTTAACATGATCTAAAAACATGATGACGACATGTGATTGCATTATTTTGAAAATAAAAGCATTACCACTTAACCAAGGTAACTAGACAAGTAGAAGCAGGGTCTGCACAAAGCTAGTCAATTTCTACTCTTGACAGACAAGTCCAGTTCAAGTGGAGCATTGAAAGCAAACTTGATGGACAATGAATTTGTTGTTCTTTTCATAATGCAAGGGGTTATTGGTTTGTCTACCTTATACTTTCCAATCAAGCCAAGCCTAGGCAGGAAAGCCATCAGAAGCTTAAGGCAGTGATTTTGGCAAACATTACACTATCCCAGTTCAGACCAATGTGCAATGGTAAGCATTCTAGAATAGAGCAGTGCGACAAACAAACCCACCTGGATCTTTTTCGCTTGTATCATGCAAATCATGGATTTTTGAATTTTTAATTAAGTGAACAAATTGTTTAACACTTGATGAATATCCATGAATATAATTTTTCAACTTGGAATGTTTGGCATCCAGAGAAAAGGTGTCTTTCTATCAAGCAGATAAAAGATAGCTAAAGCAGTCATGCCTAAACATGCTAGACGCAAGACTAAGCAGTGAGCATGATTTGATTTTAGAAAGAAACATCATGCACAAAATGTTTCAGACATATTAAATAGAGATGAGCTGACATGATTACATGAATTAAAATCGGGCATATAAATGCAAAAGATGTAAATGCAATCTCACACACACAATGAGCATATGCAAGACGGTCAAAATCCGCTCCCCCTCATAAAATGCCATAAGGGTGACAAACACCTAGTTCCCCATGCAAGTAGGCAAAACGAGAAACATCGAGGGGTTTTGGGAAAATATCGGCTAGCTGGTGTTGGGTATCAATATATTGAAGTTCAATATCACCCTTCTCATTATGATCTCTGAGAAAATGATATCGCACATCAATGTGTTTGGTTCTGGAATGCTGAACCGGGTTGTTTGCAATACAAATAGCACTAGTGTTATCACAGAAAAGTGGAACACTCTTATAATCTAACCCGAAATCCCATAGAGTGGAAATCATCCACAAAATCTGAGAGCAATAGCTAGCTGCAGCAACATATTCGGCTTCAGCCGTCGATTGTGCAACATTAGACTATTTGCGAGAAGACCAGCAAACCAGAGAAGTACCCAAGAAATGACAAGTACCAGAGGTACTTTTCCTATCAATCCTACACCCAGCAAAATCTGCATCGGAATAACCTCGAAGACACAAAGAGGAAGACGCAGAATACCAAATGGCAAATTCAAGGGTATGTTTGAGATACCTGAGAATTCGCTTTACCGCTTGGCGGTGCGAAGCTCATGGCAAAGCCTGAAAATGAGCGCACAGACACACTGTGAAGTGTATGTTCGGCCTCGTAGCAGTCAAGTATAGGAGGGAGCCGATCATGCTTCGGAACTCCTTCTGGTTTACGGCTTCTCCATCCTCGAACTAGCCATCGGAGTAGCGAGGGGCTTCACATCAGCCATGTTGAACTTCTTGAGCAGGTCCTTGGTGTACTTTGTCTGGTGAACAAAAGGACCTTGTTTGCTTTGTTTGATTAGCAAACCAAGGAAAAATGTGAGTTCGCCCATCATGGACATTTCGAACTCCCTGCTCATGGTATCTGCAAACTCGACAACCAAAGCATGAGAAGAGCCACCAAAGATGATATTATCCACATAAATCTGAATTAGGAGGAAATCTTTGCCATGCTTGAGAGTGAACAGGGTTTTATCAACAAATCCCATCAAATACCCCCGCTCAAGCAGAAAAGACTTAAGTCTATCATACGAAGCCCGAGGGGCCTGCTTGAGTCCATAAAGAGCCTTATGAAGTCTAAGGACTTTATGTGGGTAGTTGGGGTTTTCAAAACCAGGGGGTTGTTTTACATAGATATCTTTGCCTATGAAGCCATTAAGAAATGCACTTTTGATATCCATTTGATAGAGTTTGAATCCTCGGGATGTCGCAAAGGCAAGCAAAATCCTAATGGCCTCTAGAAGCGCAATAGGTGCAAAAGTCTTGGTAAAATTAATCCCTTCTAATTGAGAAAAACCATGAGCTACAAGTCTAGCCTTGTTTCTAACTACAAACCCATCCTCCCCTTGTTTGTTTTTGAAAATCCATTTTATTCCAATGAAATGAACATTTGGTGGAGGATCAACTAAAGCCCAGACTTGGTTTCTCTCAAAATTTTCAAGTTCTTCATGCATGGCATTGATCCAACTAGAATCAGAAAGTGCATGACTAACATCTAAGGGCTCGAAAGAAGCAACAAAAGTGGAATCAATGAAATGAGCATGAGAACGTGTTACCCTTTGATCAAGCTCACCAATGATCTGCTCAGGAGGATGCATCCTTTGAACATGATGTGGAGCCTCGTGGTGGGATGCAGTCTCCCCCTTAACTTGTGCGTTGGAGTGGTCCAAGATGACCGATGTCGAGGTAGTTGCTTCGGGACCTTGTGCCGAAGTGATCGAAGCGGGTAGTAGGGGTTCATCCTCGAATTCTCTAGGATCTTCTTCTATGAAGAGGGTCTACTCCATGTCGTGTTCATTTGGCTGTTCAAAAGTGGAACTAACAGAGGGGGTTGATTCATCAAAAGTCACATCACATGACTCGATGACAGTGTTAGTCTCCAAATTGTAAACACGATAAGAATGACCATGAGTAGTGTAACTCAAAAAGATCCCGTCAGAAGAACGCGACTCAAATTTTTCCAAATTTCCACGTTTTCGGATAAAGAAACAACAACCAAAAACTCGAAGTTGAGTAACTTTGGGTTGTCTCCCAAAACATAGCTCATAAGATGTCAAGTTCAAAATTGAGCGCAAGAAGATTCGGTTTGAGATGTAACAAGTAGTGTTCATGGCCTTAGCCCAGAATTTTCTAGGAGTCCTGTGCTCATCGAGCATCATCCTAGCCATCTCAACCAAAGTTCGGTTCTTTCTCTCAACAACACCATTTTGTTGACGAACCCGTGGAGCAGAGAATTGATGTTCTATGACATGCTCCATACAAAAGTCAACGAAGAGACTATTCTTGAACTCAGTGCCATTATCACTTCAAATGAATTGCAATGCACCAGGGAGTTCAGTGAAAAGTCTCAAAGCCAAGCTCCAAAAGTGTGAAAACGCTTCATCCTTGTTAGCAAGAAAGAAGACCCAAGAGTAGCGATAGAAATCGTCGACAATGACCAACACATACCACTTGACGCCTAAAGAACTAACCCGAGAAGGACCTACAATGTCCATATGGAGAAGTTCTCCGGGTTGTTTAGTCATCACCGTGGTGACTGGTGAGTGCGAAGCGGCAATCATTTTTCCATGTCGACATGGAGCGCAGACTAAATTCTTCTCAAACTTGAGCTTGGGCAATCCTCGGATCAGACATAGGGCACTCAGATGAGCGAGCAACTCAAAGCTCATATGCTCTAGTCTCATATGCCACTTCCAAGCTCAAAAGTCGAATGTGCAACAAGACAATGAGAAGAACTAGATGACTCAGAAAAATCAGCTCCAAAAACTCTCTCAACCCTAAAGATCTTACAAACCACAACGCCATCAGAATTGAGTACTTGAGAAGTATCGCGATGGAATCGCACTTCGAAGCCCTCATCAAGCAATTGAGATACATAAAGCAAATTGTATCCCAATTTTTCAACCAAAGCAACATCTTTGAGAGTGAAATTCGAGTTGATTCTTACCACACCTTTAACTTTCACTCTACTCCTTTGATTGTTGCCAAAGGTGATATGTTCCTTTTGCTTGGTTGTGGTGAGGCTGGAGAACCATGCTTCATCTCCGGTCATATGGCGCGAACAACCGGAGTCCATGATCCAAGTGCCCTCCAAGACTCGGTATGGCGCCTACACATGATAGGAAAATCTCGATCGCTCAGTGCTGGGGTGAGTGAAAACATGACGAGGCATCCAGCACTGAGTGATACGAGTAGTAGGCACAGTAAAAATAGACTGCCTATGAACAGGATAATTAGAATGATGCAAAGTGCGAGGTCTACCTACATGCTGTAACCCAAATGTATGGTGAGGTCTCCTAACCTATCAAGGTACAAAGCTACTCACACGGGGTCTACCACCATATGGAACATGGTGAACACCTCGAGGAGCAAAACCTCTCCGAGAAGTATGAGGAGCCTCGAAAACAGGACGTGAGTAAAACTCAGATTCATGCATATCTCGAGATGGGTAATGCATGTCCTAGAAACTCATCGCCTGAGTGCGTCGCTCATTGTTGATGCGACGAAAATAGAACCCAACCAGATGACCCACCTGCTAACAATAGGAACAATGAAACACTCTCCTAGGGGCACTCACATGGGTCATAGGAGCAATCCTCACAGGCTCTTTAGGCTTCTGCTTAGTGGTTTTCTTGGGAGGAATTTTCTTAGCAGGAGGAGCGGTTTTCTTTGGAGTTCAGGTAGGCTTTTTGGCTGATGGAGTGTCTAACTGGGCTCTTTCTTTCTCTAAGGTAGTGGGTGAGGTAAAAATAGTTTTGATCTCACTATGTGAGGGAATCCTCTCAAAACAAAATCCTAGAGCTAACCCTGCCCTGTCAGCACACATCTTGGTCTTGGCCAAGAGCAAGTCCATCCTACCCTTTCCCTTAGTGCATTTGTTAACCACACAAAGAAGGTACTCATTCTCAGTCATAAGGTTTTCAGCTCGCTCTCTAACAGTGCCTAGCTAGTCCTTAAGGGTTATGCAAGTGTCACACACACAGGTTGCACATCCAGACTCTCCAATCTAGCCTCTAAATCCTGAACATGCTTATCACGTAAATCAATGCTCTCACGTAATAAGGGGGAGTTCATGCATTCAATTATATCATGAGGATTAGAATCAACCATCAAAAGCTGCTTCTTTGCAGTCTCAAGCTCAGAAAGAGTTTGAGCATGCATAGAACGCAACTGAGCAAGCTTACCCATGACAACAGTGCAAGATTCACATTCAGCATCATTAATCCTAGACTTGAGCATGGCATAATCAATAGAAACAGATTCTAGCCTAAGTCTAAGGTCTTTTCTATCTCTAGTGGCTTGCAGAAGTAATCTATCCTGACCAAGAACTACTTCATTTAGTTCATCTAATTTAATTGAAAGCTGGTCATAGGATAGAGGTACCTCAGATGAGTCAAGCTCATCGCCGCTGTGATTGTTGTCAGCCATGAAGCAAAGGCTGGTGAAATCTCTTCCTTTCTTGTCCTTCTTATCCTCCTTCCTTGGAGACTCCTCCTCCTTATCAGAGCTCGACTCCTCAGTTGAGGAAGTGTCGATGTCGCTGAGAGCAGCAACAAAGGCTCTAGAAGTGGCTTTGGCTACCCTCTTAGCCACCTTGCTGCGCTTGCCCTTCAGAAAGGGTTTCCTCTCCTTTTTGTGGTATTTGGGGCGCTCACTCTCATCTCTCTCTCTGAGTTTAGGACAATTGGCCTTGATGTGAGAAGTGTCGCCACACTCAAAACAACTACTAAAACAACTTCTCCTCTGATCTCGTCTCTCATGGTGAAAATGGGTGAACCTTCTGGCAATGAGAGCAAGCTCTTCATCATCCAGAGTATCCACATGCTCCTTAGTGACAGAGACTAGGGAGGACAAAGCAAAGCCACCTGCAAGAACACAAGTGCCAGATGTGCTTGGTTATGCAGGAGTGCAACGGCTAGTGCTAGAAATTAATGCCAATGGCTGTGGCAGGGAGTTCCTATGCACTGCAAGAGATGCCTTGGCAATCTCTGTGGACTTCAGCTTGCTGAAGAGCTCATCACAGGTCAATGAGTCATAACCTGCAGACTCCTAAATACTGGATATTTTCACTTCCCATATGCTACGATCGAGAGCATAGAGAAGCTTGATAGCCCTGTCATGATCATTATAAGCAAGCGTCTCATTGGACCGCAAGTTGCTCACTATCGCATCAAAGCGAGAAACACATGGCATCTATAGATTCATCAGGTGCTTGCACAAATAGCTGATACTGTTGATTGTATGTGCTTTGGCGCCTGGCTTTAATATGTGTAGAGCCCTCATGAAAAATAGTGAGTGTAGTCCAAATCTCCCTAGCAGTCCTAAGGTGCTGTACCCTATCAAACTCACTCCGACACAAACCAATGAACAGTATATTTCTAGACTTGGAGTTGGCATTATAATGATCCTTCTCTATTTGAGAGGTGCGAGTTTCAGGGATGGAGTATTGTGAGTCCACAATCTCCCAAATTGCATTTCCTTGGCTTAGCAAGTAAGCCTCCATGCGCACCTTCTAGTATGCAAAGACTGTCCCATCGAACAGAGGTATTTTACTAACTCTGTCCATGTCGCCAACAGATCACAAAACTGGTTAAGGTCAACTTGTGATCTTAACCTGCTCTGATACCAATTGTTGGACCGGAAATAGCGACCAGAGGGGGGGTGAATGGGAGCTTTTAAAATTTTATGCTAAGAATGGCCTTCTGTTTTAGTTCTGTCTTCTGCGGAATAGGCTTCGAACACACCCTTCGAAGTTCAGGTTCGGAGGTATTTCACTGCTCCCAAACCAGGCTTTGAAAGGACCAAAAGTTCGAAGCCAAGAAGACTTCGCTCCACTTACAATACGAAAACTCAACTCTGCTAAGTCAGTGTAGGCTCCGCACACTGGGTGCCTTCGAGCAGACTTCGCACTTCACCCTTCGCAAGTGATGACTTCCCTCTGAGGACTTCGACCAGATACTCAGCGCTAGCAACTGGTACTAGTCTTCGTATTTCGAAGGTCGGAATGCAGACTGAACACACTTCGCTGAGGACTCCGAAATGGAGGAAAACGAGCTTCAAGTTAACCCAAAACAGTGCTTCGCTAGTAATCAGAGAGGAATAGCCTCAGTTTACACAGAGTGAACACACACTGAGAAAAACACACTTCACACAGACAGACCTCTCACACACTTCTCCAGAAGAGATCTAGTGCACAAACTCAACCTAGAAGAAGATGGTGCACAGAGAAATCAAAGCACGTCGTGCAAAGTAGGCATACAAGTTCAAGCACAAATGAAAATAGAATCAAAGTTTCATTACTTGAACAGGGAACACAAAAAGAACTCACAGGATGAACACATAGAGTAATGGCGGCTAGCATAGGAGTTCTACAATGACTGCTCAAAGTGTTATTGTTGCCTAGCTAGCCTCCACTATTTATAGGCACTATTCAGCCCTGTGAATAGACTACTTTACCCCTAGGGTTTACACTCGTTTTGTCTCATCAGAACAGGGGGGTACAGTTGGTAGTCTACTTTATTTGGAGGCTTCCTTTGTCAGCTTCGCAGAGGAGACAACATCAGCTTTTGAAGAGCAGACACGGTCAGCCTTTGAAGTCTTGGATTCTTCTGAAGCCCCCCTTCACACGTGAGGGGTGCGGTAGCTTCGGTGAGAAGCCTTGAGCCTGACGGCCTTCGCTTCACCGAAGTCAGCCTTCGATACATTGACGGTTTTGAGCCGAATCCGTCAAAGCCCTTGAGCCTTCGCGCCATTGCTGAGGATTTAGTCCACCATACTTCGAAGTCACTACATTCGGAGTACCCTTCGAAGTTCCTCACCTCCGAAGACTTCATCTCGGAGTACCTTCAGCCGGAGCCACACTCCGCACTCTCTTCCTTCACCTGGCACACCTTGACCTGAGGACCGACCTCGACCCCTCGCAGCCTTCGTGACCGAGCTCCCCGCTCACTTGGCATCAAGCCTCCCGCTTGACCCAGGTTGACTTGCTGCGAACCGTCCGTCGGCTCCGAAGACATCTGCGCACCTTGACAAACGGACAAGTGTATCCAGTACCCCGGAGACCTCGCTGGGTAAACAACCTTCGGCACACACTCCGGTGTACCGCCTGTTGGCGTAAAAGATTACGCTAACAGGTTTCTGTAGAAAAGAAACTAACAAACAAAGTGTTTGTGAAGCAAACTGTTCTAAGCCTCCGAAAGGATAATAACTTAGAATAGTTCGAAAGTGTGTATTGAATAACTTGTATTCGGTCCCTATTACAGGGTGAATTGGGGGGTATTTATAGGCCCAAACATTAAGGAAAAGACCTATTTACCCCTCTATTACAACCGACATAGTGGAAACTATTCGGTTCCCTTAATAGGGCTAAAATGGTAAAAGACTAATCTAATGAGAAAAAAGATAAGTCTTCCATATTAGCTGGCAGAAAAGATCTTGAAGGGCTTTAGTTCGAAGATATACTCCGAACCGATGCCTATCTTCGTGCTTCGAACCAGGTTCCGAGCATCTTCGAAGATGGTCTTCTGGGAACCTTCGAACTGGCTGACTGCCTTTATGTTGCTTCGGCAATAACCCCGAAGATGAGATATTTTCCCCCAACAGTAGCCCCTCGAATACGCTTCTCCGTTGACCTGTAACGTTAGGAAAGCAGTATACGAAAGGAAAAGATAACCAATCATAGGGGTTATTGGTTTTTATTTTATCTCCGAAATGCATGAAGATATGAACTCCGAATCAGTCTTAAGGTAATTACTTTTCGAACTATCTTAGAACTGACTTAGGAAGTTCGAAAGTCTTTTAAGACTTAGAAGAAATAGCCGTTAGTTTCTGTTTCCAACGGAAACTGTAGCAGGCGTTAATTTCGTAAAAGAAGTAACGGCAGGAATGCGAAACGACATGGATTAACGGTAAGAAAGTGAAGTCTAGGCTATAAATAAAGGGCCTAGAAGTTACCCGGTTACCTTTTCACCGCATTCTAGCAATCAAAAACTTTTGAACCCTTTGAATTCTTGAGCCCTAGCCTTTGAGTTCTTGAGCCCTAGCCTCCATTTCCTCAGAGCAATCCAACGATCGTGATGGTGAAGACCAAGGGATCTGCGCCTCCTTCGGCCTTGGCTCGGCAACAGGCGGCCGCAGCGGCAGCGGCGGCAGCGTTGGCGGCGGCACCTCCGATGCGGGCGGCGACATCCATGGCGGCAGGGGGGAGAAATCCCCAAATCGCCGATGATCAAGGTATGTGCCCGCCGTCGACGAAATATTTAGACCAGTCTTTTCAACTAGGGTCTTCTGCCTGCAAGAGAGAATCGCTAGCAATATCAGTAGAAGGGAAAATCAGTACCGGAGTAATGATTCGCAAGTCTGGAAAAGAGCTTATTCCGTCACCGAGGCCTGGAGAAGTGGTTGTATTCGAAGCCTTCTTCGAAGCCGGCTTGGGCCTTCCTGCAGTGGACTTCCTGGCGGAAGTTTTGGATCTGTTTCATGTAACCCTCCCCCAACTATCTCCGAATGTAGTAGCTAGGTTAGCTATCTTTGAATGGGCGTTGAGAGCTGAAGGTTGCGAGGGGAGGGCAGAAATTTTCGCTGCACTTCATAGAGCAACTTGCTAGCCGAAGACCTTCGTAGGCTCCGGAGGTGAGAAAGTGGTGGTTGCCTTCGGAAGCATTAATTTTAGGCTTCGGGACGAATATGCCCTACAATTCCCTGCTAAAGCCATCAACGCAAGATGGTACACTGACTGGGTGATGAGGTGGTTCTATGCCGAAGTTGGGGCAGGTAACCCTCTAGCTGGACCTTTGAAAGAGATCCAATTCCGGAAGGAAGCCTTAGTGCAACCCAACGAAGGCCAGCTCGAAGCTCGTCTTAACCTGCTTCAGAAAATTAGTCGAAGGTTAAGTATGCGGGACTTAGCCGAAGAATTCCTCGGACTGCAAATTCCTCCGCTGATGGCCAACTGGCCTATCATCTTCGAAGATGATTCTGAAGGCGGTCTCCGCAAGATCAACTTAACTTCGAGCCCTGCAGGTAACTTCGAAACCAACATGCATTGTACATATTTACTTCGAAGAAAGACTAACTCGAATTATTTATTTTTTAGCTTCTTCAGCCCCTATTACTTCAGAGCAAATTGTAAGGGCTTCGGAGAAGATTTTGGGTGCCCCAACTCCGACTGAAAAAGAATGGCGAATTAAATTGGTCGGGAGTTGGGAAAGGTTTAACAGAGTATGGGGAATGCTGAAACTCACTCCTCCCCCTCTGATGGATTGGGTGCCTTCGGAGAAAGGGCCCCAGAAGAGGAAAACCGAAGCTGGGACTTCGAGTTCAGCAAAAACTCCAGTGAAGAAGGTGGCTCGGAAGCCAAAAAACCTCGCACCTTCGGATCCTACTCCTTCGAGCCCGAGGGCTTCGGTTTCCGACTCCCAAGAAGAAACAGGGAGATTGCTTGTGCGTCTGATGGAAGAGAATGAAACTCAAAGGACTGCACAAGCTGAAGTACCTGCGAACGTACCGGAGTCCGGAGATAATGTTGATCAACCAAGGACTTCGGTAGTTCAAGAAGATGTAACTCAGGACGGAGTTCCTGTGAATGAAAGTGGGGTCGAAGTCACTATGGCTTCGATTTCCGAAGAAGCAACGAGGACTGCCCAGGACGATGCTCCTGCAGTCCAAGATTTAACGGCTGATTCGGATGAAGAATTAGCCTTCGATCCACCGAACAGTCCGACGATGACTCCTCTGCAAAATGTCGAAGGTAGACTTCGAATAACCTTTTTGTATTTATTTGAGTATTTATACTATGTATAATACTTTTCATTATTTTACAGAGTCCACTCCTATGGAAGAAATTCGTCAAGAGGAAATAATTCCTGGACCTTCGACGACTTCGGAGCCAGCCCAGAGAGTTACTCAAAAGGGACCTGGAAGAGGCAAAAGACAAATAGAGCCCCTGCCTGCTATAAGCTCCGAATCAACTCCGTCTGATTCAACAGACGAGAGCCAATCTTCCAGGGAGGGTCAAACTCCAGTGGCTCCGAAGACCATAGGCCAAAGCTCCGGTCCTTCATTGAACGAAGATGACCAAGAGGCAATAAGCATGCTCCCCTTGCTGGCTCCTTTCTTAGGGCAAACAACTGGTCTTCGGACTTTGCTCGAACCTTTGGATCGAGCTAGCCGTGATATAGGGGAGACCAAATTAGTGGCCATCCTGAGCAAGGCTGACAGGACGGAGCTTAATGCCGTTACTGAACGTACAGCTTACCAGGTACTGGAGTAACTGCGAAATATTATAGAATTCATCTTCGAATAAATATTTACTTTAGTTTTTTTTTATTTTGACAGCAAACTGTCTTGGCCCGAGCTGCAAGTCTATGCAATGACGAAGAAATCGCTCGGCTTCGGGAAGAAAATAGTGCTCTTCAAAGGAATTTTAACATCTCCGAAAGTCGAGTGGCTCAAATGGACAATATAATATCAACAGAGCGAAGGGCCAGGCAAAGCATGGAGGCTGCGAAGAAAGAGCTCGAAGCAGAGAGGATTGTGCTTCGAGCAGAGGTTGAAAAACTGCGGGCGGAGCATGCTACTGCGGGGTCTAAGCTCGTCCGACTCGAAGAGGAAGCTAGCCAACTGTTAACCCAGAAGAACACTTTGACCACTGAGAATGCTAGGCTTTCTGGGGTTTTGGACGAAGTCACTGACAACCGTCCGTCGTGACCGAGCTCCCCGCTCACCTGGCATCAAGCCTCCCGCTTGACCCAGGTTGACTTGCTGCGAACCGTCCGTCGGCTCCGAAGACATCTGCGCACCTTGACAAACAGACAAGTGTATCCAGTACCCCGGAGACCTCGCTGGGTAAACAACCTTCGGCACACACTCCGGTGTACCGCCTGTTGGCATAAAAGATTACGCTAACAGGTTTCTGTAGAAAAGAAACTAACAAACGAAGTGTTTGTGAAGCAAACTGTTCTAAGCCTCCGAAAGGATAATAACTTAGAATAGTTCGAAAGTGTGTATTGAATAACTTGTATTCGGTCCCTATTACAGGGTGAATTGGGGGGTATTTATAGGCCCAAACATTAAGGAAAAGACCTATTTACCCCTCTATTACAACCGACATAGTGGAAACTATTCGGTTCCCTTAATAGGGCTAAAATGGTAAAAGACTAATCTAATGAGAAAAAAGATAAGTCTTCCATATTAGCTGGCAGAAAAGATCTTGAAGGGCTTTAGTTCGAAGATATACTCCGAACCGATGCCTATCTTCGTGCTTCGAACCAGGTTCCGAGCATCTTCGAAGATGGTCTTCTGGGAACCTTCGAACTGGCGGACTGCCTTTATGTTGCTTCGGCAATAACCCCGAAGATGAGATATTTTCCCCCAACACCGCCCAAAGTACCGAACACTCATTTACAACCGAGTCATTGTGTACTGTCGGACCCCTCCAATAGGCACACTCAGCTGCAACAGCTGCAGCAAATAGAACCCACCGAACCCTTCGATGAAACAACCTCCGAACCCCTTCGGAGGGACCCCTTCAAATCAGAGGATAAAATCTATCAATCACTCATCACAGACTTCGAAACCAACCCTTGGTTTCTCAACCTTTTTCTTGCTCTTCTGATGATGAGACATATCTGAATTGGGAGATGACGGTAGAACAAAAATTTAACTCTCATCTTGTTCCAGAAATTCATAGAGTTAGACAAGCCACTAGTGAGTTTACCGATTTTTCTATTATTTGGTAGAATGAGCTATCATATGTAGGCTTAGCACCTGACAAATGGGACGGGCTAAAGAGAGCTATGCGTGGTAGATTTGTCCCCACTACTTATAAACATGATTTGTGTCAAAAATTACAGTGTTTAAACTAGGGAAATAAATTTGTAGAGGAGTACTACCAAGAACTGTGTGGGGGGAAAATATCTCATCTTCGGGGTTATTGCCGAAGCAACATAAAGGCAGACAGCGGATTCAAAGGTTCCCAGACGATCATCTTCGAAGATACCCGGAACCAAGTTCGAAGTACGAAGATAGGCATTGGTTCGGAGTACATCTTCGAACTAAGGCTTTTCAAGATCTTTTCTGCCAGCTAAGATGGAAGACTTATCTTTTTTCTCATTAGATTAGTCTTTTACCATTTTAGCCCTATTAAGGGAACCGAATAGTTTCCACTATGTCGGTTGTAATAGAGGGGTAAATAGGTCTTTTCCTTAATGTTTGGGCCTATAAATACCCCCCATTTCACCCTGTAATAGGGATCGAATACAAGTTATTCAATACACACATTCGAACTATTCTAAGTTCTTATCCTTTCGGAGGCTTAGAACAGTTCTCTTCGCAAACACTTGGTTTGTTAGTTTCTCTTCTACAGAAACCTGTTAGCGTAATCTTTTACGCCAACAGTTGGCGCCGTCCGTGGGGAACCTAGTCCGAAAAACTTCGTTCTCTACCAACTTCTTACATCATGCCTCCTAAGCGGAGTGCACCCCGCAATCCCACTCGGAGGTCCTCTCGGATCTCCGAGAGATACCCTTCGACACAGTTGAAGTCGGAGGGCCTTCGACATTCCCTCCGCAAACTCCGGAAGGGACTTCCATCCCCCGAACATACGAAGCTTCTCCGCCAACCCCTTCCATACTTCGACCGCCCGGAGTCCCTTCTCCACCCTCCATCCCGATTCGAACTGATCCTACCAGTTCTCAAGACCCGGAAGATCCTTCCGGAGGAAATGAAAATAATCTTGGAGATATGGCCACTCAAATGGCCAACCTTCAAGCTGAAGTGGCAAGGTAGCGACAGGAAGCTGCGAGCAGGCTTCGCTCTCAAGCCACCCCAACCATCCCAGAAGCGCCCGAAGACGACGATCTTGATTATCCCGAAGCCCCGGAGAACGCCTCCTTCGACAATGAATCTCCGCTGCATCCTGAGCTGCAGAAGGTTCGCTTTGATCCCAAGTTTAAAACTTCGAAGCTCTGTAAGTATGCCGGAGATGAAGATCCCGGAGAGTTCGTTCGTTCTTATGCCCTAGCAATTGAGGCTAGCGGAGGAGTTCGAGACACCATGGCGAAGTGCTTCCCTTTAGCTCTTCAAGGAGTGGCATTGAGATGGTTCTGGTCCTTGAAGCCGGGATCAATTAACTCATGGTCGCAGCTGAAGAAGAAGTTTATAAGCAACTTTCAAGGCACCTTCATGCCTCCTATGTCAATAGGAAGCCTTTTCCAGGTGAAACAGCTCCCCGGAGAAACATTGAATCACTCTAGCTTCGGAGAAAGACAAGTTGCGTTTAAGAGCTTCATTTTCTTCCCGAAGCTGAGCAATTTCATTTTCGCTTGATAAAGTTGCAGCGCGGGCCAAGACCGCTTGCTAAGAAAAGAAAAAACTGAAGTAAGAAATTATTCATGTTTAATTTGCTATTGGTTCGAAGGCGTTCCGTACCTGGTATGCTGCTCGTTCCAGGGCAACGTTAAGCTCCGAACTCTTCGCCCTGCTTAATTTTACTACCAGCTCTGTCTCCCCGACTTCGCGACTGACTCGACCTAAAGGTTTGAGCAGAGTCCGAAGCCCGGTTCTTTGCTCCAAAAAAGGAGTTAAAAGAGGGAGCATTGCCAATGCCTCTTGGTCATCCCTGCTTGGCGAAGCTCCGGAGCGTTCTCCCGAGGTCCTTGGAACTTCGGTAGATGGCCCCCCCTCAGTTGATTCACTTTCATCTGTTGATTCAGATGAAGTTGATCCTTGAGTAGGGAGAGGCTCTATATGTCTTTTACCCCTTCCAGGCCCCTGTTGAGTGACCTCCGGGTGTGGCTCCGAAGTTGTCGAAGGCCCTGGAATGGGATCTTCGCGATGTACTTCATCAGAAGGGGGCTCTGCAAAAGCAAAGGTATTATACATTGTATAATTTTGCAGAAAATAATAAGAGAATTATGCGAAGTTTACCTTCGACACTCTGGGGGCGATCGAGCACCGGACTGCTAGGAGGATCAAAGGTGAGGTCTTCATCTGAATCCACAGTTACAACTTCAACTGCCGGAGTATCTTCGTGAGCAGTCCTCCTTTCATCCACAACTGAAGTTGTAGTAACTTCAACTTCATCTTCGCCCACAGGGGCTTCGATTTGTTCTTCCTCTTGAGCATCCGGAGCTCTCACTTCTTCAATGGTAGCCTGAGACTCCGGCATACCTGCAGTATCTTCAATGTGAATATCTTTCTGAGCCGCATCTTCATCAATGAACCTTACTAATAGTTTACCTTCATCTTCTTTAGAACCAGAGGTTGAGGTTCTTGGGCTCGGAGATGCAGGTTTTCTAGGCTTCCGAGCCACCTTCTTTACTGGAGTCTTGGCGGAGCTCGAAGCTCCAGCTTCGGCTATCCTCTTCTTGGGCCCTTTCTCCGAAGGCACCCAGTCCATCAGAGGGGGCGGAGTCATCTCCAACATTCCCCATACTCTGTTAAACCTCTCCCAACTCCTGACCAATTTAACTCGCCATTCTTTTTCAGTCGGAGTTGGGGCACCCAAAATCTTCTCCGAAGCCCTTATAATCTGCTCTGAAGTAATAGGGGCTGAAGAAGCTAAAAATAAATAATTCAAGTTAGTCTTTCTTCGAAGTAAATATGTATAATGCATGTTGGTTTCGAAGTTACCTGCAGGACTCGAAGTCAAGTTAATCTTGCGGAGACCGCCTTCCGAATCATCCTCGAAGACGATAGGCTAGTTGGCCATCAGCGGAGAAATTTGCAGGCCGAGGAATTCTTCGGCTAAATCTCGCATGCTTAACCTTCGGCTAATCTTTTGAAGCAGGTTAAGACGGGCTTCGAGCTGACCTTCGTTGGGCTGCACTAAAGCTTCCTTCCGGAATTGAATTTCTTTGAGGGGCCCGGCCAGAGGACTGCTTGCCCCAACTTCGGCATAGAACCATCTTAGAACCCAATCAGTATACCATCTGGCATTGATGGCCTTGGTAGGAAAATGAAGGGCGTATTCATCTCGAAGCCTAAAGTTGATACTACCGAAGGATACCACTACTTTTTCACCTCCGGGGCCTACGAAGGTTTTTGGTTGGCAAGTTGCTCTATGCAATGCAGCGAAGATCTCTGCCCTTCCTTCGCATCCTTCGGCTCTCAAAGCCCATTCGAAGATAGCTAATCTAGCTACTGCATTCGGAGATAATTGGGGGAGGGTTACATGGAACAGATCAAGTACCTCCGCCAGGAAGTCCACTGCATGGAGGCCCAAGCCAGCTTCGAAGAAGGCTTCGAATACAACTACTTATCCGGGTCTTGGCGATGGAATCATTTCTTTCCCTGGCTTCCGAATCATAACTCCATTACCAATTTTCCCTCCTACTGCGATTGCCAGTGACTCTCTCTTGCAGATAGAAGGCCCCAACTGGAAAGATTGATCCAAGTATTTTTTTGATGGCGGGCACAGACCTTGGTCATCGACGATTTGGGGATTTCTCCCTCCTGCCGCCATGGATGTCACCGCCGGTATCGAAGGTGCCGCCGCCAACGTTGCCGCCGCTGCTGCTGCAGCCGCCTGCTGTCGAGCCAAGGCTGACGGAGGTGCAGATCCCTTAGTCTTCACCATTGCGATCGATGGATTGCTTTGGGGAAAATGGAGGCTAGGGCTCAAGAACTCAAAAGGCTCGAAAGGTTTTTGGTTGCGAGAAGACGGTGAAAAGGTAACCGGTTAAGCTCTAGGCCTTCTATTTATAGCCTAGATCTTACTTTTTTACCGTTAGTCTATGTCGTTTCGCATTCTTGCCGTTACTTTTCCCCGAGATTAACGCTTACTACAGTTTCCGTTGGAAACAGAAACTTAACGGCTATTTTCTCTAAGTCTAAAAGACTTTCGAACTTCTTGAGTCGGTTCTAAGATAGTTCGAAAAGCAATTACCTTAAGACTAATTCGGAGTTTATATCTTCATGCATTTCGGAGATGAACTAAAAACCAATAACCCCTATGTTTGGTTATCTTTTCCTTCCGTATACTTCTCTCCTAACGTTACAGGTCAAACGGAGAAGCGTATTCAAGGGGCTACTGTTGGGGGAAAATATCTCATCTTCGGGGTTATTGCCAAAGCAACATAAAGGCAGACAGCGGATTCGAAGGTTCCCTGACGATCATCTTCGAAGATACCCGGAACCAAGTTCGAAGTACGAAGATAGGCATTGGTTCGGAGTACATCTTCGAACTAAGGCTTTTCAAGATCTTTCCTGCCAGCTAAGATGGAAGACTTATCTTTTTTCTCATTAGATTAGTCTTTTACCATTTTAGCCCTATTAAGGGAACCGAATAGTTTCCACTATGTCGGTTGTAATAGAGGGGTAAATAGGTCTTTTCCTTAATGTTTGGGCCTATAAATACCCCCCATTTCACCCTGTAATAGGGACCGAATACAAGTTATTCAATACACACATTCGAACTATTCTAAGTTATTATCCTTTCGGAGGCTTAGAACAGTTCTCTTCGCAAACACTTCGTTTGTTAGTTTCTCTTCTACAGAAACCTGTTAGCGTAATCTTTTACGCCAACAAACTGCAAATAGGAATGTTGCGTTGTGAGGTAGTTGAGGATGTGGAGGGTAAAATGGCTAGATTTTTTTGTGGATTAAAAAGAGAAATATAGGACATAGTTGATTATAAGGAATATAATTCTCTCAATAGATTGTTTCACCTTGCTATGAAGGCAGAAAGAGAATTGCAGGGATGACAACCGAAGTCGAAGAACAACTTCACCGACATAAGATTGGCGTCTACAACGGTAAATTCAACACTACCTTCTCCTGCACGGTCTGCTGGCCCCTTCATATCTAGGGCACATTCAGCAGCACCTTCGTCTTCACTAAAACTAGAGGAGAGGAGTAAAACAACCCTACCAGCAAATAGTTCCTCATCGGTTGATTCTACGGGCCGAACCAGTGGAGTCATTTGCCACAATTGCAAAGGGAAGGGCCATTTCATGAGATATTTCCCAAGCCAGAGACAGACATTCATTGCTACTGAGGATGGTGGGTATATTAGTGCTAGTGATATTGATTATGGTGGTACTAACAATGCAGGTGACGATGAGAAGACTGAAAGTGATGGCGAAGAGATTTTAGGTACTGCCACCACGGAGAAGTATTAGACATTGATTGTACAACGTGTTTTAAACACTCAAGTCGAGCAAACAGACACACTACAGTGACATAACTTATTTCAAATGTTTCTCATTGTCAATGATCGTCATGTTCGTGTCATAATTGACGGAGGGAGCAGCAATAATTTGGTGAGCTTAGATCTGGTTAAAATGCTTAGATTGACCACACATCCACATTCTCATCCATACTATATTCAGTGGTTCAACAATAGTGGTAAGGTCAAGGTAACACACTCTACGAGAGTGCATTTTTTCATTGGTACATACCATGACTTTGCTGATTTTGATGTTGTACCCATGCAAGCATGTTCACATTTATTGGGTAGGCCATAGGAATTTGATATGGATGCCACACATCATGGTAAGAGTAATAAATATACACTTATGCACATGGGACATAAAATTACTTTGCTTCCTATGACTCCTACTGAAATTATGCAATGTGAGAAAGAGAGTATTGAGAATAGCAAGAAGGAGATTGCACCACAATCTGAAAATCAGCAAGTAGATAACACTATTTTCCCACCTAAGAAAGATAAGAAAGACAATAGCTCTAAGTCGGACAGAATTAAATTGAAGGGGGGTGTTATGCTTGCTACTAAATCTGATTTGGTTGATGTTAATGAGTTTGATTCTCCTTGTTATGCATTGATATGCAAAGAAGTTTTGTTTTCATTTGAGGATTCTTCCACTTCTTTGCCTCCTGTTGTCACTAACCTTTTGCAGGAGTATAAGGATGTGTTTCCAGCGGAGATGCCTCTAGGGATGCCACCTATTCGAGGTATTGAGCATCAAATTGACTTGATCCTAGGAGCGACATTGCCAAACAGTGTTGCATATAGAACAAATCTAGAGGAGACTAAATAAATTCAGCGACAAGTCCAAGAACTTTTGGACCATGGGGATATCATTCGCCTACATGGAGTACCTAGCACCATTGTCTTTGATCGCGGCGCGAAGTTCTTGAGCCACTTTTGGATAAGTTTATGCTGCAAGTTGGGAACCAAGCTGCTATTCTCCACCACATGCCACCCTCAAACTGATGGGAAAAAAGAGGTAGTTAATCATACATTATCCACCATGTTGCGGGCTATTTTGAAGAAGAATTTGAAGATGTGGGAAGAATGTTTATCTCATGTGGAGTTTGCATATAATCGAGCGATACATTTTACCCCCAAGATGAGTCCTTTCCAGGTTGTGTATGGCTTTAATCCCCATGCCCTCATTGATATTTTGCCATTGCCTACTTCTGAACATGTGCATTTAGATGCTAATAGACGTGCTGATTTTATTCTGTAGTTACATATCACAACTAAACAACACATTGAGAAGATAACCAAAAAGTATAAAATTGTTGGTAGTAAGGGTAGGAGACATTTAACCTTTGAAATAGGTGATCTTGTTTGGTTACACTTGCGTAAAGATAGATTTCCATATTTGAGAAAGTCTAAATTGATGCCTCGAGCTAATGGCCCTTTAAAGATAGTTAAGAAAATTAACGATAATGCATACCAGCTTGGGTTGCCTGCAGATTTTGGGGTTAGCCCCACATTTAACATTTCATATTTGAATCCATATTTTGGATAAGAAGACGAATTTGAGTTGAGGACGACTCTAATTCAAGAAGGAGAGGATGACGAGGACATCTATAATAATGATAAAGACATCCAACACTCTATCATTCCTTGACAGATCACTCGCTCTCGTGCCCAGAAGCTTAATTATGACGTGTGTTCGTTTCTTACTTTATATAATGATATGGATATGGATGGGATGCTACATTTGGGTGATATTTTTACTCTAAGGAACATGAGAGTAGCACTTCTGGATCAAACACAAGAGAGAGAGGCGGCACAACAATCCAATTCGGATTCCACTTCAAACTCCGATTTCGGTTCGAACTGCCTTGTAGATTGAACTCTGACGTTCATCAGATTGTGGAACCCCGCTTGAGAAATCGATCTCTCATCTGTTTGCGAGATTGTGTTCCGTGTTCTTGCTTGTGTTCTCGATTCGCATGCAGGGATAAGCCTTCTTGGTGAGGTCAATCGCGTTCGTGCGTGGTTGATATCCAACGGAGCCGTGGTGTAGCGATTACGGGATTCATATCAGTGCTGATCGGAAGCCGAATCGTCAACGTCGAGTCCTCCACCAATCGAGTTTACCCCCTCTAACGGAAGATCGGGCATCCCATGCGCACTAAGTTATATATGCATGCATATCTTGTTTTGATCCACATAAGTATTTCTAAAATTAAAAACATATGCATCTCATGTTGTAGCATCTATGGTTCAAGTATATAATAAATAAATCTAATGTTGAAAGCATGCACCTTAGTTTGCTTGCTCATGGTCATATCCCAATTGGTGATATTCTCATCATACTCTCCTTCTTGGCTGCAAATCATCCTTTGTTTGTTCTTGTTTTCTTAGTTAATGTTGGTCCTATTAAAAAAATAATTATTGTGCAATATCATCTATTCTTTTGATAAATAGCTACTAGAAGGAAA
The DNA here is from genome assembly GCA_019279435.1 of Zizania palustris. Classification (NCBI taxonomy): domain Eukaryota; kingdom Viridiplantae; phylum Streptophyta; class Magnoliopsida; order Poales; family Poaceae; genus Zizania; species Zizania palustris. Next base: position 64,056,218 of record JAAALK010000285.1, on the reverse strand, counting down.
CCAAGTTACCTTAGCTTTAACTGTCTCATGTGACAATGAAATAGCACAAGGAATGTAATGAGATGAGAGTTTTGTGATATTACATAGTCCCCAACACTCTCCTTCTTAAAAACAAACATGTATCTCGAAATCATCCCTAGAGATACCTTAATTAATTTTAGCACCACTAAATTTACTTATGTTGCTCTCTTTAGACGATATAGGCTCATTATCAAGCGACCTTCTTGAAGCATACATGGAGCAATAATTATGTATTCTTTCTTTGCGCCATTATATTCATCCTCATTGACTTACTTGTTCTCAAGGACCTGCAAAATGTTAGTATCTAAAGGAAATGGTACAATGGTCTACTCCTCTAATGCATTCCATTAATCCTTGCATATAGGTACAATTGATTGAGCAACAAAATTTTCTCTTAGGAGTAGTTTCATATCATTCCAAGTTTGAGAGAATTTATGGTTTGATGACAATGTTAAATCCTTCCATGAATTTAAAGTATTTGGAGTTAAGATACTAGCGGCATTTTTAATCTTTCGTTTCTCACATAAGCGACATCGATCATATATTTTATTAATTGAAATTTCCCAATCAATGTAATTTTCAGCATCACGTCCATCATAAGAAGGTGATGTAGATACTTTAGTATGACACTTATCCAACTTTTTCACCTCATGTTTGTACTTGATGTGACATATCATAGTTAGCAAAACACACAGACAAATAGATGCTAAATTTTTATGTCTAGTCGATTTATTCATACTAGCATTGACGGTAGTAAGGTTCACAGCTATAGCCTAAATGTCACTTTGCATGGCATTTAATGTAGGTACATTTGCATGGATATTCTTATGAAACCTCTAGATCTTCTCTTTTGAAGAACAATCCTCGAATTCATTAACATCACTTGCTATTATTAGTAGAAAATAGACAACAACATAAAAGTATTATATATCCCTATTAAATACGAAGATATGGAAAGGTGGAGTCTCTCACTCTCTCTACGTCTTACCAAGCTTTTACGAAGCTCTTATTTATTGAAGCAGTTGGTATGACTAGAGAGGTGGGATGTGCGACAATGATGAGGTGCGATTGCAAGGATAAAATTTGTACTTATTGGAAGTATGTGGATCTTATAAGGCAATATATAGTAGCAAATGATAGCAAAATTTAATAACAGAATTAGAAAAATTGAATAAGGCGCCCAATCACTTGTCAAATTCACTGGCTAAGACTTGTGAGGAGGACATCACTTCATATGATACACACATGGAGCCTCCACCTACAATTCAATTACAAGGACCAATCACACGCGCCCGTGCCCATCGCTTGAACCATGAGGTTAATTATTTCCTTAGCAACTATGTTAATATTTGTTTGGACGGGATGCTACTGAATACTAGTGATATTTTGTTGCTTAGGAACATGGGAGATGGAATAGAAGAGTTGGAGTTGAAGACGGAGTCGCACGGATGATTTGAAGTCAAGAATTTGTTGGTTCGGACTACATCGACCACCATGCACCAAAATGGGCATAACTTCCTCATACGAAGTCCGATTGGCGCGTTCTTGGACTTTTTGGAAAGCTAAGGAGAATACGGATCGTTTGCCGTTGGTTCCACCTCATTCGGAGTCTCGAGCCGTCCTGTGTGTTTGAAATAGTCCTGCGTGGCAGAATTGGGCCGTGTTGGCCCATAGTCCGAGTCTGTACGTCTTCTAGCCCACAGCCTAAGTCTGTACACCTTCCACAGGCTGCCCACGCCTTATATACTCACGCCAGCCGCCTTTAGGGTTAGGTTTTGCTTTGTTTGCATCTACACTTGTGTGTTTAGATCCCGCCCCTTGCACCGGACCGATTGGCTGCTGCATAGGCGTTTGTGAAACCTCACCTTTTCATCGTTTGTCTGTGAGTTGGCATTCGACTTGTATCCTTCCTGTTCTTGCTTGTGTTCTTGGGTTCACTTGCAGGAATTAGCCTTCGTGGCTGAGGAGCCATGCTGAATAGCGTGGGCCTCATGGCTCCAGAAGTGATGAGTCATTGTCAACGATAGTCAAAGAGGACAGAAGAAGAAAAGATCTGCTGTTTCATGGGCCGCGTGTGACTCTGGTACACGGGCAGCGAGTGACTGTCGGGCAGAGGAGGCTGCGAAGTCGGGCTGGCCCAATCCGGGTGCATGGGCCAGAAGCAGTAGAAGACCCACTGGGCTGTTGACCAGGGTTGATTCAGGTACACGGGCGGTGAGTGATTGCCGGGCTAAGAGAGCTGCGGAATCGGGCCGGCCCAATCCGGGTACCTGGTGAAAAGTCAGTGGAGGCTTTGTCAGTTTCGGCGCAAAACTGACGACTGTTGATCTTGTATCCGACTGTCCAGAAGAGAAGCCGTAGTCGCTACGAAAGCTTAGCTTCCGGATAAGTCATCTGTAACTCTAGGCCCACAGTCAGTCAGTCGTGTCTATAAAAATTCCTAAGGGCAGTAGAGTCTTTTCCTTTATTCTTGCGTCTGTAAAAAAACCCTAAGGGGCTGGTGGAATATTCCTAGTGGTGGGCAGCCTATAAATAGGACCCCAATCCCTAGGGTTGGACTACCCTTCTAGAAATCACTTTTTCAATCATCCCTTGGGTCATTTTGTTCCTGCGTGCTTTTTCTCTCTCCCTGTGTGTGCCGCCAGGGCAACCTCCTGTTCTTCCTGAGATTCATTTGGCTCTTTACTGTTTGGAAGCTTTTATTCCTATTGATTCTCATGCGCAGCACTTCATTTAAGGTTCTGTTGGTTCGGTTTGCACACAACTAATTTATTCCTAAGCAGAAGCTTCTCTGTGGCTTCTGTTTGTTCTTCACAAGAGTACTAGTTCTTGTGGCTGGTAGCAAGTAGTACTACTTTCTTGTAGCTATAGTATGCTAGTACTTTAGCCTTGCTTTTCCTGTGTTGCTTTTTGATCGAGTTGGCAGGGCCAAAGTCCCTTTTCTTGTGTGAAGTCCAACTCTGTGAAGCAGACTTCGAATCTGCAGGCTTCGAATCAGCACACTTCGAATCAGCAGACTTCGAATCTGCAAGCTTCGAATCTGTAGACTTCGAATCAGCAGACTTCGAATCTGCAGGCTTCAAATCTGCATACTTCGAATCTACAGGCTTCGAATCTGCAACCTTCGAATCTGCAACCTTCGAATCCACAGACTTCGAATCAGCAGACATCGAAATCAGCAGACTTCGAATCTGCAACCTCCGAATCTGCAACCTTCGAATCTGCAACCTCCGAATCTGCAACCTTCGAATCTGCAACCTCCGAATCTGCAACCTCTGAATCAGCAGACTTTGAATCTGCAGACTTAGTCTGTTCTCGCTTTGCTGTTTAGTTTTTTTTAAATGCGTTGGGTTTTGGGAGCAGGCCATTGATTCGAAAGAATTTTTTAGGCGCCCATTCACCCCCCCCCCCTCTGGTCGCTACTTTCGGTCCTACAAGTGGTATCAGAGCTTGGTTAGGGTTTTTCCATACCTTAACCGGTTCTAAACCCCGGTAGTGACCACGACGTCTCCTGGCAAGGTCCCGTCCTTGGAAGGCTATGGCTATAACTATTGGAAGACTCGCATGCGAGCCTATCTCATGAGCCAGGGTTCGGACATTTGGGACATTTGCGTTCACACCACGTTTGTCTTATTGCCAGTCACTGAGCAGGGTACTGCTGGTATCATTGCTCAGCATCTGAGCAACAGTAAGGCTGTGAACATTTTGTTTTCTGGTTGAGGTCCCACTGAGTTTGAGCGTGTGAGTCATCTCTCCACTGCGAGAGAGATCTGGGCAACCCTCAAGGCACACCATGAGGGAACAGCCCAGGTCAAGGCTCGGCTCTATCAGACCTACCGGCGTGAGTACGAGAACTTCACACAGAAGCCGGGTGAATCTATTGAAGCCTTGTTTGGTCGTTTTCAATCGATCATTAACAAGCTTCGGGACAACAATGCTAAGGGTGCTCAGTTAGTCTCAGATTACGAGCAGGCGCTCAAGGTTCTCCATACCTTGGACCCAAAGATCTGAGAGATCAAGGTATCCTCTATCGTTGAGAGCACTTCTTACGATACCTTGACCATTTCTGAGTTATTTAGCAAGCTGAAGGCCACTGAGGTAGATATCCAGCTGAGATCAAATCTCACTGGTTCTGGATCAAAATCCCTGGCCCTTGCTACACCTTCTGTTGATCCCTCTGCTGTGAGTTGTGCTGGGTTCTCCTTGATGTCTATCACTGAGGAACAACTTGAGTTGTTGGGAGATGATGATTTGTGTCTTTTTAACAACCGGGTGCGTCGTGTCTATGATAAGAGAATGTTCAAAAGACACGGCACAAAATCCGGATGCTTTGAGTGTGGTGATCCAGGACACTTCATCACCGACTGCCCCAAGTGCAATGGACACAAGAAGGGCACCAGTGGCAGCTTCCATGACTCCGGCAAGTACGAGAGCTCATCCTTCAACAAGGGCAAGCCGAAGACCCGATTCTTCAAGAAGGCCCTGAAGGACTACCGGCGAGAGAACAAGAAGCGCGACAAGGCCTTCTTCGCCGAGATGGAGAAGAGCTACTCCAAGCGGTCCACGTCTTCTTCCTCTTCATCGAGCTCAAGTGATGAGGAGATCGCCATCAGGAAGGGGAAGGACAAGGACGATCCGGCGGGCCTCTGCTTCATGGCCTTCGGAGACAAGCCGAAGAGCCACTCACACCAGCGCCGAAGATCCCGCAAGAGCTTCTGTTCAATGGCTCTTGGGGATAGGGAAGAAAAGAGCTCCTCCGACGACTCCGACGACGACGACAACAAGGTATCATCTTACGAGCGCGAAATTGTTGATTTACTTGAGAGCAATCGTCAGGAGTTGAAATATCGGGAAAAACTGCTTAGGGGGGCTAAGAAGAGGATAGATGAGTTAGAGAGTGAGCTTGCCATGGCCAACGGCAGAATTGAGAGTATATCTTCTTCTCCTTGCTTGGGTGATAGCAGTGAGTGCCCGAAGTGTGAGGTGCTTCTATGTGACCTGTCGACTTTGAAGTCCAAGTACACAGAAAGGGTTGATGAGAGGGATGCTTTGGCCACTGAGCTTGAAAGCGCTCAGCTGGAGCTGAAAGATGCTCAAGCCACTGTCGTCGCACCCTGTGTTCATTGCCCATCTCATCTAGCTGCCTTAGCTGAGCTGAAATCCAAGGGCGATGAGCATTTGGGTGATTTAGAGAAGTTGAGAGCTGAGCTTGCCCAGACTAAGCTAGAGCTTGAGACACTGTCAGTTCCACCCACTGTCTGTGAGAACTGTCTGTCTCTTAGAATGGAGTTGATCAAGCTGAAAGCCGAAAAGTCTATCCAAGTAGAGAGTGAGTGTGAGACCTGCTTGTCTCAGGTGGAGGTTCTAGCTTCCTTGAGAGAGGAGCTAGCAGATTCTCAGAATGAGAACTTTTACCTTCGTTCAATCCTGAGTTGGATCAGTGCCAGAGAGCCACAGCTTAGCATGATGATCCAGCAGTTCAAGAGGCAGGATGGGTTTGGGGTAGGTTACACCTACACCAAGGCTGACTTTGAGAGTGCCATTAGCCGAGCAGTGGAGTGGAGCAAAATGACCCCAGAGCAGAGGTATCCCAAGACTCACTCCACTGAGACCTCCCAGGCTTGTCAGCCCAAGGATGGAGTGATTCATGAACCACCCAAAGCTCCACCCAAGAAGCCTATCTGGGTTCCTAAGCCCAAACACCTCCACTCTTTTCTATACTCTCTTCCTGGACCCTCTCAACCCAAGAAGACCACACCAAACACTACCAAGCCCAAACATCCCAAGCCTCAACCACATCCCAAGAAGCCCACCTATCATTGTGAGTACTGTCAGAGAGACGGGCATCTTGCGGAGTTCTGCTTCAGGAGGAAGCGAGTTGAGAGAGCAGAGAGGGCTCGTGGTGATCAGGAGCAGTTATACCAGCAGGGTGGTAGACTGCGTGTTCCTCGGTGCGGGGAGAGGCTGGAGGCCAGGCCGCGTCGTGTAGGTGGTGGTAGAGGAGACGGCGTTCTTGCCCGTGCCCCAGTTGGTGGTGTTCGTTCCGGCAGAGTTCCAGGCCGTGTTGGCTACGGCCCTGGACCTCGTGGCCGCAGGGTTAGGCAGAACCGAGGACCGCGCTTTGAGTCGTGTTTTGGTCCAAACTCCTTTGATGGTTTTCGCTTTCCATCTTTTGAGCAGATGGCTCGACACTGGTTTAGCTCTTCTGCTAAACCTGGTGCCGGACCATTTGCTCCCACTTACAGCCACGGATTGTGCAGGATCGGGGACCGGAGGACGTTTGGATCATGGACTCAGGATGCTCCCGCCACATGACGGGACATCGCAGATGGTTCTCCAGTCTCACTCCCCCGAGCTCCAAAGAGTACATCACATTCGGGAACAGTGGTCAAGGGAAGGTAAGTGGCATAGGCTCTATTCGTATTTCAGATCATTTCTCTTTGAAGAATGTTGCTTTGGTTAAGAATTTGAACTTCAATTTGATTTCTGTTTCGCAACTTCTTGAGGATGGTTTGGAAGTGCGTTTTAAGAAGGGCAACTCTTCTGTGGTTGATTCTGGAGGGTCTTTGGTTTGTCAGATTTTACCTTTCGGTAAAGTTTTTCGGATTGACTTCTCTAGTTCTTTTGGCCCTTCTCGCTGTTTGATTGCTGGATCCTCCTCTGAGCTCTGGAAGTGGCATAGGAGGTTAGGTCATTTGAGCTTTGATCTGCTAGTCAGGTTTAGCTCTATGGACCTCATCCGAGGATTGCCCAAGCTTAAGATGGAGAAGGATCTAGTTTTTCATCCCTGTCGTCATGGGAAAATGGTTGCCGCTTCTCACTCACCTGTGACTCAGGTGATGACTTCATATCCGGGCGAGCTTTTACATTTGGACACTGTAGGTCCAGCTCGGGTACGCTCAGTCGGTGGGAAGTGGTATGCACTTGTGATTGTTGATGACTTTTCTCGATTCTCGTGGGTTTTCTTTTTGGAGTCTAAGGATGAAACGTTTCAGTTTGTTCATGACCTGATTTTGAAGCTGAAGAATGAGAACAATGGTCGGATGCGAGCAATTCGCTCTGACAACGGCTCTGAGTTCAAGAACTCTCAGTTCATCAGCTTCTGTAGTGATCAGGGTCTGGACCACCAGTTTTCTTCTCCTTACACTCCCCCACAGAACGGTGTTGTGGAACGAAAGAACCGCACGCTAGTCGAGATGGCCAGGAAAATGCTCGATGAGCACAGGACTCCTAGGCGTTTTTGGGCTGAAGCCGTGAACACGGCTTGCTATCTGGCCAACCGCATTTTTCTTAGAGCTTACCTAGGTAAGACCTCGTACGAGTTGCGGTTTGGCAGACAGCCCAAGGTGAGCCACTTGCGAGCATTTGGCTGCAAGTGCTTTGTGCTCAAGAAGGGAGGGCATTTGGAAAAGTTTGAGTCTCGTTGCTGGGACGGTGTTTTTCTTGGCTACGCTTTACATTCTCGAGGCTTCCGTGTTTGGAATCTCGAATCCCAGCTACTTGTCGAGACTTGTGAGGTTTCATTTGATGAGTCCTTGCCTTCTTTGACTCCTTCTTTTGAGCCTTCTGATGGTGAGCTCGGAGAGTCCATCTTCGAGGAAGATGAGGATACTCCAGCCGCTAATGAGGATGGGCCTTCTGCAACCCCCGCAGAGCCCACACCTTCTGAGACTTCGACTGAGGATGAGGGCGGACCACTGATCACTTCTTCCACTACGATCGAGCCCTCTCAGTCAAGTCCAGAGGTGCCAGCTGCTGACTCCGGTGAGGTGACTTCTGATCACCAGGGAACCCGAGCAGTTCAGCGTGATCACCCCTCAGAGCTCATCATTGGTGATTTGACTGAGAGAACTTTGCGTTCTTCTGCCTCTCTTGCCGTGTTTGCTGAATCTGCGTTTGTTGCATCTTTTGAGCCCAGAGACGTTTCTCATGCTCTTTCTGATTCTAATTGGATTAATGCTATGCAAGAAGAGATTGAGAACTTTGTCCGCAATCGGGTTTGGACACTAGTTGAGCCGCCACCAGGATGCAACCCCATAGGCACCAAGTGGGTATTCAAGAATAAACAAGGTGAAGATGGGGTTGTGGTGCGCAACAAAGCTCGACTGGTTGCCCAGGGTTTTTGCCAAAAGGAAGGTATTGACTTTGAAGAAACCTTCGCTCCTGTTGCCCGTCTTGAGTCCATTCGTATTCTTCTAGCTTTTGCCATTTCGAAGGGTTTTAAGCTTTTTCAAATAGATGTCAAGAGTGCCTTTCTGAACGGGTACATAGAAGAGGAGGTTTATGTTAGGCAACCCCTCGGTTTTGACAACCCTAAGTTTCCTCGACATGTTTTTAAGTTGCAAAAGGCTTTATACGGGTTGAAGCAAGCCCCCAGGGCTTGGTATGACCGGTTGAAGCAATTTTTGTTGGGGAAGGGCTTTGTGATGGGTTCGGTGGATAAAACTCTTTTCTTGCTCAGAGATGCTTCAGATTTTTTAGTTGCTCAGATTTACGTGGACGATATTATCTTTGGCGGTACTACTGATTCTCTTGTGTCCAAGTTTTCTGAGCAGATGCACAGCGAGTTTGAGATGAGCCTCATGGGTGAGCTCAAGTACTTCTTAGGGCTCCAGATCAAGCAGACCAAGGACGACACCTTCATCCACCAAGGTAAGTACACTCGTGATATGCTTAAGAAATTTGACTTTGGTGGTGAATTGAAGCCGCAGATGACCCCGATGGGCACATCTGGGGGTCTGGACAAGGACGAGAGCGGCATCAAGGTCAACGAGAGGGAGTTTCGAGGGATGATCGGTTCGCTGCTCTACTTAACGGCGACCAGACCGGACATTCAGTTCGCCGTGGGACTGTGCGCGCGCTTCCAGTCTTCACCTCGTGCGTCTCATCGGCAAGCTGTCAAGCGCATATTCAGGTATCTTACTTATGCGCCCGATCTTGGTTTTTTCTATTCAGCATCATCTTCTCTCGATTTATCTGGATTTTCGGATGCAGACTTTGGTGGGTGCCGGTTGGATCGCAAGTCGACTTCCGGTACTTGCCAGTTTCTTGGTTCTTCTCTTGTCTCTTGGTCTTCTCGAAAGCAATCTGGAGTTGCTCTTTCGACCATAGAGGCTAAGTACGTAGCTGCTGCTAGCTTGCTGCTCACAGTTGGTTTGGATGATTTCCACTCTACGAGATTTTGGGTTGTTCTTTCCTACCAGAGTTCCTTTGTTTTGCGACAGCACCAGTGCAATTAGTGTAGGGAAAAACCCATGTCTCCATTCAAAAACCAAACACATTGATGTGCGCTTTCACTTCTTGCGGGATCAATATGAGAAAGGTGTCATTGACCTTGTTCATGTTGATACCCATCATCAGTTGGCTGATATTTTCACCAAACCCCTAGATCAGTCTACATTCGAGCGTTTACGAGGGGATTTGGGTGTTGTGTATCCTTTTAGGATATTTTGCGTCAGTTTTCTTTCTTCTTTACTATTTTCTTGAGTCTTTTTTTGTGTGTGTTCATATCTTGCATATTCACATATCACACTTTTGAGCTTGCTTCTGTTATATGATTGGACTACTTTACTTATTCTAGCTAGTACATGCTTTTGATTACTTGCTTGATAAGTCTGATATCTGTCATATGCATGGCTTTTTATGCTTTAAACTTGAAAAATGATCACCATTGCTTCTGATAACTAGCATGCGTAGGCTGAATGTTCTTGCTATCTGTTACATGCCTCGTAGCTAGTTCCTAACTTGGATGCAAATATGCAACTTGGACATCTGTATGCTTTAATCATGGAAATGTGCTATAAAATAATGAAAAACCAGAGAAATGAAAATTCCATGCCTTTTTATGCTTAAAATTGAAAAGATCCAGGTGGGTTTGTCTTGTCGCATTGCATTGTTCTGGACTGCGTACCATAGCACTTTGGTATGAACTAGGACACTGTAGTGTATGCCAAGACCAATGTCTTAAGCTTCTGATGGTCCAGTTCTGGCCTAGGCTTGACTTGGTCGGTCAGCATAAGGTTTGACATGCAAATAACCCCTGGCAAAAATGAAAAAGGGAAAAGAAAAAGCTTGAAAATTGAAATAATAACAAGTTTGCTGAAGCACTTTGTTTTGGACAATGCTTATCTTGGTAGATATCAGTTAGCTTTTGCATCTCATGCTTTACCTTGCTTATTTATTGGAACATGTGGTGATGTTTTTGTTTGCAAAAACTGAAAAATGCGTGCAAATGACTTTCTTTAGATATCATCTGTTGCACTGATCATGCCATGTATCGTTACAGTATGTCTTTTGCTGTATCTGTTAGATGTTGTAATTGTAGTCAATCATATCTGAGAAGCATGCTTTCTACACTCCTTATGCACTCCAGTTGAATTCACTGCATATTTTGAGGGGGAGTTGCATTTCAGGGGGCGTCTCTGTCTCTATTGAGTGCTTGATGAGTTCACTTGTCAACAAGGGGGAGAAAATTTGGGATCAGAGTTTAAGGGGGAGTTCTTACTCTGATGATATCCTTGTTGTTCTGAAATCGCACTCATTTTGAGCTTTTACGTTTTGGTTAACCATAATGACCGCTTCTTGCTTTTGTTCGGCTTTTGGTCATTAGGGTTAAAATTTTTACCTTATTTTTCTTCTTCTTTGTTTTCTTGTGTTTTGTTTTCGTGTTTCCACATTTGCTCGCAGGTTCTGAAGAGCTGAAGAAGAGGAGTGTTGACAATGCACTCATCAAGGGGGAGATTGAGGAGCCATGCTGAATAGCGTGGGCCTCATGGCTCCAGAAGTGATGAGTCATTGTCAACAATAGTCAAAGAGGACAGAAGAAGAAGAGATCTGCTGTTTCATGGGCCGCGTGTGACTCAGGTACACGGGCAGCGAGCGACTGTCGGGCAGAGGAGGCTGCGAAGTCAGGCTGGCCCAATCCGGGTGCATGGGCCAGAAGCAGTAGAAGACCCACTGGGCTGTTGACTAGGGTTGACTCAGGTACACGAGCGGTGAGTGATTGCCGGGCTAAGAGAGCTGCGGAATCGGGCCGGCCCAATCCGGGTACCTGGTGCAAAGTCGGTGGAGGCTTTGTCAGTTTCGGCGCAAAACTGACGACCGTCGATCTTGTATCCGACTGTCCAGAAGAGAAGCCGTAGTCGCTACGAAAGCTTAGCTTCCAGATAAGTCATCTGTAACTCTAGGCCCACAGTCAGTCAGTCGTGTCTGTAAAAATTCCTAAGGGCAGTAGAGTCTTTTCCTTTATTCTTGCGTCTGTAAAAAAACTCTAAGGGGCTGGTGGAATATTCCTAGTAGTGGGCAGCCTATAAATAGGACCCCAATCCCTAGGGTTGGACTACCCTTCTAGGAAACACTTTTTCAATCATCCCTTGGGTCATTTTGTTCCTGCGTGCTTTTTCTCTCTCCCTGTGTGCGCCGCCAGGCAACCTCCTGTTCTTCCTGAGATTCATTTGGCTCTTTACTGTTTGGAAGCTTTTATTCCTATTGATTCTCATGCGCAGCACTTCATTTAAGGTTCTGTTGGTTCGGTTTGCACACAACTAATTTATTCCTAAGCAGAAGCTTCTCTGTGGCTTCTGTTTGTTCTTCACAAGAGTACTAGTTCTTGTGGCTGGTAGCAAGTAGTACTACTTTCCTGTAGCTACAGTATGCTAGTACTTTAGCCTTGCTTTTCCTGTGTTGCTTTTTGATCGAGTTGGCAGGGCCAAAGTCCCTTTTCTTGTGTGAAGTCCAACTCTATGAAGCAGACTTCGAATCTGCAGGCTTCGAATCAACAGACTTCGAATCAGCAGACTTCAAATCAGCAGACTTCGAATCTGCATGCTTCGAATCTGCATACTTCGAATCTGCATACTTCGAATCTGCAGGCTTCGAATCTGCATACTTCGAATCTGCATACTTCGAATCTGCAGGCTTCGAATCTGCAACCTTCGAATCCACAGACTTCAAATCAGCAGACTTCGAAATCAGCAGACTTCGAATCTGCAACCTCCGAATCTGCAACCTTCAAATCTACAAGCTCCGAATCTGCAACCTTCGAATCTGCAACCTTCGAATCTGCAACCTTTGAATCAGCAGACTTCGAATCTGTAGACTTAGTCAATCTGTTCTCGCTTTGTTGTTTAGTTTTTTTAAATGCGTTGGGTTTTGGGAGCAGTCCATTGATTCGAAAGAATTTTTTAGGTGCCCATTCACCCCCCCTCTAGTCGCTACTTTCGGTCCTACAGTGGTGAGGTCAATCGCGTCCTGCGTGGTTGATAACAAACGGAGACAGTGGTGTAACGATTGCATGGTTTTCCACATCGACTCTTTGTGACCCCCTTCGGTAAAACAGGCATAACTTTTCGCTCGTTTGGCAGAAAAATCTGAAATTTTTTGAGCGTCTTCCTGACCCAATTTGGGGGGCGGTTCCCCTGTTAGCCCTCACCAGAATCGCCAAAAAAAATCAGGAATATAAAGAAAAAAATTGGTCAAAGTTTTTGCTCGCCGTTCAGCGAACTTGTTGAATTTTTGTGAACCACATCCCACCTCAGTTCTAGGTGCCAATTTTTGTGGTTGCATCTCTGGTCATCCTTGTTCAAAAAAAATAGAGTGAAAAAAAAAGAGAAAAAAACAAAAAAAAAGAAGAACCGGTCCTGTCGATTGCTTGTCCGATCTCTTGTCTGATCCCTTGTCCGATCTCTTGTCCGATCAGCGGCAGGCAGTGGCAGTTTCTGCTTGTCCGATCTCTTGTCCGATCCCTTGTCCGATCTGCAGAGAGCTGAATTTGGCCTATTTTTGCCTCCACTTGAGTTTTGGGAACATAGTTTTCCCTCTACTGGTTGAATTTTCACCTTGGGAGCACTAAGGCCAGCAACTTGACGAGTACTAGGGAATACTTATTAAACTTGGTTTAACTGTTATTACTATTGCTAATCCTTGCTACTCACTTTGCCTTCCAAGCTACACCTTTCTCTTGGTCAGGACAGGTTCATTTCTTGCAATTGCACACCACCCTCCACTTGGTTCATCACCTGTAGGCCGGTGACCTCACTGCGGCATGGTAAGAACACTTGTAAGCGTGGGTAAGGCGCTTGACGGATTGCTTCCACCACACACCCACCACCCCACCAAGCTGTTTTCCATAAGGACTATTCTTTGTTGTTTTGTCTTTTCACTAACATGGTAGCACTTATTGTACAACGTGTCTTGAGCACTCACATGGAGCAGGACGATCGGGCACAATGGAATAATCTGTTTCAGACCTTCTTCCTTGTCAATGACTGTCGTGTACGTGCCATCATCGACAGCGGTAGTTGCAACAATTTGGTGAGCCACGACATGGTAACGAAGCTTCAACTTCCCACACGTGCGCATCCACACCCTTACCATGTGCAATGGTTCAACAATAGTGGTAGGGTCAAGGTAACACAAACTGCTCACATCGAATTTTCCATTGGTACATACTTCGGAGTTGCTGATTTTGATGTAGTACCAATGCAAGCATGTTCTCTATTACTTGGTAGACCTTGGGAGTATGATACTGATGCTACACACCATGGTAGAAGCAATAAGTACACATTTATGTATAAAGGAAAGAAAGTTACATTGCTTCCTATGACTCCTGCTGAAATTGTGAAATTTGAACAAGAAAAGCATGCTAGAGACGCACAAAAGAGCCAACAACCTTCTGAAAATCAGCAAGTAGCTCAAACACTTTCGAGGCAACAAAAAGATAAAGTTGTTTCTCCTTCTTCATCACAAGTTATCAATCTGAAAGGACTTGTCATGCTTGCAACTAAAACTAACCTTGTAGTACGTAGTTTTCTTGGTCTTGCAGGTTTCTACCGGCGTTTTGTGAAAGATTTCAGCACCATAGCCGGCCCTTTACCTGAGTTGACCAAGAAGGGAGTTACTTTTACTTGGGAGCCAGCACAAGAACAAGCTTTTGCCACACTAAAGGATTGCCTTACACATGCACCTCTACTTCAGCTACCCGACTTTAGTAAGCCTTTTGAGTTAGAATGTGATGCTAGTGGTTTTGGAATAGGAGATGTGCTGCTACAAGGAGGTAAACCCATGGCCTATTTTAGTGAGAAATTATATGGTCCACAATTGAATTATTCTACCTATGATAAGGAATTATATGCCTTAGTGCGTGTGCTTGAAACTTGGCAACATTACCTTTTGCCTAAGGAGTTTATTATTCATTCGGATCATGAAGCATTGAAGCATATACGTAGTCAAGCAAATCTGAATAAACGACATGCTAAATGGGTAGAATTTATTGAGACTTTTCCATATATCATTAAGCTTAAGAAAGGGAAAGATAATGTGATTGTTGATGCTTTATCTAGACGTTATACATTGCTTTCTCAACTTGATTATAAGATCTTTGGTTTAGAAACATTGAAGGACATGTATGCTACTGATTTGGACTTCAAAGATGCTTTTGCAAATTGTACAGATGATCGTGCTTGGAACAAATATGTGCTGAATAATGGATATCTTTTTCGTGCTAACAAGTTATGTGTGCCGGCTAGCTCTCTTCGCTTGTTGTTATTGCAGGAAGCACATGGTGGTGGTTTGATGGGTCATTTCGGATCGAAGAAAACCGAAGATGTGCTGTCCACACACTTCTATTGGCCTAGGATGAGACGAGATGTTGAGCGCTATGTGGCACGATGCACTACTTGCAATAAAGCTAAGTCTCGTCTAAACCCACATGGTCTTTATATGCCTTTGCCCGTTCCTAGTGTACCTTGGGAGGATATTTCTATGGATTTTGTGTTAGGATTACCTAGAACTAGGAGGGGGAGGGATAGTATTTTTGTGGTGGTAGATCGGTTCTCTAAAATGGCGCATTTTATACCTTGTCAAAAGAGCGACGACGCTACAAATGTTGCTGATTTGTTTTTCAAAGAGGTCGTACGCTTGCATGGAGTTCCCAATACCATCGTTTCAGATCGTGATGCTAAATTTTTAAGTCATTTTTGGAGGACGTTGTGGCATAAGTTGGGGATGAAGCTGCTGTTTTCTACTACTTGTCACCCCCAAACGGATGGGCAAACGGAGGTCGTCAACCGTACATTGTCCACCATGCTAAGGGCTGTTTTGAAGACCAACTTGAAGCTCTCGGAAGAGTTTCTACCTCATATTGAGTTTGCATATATTAGGTCAGTACACTCCACTACTAAGGTATGTCCGTTTCAAGTGGTCTATGGCTTTAATCCGCGCGCTCCTATTGATTTGCTACCATTGCCACCATCTGAAAACTTGAATTTTGATGCTACTACACGTGCTGAATTATTACTTAAGATGCATGAAACTACTAAAGCAAACATAGAGAAAATGAATGAGAAATATCGTGCTTATGGTAGTAAGGGTAGAAAAGAGATAACATTTGAACCGGGTGATCTTGTTTGGTTGCACTTGCGCAAGGATCGTTTTCCTGATTTGAGAAAGTCTAAATTGATGCCCCGTGTTGATGGTCCTTTCCGTGTGCTTGAGAAGATAAATGATAATGCATATAAACTTGAGTTGCCTGCAGCTTTTAGGGTTAGTCCCACATTTAACATTTCAGATTTAAAGCCCTATTTGGGAGATGATGATGAGCTTGAGTCCAGGACGACTCCAATTCAAGAGGGGGAGGATGATGAGGACATCACTTCACATGATACACACAGGGAGCCTCCACCTACAATTCAATTACAAGGACCAATCACACGCGCCCGTGCCCGTCGCTTGAACCATGAGGTTAATTCTTTCCTTAGCAACTATGTTAATATTTGTTTGGACGGGATGCTACTAAATACTAGTGATATTTTGTTGCTTAGGAACATGGGAGATGGAATAGAAGAGTTGGAGTTGAA
This sequence comes from Zizania palustris, assembly GCA_019279435.1. NCBI lineage: Eukaryota > Viridiplantae > Streptophyta > Magnoliopsida > Poales > Poaceae > Zizania > Zizania palustris. The sequence continues at coordinate 64,040,343 of JAAALK010000285.1, read as the reverse complement.
GACGGAGTCACACGGATGATTTGAAGTCAAGAATTCGCGGGTTCGGACTACATCAACCACCATGCACCAAAATGGACATAACTTCCTCATACGATGTCCGATTGACGCGTTCTTGGACTTTTTGGAAAGCTGAGGAGAAGACGGATCGTTTGCCGTTAGTTTCGTCTCATTTGGAGTCTCGAGTCGACCTGTGTGTTTGAAACAGTCCTGCATGACAGAACTGGGCCGTGTTGGGCCATAGTCCGAGTCTGTACGTCTTCTAGCCCACAGCCCAAGTCTGTATGCCTTCCACAGGCTGCCCACGCCTTATATGCTCACGCCGGCCGCCTTTAGGGTAAGGTTTTGCTTTGTTTGCATCTACACTTGTGTGTTTAGATCCCACCCCTTGCACCGGACCGATTGGCTGCTGCATAGGCGTTTGTGAAACCTCACCTTTTCATTGTTTGTCTGTGAGTTGGCATTCGACTTGTATCCTTCCTGTTCTTGCTTGTGTTCTTGGGTTCGCTTGTAGGAATTAGCCTTCGTGGCGAGGTCAATCGCGTCCTGCGTGGTTGATAACCAACGGAGACAGTGGTGTAACGATTGCAAGGTTTTGATCCGCCGGATCGGAGCCTTGGATCGCCAACGTCGAGATTCTCCACCAACCCAAGTTATCCTTACCTAACGGAAGATCGGGACCAATCCCCCATCAATGGTGATGGTGACGTCACAAGCACCCGCGAACTCATCTGGGTAGAGTCCTTGGAACTAGGGCTCATGGACGAACCTAAGGAAAGTCACGAGCATCCGAAGCTCATGGATGAATTCGTCGCGGTCCCAAAGGTACCCGTGCACGTGATGGCCTGACATCTACAAAGAAGGCAAAGTTTAAAGAGTAAGGGAGACGAGAAAAATATGAAGTATAGTTTTATGAAATACATCCCTTTATAAACCTAGGCGTCGGGCAGGTCAGTTTGGCTTCCTATAGTCAAGTCAGCTCAGATACCATCTCGTAGCGCCCAGATTTAAGAAAACCCATACTTTATTGAAATTCCATAGAAAATAAATAATCACAAGATGTTCATCACACAACGACGCACATACGTCAAACATTCATGGCTCACATACCACATTATTACACAAAGGTTATGAGAAACCAAGTTGAAATGTGCCTTGGTCTCAAGTCTGTGATGAGTGATTGACAAGTTTTATTCTGGGTGAAGGGGTCACTCCAATGGAGTTCAGAGGTATTTACCAAAGGGTTCGGTGGTTGCTTGCTGTGGCTATGCAGTGGAATGTGTCTGTCGGAGGGGTCCGGCAGAACACGATGATATGTTTGTACCGAAGGGCTTGGTATTTTGGGTGGTACACCATACTGTGTACCGAAGGGTGTTTACCGAAGAGATCTCCAGGGTACTGGAAAAACTTGTCTACTTGTCGGTGGTGTGTAGATCACTTCAGAGGCGACGGACGGTTCGCAGTGAGTGAACTTGGATTAAGCAGGAGGCTTGAAGCTAGGAGAGCGGGGAGCTCGGTCACGAAGGCTCCGTGGGGCCGGGGTCGGTCCTCGGGTCAAGGTGCGCTGGGTGAAGGCAGGAAGTGCGGAGGGTGGCTCCAGCTGAAGGTACCCTAAGGAAAAGTCCTCGGAGGCGAATCACTTCAAAGGGTGCTCCGGAAGGATTGACTTCAGAGTATAGTGGACAAAGTCCTCAGGAATGAGGCAATGCTTTCGAAGTGAGCTCCGGAGGGAGGCACTCGAAGGATCACCTGACGACGGTCTCAAAAGTCAAGGTGCATCGAAGGCATGGTCCGTGTAAGGGTCTTCGTGGAGTGTGCTCGGGGCTAAGGCACTGCGAAGGGATGATTATGGATATGCTTCATGCGGAGGCCTTGGATGGAGGGATTTTCAAAGGTGGCGAAGGTACTCCGAAGGTGGGGCTTCGGAGTTAGGGAACAAAATTATGAAATATATAATACCTTTGATTTTGTAGGGTCTACCCCCATGGAGACGACCCCTGCTATGAAGACTGCTCCTGAAACCTCAACATCTCCGAAGCCAATTCCGGAGGAGGTTACAAAAATGGGGCCCAGAAAAGGTAAAGGGAAAATGGATCCTTTTCCTACTCCGAACTCTGGATTAACCCCGTCGGAATCCACAGACGGAGGCCAATCCACAGAAGGGGGCAATCCACCGATGCCTCTGGGGATGCAGCGCTGCGCTCCAGGCCTTCACCTAGTGAAGACGATCAAAGAGCCTAGTCAATGCTCCCCCTCTTAGCTCCTTTCCTAGAGCAGAGGACCGGGATTCAGACTCTGCTAGAGCCTTTGGCTCGAGCTAATCGTGAAGTCGAGGAGACTGAGAGGTCAGAGTTAGATGCAGCCTTGGAGCGGGCAGCATACCAGGTACGAAGTATCTGGAATAACAAAGTTAGTTTCAACTCGTAAATAGTTTACTCACATTGCTTTTTCCTTTGCAGCAAATAGTCTTGGCTCGAGCTGCGGCTGTCTCTAATGAGCGGGAATGTAATCGTCTTAAGGAGAAGATAACTGCCCTCCAAGGGAGTCTTGACAGCTCTGAAATTCAAACTTCTAGCTCGGATGAGATGGTAGCAGCGGAAAGGAAAGCAAGACTTGGTCTGGAAGCTTCTAATCAGAAGCTCGAAGCTGAACAAATCGTGCTTTGGGCTGAAGTAAAGAGAATACGAACGGAGCAAGCGACCACGAGGGCCGAGCTGGTCAAGCTCCAGGAGGAGCAGGCGAAGTCAATGGAAGAGGCCAACAACTTGCTCGGTCAGAAGAACTCCTTGGTTACGGAGGCAACCAGGCTATCTTCTTTGATAGACGAGCTGTCTTCGTCAAGGGATATTTTGGCCGAAGACAAGGTGAAGTCCGAGAAGGTAGCTGCAGAGACTATGGATATCCTTCGGGGTGTCTTGGAATACTTCGGTACTTCTTGGACATTACCTTTGACTGGCGATGTCCCCCTGCTGCGAAGGTTGAAGATGATCCAAGCAGCGGCGAAGATGATGAAGACAGCGGGTATTCGGTATGGAGAAATCTCCAGCCAAGTATCCGCTCTCGGAATACTTCGCTACTATGAAGATCTAGGGCTATCAGTAACACCAGAGTCGAGGGCGGCTCCCATTACCTTCGATGACAACCGGCTATTAAACTCTTCTGAAGATGTGGCCGCAACTTGGCAAGCCTTCCAAGCATCTTGGAGAGTCGAAGGTCGATCACCGATCAAGGCTTGGATTGATGAAAGACTTCGCCAGAAACAAGCTCGGTCGCAAGCTTTGAGCAGTCAGCCTTCGCTAGACCCGAAGGTCTAGTTTTGTTTAGGGCTCCAAATATGTAAAAATTTATGGTTTCATCTTTTATGAATGAAAAGATTTATTTGGAAATGTTTTTAGGCTTTCCAACTTATTATGGATGAACTCGAAGTGCTAGAGTTTAACGAAGAGCTTCGCCTGCTATGGGCTACCTTCGAAATTTTAAGACCTCACAAATGACCTCGATTTTCAATTCCTCGAGAAAGCTCCGGTATGATTGCGCCCGCAATATGCAAAGATATATTATATTACAATAAAGAGGAGGAAAAAGAAGTTAACTTGGAAACTTCATCTTCTAAAGACATTGAATGGTCCGAAGAAGAGAATAATGTTGAAGAACAAATAAAGAAAAACCCTGAACAACTTCGAGGCTAGGAGAGAAGCCCCGAGCGACTTCGAACTTGGGCTGAACTTCAGCAAGAACAAAAAGATTTCTGAGCTTCGAAAGGAGGGAGAGGAGTTAAACATAAAAATAAAACTCCCGACTCCGGAACTAGTCGTTCTAACTTTAGTGGTAGTTCCAAGGATTGAAGAGGTCTTCGTTTCCTTCTTAGTATAGATACAAACTTTTCATGATGTAATGTAATCTGTTCGAATCATAAAGATTAAAGTTTCAAAATTGTCTCCCTACTTCCCAGCCCCTCTTTGGGTGTAAGCCCCTTCGAAATTCGTCGAAGGTGGTTATGCGCAACGAAAATAACTTTAGTTAGGAGTACAATTTTGGAGGCTCAGAGCCTCTTAACTTAGAGATTGATTAAAATATCAAAAAATGTCTTCGACTACTTGGAGTCTGAAACTGGTAACTTAGTACCTTTTTGTTTGAATGCAGTCACTTCGGACTCTTTTTCGGATACCTTAGCATCCAAAACAATTGGTCGCTTTGGACTCTTTTTACAGACGTTCTAAGCTGTTAGCTCAAAGTCTGTTTTGTTTGGCCTCCTTTGGCTCTTTTTGTGAATGCTATTGTTGGTGTAAAAGATTACGCTAACAGGTTTCTGTAGATTAGAATCTAACAAACGAAGTGTTTGCGAAGTGAACTGTTCTAAGCCTCCGAAAGGATAATAACTTAGAATAGTTCGAATGTGTGTATTGAATAACTTGTATTCGGTCCCTATTACAGGGTTAAACGGGGGGTATTTATAGACCCAAACATTAAGGAAAAGACCTATTTACCCCTCTATTACAACCGACATAATGGAAACTATTTGGTACCCTTAATAGGGCTAAAAAGATAAAAGACTAATCTAATGAGAAAAAAAGATAAGTCTTCCATCTTAGCTGGCAGAAAAGATCTCAAAGAGCCTTAGTTCGAAGATATACACCGAACCAAGGTCTATCTTCAGGCTTCGAGCTTGACTCAGGACATCTCCGAGGATGCTTGTTTGGAAACCTTCGAATCCATTATTTGCTTTTGCGCTGTTGCTGCAATAACCCCGAGGATGGAATATTTTCCCCCAACAGTAGCCCCTCGAATACGCTTCTCCGTTAAGCCTGTAATGTTAGGAGAGCAGTATACGAAAGAAAAAATAACCAGGCGTAGGGGTTATTAGATTTTAACTTATCTCCGAAATGTATGGAGATATAAAACTTTGAATCAGTTTTAAGACAATTACTTTCGAACTATCTTAGAACCGACTCAACAAGGACTGTCCAGGAAAATGTTCCTGCAGTCGAAGATTTGACGGCTCATTCGGACAAAGATCTCGCCTTCGATCCGCCAAACAGTCCAATGATTACTCCTTGCCAGAATGTCGAAGGTAAACTTTGAATAATTCTTTATGTTTATTTTGTGTATTTATACGATGTATAATACTTTTGTTTTTACAGAGTCCACTTCTGTGGAAGAGGTCCGCCAGAAAGATATAATCCCTGGACCTTCGATGACTTCGGAGCCAATCCAAAGAGCCACTCAGATGGGGCCTGGAAGAGGCAAAAGAAAAATAGACTGTCCCTTACCTAGCGGAAGATCGGGACCACTCCCCCATCACCCTCCCTGCTGCGAGCTCCGGATCAACTCCGTCTGAGTCAACAGACAAGAGTCAATCTACCGAGGAGGGTCAGTCTCCGAGGGCTCCGAAGACTACAGGCCAACACTCCGGCCCTTCGTTAAACGAAGATAACCAACAAGCGATAAGTATGCTCCCCCTTCTAGCTCCTTTCTTAGAGCAAAGAACTGGTCTTCGGACTTTGCTCGAGCCTTTGGATTGAGCTAGTCGCGACATTGGGGAGACGAACTTGGTGGCCATTCTAAGCGAGGTGAAGAGCTTGGAGCTTAACGCTGCTATGGAGCGCGCAGCCTACCAGGTATGAAGCATCTGTGAAATAACATTAAATTTACATACAAATAATTTCTTACCTTGATTTTTTCTTTTCGCAGCAAACAGTCTTAGCTCGAGCTGCAAATATATCGAATGAACGAGAAATCGCTCGCCTTCTAGAGGAAAACGAAACTCTTCAACGGAATCTCACTATCTCCGAAGGCCGAGTGGTTCAGATGGATAGTATAGTATCAACGGAGCGCAGGGCCAAACAAGGTTTGGAGGCTGCGAATAAAGAGCTCGAAGCAGAAAGAATTGTGCTTCGAGCAGAAATTGAAAGAATGCGAGCGGAGCACGCTACTGCGGGGACCGAGCTTGTCAGACTTCAAGAGGAAGCTAGCCAGCTTTTGAACCAAAAGAATTCCTTGACTACAGAGACTGCTAGACTTTCCGGAATTCTGGAAGAAGTAACTTCGGCGAAGGATGTGCTAATCGAAGATAAGCTGAAGTTCGAGAAGGTAGCTGTGGAAGTTATGAATCAACTGCTAGGTGTTCTGGAGTACTTCGGTACTACCGGAACACTTCCCTTTGATGATAACATTTCTCTTCTGCGCCGGTTGAAATGGATTCAAGGAGTAGCGAAGCAGATGAAGATAGCATGCATTCGCTACGGAGAACTCTCCGGACAAGTGGCTGTTGTTGGCCTACTTCGTTATTACAAAAATCTGGGTCGATCGATAACTCTGGGCGCAGGAGAGGGCCCAATTACCTTCGACGACGAGCAGCTTCTGACTCCTTCCGAAGGTGTGGCTGCTGCCTGGCGAGCCTTCCAAACTTCATGGAGAGCCGAAGGTCGCTCTGCGATCAAGGCCTGGATCAACGAAGGACAACGCCAGAAGCAAGCTCGGACCCAAGCTTCAAGCAGTCAGCCTCCTCCGAATCCGCAGGTTTGGATATATCTTAGGATTTTTGACTATGTAAAGCTTTGTTCTTATGTACATTTATCAATGAAAATTTGTTTATCATATTTTTAGGCTTTGCCTCATATGGAAGATATCGAAGTGTTAGACCTTAACGACGAACTTTGCTCATTATGGGCTACCTTCGATCTTCTAAAAGCTTATAAACGCCCTCGATTTTTAGTTCCTCGAGATAGCTCCAGTGTTATTACTGCCGAAGTAAGCAAGGATATACTATCTCATATTAAAGAGGAAGAAAAAGAGGTTAACTTGGACACTTCGTCTTCTGAAGATGTTATATGGTCCGAAGACGAAGATGAAGCTCGAGGTAAAAAACCTGAAGAACTTGGAAGCTGGGAAAGGAGCCCCGAACGGCTTCGAATTTGGGCCGAGCTTCAACAAGAACAGAAGGACTTTAGAGCTTCGAAGGGAGGCAAGACAGTTAAACGTAAAGTTGTTAGAACTCCCGGCACCGGAACTAGTCGTTCCAACCCTAGCTCTAGAGATCGAAGAGGTCTTCGATTCCTTCTTGGTATAGATACCAATTTTTCATGATGTAATCTGTAAACATATTCGTTCGAATAATGAATACCGATTTAAAATTGTCTCCCTATTTACTTGCCCCTCTTTGGATATAAGCAACTTCGAAGTACAATTTTTTGGGGTTCGGAGCCCCTCTGTAATTTAAAGATCTTTTAAAATCTTATAAAATGTCCTCGACTATTTGCAGTCTGGAGAATGGCAACTTAGTACCCTTTGTTTTTTGAAAGAAATTATTTGAGATAACTTTCAGGAAACCTTAGTGTCTTAGATAATTTGTCACTTTGGACTATGTTAACAGACATTCGAAGCTCATGGCTCAAACTCTGTTTTGCTTTGGCCACCTTCGGCTCTTTTTACGGATGTCTACCAGCCAATGGCTTGGACTCCACATGTTTTGGCCACCTTCGGCTCTTTTTACGGATGTCTACCAGCCAATGGCTTGGACTCCGCATGATGTGGTTTTGGGCTCTTTTACGGATGCCTACAAGCCGGTGGCTTGGACTCCGGATTATGTCAGCCCCCACGTCGGAAACTTCGAACCAATGATTCGAAGTCTAAAAATATGATTCAGCTTTATGACACTTCCCTCTCGGTCAACCCCGCGGTTCCAGTGCGTCCACTCGGAAGCTGGAAGTTTATGAGGGGAAGGCACTATCTGAACCATATGCTTTATTAATTCAGAATATGATTACAAGTGATTTACAAGGAGCCCTTATGCGAAGTATCGCTTTAAGTGCTCCGCATGCCAAGTATGTGCTAACTCCTCACCTTCTAAATTAGCTAATTTAAAAGAGCCAGGGCGTCCTGAACGAACAATTAAATATGGACCTTCCCATTTATTTCCTAATTTCCCTGGCGCTATAATGCTTCACAGAACAAGATGACCCGGCCTAAGCTCATTGATCTTAACCTTCGGGTCCTACCAAGTCTTCGTCTGCTGGTGATATTTTGATAAATTAGCCACAGCTCGAAGTCTTGTTTCTTCTGATAAATCTAGCGAAGCTTCTCTTTCTTCTTCAATCTCCGGTTCGGTGCTGCGAAGTGATCCTCCTTTGAGCTCCGTTGGAGTCATAGCTTCATCTCCAAATAGTAATCTGAATGGAGTAAAACCTGTGGACCTTGTTTGCGTTGTCCGAATGGACCACAAAATCTTCGGAAGCTCTTCGGTCCACAGTCCTTTTGTTAATCCTACTATCCTTCGATTTAGCCCTGACAAAATATTTCCATTGGCTCTTTCTACAGCTCCATTAGACCGAGGATGCCTTACTGCAACAAAACATAACTGGATGCCTAGATCTTCGCAAAACTTCCTGAAAGGTTCTGCATCGAACTGTGTGCCATTATCAACTGTAAGTTGTCTAGGCACTCCGAACCGGCAAATGATATTCTTCCAAAAGAATTTTTGTACATTGTTCGAAGTGATAGCTATTAAGGGCTCTGCTTCTACCCACTTAGAAAAATATTCAATAGTTACCACTGCAAACTTTAGATTTCCCTTAGCTACTGGAAAGGGACCAATTAAATCCATACCCCATCTGGCCATAGGCCATACCGGAGCAATAACTTGAAGAGTTGTTGGTGGGCGATGACTTCGTCGACCCATCCACTGACATCCTTGACAAGTGCGGACTAAGCTCTCCGCATCAGCTGTTATTGTAGGCCAATAAAGCCCCTGGCGAAGTGTTTTTCCTGCCAAAGCTCGAGGGGCTAAATGGCTACCGCAAAGGCCTTCATGAATTTCTCGAAGAATTTCTTGACCTTCGGCTTGAGATATACATCGGAGTAGAGAGGAACATACTCCGGCCTTGTATAAAATACCGTTGATTATTTGATAATTTCTAGCCCTGAGTTTCAATCTTGAAAGTTGTGGCTCTTCAGGCAAATTTATTCCTCCTTGCAAAAGTTCCATGATTGAATTTTTCCAATCTGTACTTGGAATGCAAAGAATCTCTGTAGAGGGAATTTGTGGCACCGAAGGTGTACTGAACTCCTCATAGAAGGCTTCTTCTAGAACATCCACAGCTCCGGCTGCAGCTTTTGCTAAGATGTCCGCTTGCATATTTTCTGCTCTTGGTACACTCCGAATGGAAATACCCTTGAAATGTGCTTCGATCTTACGGATTTCTTCTAAATATTTTGCAAGCTGTGGATGCCGAACCTGAAAACTTTTATCTACGTGCCCTGCTACTATTTGAGAATCTGTTTTTATAACAACTCTTGTAGCCCCTAGAGCACGTGCTTTTCGGAGTCCCAGTAAAATTCCATCATACTCCGCTATATTATTGGTAGACTTAAAGTTGAGTCTTGCGGAGTACATTGCTCTTTGCCCTGAAGGCGAAATCAACACTGCTCCAATGCCCGCTCCGGATGCTTGGAAAGCCCCATCAGAATAAACAGTCCAAACTCCGTCACTTGACTTCTCTGGAACCAAAGTTGCAGGTGGAGTCCATTCTGCTACAAAATCTGCTAAGACTTACGATTTGATTGCTGTCAACTGCGCACTTTCCAATTCTTCCAGTGGAATCCTTACTTCGGAGCATATCTCCCAAAGGATATGAAGTTGGTACAATTACATTGTGAGCCAAAAAATAATGTCTTAATTTCCTCGAAGCCATTATCAGAGCATAAACGAACTTCTCGAGTTCGGAGTATCTTGTCTTCGCTCCTGATAATGCTTCGGACACAAAATAAACAGGATTTTGTACCAACTTCCCATTGAAATCCACTTCTCTGACAAGGACTGCACTGACAGCAGAACCTGTAGCTGCAAGGTAAAGGAGTAGGATTTCGTCCGCAGTAGGCACCGTGAGTGTAACGAGATTACTGAGATACTCTTTAATATCTTCGAAGCTTTTTTGACACTCCGGTGTCCATGCAAAATCTTCGGACCCTTTCAATGCTTTAAATATAGGCAAGCTTCTCTCCGCAGACCTTGATAAAAACCTGCTAAGTGCTGCTAGATGCCCAGTCAGCTTTTGCACTTGCTTTAAATTTTCTGGAGGAGCCATCTTTTGTAGCGCAGTTATTTGAGTAGGGCTAGCTTCAATCCCCCTGTTTGAAACTAAATACCCTAACAACTTTCTAGCCTTAGCTCCGAAGATACATTTTTCGGGGTTAAGACGAATCCCACATGCCCGAAGGCTATTAAATGTTTCTGCTAGGTCTAGGCTATGTTGGTGCTTTAAAGCACTCTTTACTACAATATCATCCATATAGGCCTCCACATTGCGGCCTAATTGATGACCTAGAGCCTTAGCAACTAACCTCGAAAAGTAGCCCCGGCATTTCATAAGCCGAAAGGCATTCTTACATAACAAAAGACTCCCGAAGGAGTTACGAAGCTTGTCTTGATCTCATCTTCGCGCTTCAACCATATTTGATGATAACCAGAATACGCGTCGAGGAAGCTTAATAACTCCGAACCTGCGGTGGAGTCAACCAATTGATCAATTCGGGGCATGGGGTAGGGGTCACGAGGGCATGCTTTATTCAAGGATGTGAAATCAATGCACATGTGCCACTTCCCGGAAGATTTCTTTTTGACGAAGACTGGTTGGCTAACCATTCTGTGTGAGCCACTTCTCTGATAATCCCAGCCTTCAACAATTTTTCAACTTCGTCCTTCGCCAGAACAGCTCTTTCTGCAGACATTTTTCGGAGTCCTTGCCAACAGGTCGGGCCTTCGGGTTTACAAGCAAACTATGTTCAATGATATCCCGATCGACTCCGGTGATATCTTCGTCAGACCAAGCGAAGACATCTAAATTCTCTTCCACCACCTTTTCCAAAGAGGTTGCAACTTCTGGAGGTAAATCTTTACCAAATTGAAATGTATATTCTTTACCATCTTTAACAATAACCTTCGCTGCAATCTCTCCTTCAGGACTTGGTCTTGGGAAGGATTTCTTCGAAGCTTCGGAAGGGGCTGAAAAATTTTCTTGATTATCTTGCACATTGTTTACTTGTCTTGGATCAAGAGGGGGACCATGACCATATTCCGCTCTTCGGGCGATAGCTTGATCTCCGAAGACAATAAGAACTCCTGCTTGCGTGGGCATCTTCATACACAAATAATTGTGATGCGCCACAGCTCCGAACTGGTTTAGCATGCCTCTTCCGAAGATGATGTTGTAAGCATATGGGGTATCTACAACATCGAAGATTACTTCCTCAGTTCGAGCCAACAAACCTTCTCCGAAGGTAACTTCCAGGCCTATTTGGCCGAGTGCATCAAGCGGAGGTCCTGCGAAGCCTTGCAAAGGACGAGCCGTTGGAAGAAGGTGCTTTCTGGAGATGCACAATTGATCGAAGGCTTGAACAAAAATAATGTCTGCTGAACTGCCTCCGTCAATCAACACTCTTCGAACCTCGGTGCCCGCAATATCAGCAGTAATAACAAGTGGGCCTGCATGTGGAAATTTAATGCCAGCTGCATCCTCCGCAGAAAAAGATATTGGTACATGAGACCATTCCGGCATAGCAGCTGCAGATGACGAAGTCCCAATGTGGCCCACTTCTCTGACATAGTCCCTTCTCTGCCTTTTTCACATGCTTCCGAGGGTACCTCCTCCGGAGATGGGGAGGACTACTCTTTTTCCTCGATCTTGCCCTTCTTCTTGCTTCAGAGGTGGCATAACATTGGCCACCAGAGGGCGTCTTGCGGCTTCAAAGTTTTCTATCCGGGCCACGGCTTGAACAGGCTCTGGGCGCGCTGCAGCTGGAACTCGGTCAGTAGTACCTCGACCCGAAGTTCTTTCTAGGTATTCTCCTCTCAGAGTGAGTATAGCCTTGCAAGTATCAGTTGCGTGGCTTCGGTTTTCACCATGGATGCAGCAGAAAAGGGTCTGTCCTTTGCCAGCCGTTTTCCCTAGCGGCCTCCAGCCGCTGACCTTGTTCCCCGAAGGTTGTGGAGCTCTCTGTGTGAACTTTTGCGGGGGTGCAATGTTCAAGACTTCAGAACAAGGATGCTTTTGCCCTCTTCTCCGATCATGTTGAACTTCGAAGACTGGTTCTTGCGACTGTGCCGAAGTTTTTACTTCTACTTTTACTTCCTGCAATATGGATGGAGTAGCTGCAGTTCTTCGAAGCCAACCTTCTTCCGACCTTGCATACTCCTCAAAGTATGACATCAATTGAGAAACCGAGGATATGCTTTTCCGATGAAGCTTATCCAGGAGGCCTTGATGAGTGACACCTTCCCGAGCTGCATCAACTACCGAAGATGTAGACAACCCTCGGATCTGCGACTTCGTATGAGCGAAGCGCTTAAAATATTGCCTCAAGGTCTCTCCAGGGAGCTGCTTTACCTGGAAAAGACTTCCCGTCGACATTGGAGGCACGAAGGTGCCTTGAAAATTGCTTACGAACTTCTTCTTTAGCTGCCCCCATGAATTAATTGATCCTGGCTTCAAAGACCAGAACCACCTTAATGCCACTCCTTGAAGAGCTAAAGGGAAGCACTTTGCCATGGTATTTCAAACTCCTCCACTAGCTTTAATTGCTAGGGCATAAGAACGGACAAATTCTCCAGGATCTTCATCTCCGGCATACTTACAGAGCTTCGAAGTCTTAAACTTCGGGTCGAATCGAACTTTTTGCAGCTCAGGATGCAGCGGAGATTCATTATCGAAGGAGGCGTTCTCCGGGGCTTCGGGATAGATGGGTTCGTCGTCTTCAGGCACTTCTGGAATAACCGGGATGGCTTGAGAACGAAGCCTATTCGCAGCTTCTTGTCGCCACCTCGCTACTTCAGCTTGGAGACTGGCCATTTGAGCGACCGTATCACCAAGATTGTCTTCATCTCCTCCGGAAGGATCTTCCGGGTCTTGAGAACTGAGAGGATCAGTTCGAAGTGGGATTGAAGGTGGAAGATGGACTCCGGGCGGTCGAAGTATAGATGGAGTCGGTGGAGGAACTCCGTATGCTCGAGGAATGGAAACCCCTTCCGGAGTTTGAGGTGGAGGAAACGTCGAAGGTCCTCCGACCTCAACCGTGTCGGACGGTGCCTCTCCGGAGATCCGAGAAGTTGTGCTCCGCTTAGGAGGCATGATGTAAGAAGTTGGTAGAGAACGAAGTTTCTTGGAATAGGTTCCCCACGGACGGCGCCAACTGTTGGCATAAAAGATTACGCTAACAGGTTTCTGTAGATTAGAAACTAATAAACGAAGTGTTTGCGAAGTGAACTGTTCTAAGCCTCCGAAAGGATAATAACTTAGAATAGTTCGAATGTGTGTATTGAATAACTTGTATTCGGTCCCAATTACAGGGTTAAACGGGGGGTATTTATAGACCCAAACATTAAGGAAAAGACCTATTTACCCCTCTATTACAACCGACATAATGGAAACTATTTGGTACCCTTAATAGGGCTAAAAAGATAAAAGACTAATCTAATGAGAAAAAAGATAAGTCTTCCATCTTAGCTGGCAGAAAAGATCTCAAAGAGCCTTAGTTCGAAGATATACTCCGAACCAAGGTCTATCTTCAGGCTTCGAGCTTGACTCAGGACATCTCCGAAGATGCTTGTTTGGAAACCTTCGAATCCATTATCTGATTTTGTGCTGTTGCTGCAATAACCCCCAGGATGGAATATTTTCCCCCAACAGCTATCAAACCAGTGGTTCAGAATTCACATAGTGGTCTCCTTGGACTCTTTTTACGGATGCTTTCAAGCCAGAGCCTGGAATCCATATCATTTGGTCTCTTTGGACTCTTTTTACGGATGCTTTCAAGCCGGTGGCTTGGAATCCATTTTTCTGTGACTTTCCCACCTTGTCGGAAACTTTGAACCAGTGGTTCGAAGTCCGAAAAATTGGTTCAAATGAATGACACTTCCCTCATAGCCAACTTCGTTCCTCCAGTGCATCCACTAGAAGTATGAAGTGTTTGAGAGGTAGGCATTATCTGAACCATGAACTTTATTAATTCAGAAGGTGTTTACAGATGATTAAAAGGAGCCCCTATGCGAAATATCATTTTAAGTGCTCTGCATGCCAGGCATGCTTTAACTCTTCGCCTTCTATATTAGCTAGCTTGAAAGAACCAGGGCGTCCTGAATGCAGAATAATATATGGACCTTCCCACTTATTTCCTAATTTCCCTAGTGCTATGATTCTTCGCAAAACTAAGTGACCTGGCTTAAGTTCATTAAGCTTAACCTTCGGGTCATACCAAGTCTTCGTTTGCTGTTGATATTTCTACAAATTAGCCACAGCCCAAAGCCTTGTCTCTTCTGTTAAATCAAGCGAAGCTTGCCTTTCTCCTTCTATTTCAGGCTCGGTGCTGCTAAGAGATCCTCCTTTAAGCTCTGTCGGCATCATAGCTTCATCTCCAAATAATAATCTGAAAGGAGTAAAACATGTGGACCTTGTTTGAGTGGTCCGAATGGACCATAAAATATTCGGGAGCTCTTCGGTCCACAACCCCTTTGCTAACCCTACTATTCTTCGATTCAGCCCTGATAGAATATTACCATTAACCCTTGCGATAGCTCCATTAGACTAAGGATGGCGCACAGCAGCAAAGCATATTTGTATGCCAAGATCTTTGCAAAACTTCTTGAAGGGCTCTGCATCAAATTGTGTCCCATTGTCAACTGTGAGCTGTCGAGGCACTCCAAATCTGCATATAATATTCTTCCACAAGAACTTTTGCACATTATTTGAAGTGATAGCTGTGAGGGGTTCCGCTTCGACCCACCTGGAAAAATACTCAATTGCTACCACTGCGAATTTCAGATTTCCTTTTGCTACTGGGAAGGGGCCAATGAGGTCCATGCCCCATGTGGCCATGGGCCAAACTGGAGCAATGACTTGAAGAGTTGTTGGCGGATGATGAATTCGTCTTCCCATCCATTGACAACCTTGGCATGTGCGAACTAAGCTCTCCGCATCAGCTACTATTGTAGGCCAATAAAGCCCCTGGCGAAGTGTTTTTCCTGTCAAAGCCCGAGGGGCAAGATGGCTACCACAAAGGCCTTCATGAATTTCTCAAAGCATCTCTTAACCTTCGGCTTGAGATATACATCGGAGCAGAGGGGAACATACTCCAGCCTGATAGAGAATAACATTGATGACACGATAATTTTGAACTCTTAACTTCAACCTCGAAAGCTTTGGCCCTTCAGGCAAATTTGCTTCACCTTGTAACAATTCCATAATTGAGCTCCGCCAATCAGTACTTGGAATGCAAAGAACCTCCGTCCGGATGTCCATAGCTCCAGCTGCAGCTTTCACTAAAGTATCAGCTTGCATAT
This sequence comes from Zizania palustris, assembly GCA_019279435.1. Taxonomy (NCBI): domain Eukaryota; kingdom Viridiplantae; phylum Streptophyta; class Magnoliopsida; order Poales; family Poaceae; genus Zizania; species Zizania palustris. The sequence goes on along the minus strand of JAAALK010000285.1, from coordinate 64,025,018 downwards.
TTTCAGATCTTGGTATACTTCGGATGGAAATCCCTTTGAATGTTGCTTCGATTTTACGGATCTCTTCCAAATATTTTGCAAGCTGCGGATGACGAACTTGAAAACTTTTATCGATGTGCCCTGCTACAATTTGAGAATGTATTTTAATAACAACTCTTGTAGCACCCAAAGCACGCGCCTTTCGAAGTCCTAACAAAATTCCTTCATACTCCGCTATATTATTGGTGGACTTAAAGTTGAGCCTTGCGGAGTACATCGCTCTTTGCCCTGAAGGCGAAATTATTACTGCTCTGATGCCTGCTCCAGATGCTTGAAAAGCTCTATCGGAGTATATAGTCCAAATTCCTTCATTTGATTTCTCCGGAGCCCATACTACAGATAGAGTCCACTCTGCCACAAAATCTGCCACCACTTGTGACTTGATTGCTGTCCTTGCTACGAAGGAGATGCCAAATGGTGCTAGCTCAACAACCCATTTTCCAATTCTTCCCGTAGAATCTTTTCTTCGGAGCATATCTCCCAAGGGATACGAAGTTGGTACAACTACATTATGTGCTAGAAAATAATGTCGTAATTTTCTCGAAGCCATTATCAAAGCATAAGTGAACTTCTCAAGCTCAGAATATCTTGTTTTTGCTCCAGATAAGGCTTCAGATACAAAATAGACTGGATTTTGCACCAACTTCCCATTGAAATTAACTTCTCAGACAAGGACTACACTAACAGTAGAGCCAGTAGCTGCAAAGTAGAGGAGTAGGGTTTCGTCCGCAACGAGCACAGTGAGTGTAACGAGGTTGCTAAGATAATTTTTAATATCATCAAAACTCTTTTGACACTCCGGTGTCCATGCAAAATCTTCAGAGCCTTTCAATGCTTTGAAAATAGGCAAACTTCGCTCCGCAGACTTTGCTAGAAATCTGCTAAGTGCTGCTAGACGGCTAGTTAGCTTTTGCACTTGCTTTAAATTTTCTAGCGGAGCCATCCTTTGCAATGCAATTATTTGAGTAGGGCTAGCTTCAATCCCTCTACTCGAAACTAGATACCCTAACAACTTTTCAGCCTGAGCCCCAAAGATACATTTTTCGGGGTTGAGATGGACTCCACATGCCTGAAGGCTATTGAACGTTTCTGTTAAGTCTAGGCTATGTTGGTGCTTTAAAGCACTCTTTATTACAATATCATCCATATAGACTTCTACATTGCAGCCTATTTGATGACCTAGAGCTTGAGCAATTAACCTCGAAAAGGTTGCTCCGGCATTTCTTAAGCCAAAAGGCATTCTTACATAGCAGAAGACTCCTGACGGAGTTATAAAGCTTGTTTTAATTTCATCTTCGTGCTTTAACCAGATTTGATGATAGCCAGAATACACGTCGAGCAAGCTTAATAACTCCGAACCAGTAGTGGAATCAACTAATTGATCAATTCAGGGCATGGGATAGGGGTCACATGGGCATGCTTTATTCAAGGATGTAAAATCAATACACATGCGGCACTTCCCGAAGGATTTCTTTCTGATGAAGACTGGGTTAGCTAACCACTCCGTATGAGCTACTTCTCTGATGATCCCAGCCTTCAACAATTTTTCACTTCTGCTTTAGCAAGGATGGCCCTCTCCACGGATAACTTCCGAAGTCCTTGTCAAACAGGTTGAACCCTCGGGTTCACAAGCAATCTATGCTCAATGATATCTCGACTGACTCTCGGAATGTCTTCATCAGACCAAGCAAAGACATCGAAATTTTCTTCAACTACCTTTTCTAACGAAGTAGCGATTTCTGGAGGCAAATCTTTGCCGAACTGAAAAGAATAGTCTTTGCCGTCTTTTACAATAACCTTCGTTATAATTTCTCCGTCGGGGTTGGGTCTTGGGAAGGACTTCTTCGAAGGTTCACCTGGAACAGAGATATCCTCCGGATTGCCTTGTACATTGTTCACTTGTCTCGGGTCGAGAGGGGGCCATCACCATATTCTGCTCTTCGCGCAGTGGCTTGATCTCCGAAGATAGTGAGTACTCCCGCTTGTGTGGGCATCTTCATACATAAATAGTTATGATGCGCCATGGCTCCAAACTGATTTAATATGCCCCTTTCGAAGGTAACATTATATGCATAAGGGGCATCTACTACATCGAAGATTACTTACTCCGTCCTTGCCAGGAGCCCCTCTCCGAAAGCAACCTCCAGACCTATCTGGCCGAGGGCATCAAGAGGAGGTCCTGTGAATCCTTGCAGAGGACAAGTTGTGGGGAGGAGATGTTTCCTGGAGATACAGAGCTGATCGAAGGCTTGAATGATGATGATATCTACTGAACTCCCTCCGTCAATCAACACTCTCCGGACTTTAGTCCCTGCTATATCGGCAGTAATAACAAGGAGATCTGCATGTGGAAACTTTATACCAGCTGCATCATCTGTAGAGAAAGATATCGGCACATAGGACCACTCGGGCATGGTAGCTGCAGACGATGAAGTTCCAATATGGCCTACTTCTTGGACATATTCTCTTTGCTGTCTCTTCAACATACTGCCGAGGGTCCCTCCTCCGAAAATGGGGAAGACTACCCTTTTCCCCGATTTTGGCCATCTTCCAGCTTCGGAGGTGGCATAATATTGACTACTAGAGGTTGCCTTGTGGGGTCGATGTTGTCTATGCGTGAGACAGCCTGCACAGGCTCCGCACATGCCTCAAAAGGTACTCAGTCAGTAGTGCCTCGACCAGAGGTCCTTTCGAGGTACTCGCCTCTTAAAGCGAGTATAGACTTGCACGCATCAGTAGCGTGACTCCGATTTTCACCATGAACACAGCAGAAGAAGGCCTGGGCTTTGCCAGCTGGCTTCCCTGGTGGCCTCCAGCCACTGGTCTTGCTTCCCGAAGCTTGTGGATTTCTAGGGGCAAATTTCTTCGGAGGAGCAATGTTTAGGACTTCGGAGCGAGGATGCTTTTGCCCCCGACGCCTGCCATGCTGGACCTCGATGCTAGGCCCCTGCGAAGGTGTTGAAATCTTTACTTCGAGCTTGACTTCTTGCAGGATTGACAGAGTTGAAGCTGTTTTTCGGAGCCACCCTTCTTCTGACCTAGCATATTCTTCAAAATAAGCCATCAGCTGTGCTACAGAGGATATTTGTTTCCGATGAAGTTTATCAAGGAGTCCCGCATGAGTAACTCCCTCTCGGGCTGCATCAACCACGGACGACGTAGTCAGTCCCCGTATTTGTGACTTCATATGAGTGAAGCGCTTGAAAAAATTGTCTTAAAGTTTCTCCAGGTAGCTGCTTCACATGGAAAAGACTTCCTGTAGACATTGGGGGTACGTAGGTACCCTAAAATTTACTTATAAACTTCCTCCTTAACTGCTCCCAAGTTCTAATTGATCTGGCTTCAAGGACCAGAACCAACGCAAAGCCACCCCTTCGAGAGCAATGGAGAAACACTTGGCCATGGTGTCTCGAACTCCTCCGCTATCATCAATTGCCAAAGCATACGAATGGGAGAACTCCCCCGGATCCTCTTCTCCGGAGTACTTATAGAGCTTTGATGTTTTAAACTTAGGGTCGACGCGCACTTTTTGTAACTCAGGATGCAGCGGAGACTCGCTATCGAAGGAAGCGTTCTCTGGGGCTTCAGGATAAAGAAGATCGTCATCTTGAGGCACTTTGGGAATGACCGGGGTGGCCTGAGAACGAAGCCTATCTGTGGCTTCTTGCCTCTACCTCGCCACTTCAGCTTGGATACTGGCCATCTGGGTTGCCATGTCGCCAAGACCGTCTTCAATTCTTCCGGAAGGATCTTCCGGGTCTTGAGAACTGTACATGTCAGTTCGAAGCACAGTCGGAGTTGAAGAAGGGACTCCGTCTGGCCAAAGCATAAATGGAGTTGGAGGAGTAACTCCGTATGCTCGAGGAAGGGAATTCCCTTCGGGGGTCTGAGGTGGAGGAATTACTGAATGTCCTCCGACCTCGATTGTATTCGAAGATCTTGTTCCGAAAGTCCGAGGGGACCTCCGAGTAGGACTACCACCTGAACTCCGCTTAGGAGGCATGGTTCTGAGAACTTGGTAGAGAACGAAGTTTTTTGGACTAGGTTCCCCATGGACGGTGCCAACTATTGGCGTAAAAGATTACGCTAACAGGTTTTTGGAGATTAAGAACTACCAAATGAAGTGTTTGTGAAGTGAACTATTTCAAGCCTCCGAATTGGATAATAGCTCGAAGCAGTTCGAAGTTGTGTATTGAATAATTGAGTATTCGATGCCTATTACAGGGTGAAAAGGGGGGGTATTTATAGGTAAAAATCTTAAGGAAAAGACTTTTTTACCCCTAAATTACAACCTACATAGTAGAAACTATTTGGTACCCCTAATAGGGTTAAAATAGTAAAAGACTAATCTAATCGGAAAGAAGATAAGTCTTCCATCCTGGCTGGCAGAGAAGCTCTCTGAAGATTCAACCTTCGAAGTTATACTCCGAACAGAAGTCTGCATGGATTCTTCGAGCTTTATCATGTACTAAACCGGAGTTAATACTAGAACTTCGGTTTAGTAGATTGCCTTTGTCTTATTACTGTAGAGACCCTGAGGATGAAGTATTTTCCCCAACAATGATGAAACGTTTTTGCCTATCGCTATGCTTAAGTCTATTCGGATCATCCTAGCTATTGTCGTATTGTGTGATTATGAGATATGGAAAATGGATGTCAAGACGGCTTTCCTAAATGGAAACCTAAGTGAGGATGTGTACATGACACAGCCTGAAGGTCTTGACGGTCTAGGGAATGCTGGGAAAGTTTGTAAGTTGCTAAAGTCCATTTATGGATTGAAGCAAGCTTCTCGAAGTTGGAATCTTCGTTTTAATGAGGTAGTCAAATGATTTGGCTTCATCAAGAACGAAGAAGAGCCTTGTGTTTACAAAACGGCTAGTGGGAGCTCACTTATGTTTTTGGTCCTCTATGTGGATGACATATTGTTGATCAGAAACGACATTCCTTTGTTGAATGTTGTCAAGACTTCACTGAAAAACAGTTTTTCGATGAAAGATCTTAGAGAGGCAGCATACATTTTGGGCATAAAGATCTATAGAAATAAATCAAAATGGTTAATTGGATTAAGCCAAAGTATATACATTGACAAGTTTTTGAAATTGTTCAAAATGCAGAATTCTAAGAAGGAATTCCTGCCAATGTCACATGGTATTTCTCTTAGTAAGACTCAGTGTGCTGTGACACCTGATGAGCTAGAAAAGATGAGTGCAATCTCGTATGCCTCCACAATTGGATCCATCATGTATGTCATGCTATGTACATGCCCAGATGTGTCATATGCTCTAAGTGTTACGAGCAGGTACCAATCGAACCCGGGTGAAAGTCACTGGGCTATAGTAAAGAGTATCCTAAAGTACTTGAGAAGGACTGAGGAAATGTTCCTGGTTTATGGTGGTGAAGAGGAGCTCGTTGTAAGTGGTTATACGGATGCTAGCTTTTAGATCGATAAAGATGATTCTCGATCGCAATCTAGTTTTGTGTTTTGCCTCAATGGAGCCGCAGTGAGTTGAAAAAGTTCCAAGAAATATACTGATGAGGACATCACTTCACCTGATACACACATGGAGCCTCCACCTACAATTCAACTACAAGGACCAATCACACACGCCCGTGCCCGTCGTTTGAACCATGAGGTTAATTCTTTCCTTAGCAACTATGTTAATATTTGTTTGGATGGGATGCTACTGAATACTAGTGATATTTTGTTGCTTAGGAACATGGGAGATGGAATAGAAGAGTTGGAGTTGAAGACGGAGGCGCACGGATGATTTGAAGTCAAGAATTCGCTGGTTCGGACTACATCGACCACCATGCACCAAAATGGGCATAACTTCCTCATACGAAGTCCGATTGGCGCGTTCTTGGACTTTTTGGAAAGCTAAGGAGAAGACGGATATTTTTCCATTGGTTTCGTCTCATTTGAAGTCTCGAGTCTACCTGCGTATTTAAAACAGTCCTGCTTGACAGAACTGGGCCGTGTTGGCCCATAGTTCGAGTCTGTACATCTTCTAGCCCACAGCCCAAGTCTGTACGCCTTCCACAGGCTGCCCACGCCCTATATATTCTCTCCAGCCGCCTTTAGGGTTAGGTTTTGCTTTGTTTGCATCTACACTGTTGTGTTTAGATCCCGCCTCTTGCACCGGACCGATTGGCTGCTGCATTGGCGTTTGTGAAACCTCACCTTATCATTGTTTGTCTGTGTTTTGGCATTCGACTTGTATCCTTCCTGTTCTTGCTTGTGTTCTTGGGTTCGCTTGCAGGAATTAGCCTTCGTGGCGAGGTCAATCGCGTCCTGCGTGGTTGATAACCAACGGAGACAGTGGTGTAACGATTGCAAGGTTTTGATCCACCGGACCGGAGCCTTGGATCGCCAACGTCGAGATTCTCCACCAACCCAAGTTATCCTTTACCTAGTGGAAGATCGGGACCAATCCCCCATCAGTTGGTATCAGAGCTCAGATTTCCCGTTAGGTAATCTCGATCTGCTTTTGTTTTTACCTAGAGTCTAGAAAACCGCACCAAAAAAAATCCCACCGAGAACCCCTTTGTCCCTTGCGATTTTAATTTCAGTTTTAACCTTGTTGAGTTTGTGTTCTTGGTCGAGTCTTGTTGCTGGTTTAGTAATCCCTTTGTGTCGTTTGAGTAGTAGTTGTTCTTGTGTCTCAAAAATTCCCCACCGAAAAACCCCCCTTCCGCAACCCTATTTCGTTTTTCCACATCGAGTCTTTGTGACCCCCCTTCAGTAAAACAGGCACAACTTTTCGCTCGTTTGGCAGAAAAATCTGAAATTTTTTGAGCGTGTTCCTGACCCAATTTGGGTGGGTACCCTAACACGGTTCCCCTGTTAGCGCTCACCAAAATCGCCAAAAAAAATCAGGAAGATAAAGAAAAAAATTGGTCAAAGTTTTTGCTCGCCGGACAGCGAACTTGTTTGAATTTTTGTGAGCCACATCCCACCTCAGTTGTAGGTGCCAATTTTTGTGGTTGCATCTCTGGTCATCCTTGTTCAAAAAAAATAGAGTGAAAAAAAGAAGAGAGAAAAAAAAATCAAAAAAAAAGAAGAAGTGGTAGTAACAGCATTATCGGCGGCAGTAACAGATTTTGCTTGTCCGATCTCTTGTCCGAACTCTTGTCCGGTCAGCGGTAGTAACAGCATTATCGGCGGCAGTAACAGATTCTGCTTGTCCGATCTCTTGTCCGAACTCTTGTCCGATCAGCGGTAGTAACAGAAGTATCAGCGGCGGTAACAGATCCTGTTATTGTTTCCATTTGAGTTTTGGGCACATAGTTTCCCTCTATTGCTTGAATTTTCACCTTGGGAGCACTAAGGCCAGTAACTTTGACGAGTACTATGGAATACTTATTGAACTTGGTTTAACTGTTATTATTATCGCTAATCCTTGCTACTCACTTTGCCTTCCAAGCTACACCTTTCTCTTGGTCAGGACAGGTTCATTCCTTGCAATTGCCACCACCCTCCACTTGGTTCATCACCTGTAGGCCGGTGACCTCACTGCGGCATGGTAAGAACACTTGCAAGCGTGAGTAAGGTGCTTGACGGATTGCTTCCACCACACACCCACCACCCCACCTAGCTGTTTTGCATAGGATTATTCTTTGTTGTTTTATCTTTTCACTAACATGGCAGATAACAGCGGCACCCCTCCATCTGATTTTAATGACTGTGTCTCACGACGTGCTCTACTAGAGTCTCAGCGGCAGACCCAACATTCCATCGAACGTCTCGCGCGTACTGTGGCTGACCTAGTGGACCGAATGACTACCTTGGAAACACGTTTGCCTGCTGCACGAGCCAACGATGACCATGTTGAAGAGGAAGACGATCATATTGAAGAGGAAGACGACCTATCCTATGCCGGAAACAAAGCCATTGACCCTGACGAGGCTGCACGTCATCGCTTTCAATTCAACCGTCAAGGTATGGGCGGCCACCACAACCGCCCTCCACGAGGTAACAATGACAACCACAGGAACAATGATCCCTACTCTAAGGTAAAATTTTCAGTACCTCCTTTTGCTGGCACCTATGATCCAGATGCATATTTAGATTGGGAGATGTCAGTCGAACAAAAATTTAATGCTCACATGGTTCCTGCTATCCACCGCGTGCGCTTAGCTACTAGTGACTTCACTGGATATGCTCTTCTTTGGTGGACTGAAATAGTTCAGGTTGGCAATGAACCACAAACTTGGGATATGTTAAAATGGCAAATGCGTGGTAGATGGGTCCCTCCTTCATATAAACGTGATTTGAGAAAAAAATTGCAGCGCCTAAACCAAGGAAATAAATCGGTAGAGGAGTATTATCAGGAGTTGCAAATAGGTTGCATGCGTGCTGAAATTGAGGAGGACAATGAGGATAAAATGGCCCATTTTTATGGTGGTTTAAGACGTGAAATTCAGGATATCATTGATTATAAAGAATACAATACTATCACTCGTCTTTTCCACCTTGCTATGCTTGCAGAAAAAGAATTGCAGGGTCGCCAACAACCACAACGCAGCATGAGGACCAACATTGGTGGTGCCACTTCACGCTCAAGTGGGCAGCAGCAACGACCACCTCCACCACCTTCTCGACTGATGGCTACATCAGCACCTTCTACATCTACAGCTCAGGCGGAGAGCTGCAAGGCTGCAGCATCCAAGGCGCCAGCCAAGCCCACCTCCTCGGCGGCCTCTACCGCACGTTCTGCAGCGATCCAGTGTCACCGATGCAAAGGATTCGGACACGTTATGAAGGACTGCCCTAGTCAGCGGGCTTATATTGCTACGGAAGATGGTGGCTACATAAGTGCTAGTGATGTTGAAGATGAATATGCGCTTGCTGCTAACATTGCAGGAGATGACGATACATTCGACGATGACGCTGTTTTTGCGCCGGATGCCTCTGCCAACCTTGAAGCACTTATTGTACAACACGTCTTGAGCACTCACATGGAGCAGGACGATCGGGCACAACGTAATAATCTGTTTCAGACCTTCTTCGTCGTCAATGACCGTCATGTACGTGTCATCATCGACAGCGGTAGTTGCAACAATTTGGTGAGCCACGACATGGTAACGAAGCTTCAACTTCCCACACGTGCGCATCCACACCCTTACCATGTGCAATGGTTCAACAATAGCGGTAAGGTCAAGGTAACACAAACTGCTCACATCGAATTTTCCATTGGTACATACTTCGGAGTTGCTGATTTTGATGTAGTACCAATGCAAGCATGTTCTCTGTTACTTGGTAGACCTTGGGAGTATGATATTGATGCTACACACCATGGTAGGAGCAATAAGTACACATTTATGTATAAAGGAAAGAAAGTTACATTGCTTCCTATGACTCCTGCTGAAATCGTGAAATTTGAACAAGAAAAACATGCTAGGGACACCCAAAAGAGCAAACAACCTTCTGAAAATCAGCAAGTAGCCAAAACGCTTTCGAGGCAACAGAAAGATAAACTTGCTTCTCCTTCTTCATCACAAGTTATTAATCTGAAAGGACGTGTCATGCTTGCAACTAAAACTGACCTTGCTGAAATTTGTGATGATACTCCCTTGCTATATGGCTTGATTTGCACGAACGTGCTGTTTTCACATGCGAACATTCCTAGCTCTGTTCCTGCTGTAGTCACTGACCTTTTGCAGGAGTTTAACGATGTTTTTCCTGCTGAGATACCACCCGGGCTGCCACCGATACGCGGCATCGAGCACCAAATTGATTTGGTCCCGGGAGCGTCTCTTCCTAATCGTGCAGCGTACCATACCAATCCAGAGGAGACAAAAGAAATTGAGCGCCAAGTACATGACCTTCTTGATCGTGGGTACGTTCGTGAAAGCCTTAGTCCTTGTGTTGTACCCGTTCTTTTGGTACCTAAGAAAGATGGTAGTTGGCGCATGTGTGTTGATTGTCATGCTATTAATAATATCACCATTCGATATCGACACCCTATTCCTAGATTGGATGACATGCTTGATGAGCTTAGTGGTGCCATTATCTTTACTAAGATCGATCTCCGTAGTGGCTACCACCAAATTCGCATGAAACTAGGTGATGAATGGAAAACTGCTTTTAAAACAAAGTTTGGATTATATGAGTGGCTTGTCATGCCTTTTGGACTTACTAATGCACCTAGTACCTTCATGCGCTTGATGAATGAAGTCCTACAGCACTTTATAGGACGTTTTGTGGTTGTATACTTCGATGATATCTTGGTTTATAGCAAGTCTCTCACTGAACATGTTGAACACTTACGTGCTGTTTTTTTTGTCCTCCGTTAGGCTAGAATGTTTGGTAACCTTGAGAAGTGCACGTTTTGCACGGATCGAGTTGTGTTTCTTGGATATGTTGTCACTTCACAGGGTATTGAGGTTGACGCGGCAAAGGTAGAAGCAATCAACAGCTGGTCTTGCAGGTTTCTACCGGCGTTTTGTGAAAGATTTCAGCACCATAGCCGGTCCTTTGCATGAGTTGACTAAGAAGGGAGTTACTTTTAATTGGGAGCCAGCACATGAACAAGCTTTTGCCACACTCAAAGATCTCTTACACATGCACCTCTACTTCAGCTACCCGACTTCAGTAAGCCTTTTGAGTTAGAATGTGATGCTAGTTGTTTTGGATTAGGAGGTGTGCTGCTACAAGGAGGTAAACTCGTGGCCTATTTTAGTGAAAAATTACATGGTCCACAGTTGAATTATTCTACCTATGATAAGGAATTATATGCCTTAGTGCGTGTGCTTGAAACTTGGCAACATTACCTTTTGCCTAAGGAGTTTATAATTCATTCGGATCATGAAGCATTGAAGCATATACGTAGTCAAGCAAATCTGAATAAACGACATGCTAAATGGGTAGAATTTATTGAGACTTTTCCATATATCATTAAGCATAAGAAAGGGAAAGATAATGTGATTGCCGATGCTTTATCTAGATGTTATACTTTGCTTTCTCAACTTGATTATAAGATCTTTGGTTTAGAAACATTGAAGGACATGTATGCTACTGATTTGGACTTCAAAGATGCTTTTGCAAATTGTACAAATGACCGTGCTTGGAACAAATATGTGCTGAATAATGGATATCTTTTTCGTGCTAACAAGTTATGTGTGCCGGCTAGCTCTCTTCGCTTGTTGTTATTGCAGGAAGCACATGGTGGTGGTTTGATGGGTCATTTTGGATCAAAGAAAACCGAAGATGTGCTGTCCACACACTTCTATTGGCCTAGGATGAGACGAGATGTTGAGCGCTATGTGGCACGATGCACTACTTGCAATAAAGCTAAGTCCCGCCTAAACCCACATGGTCTTTATATGCCTCTGCCCGTTCCTAGTGTACCTTGGGAGGATATTTCTATGGATTTTGTGTTAGGATTACATATAACTAGGAGGGGGAGAGATAGTATTTTTGTGGTGGTAGATCGTTTCTCTAAAATGGCGCATTTTATACCTTGTCACAAGAGCGACGATGCTACAAATGTTGCTGATTTGTTTTTCAGAGAGGTCGTACGCTTGCATGGAGTTCCCAATACCATCGTTTCAGACCGTGATGCTAAATTCTTAAGTCATTTTTGGAGAATGTTGTGGCATAAGTTGGGGATGAAGCTGCTGTTTTCTACTACTTGTCACCCCCAAACTGATGGACAAACGGAGGTCGTCAACCGTACATTGTCCACCATGTTGAGGGCTGTTTTGAAGACCAACTTGAAGCTCTGGGAAGAGTGTCTACCTCATATTGATTTTGCATATAATAGGTCAGTACACTCCACTACTAAGGTAAGTCCGTTTCAATGTGGTCTATGGCTTTAATCTGCGTGCTCCTATTGATTTGCTACCATTGCCACCATCTGAAAAATTGAATTTTGATGCTACTACACGTGCTGAATTATTACTTAAGATGCATGAAACTACTAAAGCAAACATAGAGAAAATGAATGAGAAATATCGTGCTTATGGTAGTAAGGGTAGAAAAGAGATAACATTTGAACCGGGTGATCTTGTTTGGTTGCACTTGCGCAAGGATCGTTTTCCTGATTTGAGAAAGTCTAAATTGATGCCCCGAGCTGATGGTCCTTTCCGTGTGCTTGAGAAGATAAATGATAATGCTTATAAACTTGAGTTGCCTGCAGCTTTTGGGGTTAGTCCCACATTTAACATTTCAGATTTAAAGCCCTATTTGGGAGATGACGATGAGCTTGAGTCGAGGACGACTCCAATTCAAGAGGGGGAGGATGATGAGGACATCACTTCACCTGATACACACATGGAGCCTCCACCTACAATTCAACTACAAGGACCAATCACACGCGCCCGTGCCCGTCGTTTGAACCATGAGGTTAATTCTTTCCTTAGCAACTATGTTAATATTTGTTTGGACGGGATGCTACTGAATACTAGTGATATTTTGTTGCTTAGGAACATGGGAGATGGAATAGAAGAGTTGGAGTTGAAGACGGAGGCGCACGGATGATTTGAAGTCAAGAATTCGCTTGTTCGGACTACATCGACCACCATGCACCAAAATGGGCATAACTTCCTCATACGAAGTTCGATTGGCGCGTTCTTGGACTTTTTGGAAAGCTAAGGAGAAGACGGATCTTGCCGTTGGTTTCGTCTCATTTGAAGTCTCGAGCCGACCTGTGTATTTAAAACAGTCCTGCGTGATATAACTGGGCCGTGTTGGCCCATAGTCCGAGTCTGTACATCTTCTAGCCCACAGCCCAAGTCTGTACGCCTTCCACAGGCTGCCCACGCCCTATATATTCTCTCCAGCCGCCTTTAGGGTTAGGTTTTGCTTTGTTTGCATCTACACTGTTGTGTTTAGATCCCGCCTCTTGCACCGGACCGATTGGCTGCTGCATTGGCGTTTGTGAAACCTCACCTTATCATTGTTTGTCTGTGTTTTGGCATTCGACTTGTATCCTTCCTGTTCTTGCTTGTGTTCTTGGGTTCGCTTGCAGGAATTAGCCTTCGTGGCGAGGTCAATCGCGTCCTGCGTGGTTGATAACCAACGGAGACAGTGGTGTAATGATTGCAAGGTTTTGATCCGCCGGACCGGAGCCTTGGATCGCCAACGTCGAGATTCTCCACCAACCCAAGTTATCCTTTACCTAGCGGAAGATCGAGACCAATCCCCCATCATATACAGTGGCCGATTCTACAATGGAAGCTGAGTATATTGCTGCTTCAGAAGCGGCGAAGGAGGCCGTTTGGATCAGGATGTTTGTTTTTGAGCTAGGTGTTGTTCCTAGTGTGTTTAGTCCAGTGGACCTCTATTGTGATAATAGTGGTGCCATTGCGCAATCCAAAGAGCCTAGATCGCACCAGAAATCCAAACATATACTTCGGCGATATCACCTGATCCACGAGATCATTGAGAGAGGTGATGTGAAGATTTGTAAGGTGCACACAGATTTGAACATGGTGGATCCGTTAAAGAAGCCTCTTCCACAGCCCAAGCATAAGGCGCATATGAGCTCCATGGGTATTAGATACTTGCATGAGTGAGTCATGTGTTTATGGAAGATGCTAGTAGAGTTTATGCTAATGTATGAGGATAATTGTTATCTTATTCCTTGAATAAATATCGTTTGCATTTAATTAATAAATACGACTTGTTATGTGAAACTTTTTGCTTTATGACGATGTTGTTCAAAAGGGTCCCTAATCTTGTCATCATGTGAGACAATGATGATACATGGATTAGCACATCCGACTGATTGATGATTGTGTTTCACAGACCATAGACATAGAGATGTAAAATCAGTGATGTGGACACATGTTGGTGAACATGGTGTTGGATAGACCCACTTGAGATACTGCTGAGATTGTAATGTGCTAGCAGTTGTCATCTCAAATGGTGTACATGCAGAGTCCTTGGACTTGAGATTGTCATTTGATTCCAGAATGCATAGTGACACACTTAGATGCTTCCTAACACTATTTCGTAACAGGGTAGTAATAAGGGTTGTTTTCAGGTGTGTTGTGAAACATGTCTTGGGATATGAGCAGTAAAGATGGAATTTGCCCATCCTAATAACAGGAGAGTCGTCTCTAGGCCCCTCGAGGTATTGAATTGGAAAAGTGCATGACCATGCCACTATGACTAAGGAGTTAGTTATGATTTGAATCTGATACTTGGTCGAGTGAATATGTCAAGTTAACCAGCAAGGGTGGCACGTATCTGGCCATGGACTTGACAGACGACATGTGGTGAAGGGACTAGTCAATGCGTATATCAAGGTTCATGAGATTTTGATTTTGTACGCTTTCGGTTGTCAATATGTGCTGCTAGGTACCGCTATTGATCAGTGAGTCAGAAACGGTTTCCGGTGAACATCCGTTAGTGTATGAACCTATCGGGTCACAAACTTAAGGGGATGGATTAAAACATGCAAAGAATTGGTTCTTGTGCAAGTGGGATATTGAAAGATATGCCCAAGAAAATTCCGTGGTTGGAAGTTCTGGTTAATTTCTGGTTTCGATACAGAGAGCAATTGTTGCTACGGAAGCTCTGATATGGTATCGGAAGTTCCGATGATCCAGAAGTTCCAATTCAAAATCAGGGAATTTTTGTACTGATCAGAAGTTCCGATATGGTATCAGAAGTTCCGAGGTGGGTGAAAACAGATTGGATCTATTGCGTGTCGTGCTGAATTTGGAGACCTAAAAAATACCTTGTCAGAAGTTCCAATCTAGGATCGGAAGTTCTGATGTGGGGTATCAGATTGGATCTGTTATGAATACGGATTAGTTGTAACTAATTTGGGGGCTCTAAGATGTGCATGACCCAAGGGGCTTTCAGCCCTATATAAGGAGAGGAGGAGGAGGTCTTGGGACAAGGAATAAGCCTAGATTAGACCTAGCCACCCAAGAGTCATCTCCTCCCTTTCTTGATCTCAAACGTTGAGATCGGGGATTTCCCATCTCTCACGTGCGGTGCTAGCATGATGTCGTAGGAGGAACTCCATCCTTGTATGTGTGAACTCCGTGGAGGTGTTGCTCCATAAGCGATGCTCATGGCCATCACCATGAGGAAGGCGACTTCTTCATCGATTGGATTGGCGAGGAACGGCCGGGACAAAGAGAGGATAGGCTTGACGCGCTTCATCGACCTCTTCTTCCGCTGCACCTAGTGCGTCAAGTGCTAGAAGGTACCGATCTATGATCTCACACGCGCATGAGCCTAGGGCCATAGGGCAGAAATTTTGAATTTTCTGGCTAGCGTAGCTCCCCTATTCCCCAACGGGCGCTAAAACGTGCTTCTAGCGCTCGTCTTTGGGCGAGAGAGGGCAATTGAGTGGTGTACTGATGCGGTGTGGCCAGGGGGTCCTTTTTATAGTGCTCTGGTGACGATGGGATAAGATCGGGTGCGGTGAATGCTGAAGGGGGAGAGTTACGTCGACGAGGTCAATTAAGGTGTTTAAGTGGAGTAAAACAGGGGAATCCGAGGGCAATCAAGCGCGGACATAACAATGAGTTAATCCCCGACGTTAACCGGAGCTTGGGCCCACGGCGGAGGTGCTCGGACATTACCATGGTGGCCGGGGATCTCGGGGTCGTGAGGTTGAAGATGACCGACAGGTTGGACCCGCTAGTTAGTGAGTGCAAAAGGATGATGGGGTTAACGGTCGGCGCCGACAGGTGGGGCCGAGGCGCGAGCTGTGAGGGGAGGGGATTGACAGGTGGGTCGGGGCTCGGGTGTGAGGCTGATTGTGCCGACAGATGGGGCCCGTTGGTCAGTGAGAGGGCAGCGTAATGGTTAGGTTGGGCCGGCTGGGGAGAGAGAAATGAGGGGAGCGGCCCATTAGTATTTAAATTGATTTTCTGAATAAAAATAATTGTAGAAATTGATTCTTAAATTATGGACTAGCATCCAAGGTTGGAAAAATTTGTAAAAATTCCCAAAATTGCATCTTGGTCTTAGGAACATAATATAAATTTTTGAGACCATGAATTGAATTATTTCTCCAGATTCTATTTATTTAGGTAGTTATGACTTTATGAGAATTAAAATAAATCTTTTCTTAAAAATTCTGATTTTTCTGAATTTATTTTATTGCTCTAAAATTTGGGGTGTTATAGATATCGTCATATTATTCCTAGGTTAGATGATATGCTTGATGAACTAAGTGGCTTTGTGATGTTCTGAAAGGTGGACTTGCATAGTGGCTATCACCAGATAAGAATGAAATTGGGTGATGAATGGAAAACTGCGTTTAAAACAAAGTTTGGGTTGTATGAATGGTTGGTGATGCCTTTTGGGTTAACCAATGCGCCTAGCACATTCATGCGGCTCATGAATGAAGTTTTACACAACTATATTGGTCGATGTGTGGTAGTATACTTTGACGACATTCTCATTTACAACAAGTCGATTGGAGAACATCAAGAACATTTGCGCGTTGTTTTCATTGCTTTACTTAATGCATGTTTGTTTGGTAATATCGAGAAGTGCACATTTTGCACCGATCGAGTCTCTTTTCTTTGTTATGTTGTGACCTCGTAGGGTATTGAAGTCGATGAGACCAAGATAGAGGAGATCTAGAGTTGGTCGACTCTTAAAACGGTCACACAAGTAAAGAGTTTCCTCGGGTTGACAGGTTTCTACAAAAGATTTGTGTGCGACTTCAGCACCATCGCCTCCACGATGAATGAACTCACGAAGAAAGGCACCCCTTTTCCAATGGGGGAAGGCACATGAAGATGCCTTCAATTAGCTGAAGCAGATGTTGACCAATGCACCACTACTCCAACTGCCTAATTTCGGTAAGGTCTTCGAACTCGAGTGTGATGCTAGTGGAATCGGCATCGGCGGCGTCTTAGTACAAGGTAAGCTGATTGCCTACTTTAGTGAAAAAATGTATGGTCCTAGCTTGAACTACTCCACTTATGATAAGGAACTTTATGCTTTAGTTTGGTGATTACAAACATGGCAGCACTACTTATGGTCAAAAGAATTTATCATTCATTCTGAGCTAACCTGAACAAACGGCATGCCAAATGGGTATAATTCATCGAATCCTTCCCATACATCATTAAGCACAAGAAGGGAAAGGATAAATGTAATTGCTGATGCTTTATCCCACTGATACACTCTATTGTCTCAGCTTGATTATAGAATTTTTGGATTTGAGAAAATGAAGCAATTATATGCCACTGACCATGATTTCAAAGAACCTTTTGATCAATGCAAAGAAGGAAGAACTTGGCACAACTACACCATGACTTATGGGTTACTATATCGTGCTAACAAGTTGTGTGTCCCTACTAGCGCTCTTCGTCTTCTATTTTTGTAGGAATCACATGGTGGAGGATTAATGTGACATTTCGGTGTGAAGAAAATAGAGGATGTGCTGACTGCCCATTTCTATTGGCCTAGGCTCAAGCGTGACGTGGAGCGCTACGTAGTCCGATGCATCACGTGCAACAAAGCTAAGTCCCGTCGTAACCCCCATGGTTTATACATGCCCTTACCTGTCCCTAGTGTCCTATGTTGAGATATTTCTATGGATTTTATTTTGGGACTACCTAGAACTAAGAAGGGGAGGGATAGTGTCTTTGTCATTGTCGATACATTCTCCAAGATGGCACATTTCATTCCTTGTCACAAGAGCGACAATGCTACAATAGTTGTCTATTTGCTTTTCAGGGAAGTCATTCGCCTTCATGGTGTGCCACGCAAAATTGTATCCGATCGTGACATGAAGTTCCTCACCCACTTCTGGAGGATATTGTAGCACAAATTAGGAACCAAACTGTTGTTTTTGACTACATGCCATCCTTAAACAAATGGTCAAACCGAAGTGGTTAGTAGAACCTTATCTACGATGTTGACATCTGCTGAAAAATTGAATTTTGATGCTAAATCACATTATAAATTTGTCCTCCAAATGCATAAAACAACTAAGGACAAGATAGCGCGTATGAATGCAAAATACCAATTGTCGAGTAGAAAGGAGGTTATTTTTGAACTAGGCAATTTTGTATGGTTACATTTACGAAAAGAAAGATTCCCTGACTTGCGCAAATCTAAGTTGATGCCTCGAGTTGTAGGACCTTTTAAAGTCCTTGCAAAGATCAATGATAATGCATACAAGATTGAATTACCTATAGATTACGGCGTTAGCAACATTTTTAATGTTGCTGATTTGAAGCACTACTTGGGATACGAACTTGACGATGAGTCAAGGACGACTCCAATTCAAGAAGGGGAGGATGATGAGGACATCCCCAAGGCCTATATACCCACACTTGAGTACCAAGGACTGATGACTCATGCCTGAGTCTGACAACTCAATGATCAGGTGAACTTGCTCCTTGTTACGCAGACCAACTATCCTATGAGTGGATTATTCAGTTCCGATTATGAATGTATTATACTTAGGAACATGAGAAAAGACATGCTGGATCAGGCCGATTGCCGATTGTGACCTCCTTCAGCATCGGCCACCACTCGGATCACCAATGGCATCGGCTATTTAGTGGACACCGCCTCCATCAGCTTAAGCCATCAAATAGATCACCAACACCATCGACCAACCACCAACCATCACATGGACCACAAGCGGCAGTAGGCTCCGACCTCTATCGGCATCATCCATCAATCAGATCTCCATCAGCCATCGGCCGACTACAGATGACTTCGATCGAGCTCCACTCGGCAACTGACTTTGACACTCTATTGGCATCGGCCACTGTAGGACCGAAAGTAGCAACCAGAGGGGGGGTGAATGGGCGCCTAAAAATTCTTGCGAATCAATGGCCTTCTCCCATCACCCAACGCACCTCAACAATCAACCAGCAAAAATAAAAATAGTTCACAGGTTCAAAAATAATCTAGCCTAAAAACAACCAATGTTCTAATCGAAAAGACACCAACACCGTGCTTAAAGGCAGATTAACATATCATTCAAAACACGGGCATTTCATGCATCTTAAAAGTTAAACATTACAGGCATTAAAATCAAGTGCACATAAAAAGAGAAGAAAATTTACTGTTCAGATTTGTCTCATGTTCGATACTTGTTGAAGCCTGCTTCGAAAATGCAGTACCGAAGCATGTTGTGACCGTGTCGAAGTCTATGAGATGTTCATTGAAGTCTGCTTGGCGACGCTTATATCACGTGACTTCGGCGAAGCTTGCTGAACCCTCTGAAGTGCGCACGCTTCGGAAGCGAGGTCTGCGCCCAGATTCCCAAAACAAAATGGCCCTTCGGCACCGTACACAAGAAAGCAAAGATAAACTCCAGCGCATCAACGCTTGCTCAGTGTTGTACAGCTGCCGGCACAGAGTTCGCTGACTAGCTTTTCTTGGATGAACACAGCGGCCTTTGCATCTTGGGAGTCATGATTACTGCTGGCAAAAACAGCAGAGTACTGCTAGCGATGCGTGCTGCAGCAAAGCTGTGCGCAAGCTAGCGCCTAGGCCTAGCTAGCCTAAGCAGCAGGTTGTTGTGCCGCATACAAGCAGGAAGCAAAGCCAATGACCTAGCTGCAATCAAGCTGAAGTAGTACACACATAGAGCAGGAAATAAACAACGATTCAGTAGTAAAAAAACCGAACCAGCACACATAGAATAATATGGGAACGAAAATCAAGAAAGGAGATTAATTAGCAATGGAAATCGATGAACACAAATACTACTAGTCGTGACGTATGAGCAAAGAGATGTAAGCCACCTGCTGCAGCGCATTAAATCAAACATGGCTTCTGCATAACCTCGGGACATGTTCCTTTGTTTTGTCTACCTTCTAGTAAAAACCCATGTCGTGCACCTGAACCTCACAGGCTATGCCTGCAGCGCTACAAGCAAAGCTATAGCCTATGGCTGGCTTTGGCTGCCACTCCGGCTGCTGCGTTGCCTACGCTGTGTGCTCGAGCGGAGAAGCCTTTGAAAGTCACGTCGTCACACTGCAACTAGCTGACACAGTGTAGAGAAAAGAGGCTAGGGCAAGGAGATGATAGCAGACCTGGTTGGCGTCCGAGTGCTAGCGCGAGGATCAACAAGATGGTGCGAAGATCCTGGTTAGTGAAGCAGCATTTGGAGGAAAACCCATCGCTATGCACTCACGAAAATATCGATGGCGGAGCTCACGATGAAACAAGGATTGAACAGGGACATACTTGGGGAAAGCAAACTCTGATTTGTCATTAAGTGAGTTAACCCCAACCCTAGGGATTAGGGTCCTATTTATAGGCAGCCCAATAAATGGGAAAATGCAAAAATACCCCTAGGGTTTTTACAGACGCTGGAATAAAAAATGGAAAAGACCGAAATGCCCTTAGGATTTTTTTATAGACTCGACTGACAGACTGTGGGCCTAAAGGCAAAATAGTAAAAACCTAAATAAAGATAACTTGTCCTGATGCGGAGCTTTCGTAGCAGCTACGGCTTTGCCTCAGAAGAGTCAGATCCAAGATCAGCGGATAGTTTTGTGCCGAAAATGACAAAGCGTCCACCGTCTTCACACCGGGTACCCGGATTGGGCCGGCCCAATTCCACAGCTCCCTCAGCCCGGCAATCGCTCGACGCCCATGTACCTGAGTCAATCCCAGTCAACATCCCAGTGGATCCTCTGCTGCTCCTAGCCCATGTACCCGAATTGGGTCAGTCCGACTTCACGGCCCCTCTACCCAATAGTCGCTCGCTGCCCGTGTACCTGAGTCACATGCGGCCTAGACAGAGCAGGTCTTCTCTTCTCTTCGTGCCCTCTTTGACTTCCATTGACAATCACTCATCACATCTGGAGCCATGAGGCCCATGCTCTTCAACATGGCTCCTCAATCTCCCTCTTGATGAGTGCATTGTCAACACTTCTCTTCATCAGCTCTTCAGTACCTGTAAGCACATGTGGAAACACAAAAACAAAACACAAGAAAACAGAAAAGAAGAAAATAAAATAAAAGTTTAACCCTAATGACCAAAAGCCGAACAAAAGCAAGAAAGTGGTCATTATGGTTAACCAAAAGTAAAGACTCAAAATGAGTGAAATCTTAGAATTATTAACAAGGATATCCAAAGAGTAAAGGCAAAAGAGACTAAAACCCCGTGAAACAAATCCCAGAGAAAGCAAAAACTCCTCCTAAATTCTTCTAAAAGATCGAGTAACCCAAAAATTTCTCCCCCTTGTTGACAATTAGACTCATCAAGTGAGACTAAAATGCACTCTAAAAAGACACAAACTCAAACTCCCCTTGAAATGCAACTCCCCCTCAAAATATGCAATGAATTCAACTAGGGTGCAAGTGGTGTGTAAAAAGCATGCTTCTCAGATATGATTGACTACAATTACAACATCTAGCAGGTATAGCAAAAGACATACTATCTAAGACACATGGCATGATCAGTGCAGCAGATGATATCTAAAGAAAGTCATTTGCACGCATTTTCAATTTTTGCAAACAAAAAGCATCACCACATTTTCTAGTCGACAAGCAAGGTAAGGCATGAGATGCAAAAGCTAACTGATATCTACCAAGATAAGCATTGTCCAAAACAAAGTGCTCCAGCAAACTTGTTATCCTTTTTAAAGTTTAGGCTTTATCTTTTCCTTTTTCATTTTTGCTAGGGGTTGTTTGCATGTCAAACCTTATGCTAACTAACCAAGTCAAGCCTAGGCCAGAACTGGACCATCAGAAGCTTAAGAAATTGATCTTGGCATACATTGCATTGTCCTAGTTCATACCAAAGTGCTATGGTAAGCAGTCTAGAACAATGCAATGCGACAAAGCAAGCCAACCTGGATCTTTTCAAATTATTCACAAAAAGGGCATGGATTTTTCATTTTTTCTGATTTTTATCATTTTGATAGCACATTTATATGTTAAAGCATAAAGATGTCCAATTTGCATATCTGCATCTAAGTGAGGAACTAGCTACTAGGCATGTAAAAGATAGCAAAAACACTCATCCTACACATGCTAGTTACAAGAAGCAATGGTGATCATTTTTCAATTTTAAAGCTTAAAAGCCATGCATATGACAGATATCAGACATATCATGTGAACTGAAGCAAAGCATGATCATCGACAAGTAATCAAAAGAATATACTAGCTAGAGTAAGTAAAGCAGATCAATCATATAACATAAGCAAGCTCAAAGTGTGATATGTGAATATACATGATATGAACACACACAAAAAGACTCAAGAAAAGACTAAAGAAAAAAGAAAACTGACTCAAAATATCCTAAAAAGGATACACAACACCCAAATCCCCTCGCAAACGCTCAAAAGAAGACTGATCTAGGGGTTTGGTGAAAATGTCAGCCAACTGATGATGGGTATCAACATGAACAAGGTCAATGACACCTTTCTCATATTGATCCCTCAGAAAGTGAAAGGGCACATCAATGTGTTTGGTTTTTGAATGGAGACATGGGTTTTTCCCTACACTAATCGCGCTAGTGCTATCACAGAACAAAGGAACTCTGATAGGAAAGAACAACCCAAAATCTCGCAAAGTAGAAATCATCCAAACCAACTGTGAGCAGTAGCTACATACTCAGCCTTTGTGGTAGAAAGTGCAACTCCAAACTGCTTTCGACAAGACCAAGAGACGAGAGAAGAACCAAGAAACTGGCAAGTACCGGAAGTCGACTTGTGATCCAACCAGCACCCACCAAAGTCAGCGTCCGAAAAGCCAGATAAATCAAGAGACAATGATGCTGAATCATGAAGACCTAGATCGGGCGCATAGGTAAGGTACCTGAAAATGCGCTTGACAGCCTGCCAATGAGACGCACGTGATGAAAACTAGAAGCGCGCGCACAGTCCCACGGCAAACTGAATGTCTGGCCTTGTCGTCATCAAGTACATCAGCGATTCAATCATCCCTCAATACTCTCTCTCATTGACCTTGACACTGCTTTCGTCCTTGTCCAGTGAGGAGCCATGCTGAAGAGTGTGGGCCTCATGGCTACATATGTGATGAGTCATTGTCAATGGAAGTCAAAGAGGACTGAAGAGAAGAGAAGACCTTCTACATCTGGGCCACTTGTGACTCAGGTACACAGGCAGTGAGCGACTGTCGGGCAGAGGGGCCGCGAAGTCGGGCTGGCCCAATCTGGGTACATGGGCTAGGAGCAGCAGAGGATCCACTGGGCTGTTGACCAGGATTGACTCAGGTACACGGGCGACGAGCGATTGCCGGGCTGAGAGAGCTGCGGAATCGGGCCGGCCCAATCCGAGTACCTGGTGCAAAGTCGGTGGACGTTTTGTCAGTTTCAGCGCAAAACTGACGACCACTGATCTTGGATCGGACCGTCCTAGAGCGAAGTCGTAGTCGCTACGAAAGCTCCACTTCCGGATAAGTCATATGTAAATAGGAGTTTACTATTTTGTCCTTAGGCCCACAGTCAGTCAGTCGAGTCTGTAAAAATATCCTAAGGGCAGTTTGGTCTTTTCCATTTATTTCAGCGTCTGTAAAAAAACCCTAAGGGTCTGTTGGAATATTCCTAGGCTATTGGGCTGCCAATAAATAGGGCCCCAATCCCTAGGGTTAGGGTTACCCATTCTGTAATTCACTTTAATCCAGCAAAGAGGTTTGGGTCACTTTGTTCGTCTTTTCCATGGTCTTCTCCCTGTGCGCGCTGCCGCTGCTCATGGAAAGCAAACCAAGTCTGCAGTGTTAATCTCTCAGGTTTCTGATCGGTTTGGTTGCGTGTGTTTCTGTTTGATCTTTGGTTTTACGGCTGAAAATCTTTCTGCGCAACGTATCGATTTTCTACACGAACACTATTCGTTTTTGTCCTGTCTTTGAATCTTCTGCGCCTAGCTCCTGTAGCAGCAAGTAGTACCTTGCTTTGTTTAATTCGAGCATTTTGTTCTAGCTCTGAGCCTACAACTCAACCTATTTATTTTCATGTACGGTTGTGTCCAGCTAGCCTAGCACCTAGCGTTTGCATGTTAGGCTATTCTGGTTTTGGCTACAGCTAAGTTTTCTATTGGTATTTTCCTGACATGGCGTTCTGATCGAGAGAAGGGAGCTCGCACGTTTCTTGAAGGTTCTTGCAAAGGTTCAATCTCTGTTGTTAGTCTTTGTTCTAAGCCTTTCTGTTCAGTGTGCCGGGTTTTGGTCGAGCTTCGCTCATGGCTCTGAAGTCCATTCTTAGCCGGACTACTTCGGTTCGAAGCTAGACCCGGTTCAAAGGAATCTCGGTTTACTTCACTGTTCGAAGTCTGCTTCTGAACTGTTTTTGGCTGTCTGTTTAGACTAGCGAAGTTTTTGTGTGAGGTCTGGTTAGCGAAGCGTGCTTCGAAGCAGGCTTCGGTTAGTTTGCACTAAAGGCATCGAAGTCCTTGCGAGGGTAGACTTCGCCCGTGCGAAGTCCCTACAAAGACAGACTTCGACTTTTCTGTTTATCTTCGAAGTTTTTGTTTTCCCGTGTTATGCTTCGAATCTTCGAAGTGTGCTTTTTTGAAGCAGGCTTCGGCAGCATCATACTCCGGGTGTTTTTCTCATGTCCCCGATTCGAAGGTTACTTCGGTCTGTGTTTATTCTGACTTCGAAGTTCTCATCTGCATTCTTCGCACGACTGCTCCAAATCGACTTCAACTCCATCAACCTTCGCACAAGGGCTCTGAAGCCGGCTTCGACAACTGCAGGCTTCGCACCACACAGGCTTCGTCATGTTTCGAACAGGAGACAAATTTTGAACAATAACCTCTCATCTCTTTTTACGTGCACTCAAATTAATTGTTGTGATGATTTATTTCTATGAACCTTGATCTACCCATGTTTTAAATGATTTGTTAATCTGCCTATTAGCACTATGTTGTTGTCTTTTCGATTAGGACACCGGTTGTTGTTAGGCTAGATCTTTTGAGGCACTATTGATCTGCTCACCTTTCTTTGCTAAGTTAGTTGAGGTGCGTTGGGTGTTGGGAGCAGGCCATTGATTCGAAAGAATTTTTAGGCGCCCATTCACCCCCCCTCTGGTCGCTACATTTGGTCCTACAAGTGGTATTAGAGCCTGGTTAGGGTTTTTCCATACCTTAACCGGTTCTAAAACCCAATAGTGATCATGACGTCTCCTGGAAAGGTCCCGTCCTTGGAGGCTTATAGCTATAATTATTGGAAGACTCGCATGCGAGCCTGTTGGCGCAAATGTTACGCCAACAGGTTCTCGGTAATCAAGAACAGACAAACAGGAAATTTGTGTTTTAGGACTAGCTTGAGTCTCTGAAATGGATAATAGCTCAAGTGGTCCGAATGAGTGTAGATGAACAACTTATTTTGGATCCTTTTCACAAGGTACAATGGGGGGTATTTATAGGGAAAAAAGCATAAGGAAAAGACCTATTTACCCCTAAATTACAGCCGACATAGTAGAAACTATTCGGTATTATAAACAAGGTTATACACGATAAAGCACAGCAAGGTAGATGGATAAGCTGAACATCCAATCAATCATGTCCTTCTGCTTCGAGGCCTCCATCTTCCCTCCGGAGGGTTCTCTAGGACTTCGCACCATGGCACCCTCCGGTCGTAGCGACGTATGCTCCGAACAGCAGTCCGCCAGCTTTGGGGTCCTCACTCAGCCAACGAAGGGTTACTCTTTAAGTCTTGGAAATAGAGTAATTTCCCCCAACAGTAGCCCCTCGAATACGCCTTTCTGTAGTTAACCTGTTTTAGAAAGAAGGCAGTATACGAAAAGAACATTTCTAATTTCTGAGGCTTAAAGAGGATTTGAAGATGATGTGACTTAGCCCAGGATTTTGGACCCAATACTTTCGAACCTTCGCCTTCGAGTTCTTGATATAGTGAGAACGCTCACTGGGAAGTGAACGGTTTCAGAGTGTGAGCGTCGTGGAGACGGTTTTGGAGTACCCACGTCGTGGAAATGGTTCCAGAGAGCGAACGTCGTGGGGCGCCGTCAAAGTGACCGTTACGGCGCAAGTAGCCGTTACCTTCTGCAAAAAAGGTAACGGTCGATTTTTACAGCGGTTATACGCCGTTCCAATTACCAGACCCACTTGTCGGTGACGGAAGCCGAACCTGCAATGTGAAATCAACCGAAGAGTAGTACTGGTCGCGTGGTTATAAAAGGGGAAGGCGGAGATTAACCGAGATTTTTTACCGCATTCATCACCTGCGATTCACCTTTCCCCCAATCTTCCAAACTCTTGAACGTTCGAGCGCGATGGCAAGAACTAGCCACACCACCCCTGCAGCGGCCAACACCTTGGCGCAGAGGCAGGCGTGGGCCGCTTCGGCAGCAGCGGCAATGGCGGGGGCTCCGAGCGGTGCTTGGCCCAAGAATCCTCGGGCGCTCCGTCCGCCTTCCAAGAAGAAGATTGCTCAAAGCTTCATCATCGGCCAATCCTTGAGCACCGCCGAGTCCATTGAAGAAGCGGTGGACGGAAGGTTGGGCGCTGGGCTGAGGACTCGAGTCCCCGGGACGGAGTTGACTCCAAGGCCGAGGAGCGGAGAGGTGGTGGTCTTCGAAGCATTCTTCGAAGCAGGCCTGGGGCTGCCGGCCGTGGACTTCTTAGCAGAGGTGTTGGACTTGTTCCATATCACCCTGCCTCAACTGTCCCCAAACGCCATCGCCCGATTGGCCATCTTCGAATGGGCGCTCCGGGCGGAGGGGTGCGAAGGGCGCTCCGAAATCTTCGCCGCGACCCACGAAGCCATATGCCAACCGAAGCCACAAGACGGGCCAGGGGACTCCAAGGTGACGATAGCCTTCGGCAGCGTCAACTTCCAGCTGCGGAGGGAGCACGCCCTCCGCTTCCCTGCCAAGGCTATAAACGACAGGTGGTACACCAACTGGATACTTCGGTGGTTTTACGCCGAAGTCGGAGAGGACTCCCCCCTCGCTGGTCCTCTCCAGGAGATCTGGTACCGGAAGGAGGCGGACATCTCTCCGAACCCTAGCCTGCTCTCGACGAGGCTAGGGTTGCTTACATCAGTGGCTAGTCGTATGAGTATGCGCGACCTGGCTGAGGAGTTCGTCGCCCTTCGGATCCCTCCCCTCGGAGCCAACTGGCCGATTGTGTTCCCACAAGCTTCGGAGGGGGACCTCCGAAACTTAGGTAAACCTTGTCCTTGCTGCATCATATTTAAATGAAGAAATCAATTGTACTCATATTCTCATACCTTTTTCTTTCAGTGGCGCCACTGGCATTGGCTCCGGAGGACATAGTTCGGGCCACCGAACGAGTTCTCGGAGCCCCTTCGGTGGCCGAGAGGCAAAGAAGGTTGGAGCTGGTGGGGAGCTGGGAGCGATCCAACAGAGTGTGGAGAGCTCTCGGCATGGAGCCCCCAGCTCTTCCTGACTTCGCTCCGACCGGAGCAGTTGGCCGTAAGAGGAAAGCTGTTGCCGAGCCCTCCAAAAAGGCCGGCAAGCAGCCGCTTCGGCGGAAGAAGGTAGCGAAGCACCCTTCGGAGTTGGTGCCCGCCTTGTCTGTCTCGTCGCCGGGTGCGCAAAGCTCGGCCTCCGAAGAGGTAGAAGACTCCGACGGTCAGACAGCAGCGGCCTTTGAAGCCTACCTCTTGGGTGACGAAGATACAGGGGAAGTTCCTCCTCCCACCTCCGTCGGGGAGGTGGTGAGCGTGACTCCGACTGCTCCTGCTGCGCCCATCGTCGTTCAGGTGGAGTCGGACTCCCCTACTCCCAACTTGCCCGCACCTGAAGTGGTCCCTGCGGAGGCCGTGGCTCCGATGGAAAATGTTGAGGGCAGGACCTCGGGGGATGACTTCGCCGACATCCTCCAGATGTACGAAGCCTTGGAGGATCCAGCAATCCTTCCCCTCGAAGCTCCCGGAGGTTTTTTCCGAAGCTCCTTCCTTTTATACTCAATACCTGCTTGCTGTCTGTGAAAACATGCTTATTGATTTTGTTATTGAAATAGGTACCTCTTCGGGTGTTGATGCTTTGGTGGCGTCCGAAGCCCCTGCATCTTCGGAGGCTGTCCTCCGAGCGGATCCCTCCGGACCTCTGGATGCTCCGAATTTGGCGGCGGAGAATGTGTCCTTCGGGGCAAACGACGTGCTCGCCGGGACGGAGTTGGCGATGGAGGTCACTCCTGTAGTGGCCACCTCGACCACTGAGGTTGCCTCCGCCGCTGCGGTTCTGGTCGAAGAGGTGGTTGCCGATGGTCGGGGTACTCCTGCTTCGCCCTCGTTTGTGCCGGGGCGGGGTAAGAGTATTTCTAGCCTCGGCCTTCTTCCTGGCCAGGCTGCACCCTCCGTTGGCAATTCGGAGGACGAAGCTGCAGCGGATGACGCTCAAGCTCTGTCTTGGCTTCCTCTGTTGGCTCCGTTCCTGGAGCACCGGAGTGGCCTCCGAGGACTTATGGAGCCCCTGGCTGAGAGAAGCCAAGACATTGCCAATTCGGAGTTGATCTCCGTCTTGAGCGAGGCCAGGGCTTCGACACTCAACACGGCTCTCGAAAGGGTGCCCTTCAGGTATAAAAAAGACACCATAGCTACTTCGCATTAGTAGTTATAAATACTTTAGTACTTACTTAGTTCTTTTTGCAGCAATTTGTTCTTGCTAGAGCGGCAGCGACTTCCAACGATGTCGAAGTTAATCGACTTAAACGGAAGGTCACTACCCTCCAGACGGCTCTTAACGACTCCACCGGGAGATCCCTCAGGCTGGAGGAAGAAGTCTTGGAGGAACGGAGGGCTAGGGCGGCATCGGACGAAGCCCTCGGAGTCCTCCGTTCGTCTGCCCAGGAGGTCGAGGCCGAGCGCGTTGTCCTTCGAGCGGAGGTTGAAAGGCTTCGCCAAGAGGCCGCTACCTCAAGCGCGCAGCTGGTGGAGCTTCTGGGAGCTCTTAGCCAGGCGATGGCCCTCAAGAGTTCTTTGATGCTCCGGGTGGCCGAAGTGGGCGCGACTGCTGCGGGCCTAGATGCGGCGGAGAAGAAGAACTCCAGTACTGCGGATCGTACCTTGGAAGCTCTCCAGGGTACGCTGGAGTACTTCGGCACTATGTGCCCTTCTTCTTCTGCGGCAACCCACGAGCCCCTTGACCGGAAGCTGACGAGGATCCAGGTTGCTTCATCGCTGATGAAGAACTCCGGTATTCGGTACGGGGAAATCTCCGGACAGTGCGCTGGTATCGGGGTTCTTCGTCATCTTGAATCCCTTCAAATCCCCCTTGGCTCAGTCGGAGGTTCGTCTCCTGGAGGCTTCGCGGACGACGACTTGTTGCGGCCATCTTCGGAGGTGGCTTCGGCCTGGGAAGCCTTTCGGTCGACCTGGAAGACGAACCATAAGGCCGCAGCTAAGGCCTGGATTGACGAGGCCCACCGGCAGAAGCAAGCGCAAACGAAGCCACCACTTCCTGCTGCGCCAGCCCCTTCGGTTCCTGCTCCGCCGACCGACCCGCAGGTCTAACCGCTTAGGACTGCTATGTATATGAAGCCTTGTAAACCCTGCTTTTATTAATGAAAAAGTTATAAACGGGAACTTGTGTTGGGTGTTCTGCTCTTTTTTTTAGGTTTTGTCGTGCCCTTCGAGCTCTGACTTCAAACTTCTGGAGATTACCAACGAGCTCCGAAAGGAGTGGGCAAACCTCGAGGGTTTGAGGCCTTACCGCCGCTCGCGCTTTTCCGTTCCTCGCGGAGACGGGGGGAGATCACCCTTGAAGTTCGAAGGGACGTCTTAGCTTATATTAAAGAGGAAGAGAAGACGAAGGGGTCCTCGTCTTCCGAACCTATTGACTGGTCCGACTCGGAGTACCGAGCTGAAGACCCTGTGGAGGCTGACTCCGAAAGGCTCCTGACATTGGCTGAGCTTCAAGAGGAGCAGAGGAAACTGCGAGCCTCGAAGAAAAAGAGAAGTACCCGGACTAAAAGGACGACTTCGGCGGCTTCAAGCTCCGAAGGGCAAAGTAGCTCTAGGGGTCGAAAGGGTCTCCGGTTTTATTTAGGCTTAGACACAAATTTCTCTTGATGTATAATTATAATGATTTAATGTGAAATGCTTCGAAAGTATGCTGTGTGACTCGTACTTTCCGACCCCCCTTGTGGGTGGCGGAGCCTTTATCATAGAAAAGGGTTCACTAGGCACAATGACTGTCCGAATACCTGCATGCTTCGAACTTTGTACTTATCATTTGCTTTCGAAGACTAAAGATTTGCTCGTTGCCCTTTTTTTTAAAGTCTCTAGACTCTTGTACGGATCCTAACAAGCCGTAGACTGGGATCCGTAGGTTGGCCACCTTCGGCTCTTTTACAAATACTTCGCACCCGGAGGCTGAAAATTTGTTTTCTTTAAAGTCCTTAGACTCTTCTACGGATCCTAACAAGCCGGAGCTTGGAATCCGTAGGTTGGCCACCTTCGGCTCTTTTACAGATACTTCGCACCCGGAGGCTGAAAATCTGTTTTCTTTAAAGTCCTTAGACTCTTCTACGGATCCTAACAAGCCGGAGCCTGGAATCCGTAGGTTGGCCACCTTCGGCTCTTTTACAGATACTTCGCACCCGGAGGCTGAAAATCTGTTTTCTTTAAAGTCCTTAGACTCTTCTACGGATCCTAACAAGCCGGAGCTTGGAATCCGTAGGTTGGCCACCTTCGGATCTTTTACAGATACTTCGCACCCGGAGGCTGAAAATCTGTTTTCTTTAAAGTCCTTAGACTCTTGTACGGATCCTAACAAGCCGGAGCCTGGAATCCGTAGGTTGGCCACCCTTCGGCTCTTTTACAGATACTTCGCACCCGGAGGCTGAAAATCTGTTTTCTTTAAAGTCCTTAGACTCTTCTACGGATCCTAACATGCCGGAGCCTAGAATCCGTAGGTTGGCGGAGCCGCTGAACCAATGGTTCAAAGGCAGCCCCTTGGGTCTTGAGAAAAATGCTTGGCTCTACCAGCATCACCGTCCTCCCAATGCGTCCATCAGGAGTAAGGGATATTCGGAGAGCAAAACAGGTTTCAACCCTTATCTTTATTTATAGAAAGGAAAGTTCTACAAGCGATTACAAGGAGGCCCTAAGCATAATAGCGCTTAAGGTGCTCCGCATGCCATGCATGTTTCAACTCTTCCCCTTCTAAATTAGCTAATTTAAACGATCCGGGGCATCCTGAGCGTAAGATAACATATGGTCCTTCCCATTTGTTTCCTAGCTTCCCCGGAGCTATTACACTTCGCAATACTAGATGACCCGGCTTTAACTCACTTAATCTAACTTTCGGGTCATACCATGTTTTGGTGTAGTCCTGGTACTTAGTCAGGTTGGCGACAGCTCGAAGCCTTGTTTCTTCTGACAGATCTAGTGAAGTACTCCGGTCATCTTCGCCCCCGGGTTGAATTACGCGAAGCGACTCCCCTCTGAGCTCCGTAGGAGTCATGGCTTCATCTCCGAAGAGCAATCTGAATGGTGTGAAACCTGTCGATCTAGTTTGAGTGGTTCGGATGGACCATAAGATTTTAGGTAGTTCTTCGACCCATAGCCCCTTGGCCAATCCTACAATTCGGCGGTTTAACCCGGAGAGGATGTTCCCGTTGGCTCGCTCGACGGCTCCGTTGGACTGCGGATGTCGTACTGCTGCGAAGCATAGCTTAATGCCTATGATGAGGACATCACTTCACATGATACACACATGGAGCCTCCACCTACAATTCAACTACAAGGACCAATCACACGCGCCCGTGCCCGTCGCTTGAACCATGAGGTTAATTCGTTCCTTAGCAACTTTGATTATATTTGTTTGGATGGGATGCTACTGAATACTAGTGATATTTTGTTGCTTAGGAACATGGGAGATGGAATAGGAGAGTTGGAGTTGAAGACGGAGCCGCACGGATGATTTGAAGTCAAGAATTCGCTGGTTCGGACTACATCGACCACCATTCACCAAAATGGGCATAACTTCCTCATACGAAGTCCGATTGGCGCGTTCTTTGACTTTTTGGAAAGCTGAGGAGAAGACGGATCGTTTGCCGTTGGTTTCACCTCATTTTGAGTCTCGAGTCGTCCTGTTTATTGAAAACAGTACTGCGTGACAGAACTGGGCCATGTTGGCCCATAGTCTGAGTCTGTACGTCTTCTAGCCCACAGCCCATGTCTGTTCGCCTTCCACAGGCCGCCGCCCTATATATTCTCACGCCAGCCACCTCTAGGGTTAGGTTTTGCTTTGTTGCATCTACACTGTTGTGTTTAGATCCCGCCTCTTGCACCGGACCGATTGGCTGCTGCATTGGCGTTTGTGAAACCTCACCTTATCTTCGTTTGTCTGTGATTTGGCATTCGATTTGTATCCTTCCTGTTCTTGCTTGTGTTCTTGGGTTCGCTTGCAGGAATTAGCCTTCGTGGCGAGGTCAATCGCGTTCTGCGTGGTTGATAACCAACGGAGACAGTGGTGTAACGATTGCAAGGTTTTGATCCGCCGGACCGGAGCCTTGGATCGCCAACGTCGAGATTCTCCACCAACCCAAGTTTATCCTTTACCTAGCGGAAGATCGGGACCACTCCCCCATCAGTTGGTATCAGAGCTCAGTTTCCCGTTAGGTAATCTCGATCTGCTTTTGTTTTTACCCAGAGTCCAGAAAACCGCACCAAAAAAAAAATTCCCCACCGAGAACCCCATTGTGCCTTGCGATTTTAATTTCAGTTTTTAACTTTGTTGAGTTCGTGTTCTTGGTCGAGTCTTGTTGCTGGTTTAGTCATCCCTCTGTGTCGTTTCAGTAGTAGTTGTTCTTGTGTCTCAGAAAAAAAAATTCCCCACCGAAAAACCCCCCTTCCGCAACCCTATTTGTTTTCCACATCCAGTCTTTGTGACCCCCCTTCGGTAAAACATGCATAACTTTTTGCTCGTTTTCAGAAAAATCTGAAATTTTTTGAGCGTATTCCTGACCCAATTTGGAGGGATCCCTAACTGGTGATGCCGGTTAGCCCTCACCAAAATCGCCAAAAAAAATCAGGAAGATAAAGAAAAAATTGGACAAAGTTTTTGCTCGTCGTTCACCGAACTTGTTGAATTTCTGTGAGCCACATCCCACCTCAGTTGCAGGTGCCAATTTTTGTGGTTGTATCTCTTGTCATCCTTGTTCAAAAAAAAATAGAGTGAAAAAAAAAGAAGGAGAAAAAAAAATATATATATAAAAAAAAGAGAAGCAGTCGTGTTGTTGCTTGTCCGAACTCCTGTCCGAACTGTTGTCCAATCTGAGGCAGGCCTTGGCAGCTATTTGCTTGTCCGATCTCTTGTCCGAACTCTTGTCCGAACTGTTGTCCGATCTGAGGCAGGCCTTGGCAGCCTTTTGCTTGTCCGAACCCTTGTCCGATCTCTTGTCCGATCCCTTGTCCTATCTGTAGAGAACTGAATTTGGCCTGTTTTTGCTTCCATTTGATTTTTGGGCACATAGTTTCCCTCTTTTGCTTGAACTTTCACTTTGGGAGCACTAAGGTCAGCAACTTTGACGAGTACTAGAGAATACTTATTGAACTTGGTTTAACTGTATTACTATCGCTAATCCTTGCTACTCACTTTGCCTTCCAAGCTACACCTTTCTCTTGGTCGGGACAGGTTCATTCCTTGCAATTGCCACCACCCTCCACTTGGTTCATCACCTGTAGGCCGGTGACCTCACTGCGGCGTGGTAAGAACACTTGCAAGCGTGGGTAAGGTGCTTGACGGATTGCTTCCACCACACACCCAACACCCCACCGAGTTGTTTTCCACCAGGATTATTCTTTGTTGTTTTGTCTTTCACTAACATGGCAGATAACAGCGGCACCCCTCCATCTGATTTTAATGAATGTGTCTCACGACGTGCTCTACTAGAGTCTCAGCGGCAGACCCAACATTCCATCGAACGTCTCGCACGTACTGTGGCTGACCTAGTAGACCGGATGACTGCCTTGGAAACACGCTTGCCTGCTGCACGAGCCAACAATGAAGAGGAAGACGACCATATTGAAGAGGAAGACGACCTATCCTATGCCGGAAACAATGCCGTTGACCCTGACGAGGCTGCACGTCATCGCTTTCAGTTTAACCGTCAAGGTATGGGCGGCCACCGCAACCGCCCTCCACGAGGTAACAATGACAACCACAGGAACAATGATCCCTACTCTAAGGTAAAATTTTCAGTACCTCCTTTTGCTGGCACCTATGATCCAGATGCATATTTAGATTAGGAGATGTCAGTCGAACAAAAATTTAATGCTCACATGGTTCCTGCTATCCACCGCGTGCGCTTAGCTACTAGTGACTTCATTGGATATGCTCTTCTTTGGTGGACTGAAATAGTTCAGGTTGGCAATGAACCACAAACTTGGGATATGTTAAAATGGCAAATGCGTGGTAGATGGGTCCCTCCTTCATATAAACGTGATTTGAGAAAAAAATTGCAGCGCCTAAACCAAGGAAATAAATCGGTAGAGGAGTATTATCAGGAGTTGCAAATAGGTTGCATGCGTGCTGAAATTGAGGAGGACAATGAGGATAAAATGGCCCATTTTTATGGTGGTTTACGACGTGAAATTCAGGATATCATTGATTATAAAGAATACAATACTATCACTCGTCTTTTCCACCTTGCTATGCTTGCAG
>JAAALK010000285.1:63939037-63989459 GCA_019279435.1 Zizania palustris | reverse complement strand
TTCGAAGTGTGCTTTTTCGAAGCAGGCTTTGGCAGCATCATACTCTGGGTGTTTTTCTGCTGTCCCGATTCGAAGGTTACTTCGGTCTGTGTTTATTCTGACTTTGAAGTTCTCATCTGCATTCTTCGCACAACTGCTCCAAATCGACTTCAACTCCTTCAACCTTCGCACAAGGGCTCCGAAGCCGGCTTCGACAACTGCAGGCTTCGCACCACACAGGCTTTGTCAAGTTTCGAACAGGAGACAAATTTTGAACAGTAACCTGTCATGTCTTTTTACGTGCACTCAGATTAATTGTTGTGATGATTTATTTCTGTGAACCTTGATTTGCCCATGTTTTAAATGATTTGTTAATATGCCTATTAGAACTATGTTGGTGTCTTTTCGATTAGGACACCGGTTGTTGTTAGGCTAGATCTTTTGAGGCACTGTTGATCTGCTCACCTTTCTTTGCTAAGTCAGTTGAGGTGCGTTGGGTGTTGCGAGCAGGCCATTGATTCGAAAGAATTTTTTAGGCACCAATTCACCCCCCCCTCTGGTCGCTACTTTTGGCCCTACATCCAGGCCCCCAGATGTACCCATTGGGGTCATTTGAGGCTTCAGCTCTCCACCAAAGTCAAATTTCTTCAGCATGTCCCATGTGTACTTACTCTAATGGACGAAGATATTGTCCTTGATCTGCTTGATCTGGAGCCCTAGGAAATACTTGAGCTCACCCATGAGGCTCATCTCAAATTCACTGTGCATCTGCTCAGAAAACATGGACACAAGTGCATCAGTAGAACCACCAAAAATAATATCGTCCACGTAAATCTGAGCAATCAAGAAGTCTGAGCCATCTGTGAGCAAGAAAAGAGTTTTGTCCACAGAACCAAACACAAAGCCCTTCCCCAACAAAAACTGCTTCAACCGGTCATACCAAGCCCTGGGGGCTTGCTTTAAACCGTATAAAGATTTCTGCAGCTTAAAAACATGTCGAGGAAACTTAAGGTTCTCAAAACTGGGGGGCTGCCTAACATAGACGTCCTCATCTATGTACCCATTCATAAAATCACTCTTGACATCCATTTGAAAAAGCTTAAACCCCTTAGAAGTGGCAAAAGCTAAAAGAATACGAATGGACTCAAGGTGGGCAACAGGGGTGAAAGTCTCCTCAATGTCAATACCCTCTTTCTGGCAAAAACCCTGGGCAACTAGTCGAGCTTTGTTGCGCACCACAATCCCATCTTCACCTTGCTTGTTTTTGAACACCCACTTGGTGCCTATGGGGTTGCATCCGGGTGGCAGCTCAACCTGTGTCCAAACCCGATTGCGGACAAAGTTCTCAAGCTCTTCTTGCATAGCAGTTTATCCAATTCAAATCAGAAAGAGCATGAGAAACATCTCTAGGCTCAAAAGACGCAACAAACGCAGACTTAGTAAACACAGCAAGCGAGTCAACAAAAGAGCGCAAAGTTCTCTCAATAAGATCATCGATGATGAGCTCTGAGGGGTGATCACGCTGAACTGCTCGGGACATCAGGTTTTTATGTGGTGTATGGTGTATAGAATGAACCTCGAAGGGTTCTCACAGAGTGAGAGAGAATTTATACTAATTCATGCCTCCCTAGAGGGATAATAGCCCCTACATCTAGTTTATAGTGGATTTGGCATAGTTTTGCCTCTACTGAACAACCTGTCTACTACAAGGGCATTTCTATGCTTTTATAGGCATGCAGGCAAAATGAAAAGACGCAATTGCCCTCGACAAGACGTAGGCTTTATAGAGGTAAGAAGGGAAAATGGCTAGACTACTGTACATTTGACTTTACAGACGCGGTAGATAAACATCACTTATGGATTATGTATACGGCATACCAGGGGCGAGGGTCCCTGGTATGGATTTACACTTTAGCGATGCTTGTATATTTCTCTTGGTCCGTAGTACTTGCCGGAGGTCTTCAGTCAGAAGAGGACCCCAAAAAGGGCTCCGAAGTGAGCTCCGAAGCGACTCCCGAAGTGGGCTCCAAAATGCTCCAGAGAGGGCTTTGAAGGGGACCAGAGGGGTCCCAAAGGCTTGACTCCAGAGGGCTCCGGAAGAGTACCGAAGGCTTTGCTCCAGAGGGGACCCAAAGGGATCCCATAGGTTAGACTCCGAAGGGCTACGAAGGGGACCCAGAAGGGATCCTGGAGGTTAGACTCCGGAGGGCTCCAAAGGGGACTCGGGAGGGCTCCGGAGGCTTGACTCCGGAGGGGCAAGTCTTGGCTTTTCTTGGAGTTGACTTCATCGGAGGAAGCTGGAGCTCATCTTTTGGCTTCGCAAGTTGACAGGCTCTGGGCCCCAGGTCTTCAGAGGCTGACGTCATTTGGCTCCTGTTTAAGGGAAAACTAATTGCCCCAACACAGGTGAACTTCTTGACAATGAGAGCAAGCTCCTCATCATCTAGAGTGTCCACCTACTCTTTTGTGATATAGACATGTAATGACCCGGATTCTCACGAACCGCAATTCATTGAATATAAATGAAAAGTCATTATTACAAGACGCTCACAAACTGACAACGAAGTAAACGAAAGTAAAGTCAAGTACGTAGCTCATAGGCTACACTTATTACAACACAAATTCAAAGCGGAAGCAAATCTAAGCAGCTGCAGAACGTCTTGGCTACGGGGATCCGACTCCTCGACTGGGATGCTACTACTGAACTTCTTCTTCTTGATACACAGCATCTAAAAGAATTAACCCACGAGGGGTGAGTACAAAGTACTCAACAAGCCACAGACATGCAAATAATTATGGTTGTTGAACAAGGATGCATAAACTAGGCTCATTGCATAAAAAGCATGTTAAGTGTTGTTTAAACTTTAGTGAGCAGTGTTAAAGCTGTAATAAACATGCTGAAGTAAATAACAGTACTGACTTCCCACTATCTCGAGTTGCACACCTGTGCCCACTCGCACTTTCAAACCATCCTAAACATGACATGCAATTCACACTTCCAACACTGAAAGCTAACTGCGGAGAACATCACTGGGCTCGCCCATAACCATGGGCACGACTTTTCGAAAAGGTTATACTCTGATCAGAGGTGTAGTACTTTCCCCACAAGGCACTTATCCCTGCACACCGCAGTGTGTTACGAGGACCCAAGTCCTAGGAACGCATGCCAAAACCCTTCGCATGTCCGGCTCAGCAAGAGGACAACTTCACTAGGTTTCATCGACGCTCCACTGGGATCTCACTCATAACAGCTGAGTAGAACCTGATTGGTAGACGTGCGACCCCCATTAGTTCCTCGTCAGCACAAGCCATCACTAGGCAACTCCTGATAGATGGCCTTGTCTCCTCCGCTCGGTGCATCGAGCTGAACCGACCCATACTACAGATTAGGTCTTACCCATAGACTTGTGGTTAGCACGATAATGCTTTGCGACAAATCCCACCGATAGGTCCTTATAGTGCCCCGGGTACGACCACTAATGCCCTAGCTTGCACCCGGAACCCACCATGCACAATACCACATCGAATCCACATCACCTTCCACAACTTAGAATATCGACAAGACTAAGACAAATATATATATACAAAGGAGTATAAAGAATTTAACCTGACGACTAATAGTAACTGTAATTAAGCTAGCAAGTAATGCGCCTCGACCATATGTCGCTAACTATTAAGCGACGATGGCAACGAGGAGAATGTGATACAAACATGGCTTGGGTTTGCACTTCAGGGAGCAATACTATACATTAGCTAAATATATAAACGAGTGAACATGTTATCGCTAATGCAGTTATCAACCTATGGGTTATAGCGATTATTGCAAAAAAAGTAGGTTCGACATGATCAACTATGTCCACAAGAGGGTCAGTGACTTGGCTTGATCCTTGTAGCACTGGTACGGATCCTTGGCGGCGAGTGGTGGCTCTTCGTTAGCTTCTACCTCAACTACAACGCGCCGAAATAATACAATAATTAAGAAACAGTACAACAAGTCATGCAAGCAATACAAAATAATTACACCAGTACGTAGATCACAATTTTATAAACATACAGAAACTTGAATAGGCTGAAACGGAGCTAATTTGGATTTACTACGCATTTTACAACATTTACAGCAATTCTACCAAATTAAACCATAAAAACAATCGGCTACGGTCCACGGCGGACCAGTGGACCGGCGCACCCGCTCACTGGGTCAATGGTGGACCACAGACCACGCGCCAGGTGGGTTCACGGTGCACCGGGAGCACGATGAACATGCGTGCCCTGTGCCATGGGCCAGGCAGAGCCGGACCATTGGATTGAGATCCAACGGCTGAGACTGCATCTGGCACAGAGGCGGCACAGGGAGCGCCCAGGGGACCTTCTTCCCTGGCTCCGGCCAACGGCGGCAAGCAGCGGTGATGGCGAGCGGTGGCCCTAAGCCCTAGATATCTACAAAAACGGAAAGAGCGTGGGGAGAGGAACAAGAGGATACCTAGGGCAGCGAGGTCCGGGGCGGGAGACGGCCGGCGGCGAGCTCGGGGCGGCGGCGGCTTCGGATGGACGGCGGCGAGGAGCTTTCGGTGGCGGGGAGGCTAAAGGAAGGCGATGCCGGGGACCGGTGGGGACGACGTAGCTAGCGCTGTGGACGGCGACGGTGGAGACGGTCACCGACAGCGGCAGCGCGTGACTGGAGGCGACAATGGCAGGGGAATGCTTCGGCAAAATTTGCGAGAGAGGGAGAACGGTTGCGGAAAATTGCTTCGGGGGCGGATGCAGTGCAATAAAAGGGAGCAGGAGGAGGCGGGGGCGTGGGCTCTAGGACGTGGGGGCGGTGCCGGGTTCGCCAGAGAGACGGTTGCGGTAGGGAGGGGAGAGAAAAGGGGGCACCGGCGGGTGAAGGCGGTGGGGGCTGACAGGCGGGGCCAGGCGGCAGGGGCTGGAGGGCACGCTGGCATGTGGGGCTGGGCGGCCAGAGAGAGGGAAGAGGGTGGCCAGCGTGTAGGGTGGCGCCGACATGCGGGCCCCGCGTGGCAGAGAGAGGGGAGGGGAAAGCGGGCTGCGGGCTGGCTTTGGCCGAAAAGGAGGGCGCGGCCCACTAAGAAATAAATGCTTTTTCGAATAAAATAAATCCAGAAAATAATTTTGAAGTTTAAAATTTGAATTTGAATTCGAAAAATTCCAAAATAATTTTATAAAATACCTTAAGGCTATAGGACCTTTACAAAATTATTTAATTCCGAAATTCAGCAGTTTTAGCTAATGGTTTTAAGTTGTAAAGCCTTTCTTCCTTTAAATAAATTTGAAATTTGAAATTCGGTTTGAAAATACGGTTTCAACGGTTTGAAAAATATGGGTGTTACAAACCTACCCCCCTTACAAAGAATCTCATCCTCGAGATTCAAAACGACCTCGAACAACTTGGGATGCGAAGCCTTCAACTCATCTTTCTTTTCCCACGTCGCTTCTTCGGGCGAATGGTTACTCCACTGAACTTTGCAGAACTTGATAACCCCGCTCCTTGTAACCCGCTCATTGGTATCCAGAATGCGGATAGGCTTCTCCACATAAGTTAGATCCTCTTGTATCTCTAACTGCTAATGATCGGCTTGCTCAATAGGCACTCAGAGACACTTCTTCAACTGCGAGACATGAAACACATTGTGCACACCAGACAATGACGCTGGTAGCTCAAGCTCATAGGCAACCTCTCCTCGGCGATGGGTAACCAAGAACGGCCCAACGAAGCGAGGTGCGAGCTTGCCTCTCATGTTAAACCTTTGAGTACCACAAAACGGGGTGACTCGGAGATAAACATGGTCTCCTTCTTTGAATGACAAATCTCGGCGACGAACATCGGCATAACTCTTTTGACGAGACTGAGTTATCTTCAACCTGTCCTGAATAACCTTGACTTTGGCTTCAGCTTCACGGAGGATATCTGTCCCAAAAACATGACTTTCTCCGGTTTGATCCCAAAGCAGAGGGGTTCTGCACTTGCGACCATACAGAGCTTCAAACGGCAACATCTGCAGACTGGCCTGATAACTGTTGTTGTAG
Source organism: Zizania palustris (assembly GCA_019279435.1). NCBI lineage: Eukaryota > Viridiplantae > Streptophyta > Magnoliopsida > Poales > Poaceae > Zizania > Zizania palustris. The sequence continues at coordinate 63,983,435 of JAAALK010000285.1, read as the reverse complement.
GAAAACTCGGCATACGGCAAATTTTTATCCCAAGAACCTCCAAAATCTAAGGCACAAGCTCTCAACATATCTTCGAGAATCTGATTAACTCTTTCTGTCTGACCATCTGTCTGAGGGTGATACGCTGTACTAAAATTCAGCCTGGTACCAAGCTCTTCTTGCAGATTCTTCCTAGAACTTTGAAGTAAATTGACTTCCTCTGTCTGAAACGATCTTCCTTGGAACACCGTGCAAACACACTATCCGGGCCATGTACAATTATGGCAACTTCAGACCACTATAAGTTGTCTTGAATGCTATAAAGTGAGCTACTTTAGTCAAACGATCAATGACCACCCATATCGAGTCATTACCTGCTTGAGTTCTGGGAAGACCGGTAATAAAGTCCATACCGACTTCTTCCCCCTTCCACTCGGGAACCTTAAGAGGCTGTAACAGTCCTACTGGCCTTTGGTGTTCTGCTTTGACCCACTGACAAGTATCACACATCGCCACATACTCAGCGATCTCTTTTTTCATACTGACCCACCAATACTTCTCTTTTAAGTCCTGATACATCTTCGTACTTCTAGGATGGATAGAGTACAAGGTATCATGGGCTTCCTTTAGAATAATGGTCTTCAACTCTGGCTTATCTGGCACACAGAGATGATTCCCAAACCAAACTGTTCCCATTTCATCTTCCGAGAAACCAGGGGCTTTCCCTTTCCTCATGTTCTTGTTTATATCTTCCATATCTGGATCTTCCTTCTGAGCTTCACGAATCCGATCTTCGAGAGCTGGTTTTGCCTCGAGCGTAGTAAGGTATGCTCGGGTTGTGATTCCCAGATTCAATCTTTCCATCTCTCGACACAACATAGGGGCTCTGTCTTGGAGAATTATGGCGTTGCAATACCCTTTTCGACTCAGTGCATCTGCCACTACATTAGCTTTGCCTGGATGATAGTGAATTCCCATGTCATAATCTTTAATCAAGTCTAGCCATCTTCTTTGCCTAAGGTTCAGATCTGGCTATGTGAATATATACTTCAGACTCTTGTGATCAGTGAACACTTCACATCTGTTGCCGATGAGGTAATGCCTCCAAATCTTTAAAGCATGCACTACGGCTGCTAGCTCTAGATCATGAGTAGGATAATTCATCTCATGAGGGCGAAGCTGCCGTGAGGCATAAGATACCACCTTTCCATCTTGCATTAATACACATCCTAGTCCTTGACGAGACGCATCACAATACACATGAAAATCTCTTCGAATATCTGGCAGAGTCAACACTGGTGCTGAGACTAACTTTTTCTTCAAGGTACGAAAACTCTCTTCACATTCTGGTATCCACTTGAACTTGGTGTCCTTCTGAAGCAATCTGGTCATGGGCTTGGCAATCTTGGAGAAGTTCTCGATGAATCGACGGTAATAGCCCGCCAATCGAAGAAAACTATGAATCTCCGGAACTGATGTAGGCTGCAACCAATCTGTCACTGCTTCAACGGTATTAGGATCCACTGCTATCCCTTTATCTGATATGATGTGTCCCAGAAACTTCACTTCAGATGTCCAAACCTCACACTTGCTGTACTTGGCGTATAGCTGATTCTCTCTTAGCTTCGTCAGAGATAGACGTAGGTGCTCTTCATGTTCTTCCGTGGTCTTGGAGTAAATGAGGATATCATCGATGAACACCACAATGAACTTGTCCAAACAGTCCATGAAGACATTATTCATCATGTTCATAAAGAATGATGGAGCATTAGTAAGTCCAAACGACATCACTGTACACTCATACAGACCATACATCGATGTGAAAGCAGTCTTCGGGATATCTTCCTCTCTGATTCTCAACTGATGGTAACCTGATCGGAGATCAATCTTAGAGAATACTGAAGCGCCTCTCAACTTATCAAACAGATCATCAATGCGAGGCAACGGATACTTGTTCTTGATAGTGACTTCATTCAAAGCCCTATAGTCGACACACATTCTCTTTGTCTTGTCCTTCCTCATTGCAAAGATTACCGGTGCTCCCTATGGGGAAGTACTCAGCCTGATTTACCCTTTTTGCTCGAGATCTTCAATATTCTTCTTCACCTCCACTAGCTCATTAGCGGCCATTCTGTACGAGCGATTTGAGATGGGAGTGGTTCCTGGCACAAGGTCAATTTTGAACTCGATGTCTCTTTTCGGCGGCATCCCCAGCAGATCTTCAAGAAAAACATCCATGAACTCTTTGACAACACGTACCTCCTCCAAGGCTATCTGGTTCACCATTGGAGTCTCGATTCTTTTCCCTACCATCTTGAAGGTGACGACGAGTCCATCTTCATTGGTTAGGGTAACTTCTCTACTTGCACAATCAATCATTCCCTTGTGTTTAACCAGCCAGTTCATCCCTAGGATGACATATAAGCCTTTGCATTCTATTAGAACAGGGTCTACCCAAAATCCTACCCCTTGAATCTCTATTAGCACCCTTGGGCTAAATAGGTCAGTCGGGGTCTGTTTGCCAGGAGTGGCTATAAGCGTAGGCTTAGGTAGTAGCAAAGTTTTCAAATCATGCATCTTTACAAACAATGCAGATATGAACGAGTGTGTTGCCCCAGAATCAAATAAAACAACTGAAGATACTGAGTTAACATGAAACATACCCAATACCACTTCTGGTGCCTCCTGAGCTTCTTCTGCAATAATATGGTTCACCCTGGCACAAACCACTTGATTGGCAGGAGCTTGAGCAGGTGCTTGGGGTCGCTTTGGGTGAGGGCAAGCTAAAGAATAATGGCCCACTTGACGGCAATTGTAACAGACCACTGGCTTCCCAAACTTGTCTTTCAGTACATCTGCCTTCTGAGCTGGTGCCTGAGCTGAACTCTGAGTTGATGGGTTAGCTGGACGGGATGCTACCGAACTGGGGCCACTTATAGTTGAGGGCCGGTAAACTGGTCGAGGCTGATAGCTTGGCACTGAGGGAGCTGGTGCCATCTGGGCCTCTCATTGTTGTTTGGTGGGAAATGATAGACAACCATCTTGCGCTTCTTATTCTCAACTCTGTTCTGCTCTGATTCTTGAATAATGGCTCGGTTAACTAGCGTCTAGAAGTCAGCATGATCAGTGGCCAGCAACAGAGGCTTCAACTCATCCTTGATACCTCTAAGGAACTTCTCCTGCTTCTGTGCATCAGTATGGACATCTTCTGGAGCATATCGTGCCAGACGATTAAATTGATGCAAATATTCAGTAACAGAACGACTGCCCTGCTACAGATCTCTGAACTCTTGCTTCTTCAGTGCTATCAATCCGGACGGTATGTGCGTAGCCCGGAACATCGCAGTGAACTTAGCCCAGGTAACAACATGATTAACCAGCTGAGCCTCTTGGAAGTTATACCACCACTCAGCGGCGGGTCCATGCAGCTGGTGGGTGCCGAACGCCACACGCTCCTGATCGGTACACGGAAACAACTACAGCTTCTTAGTGATAGTGCGGAGCCAATCACCTGCCTCCATGGGATTAGTAGTGATGGAGAAGGTGGGTGGCCTGACCCGCAGAAACTCTGACAACTGCGAAGCCGGCACCGGTGTGGGGGGTGGGACCGGGGCTGGCGCAGGCATAGGTGCTGGTGCTGGCACTAGTGCTAGTGCTGGTGCTGGTGCAGGAGCCTGACACTCTCTCGCTGACAACTGCCGCTCGAGTTGCTCAAGCTTCTCCTGATGCCGCTGCATCTGTGACATAAGAGCAGCCATCATGCTATTCTGATTAACCATAACCTCAGGAAAAGTGGGATGGATCAGTGCAGGCATTGGTACAGCCTGGCGAGGCCCTGTGGCGCCCCAGCTGGGCCCACCCAAGCTTCTCATAATTCTATTGGCCTGAGTCTCGGCTGCCTGTTGGTGATCTTCAGTAGCTGGCTGACTAGCTCTGGCATTGCTAGCCTCGGGATTGCCACTCGGGTTGGAAGACATCTGTAAGAAGATAAGCGGACCAACCCAAGAGTATAACGCGAGAACTTAGAATAAGAGTGAAAAGGTTTTAATAACGAACTAGCATGTCCTTGGCACTAGTTGCCAAACACGCACGCTACAAGCAAACACAAAAGAAAGCACACTAACAAACAATCTAACAAACAAGACTGACAACTACGGAAGCTAGCATTCTAAGGCTCCACCTGCATCTCACTCACAATGACATGCTACAAAAATTTTGAAGTTTGGAGAGGCGCTAGAACAGAATAAAACAACATTAGGCAAGAAGTTTAAACAAAACGACCCAAGTAAATAGGTTTAGAAGATTTTAAATAGTTCCTATCGATGGTCTAGGGGGCTTCCTACAGTCGAGTCAGCTCTGATACCATCTTGTAATGACCCGGGTTCTCACGAACTGTAATTCATTGAATATAAATGAAAAGTCATTATTACAAGACGCTCACAAGCTGACAACGAAGTAAACAAAAGTAATGTCAAGTACGTAGCTCATAGGCTACACTTATTACAACACATTCAAAGCGGAAGCAAATCTAAGCAGCTATAGAACGTCTTGGCTCTGGGGATCCGACTCCTCGACTGGGACGCTACTCCTAGACTTCTTCTTCTTGATACACAACATCTAAAAGAATTAACCAACGAGGGGTGAGTACAAAGTACACAACAAGCCACGGACATGCAAATAATTATGGTTGTTGAACAAGGATGCAAAAACTAGGCTCATTGCGTAAAAAGCATGCTAAGTGTTGTTTAAACTTTAGTGAGCAGTGTTAAAGCAGTAATAAACATGCTGAAGTAAATAACAGTACTGACTTCCCACTATCTCGAGTTGCACACCTGTGCCCACTCGCTCTTTCAAACCATCCTAAACATGACATGCAATTCACACTTCCAACACTGAAAGCTAACTGCGAAGAACATCACTGGGCTCTCCCATAACCGTGGGCATGGCTTTTCGAAAAGGTTATACTCTGATCAGAGGTGTACTACTTTCCCCAAAAGGCACTTATCCCTGCACACCGCAGTGTGTTACGAGGACCCATGTCCTAGGAACGCATGCCAAAACCCTTCGCATGTCCGGCTCAGCAAGAGGACAACCTCACTAGGTTTCATCGACGCTCCACTGGGATCTCACTCATAACAACTGAGTAGAACCCGATTGGTAGACGTGCGACCCCCATTAGTGCCTCGTCAGCACAAGCCATCACTAGGCAACTCCTGGTAGATGGTCTTGTCTCCTCCGCTCGGTGCATCGAGCTGAACCGACCCATACTACAGATTAGGTCTTACCCATAGACTTGTGGTTAGCATGACAATGCTTTGTGACAGATCCCGCAGACCGGTCCTTATAGTGCCCCGGGTGCGACCACCAATGCCCTAGCTTGCACCCGTAACCCACCATGCACAATACCACATCGAATCCACATCGCCTTCCACAACTCAGAATATCGACGAGACTAAGACATATATATATCCAAAGGAGTATAAAGAATTTAATCTGATGACTAATAGTAACTGTAATTAAGCTAGCAAGTAATGCGCCTCGACCATATGGCGCTAACTATTAAGCGATGATGGCGACAAGGAGAATGTGATACAAACATGGCTTGGGTTTGCACTTCAGGGAGCAATACTATACATTAGCTAAATATATAAACGACTGAACATGTTATCGGTAATGCAGTTATCAACCTATGGGTTATAGCGATTATTGCAAAAAAAAGTAGGTTCGACATGATCAACTATGTCCACAAGAGGGTCCGGTGACTTGCCTTGATCCTCGTAGCATTGGTATGGATCCTCGGCGGCGAGTGGTGGCTCTTCGTTAGTTTCGACCTCAACTAGAACGCGTCGAAATAATACAATAATTAAGAAACAGTACAACAAGTCATGCAAGCAGTACAAAATAATTACACCAGTACGTAGAGCACAATTTTATAAACATACAGAAACTTGAATGGGCTCAAACGGAGTGAGAAACCAAGGGTGGTTTCGGTGTTTGTGATGAGTGATTGACAGGATTATTTACCCTCTGTTCGAAGGGTACCTCCGAAGGGGCTTCGGAGGTGGTACCTCCGAAGGGTGTTCGGAGGTGTGTCACCGGAGTGTGTTCGGTGTTTGCTTGCTGCAGCTGTGCAGCGGAGTGTGCCTGTCGGAGGGGTCCGGCAGTACACGATGACAGGGTTCGTACCGATGGCTTCGGTACTTTGGGAGGTACACCGGAGTGTGTGCCGGAAGTTGCTAACCCGGAGAGGTCTCCGGAGTACTGGATACACTTGTTTGCTTGTCGGTGGTGCGCAGGGACTTCGGAGGCGACGGACAAGGTTCGAGCCAGGTGAACCTGGGTCAAGCGGGTGGCTTGATGCCAGGGGAGCGGGGAGCTCCGTCACGGTGGCTGCGAAGGTGGTCCGGGTCGGTCCTCGGGTCGAGGCGTGCCAGGTGAAGGCAGAGAGTGCGGAGCGTGGCTCCGGCTGAAGGTACTCCGAGACAAAGTCCTCGGAGGTGAGGCACTTCGAAGGTACTCCGAATGGAGTGACTTCGGAGTTGGTGGAACAAGTCCTCTGCGGAGGCAAGGAGTTCGAAGTGTGCTCCGGAGGGAGACACTCGAAGGTACCCGACGAAGGTCTCAGAAGTCGAGGCGCATCGAAGGCATGGTCCGGGTGAGGCTCGTCGTGGAGTGTGCTCGGGGAGAGGGACTGCGACGGAGTGCTCATGGAATGCTTCATGCGGAGGCCTTGGACGAAGGAGGGACTTCGAAGGGTGGAACTCCGAAGGTGGGGGCTTCGGAGTGAGGATGTCTTGTGGTGCTTCGGCCATGCATGGCTTCGGTACACGGACGGACGGTGTTCGAGCTCGGAGTAGCTGCGAAGCCGTGGTGATCCACTCCGGAGGTGGTGGTGCGAAGGCCCAAAGGCTTTGACGGCTTCGGCTTAAAACCGTCACTGTATCGAAGGACTTCTTCGGCGGAGCGAAGGCCATCAGGCTGCAGGCTTCTCGCCGAAGCTACCGCATCCTCCGGTGCGAAGGGAGGTTCCAGAAGTCAACACTGTAAAGGTTGACACTGTCTGTTCTGAAAAAGGCTGACACTGTCCCCTCTGCAGCTGACAGAGAAGCCTCCAAAATAAAGGTGGACTACCTTTTGTACCCCTTAGTTCTGTAGAGACAAAATGGATGTAAACCCTAGGGGTAAAGTAGTCACTTCCTTAGGATGAAGCCGTGGGCTATAAATATGGGGGCTCGGTAGGTAACATTTAACACTTTGAGCATTTACTGTTGAGCTCCTGTAGACAGACCTCGCTGTATTCATTCTGAGTTCAATTTATTTCAGTGTTCCTTGTTCAAGCGGCGAAGCCCTGTTTTTCTTGTGCTTTTTGCTTGAGCTCGCTTTGCATACTTCGCTAGTTTAGTGCACCGAAGCCTGTTGAGGCGAAGGTTGTTTTTCGTGCGAGGTGTGCTTTGTCAGTAAGTATTCGCTCTGTGTAACAGGAGGTGTAACCTCGCTGCTTACTAGCGTAGCCCTGACCGAGGCCCGTTTTGCTTCTTGTGTCGAAGCCTTTAGCATAGTCCGTTTTGTGTGCGTGTAGACCTTCGCGTACGAAGCCCAGCACCAGTTGCTGTCGCCAAGTACTTGGTCGAAGTCCTCAGAGGGCTGTCCACTCTTGCGAAGGGTGAAGTGCGAAGCCTGCTCGAAGCACCTCGTGTGCGGAGCCTGCACTGACTTAGCAGAGTAGATTTTCGAGGGTTGTTAGTGGAGCGAAGTCTTCTTGGCTTCGAACTTTTGCTCCTGCGAAGCCTGTGTTCGGAGCTGTCGAAGTACCTCCGAACCAGACCTTCGAAGGATGTGTTCGAAGCCTGTTCCGCAGAAGACAGAACAGACCCGAAGGCTAAGTTTTTAGCCCGAATTTTTAAAAGCTCCCATTCACCCCCCCTCTGGTCGCCGTTTCCGGTCCAACAATTGGTATCAGAGCAGGTTAAGATCACCAGTTGACCTTAACCGGTTTTGTGATCTGTTGGCGACATGGATAGAGGCAGTAAAATTCCTCTGTTCGATGGGACAGATTTTGCATACTGGAAGGTGCGCATGGAGGCTTACTTGTTAAGCCAAGGAAATGCAATTTGGGAGATTGTGGACTCACAATACTCCATCCCTGATACCCGCACCACTCAAACCGAAAAAGATCAGTATATTGCCAACTCGAAGGCAAGGAACATTCTGTTCATTGGTTTGAGTCGGAGTGAGTTTGATAGGGTGCAGCACCTTAGGACTGCTAGGGAGATTTGGACAACACTCACTGTCTTTCATGAGGGCTCTGCTCAGATCAAGGCCAGGCGCCAAAGCACCTACAATCAACAGTATCAGCTGTTTGTGCAGGCACCTGGTGAATCTGTAGATGCCATGTTTTCTCGCTTTGACGCGATAGTGAGTAACTTGCGATCCAACGGGACGCTTGCTTACAGTGATCACGATAGGGCTATCAAGCTTCTCTATGCTCTTGACCGTAGCATATGGGAAGTGAAGATATCCAGCATTGAGGAGTCCACAGGCTATGACACTCTAACCTGTGACGAACTCTTTAGCAAGCTGAAGTCCACAGAGATTGCCAAGGCATCTCTTGCTGTGCACAGAAGCTCTTTGCCACAGCCATTGGCATTGGTTTCTAGCACAAGCCGTGGCACCACTGCAGAACCAAGCACATCAGGCACTTGTGTTCTTGCAGATGGTTTTGCTTTGTCCTCCCTGGTCTCCGTCACAAAGGAGCAGGTGGACACTCTAGCTGATGATGAGCTTGCTCTCATTGCCCGGAGGTTCACCCGCTTTCATCATGAGAGACGGGATCAGAGGAGAAGTGGTTTTAGTGGCTGCTATGAATGTGGCGACACCTCTCACATTAAGGCCAATTGCCCCAAGGTCAAGAAGAGAGATGAGAGTGAGCGCCCCAAATTCCACAAAAAGGAGAGGAAGCCCTTTGTGAAGGGCAAGCGCGGCAAGATGGCTAAGAAAGTAGCCAAGGCCGCTTCCAGAGCCTTTGTTGCTGCTCTCAGCGACATCGACACATCCTGAACTGAGGAGTCGAGCTCTGAGGAGGAGGAGTCCCCAAGGAAGGAGGACAAAAAGGACAAGAAGGGACGTGACTTCACCGGCCTTTGCTTCATGGCCGACAGCGATCACAGCGGCGATGAGCTTGACTCATCTGAGGTAAACCTATCATCTGACCAGCTTCTAATTAAATTAGATGAGCTAAATGAAGTAGTGCTTGGTCAGGATAGATTACTTGTGCAAGCCGCTAGAGAAAGAAAAGACCTTAGACTTAGGCTAGAAAATGTATCTACTGAATATGCCATGCTTAAGTCTAAATTTGATGATGCTGAATGTGAATCATGTTCTGTTGTCATGAGTGAGCTTGCTCAGTTGCGTTCTGTTCATGCTCAAACTCTTTCTGAGCTTGAGACTGCACAGAAGCAGCTTTTGGAGGTGGATTCTAGACCTCATGAAATTATTGATTGCATGAACTGCTCTTTATTGCGCGATAGCATTAATTTACGTGATAAGCATGTTCATGATCTAGAGGCTAGATTGGAGAGGGCCGGTAGTTCTAAGGATGTGCAACCTGTTTGTGACACTTGCATTACCCTTAAGGACCAGCTAGGCACTGTTAGAGAGCGAGCTGAGAACCTCATGTCAGAAAATGAATACCTTCTTTCTGTGGTGAACAAATGCACTGAGGGGAAGGGTAGGATGGATTTGCTCTTGGCCAAGACCAAGTTGTGTGCTGACAGAGCCGGGGTAGCTCTAGGTTTGGATTTTGAGAGGATAGCTTCAGACAGTAAGACCAAAACTGTTTTCACCTCTCCCACCACCCTAGAGAAAGAGAGAGCTCTGTTGGACACCCCATCAGCCAAAAAGCCTACCCATCCACCAAAGAAAACCACTCCTCCTACCAAGAAAATCCTCCCAAGAAAACCACTCAAAAGAAACCCAAGGAGCCTGTGAGAGTTGCTCCTATGACCCATGAGAGTGCCCCCAGGAGAGTGTTTCACTGTTCTTATTGTCAGAGGGCGGGTCATTTGATTGGTTTCTGTTTCCGTCGCATCAAGGATGAGCGACGTGCACAGGCGATGAGCTATCAGGACATGCATTACCCATCTTTAGGTGTGCATGAGTCTGAGTATTACTCTCGTCCTGTTTTTGAGGCTCCTCGTGCTTCTCGGAGAGGTTTTGCTCCTCGAGGTGTTCACCATGTTCCATATGGTGGTAGACCTCGGGTGAGTAGCTTTGTACCTCGTCAGAGTAGGAGACCTCGACATGCTTTGCGTTCTTTGCATGTAGGTAGACCTCGCACTTTGCATCATTCTGATTTTTATGTGCGTAGACCGTCTACTTTTACTGTGCCTACTACTCGTGTCACTCAGTGCTGGATGCCTCGTCATTATTTTACTCACCCCAGCACTGAGCGATCGAGGCGTTCTTATCATGTGTAGGCGACAGGTCGAGGCTTGGAGGGCACGTGGATCATGGACTCCGGTTGTTCGCGCCACATGACCGGAGATGCAGCTTGGTTCTCCAGCCTCACAACAACCAAGCAAAGGGAACATATCACCTTCGGAAACAATCGAAGGAGTAGAGTGAAAGGTAAAGGTGTGGTAAGAATTAACTCGAATTTCACTCTCAAAGATGTTGCTTTGGTTGAGAACCTGGGATACAATTTGCTGTCTGTATCTCAGTTGCTTGATGAGGGCTTCGAAGTGCGATTTCATCGCGATACTTCGCAAGTGCTCAATTCTGATGGCGTTGTTGTGTGTAAGATCTTTAGGGTTGGGAGAGTTTTTGGAGCTGATTTTTCAGAGTCGTCTGGTTCTTCTCATTGTCTTGTTGCACATTCGACTTCTGAGCTTTGGAAGTGGCATAGGAGACTAGGGCATATGAGCTTTGAGTTGCTCGCTCGTCTGAGCGCCCTAGGTCTGATCCGAGGATTGCCCAAGCTCAAGTTTGAGAAGAATTTAGTTTGCGCTCCTTGTCGACATGGAAAAATGATTGCCGCTTCGCATTCGCCAGTCACCACAGTGATGACTGAACAGCCCGGAGAACTTCTCCATATGGACACTGTAGGTCCTTCTCGGGTTAGTTCTTTAGGCGGCAAGTGGTATGTACTTGTTATTGTCGACGATTTCTCTCGCTACTCTTGGGTCTTCTTTCTTGCCAGCAAGGATGAAGTGTTTTCACACTTTCGGAGCTTGGCTTTGAGACTTTTCACTGAACTCCCTGGTGCATTAAAATTCATTCGAAGCGATAATGGCACCGAGTTCAAAAATAGTCTCTTTGTTGACTTTTGCATGGAGCATGGCATAGAACATCAATTCTCTGCTCCGCGGGTTCCTCAACAGAACGGTGTTGTTGAGAGGAAAAACCGCACTTTGGTTGAGATGGCTAGGACGATGCTTGATGAGCATAGGACTCCTAGAAAATTCTGGGCTGAGGCCATGAACACTGCTTGCTATATCTCAAACCGAATTTTCTTGCGCTCAATTTTAAACTTGACATCTTATGAACTGCGTTTTGGGAGACAGCCCAAGGTTACTCATCTTCGAGTTTTTGGCTGTCGCTGCTTTATCCTAAAACGTGGTAACTTGGATAAATTTGAGTCGCGATCTTCTGACGGGATCTTTTTGGGTTATACTACTCATGGTCATTCTTATCGTGTTTATAATTTGGAAACTAACACTGTCATCGAGTCATGTGATGTGACTTTTGATGAATCAACCCCCTCTGTTAGTTCTGCTCTTGAACAGGCAAATGAACACGACATGGAACAGACCTTATTCGAAGACGAAGATCCCGGAGAATTCGAGGATGATCCCCTACTACCCTCGACATCGACCCCCGAAGCTGACCCCGCTTCAACTACTTCGGCACGAGGTCCCGAAGCGACTACCTCAACATCGGTCATCTTGGACCACTCCAACGGACAAGTTGAGGGGGAGACTGCATCCCGCCGCGAGGCTCCACATCACGTCCAAAGGATGCACCCTCCCGAGCAGATCATTGGTGAGCTTGATCAAAGGGTAACTCGTTCTCATGCCCATTTCACTAACGCTGCTTTTGTTGCTTCTTTCGAGCCCTTAGATGTTAGTCATGCACTTTCTGATTCTAGTTGGATCAATGCCATGCATGAGGAACTTGAAAATTTTGAGAGAAACCAAGTCTGGACTTTAGTTGATCCTCCACCAAATGTTCATTTCATTGGAACAAAATGGATTTTCAAAAATAAACAAGGGGAGGATGGAACAATTGTTAGAAATAAGGCTAGACTTGTAGCTCAGGGCTTTTCTCAACTAGAAGGGATTGATTATACTGAAACTTTTGCACCTGTTGCTCGCCTTGAGGCCATTAGGATTTTGCTTGCCTTTGCGACATCCCGGGGATTCAAACTCTATCAAATGGATGTCAAAAGTGCTTTTCTTAATGGCTTCATAGGTGAAGATGTTTATGTAAAACAACCCCTTGGTTTTTAAAACCCCAAGTACCCACATAAAGTCCTTAAACTTCATAAGGCTCTTTATGGACTCAAGCAGGCTCCTCGGGCTTGGTATGATAGACTTAAGTCTTTTCTGCTTGAGCGAGGGTATTTGATGGGCTCTGTTGATAAAACTTTGTTTACTCTCAAGCATGGCAAAGATTTCCTCCTAGTGCAGATTTATGTGGATGATATCATCTTTGGTGGCTCTTCTCATGCTTTAGTTGCCGAGTTTGCAGATACCATGAGCAGGGAGTTTGAAATGTCGATGATGGGTGAACTCACCTTTTTCCTTGGTTTGCAAATCAAGCAAAGCAAACAAGGCACTTTCGTCCACCAGACGAAGTACACCAAGGACCTGCTCAAGAAATTCGACATGTCCGATGCGAAGCCCCTCGCCACTCCAATGGCTACTTCGGTAGCGTTGGACCCTGACGAAGATGGAGAAGCCGTAGATCAGAAGGAGTTCCGAAGCATGATCGGCTCCCTCCTCTACTTAACTGCCACGAGGCCGGACATACACTTCGCTGTGTGTCGGTGCGCTCGTTTTCAGGCTTCACCACGAGCTTCGCACCGCCAAGCGGTTAAGCGCATTCTAAGGTATCTCAAACACACCCTTGAATTTGGCATATGGTATTCATCGTCTTCATCTTTATGTCTTAGAGGTTATTCAGATGCGGATTTTGCTGGGTGTAGAATTGATAGGAAGAGTACCTCTGGTACTTGTCATTTTCTGGGTACGTCTCTGGTTTGCTGGTCTTCCCGCAAACAGTCTAGTGTTGCTCAATCGACGGCTGAGGCCGAATATGTTGCTGCAGCTAGCTGTTGCTCTCAGATTTTGTGGATGGTTTCTACTTTGCGGGATTTCGGGTTAGATTATAAGAGTGTTCCACTTTTCTGTGATAACACTAGCGCTGTTTGTATTGCAAACAACCCGGTTCAGCACTCCAGAACCAAACACATTGATGTACGGTATCATTTTCTCAGAGATCACAATGAGAAGGGTGATATTGAACTTCAATATGTTGATACCCAACACCAGCTTGCCGACATTTTTACAAAACCCCTCGATGCTTCTCGATTTGCTTACTTGCGTGGGGAACTTGGTATTTGTCATCCCTACGGCATTTTGTGAGGGGGAGCTGATTTTAATTGTCTTGCATATGCTCATTATGTGTGGAAATTGCACTTACATCTTTTGCTATTATATGCCTGCTTTTAATTCAAAGAAATCATGACAGCTCAGCTCTATGAAATATGTCTGGACCATTGATTGTGCATGATGTTTTATTTTCTAAAAATCGCAACTTGCTCACCGCATAATCTTGTATCTAGCTTGTTCAGGCTGGACTGCTTTTAGCTATCTTTTATCTACTTGACAGCAAGACACTGTTCCTTGGATGCTAAAATTTGCAACTTGAAAAATTGTGTTCTTTATTCATGGATATTCATCAAAATATTTCATTTATCTGAATCAAAATAAAAAATCCATGATTTGCCTGGTTTAAATGAAAAGATCCAGGAGGGTTTGTTTGTCGCACTACTCTATTCTAGACTGCTTACCATTGCACTTTGGTCTGAACTGGGATAGTGTAGTGTATGCCAAAATCACCGCCTTAAGCTTCAGATGGCTTTCATGCCTAGGCTTGGCTTGATTGGAAAGTATAAGGTGGACAAACAAATAACCCCTGGCATTAAGAAAAGAACAACAAAATTAATTAATCATCAAGCTTGCTCTCAAAGCTCCTTTTTGAACAAGACTTGTCTGTCTAGGGTAAAAATTGTTAGCTTTGCGCAGTCCTTGCCTTCTCATGTCTAACTACTGTGATTAAGTGGTGATGCTTTTACTTCAAAATGACAAAATCACATGCCATCATCTTGTTTCACAGATTGTTAAATTGAGCTGAGCACATGATCATTTGGGTTGATTTTGGCATATTTTTGCATTATATGTCTTTGCAATTCTATTCATTTCAAAGCTTTGCATCTTTTGAATGCTCCTTGATGCTTGCATTGCCAAAGGGGGAGAGGTTTGCTATGTTTTGTTCTCTGCCGCAAGAAGGCATAATTTTTAAAAGGGGGAGAGATTTTTGACATAAAGGGGGAGAAAAATTTGCTTAACTCAGGGGGAGTTCTTATCAAGGGGAGATTTGCCAAAAAGGGCTTTTACTCTTTTGAGAAAGGGGGAGAAAAATTCTTTTATCAAGTGACATGCTTTGGCTCTTTTCTGAGTTTTTATGGTCACTTGTGTGCTGAAAATTTTTAAAATTTTCTTGAACTTGGATTGGGTTGTCAATGCACTCATCAAGGGGGAGATTGAGAAACCAAGGGTGGTTTCGGTGTTTGTGATGAGTGATTGACAGGATTATTTACCCTCTGTTCGAAGGGTACCTCCGAAGGGGCTTCGGAGGTGGTACCTCCGAAGGGTGTTCGGAGGTGTGTCACCAGAGTGTGTTCGGTGTTTGCTTGCTGCAGCTGTGCAGCGGAGTGTGCCTGTCGGAGGGGTCCGGCAGTACACGATGACAGGGTTCGTACCGATGGCTTCGGTACTTTGGGAGGTACACCGGAGTGTGTGCCGGAGGTTGCTAACCCGGAGAGGTCTCCGGAGTACTGGATACACTTGTTTGCTTGTCGGTGGTGCGCAGGGACTTCGGAGGCGACGGATAAGGTTCGAGCCAGGTGAACCTGGATCAAGCGGGTGGCTTGATGCCAGGGGAGCGGGGAGCTCCGTCACGGTGGCTGCGAAGGTGGTCTGGGTCGGTCCTCGGGTCGAGGCGTGCCAGGTGAAGGCAGAGAGTGCGGAGCGTGGCTCCGGCTGAAGGTACTCCGAGACAAAGTCCTCGGAGGTGAGGCACTTCGAAGGTACTCCGAATGGAGTGACTTCGGAGTTGGTGGAACAAGTCCTCTGCGGAGGCAAGGAGTTCGAAGTGTGCTCCGGAGGGAGACACTCGAAGGTACCCGACGAAGGTCTCAGAAGTCGAGGCGCATCGAAGGCATGGTCCGGGTGAGGCTCGTCGTGGAGTGTGCTCGGGGAGAGGCACTGCGACGGAGTGCTCATGGAATGCTTCATGCGGAGGCCTTGGACGAAGGAGGGACTTCGAAGGGTGGAACTCCGAAGGTGGGGGCTTCGGAGTGAGGATGTCTTGTGGTGCTTCGGCCATGCATGGCTTCGGTACACGGACGGACGGTGTTCGAGCTCGGAGTAGCTGCGAAGCCGTGGTGATCCACTCCGGAGGTGGTGGTGCGAAGGCCCAAAGGCTTTGACGGCTTCGGCTTAAAACCGTCACTGTATCGAAGGACTTCTTCGGCGGAGCGAAGGCCATCAGGCTGCAGGCTTCTCGCCGAAGCTACCGCATCCTCCGGTGCGAAGGGAGGTTCCAGAAGTCAACACTGTAAAGGCTGACACTGTCTGTTCTGAAAAAGGCTGACACTGTCCCCTCTGCAGCTGACAGAGAAGCCTCCAAAATAAAGGTGGACTACCTTTTGTACCCCTTAGTTCTGTAGAGACAAAATGGATGTAAACCCTAGGGGTAAAGTAGTCACTTCCTTAGGATGAAGCCGTGGGCTATAAATATGGGGGCTCGGTAGGTAACATTTAACACTTTGAGCATTTACTGTTGAGCTCCTGTAGACAGACCTCGCTGTATTCATTCTGAGTTCAATTTATTTCAGTGTTCCTTGTTCAAGCGGCGAAGCCCTGTTTTTCTTGTGCTTTTTGCTTGAGCTCGCTTTGCATACTTCGCTAGTTTAGTGCACCGAAGCCTGTTGAGGCGAAGGTTGTTTTTCGTGCGAGGTGTGCTTTGTCAGTAAGCATTCGCTCTGTGTAACAGGAGGTGTAACCTCGCTGCTTACTAGCGTAGCCCTGACCGAGGCCCGTTTTGCTTCTTGTGTCGAAGCCTTTAGCATAGTCCGTTTTGTGTGCGTGTAGACCTTCGCGTACGAAGCCCAGCACCAGTTGCTGTCGCCAAGTACTTGGTCGAAGTCCTCAGAGGGCTGTCCACTCTTGCGAAGGGTGAAGTGCGAAGCCTGCTCGAAGCACCTCGTGTGCGGAGCCTGCACTGACTTAGCAGAGTAGATTTTCGAGGGTTGTTAGTGGAGCGAAGTCTTCTTGGCTTCGAACTTTTGCTCCTGCGAAGCCTGTGTTCGGAGCTGTCGAAGTACCTCCGAACCAGACCTTCGAAGGATGTGTTCGAAGCCTGTTCCGCAGAAGACGGAACAGACCCGAAGGCTAAGTTTTTTGCCCGAATTTTTAAAAGCTCCCATTCACCCCCCCTCTGGTCGCCGTTTCCGGTCCAACACGGAGCTAGTTTGAATTTACTACGCATTTTACAACATTTATAGCAATTCTGCCAAATTAAACCCTAAAAACAATCAGCTATGGTCCACGGCGGACCAGTGGACCGGTGCACCTGTGCACTGGGTCCATTGTGGACCATAGACCGCGCGCCAGGGGGGTTCACGGTGCACCAGGAGCACGACGCACGCGCGTGCCCTATGCCATGGGCCAGGCCAAGCCATACCATTGGATCGAGATCCAACGGCCGGGACTGCATCCGGCACAGAGGCAGCACGGGGAGCGCCCAGGGGACCTTCTTCCCCGGCTCCGGCCAACGGCGGCCAGCGGCGGTGACGGTGAGCGGTGGCCCTAAGCCCTAGATAGCTACAAAAACAGAAAGAGCGCGGGGAGAGGAACAAGAGGATACCTAGGACGACAAGGTCTGTTGCGGGAGATAACTGGCGGTGAGCTCAGGGCAGCGACGGCTTCGGTTGGATGGTGGCGAGGAGCTTCCGGTGGTGGGGAGGCCAAAGGAAGGCAACGTCGGGGATCGATGGGGGACGATGGAGCTAGCGCGGTGGACGGCGACGACGGAGACGGTCACCGGCGACGGCAGCACGCGACTGGAGGCGACGACGGCAGGGGAATGCTTCGGCAAAATTCGCGAGAGAGGGAGAACGGTTGCGGAAAATTGCTTCGGGGGCGGATGCTGCGCAATAAAAGGGAGCCGGAGGAGGCGGGGGCGTGGGCTCTAGGACGTGGGGGGCGGCGCTGGGTTCGCGGAGAGACGGTTGCGGCAGGGAGGGGAGAGAAAAGGGGGCGCCGGTGGGTTAAGGCGGTGGGGGCTGACAGGCGGGGCCATGCGGCAGGGGCTGGAGGGCACGCTGGCAGGTGGGGCCGGGCGGCCACAGAGAGGGAAGAGGGCGGCCAGCACGTAGGGTGGCGCCGACATGCGGGCCCTGCGCGGCAGAGAGAGGGGAGGGGGAAAGCAGGCTGCGGGCTGGCTTGGGCCGAAAAGGAGGGCGCGACCCACTAAGAAATAAAATGCTTTTTCGAATAAAATAAATCCAGAAAAATAATTTTGAAGTTTAAAATATGAATTCGAATTAAAAAATTCCAAAATAATTTTATAAAATACCTTAAGGCTCTAGGACCCTTACAAAATTATTTAATTCTGAAATTCAACAGTTTTAGCTAAAGGTTTTAAATTGTAAAGCCTTCCTTCCTTTAAATAAATTTGAAATTTGAAATTCGGTTTGAAAATACGATTTCAACGGTTTGAAAAATATGGGTGTTCCAAGACAGGAGAGGACAAGGCAAAACCACCAGCAAAGACACAAGAGATAGAAGAACCAAAAGCAGTACCTCCAAAGGAGGTGCCACTGATTTAACTAAAAACTAGTGCATGGATGGTGGCAAGTCCTTGACGAGATGCCTTAGCAATCTCAATGGACTTCATCTTGCTAAAGAGTTCATCACAATTTAACATGTTGTAACTTGTGGATTCCTCAATGCTAGATATCTTCACCTTCCATATGCTGTGGTCGAGGGCATAGAGAAGTTTGATAGCAAAATCATGATCAGAATAAGGCAAAGTTCCAATGGAACAAAAATTGCTCACAATGCTATTAAATATAGAAAACATGGCATCAATAGATTCACCAGGCCCTTGCACAAACAATTGATATTTCAAGTTATATGTGCTTTTGTGCCTATCCATAATCTGAGTTGAGCCCTCATGAAACATCACAAAAGTAGACCAAATTTCCATAGTAGTACCAAGGTGTTAGACCCTATCAAACATGTTCCGACTCAGACTTGTGAACAGTATGTTCCAAGCTTTAGAATTAGAATCATACTATTGTTTCTCAGCCTCAGAGGTATGAGTATAAGGGATCAAATATTGGGACACAACAATTTCCTAGATTGTTTCCTTGGCTTTGATGAAAAGCCTCCATGCACACCTTCTAGTATGCAAAATCCTTTCCATCGAACAACGGAATCTTGTTATGTTTGTCCATGTCACATATGGATCACAAATCGGTTAAGGTCAACTGGTGATCTAATAACTGACTCTGATACCAATTGTACGAATGAAACGGGTGACTAGAGGGGGTGAATAGGCACCTCAACAAATTCTTTCAAATTGATGGTCTTTTCTTAACACCCAACGCACCTCTAAAGGAAAAAGCAGAAGCAAATAAACTATCACAACTAAATCCTAGAAAAGCTAGTGCTATCACTCTCCTGTCATATATGAAATGATGCGATAGTATAAGAGATCATAAGAACTGAAAATAATCTAGCCTTCAAAAACTAACTGATGTCCTAATTAAAAAGACACCCGTACAAAATACACAAGGCATATCACAAACAATTCACAGACTAGACATGCAAACCATCAAGTAGTAGAAAAACATCCATCGATAACAAGTATTTCACAAAGCACAAGATAAAGTCCATGGTTCATAGACATTTAAATAAGTTCATCATGTGCAATTGGATCACATTGATAGATCAATAAACATACATATTTCAATCAGAAATAAAAATGCTTACAGCTATTTTAAACTAAACACACGGTAATCAATAAAGATAATTGCATGAGAATCGAGAAGAGATAATACTGTGATAAATAGCAGCTTCCAGCAGTACGTTTCCAGGCACTGTGCTCGCAGTTGCTTCTGTGCGCAGTTCAGGCTACACCCAACCCATGTTGCCTTTCGGTTTCCTCGCACAGAGTACCACTCGTGGCTTCCTAGCACCTCATGCTGCCAGGCGCATAGCACTGCCATGACCCAAGCACACGGCTCCGCTCGCCTGGCCCAACCGCATGCCTGCGCGTGACTTGGCGATTGCGCCCTCCAGCGCCCGCTCGGCTTCCCTGCGGTCTCTGCCGCATCTCACAACCCTAGAGCGCCCCAATCACGTGTGGGTACCAGCGACTGAGAGAAAACCGTGCTCCTACAATATACCGGCCTGGTCTAAATCCAGAGAAAACTGGTGTAGCAGTACACTAGCGAGATGGTGGCCAGGAAATCGGAAATAAATTTGGTGCGGGCTGTCCGCACAAGCCTAGAAATGAGGAACCCCTTAGATGAAAGCCACGTTTACTCTTTTCAATCTGACGGCGAATACATCGCAAGTGCTCGTGATGGTCCGTTGTCGTTCGCAGCGCTGACCCGCCGCTGTCCGCAGCGCCGACCCGCCACCGTCCGCGGCGCTGGCCCGCGCTTCCGCCACCGTCCGCCTAGCCGGCCCGCGCTTTCGCCGCTGTCCCGTGCTGTATACTGCTTCCCCTCCGTCTCACGCTGCCGCTCCACAGATCTTCGCGGCCGCGCTGTCTGCCACCGCACCGTTCCTCCCCGCTCCTCCGCCTCACGCTGGGCCTCCGCTGTCCACCGCCCCTGCCGTCGGTGACCCTTCTTCCACCTATGTGCGGCTGTCAGATTGAAAAGGCAGGAACGTGGCTTGCATCGGAGAGGGGTCCTCGTTCCTAGGCTTGTGTAGACAGCCCGCACCGAATTTATTTCCCAGGAAATCACCGTTGGCGGCGGAGCTACAGGGAGAACTCGTTGGCTTGAACAGTAAAGATAAAGAAAAGAAAAAAATGAACTCAGGATTTTTTATTGGAAGAGAGTTGGTAGAAACCCTAGGACTACATGACCTTTTATAGGCAGTTCAAAAACTAGAAAAGCCCAAAATACCCCTAAAGTATATTATCTACAGATGCTAAAATATAGACGCAGGCCCAACGAGAAAAATAGTAAAATCCTATCTAAAGTTAGTTTGTCTTAAAATAGAACTTTCGTAGCGACTACGGATTCACTTTAGGATGCTTCGATCTCGATCTTATGGTTTTGAGACAAAACCGCTAGCAAGTCTTTCCCGCTCTTGATCCCTCGAGCTGCCTTGTCACTTGCACTAGCCTCCCTTTTGCTTACTTGGTCAACAAGCTATCTCGCTCATCCATCCGTCCATGTCTTTCTCCATCTCCACGTGTATGCCTAAGATCTTCCTCAACGTCACCTGGCCTCTTTGATCATCTGGCATCAAGCTCCCCACTTGACCCCAATAACACTCCTTTGACAGTTGACTTTTATCTCAACCCTGCACACAATGAGATAAGAAAAACACGATTCTCCACGCAAAACACACATTGATCCCTTCAGTGAACCCAAACAAGAAAGCACACACCCAAACCCTGAATTAGGCAAACTTGTCAATCACTCATCACTAAAATATAACTATAGAGAAACTCCATTTGGTTTCTCACCGGCCATCCGGTCGGTCGAACCGAGGGCATAGTAGCTGGTTGGACCAGTCTGGTAGTCAGTCGGACCGACCGTTGTTGGCAATGTGAGATAGCTAGGGTGTGTACTATGTGTTGTGGGCTTGCATGTGCCAGTATGACTGGCCTGAAGGCTGGTCTGATGGACGGGGGTATATTAGGTCTCGGCTATCGATGCCGAGGTCATAGATGCAATATTTGTTCCCTTACTCCCACTAGTCCTACTGTATATATGATGAAAAGGGGGACGCTAGCAATTGGGGTTGGAGAAGCGACCTCAGAAAAGCCTAATCTCCTAAACATAGCCTCCATCCTAGAGTTGACCTCGGGCCCTAATCGATTTCAAAATGTGGCGCTGACCACTTGATCTACAGTTGTCACTATTTTTTGTTCGATGTCCAGGGCAGAAATCGGAGGATCATACGTTACCTTGCCCATGGAGATGTTGGGGAGATCGGTGTTGCGCTTGACGAAGCCCACGTAGGTCTTGGTGTAGCGCCCGAGCATGATGGCATGTAGCTCTCTCGTCTTGGCCTCGATCTCAGCCCTTTCCTCCTTGGAGATGTCGTCTGGAGTAGGGAGAATGATGTTGTCATCGTCGATTTCCACGTTCCCCACCATGTTTGCCGGCGTAGATGGTGTAGTCGATGTAGCTGTACCAGTCACCGATGTGGTTGAACTTGGAGTGTGCGTCCCCAGCGGAGTCACCAAAAATTGTGTTGACACCAAAATTGACCAGCCAAGCGCCAATCAACACTAACATCGATCGGGTGATCCAAAAGTGCGTAGATGCCCGGAGTAACTCTCCAAACATCACACGGTGCCAACGCTACGTTCCGGCGACGCTTGCCCGTGACAAGGGGATTTAGGGTGGAGTTTCCAGGAAATTAAACCGCACCACAAGGGGTGATCCAATCAGATAAAAGTGAAGGGCGGGCAGTTCGACTGACCAAGGCAAGCTAGTCAGACTAACTATGAGCCAGTGGTCAGATCGACATGTGTTGTCATGTCCCGGTTAGACCGACGAGTCACTAGCAGTCAGACCAGCGGCTAGCGAAGAAAATGCCCGACTGGCCAAAAATCGCCTTGTTGATGATGGCTCACTGCAGGGGTTTCTTAGTGATGAAGCTTGATGTCTTGGATCTTGCAAAAAACAAAAGATCAGTAGCAATTCGACCAGAAGACTGAATTACCAGGGGAAACCAATAAAACCCATTTCGCGGGGATACGAATGATTCACAAGTGAATTGACAAGGATTACCATGATTACGACACGATGGACGGGAGGTTTACAACGCAAACCACCAAAGATAGACGAGCTATAGCTAAACCTAGAGCAAAAGGGTAGTAGATTGAAAAAAGAATAATTCTACGGGAGGTCTTGTCGTCCCTGTGCTTAATTTCTACTTTAGATTGATTAAGGTATCAGTCCAAGTCATTAAAAATCAATTAAAGATAAAATATTCTAAGATTTACCTAAATTGGCTTGCACTCGGATTAGGCCGGTTGGACCAGGCCCATATGGCCGGTCCGACCGGGGTACCATGGCCGGTCTAATCAGTCTACTATGGCCGGTTGGACCGGCCTTTGCTAGAAAAAACAAATCTTCACCCAAAAATACCAATTTTGACCATTAGTGCTAAATTTTGCTATCAATAATAACCAATATTACCATGAGGAAAACTTACTACCTTGTGTCCTGAAGCTTCGTTGATCAACATGTCGGCTATCTTCATGGGATATTCGTCCTTCGGAGTGGCGTTTATCAAGTCCCTAAAATCAATACACACACGAATCTTACCACTCCCTTTCTTTTCAACAGGCACAATGTTAGCAACCCATTCAGCATACCTATATGGCCTAATAAACCCTACCTTCAATGGTCGGTCTATCTCCTCTCTAACTTGGTCATACATGCCCGAACTAAAGCGACGAGGGGGTTGTTTATACGGCCTAAACCCATGATTGATAGGCAGCCGATGCTCAATGAGCTTGTGGCTAAGTCCGAGCATCTCACTATACTCCCATGCGAAGTAATCTATAGACGGCCAAAGCAACTTTATTACTTCAGCCTTATCGCTAGCTTGAATTTTCTGATTTACAAAAGTTGTCCATGGAACACTACCATCTCCTATGTCTACTTGTTTCCAATGGATCAGATGACGCAAAACCTTGGCCTAATTTCCCTACTTCACTAAAATATTCAATGGCTTCAGCGATACCATCTCTAGAAGACCAATATTGCTCTACACGAGATTTTATCCAATCAAGATTACTTTTACCTGAGATGACAACTAGTTTAGGGACAGCCGAGCTGCACTAGTCGGCTTCACACAAACAAGAACAAACATACCCTCAGAGACACTAACAAAATCAAAGTATAAGAGGTACCTACCTGACAAACACTCTACTTTATCATGGTTGGTGTCTATGGACACATCGGCCAAGGAAACTTGGGATGAAATGTCAGCTCGTATAACCTACACTTCATCGCTATCCCACTGAATCAGACACTGGTTCAAGGTTGAAGGAATTCAAAAATTAACATCAATCCAGTCGTGCCCAAGTAATACGTTGTAGTTACCTTGCACATCTACCACAAAGAATGTTGTAGGCAATGTCTTGTGGCCCACTATTAGCTCTAGTGACAGAACACCCTTAGCCATAGAGCTCTCACCGTTGAAGTTGTTCAGCGTCAGGTTGGTCTTCTTTAGGTATTCTTAATTCTTTCTGAGCTTCTTTAGAAGTGAGTACGGCATCAAGTTGATAGTGGCACCTCCATCTACCAGCATCCTCAAGATCGACTTACTGTCAATATGTCCTCAAATGTAGAGTGGCTTCAAATGACGAGCTGACTCCTCGATCTTATCAAACACGGCTTCACACGAGTCGAGGTTTAGTTGAGTGACCTTGGCCTCATCTTCTGCTGCCCAAACTCAGTGGGAAGCATCACTACATTCATATCCATTGCTTGGGGAAGGGGTCCCTCTGAGAGAGGTGTGTAGTCATCGTCCAACATGTCATCCTCGTCATCACTTGGAGTAGAAGCCAAGTTGTCCAACACAACCAAATTAGGCATCCATACCTGCTTGGGTACTGGTCACGGGCGAATCTTCTCGAAGATCATATCCCGCTCATATTAGGCCTTCTTTGAGAAACCAAGGGTTGGTTTCGGAGTATGTGATGAGTGATTGACAGGATTGACCTTCTAGATTCGAAGGGGTCCCTCCGAAGGGATTTGGAGGTTGTTTCACCGAAGGGTTCGATTGCTGCAGCTGTTGCAGCAGAGTGTGACTGCCAGAGGGGTCCGATAGTACATGATGACTTGGTCGTACCGAAGTGTTCGATACTTTGGGCGATACACCAGAGTGTGTGTCAGAGGTTGTTTACCCGGAGAAGTCTTTGGGGTACTAGATACACTTGTCTGTCTGTGGTGCGTAGGTGTCTTTAGAGGCGACAGACGGTTCACAGCAAGTGAACCTGGGTCCAGCGGGAGGTTTGATGCCAGGCAAGCGGGGAGCTCGGTCACGAAGGCTGTGTTGGGTCGAGGTCAGTCCTCAGGTCAAGGTGCACCAGGCGAAGGCAAAGAGTGCGGAGCGTGGCTCCGGCTGAAGGTACCCCGAGACGAAGTCCTCAGAGGCGAGGCACTTCGAAGGGAACTCTGAAAGGAGTGACTCCGGAGTATGGTGGTCAAAGTCCTCAACGATGAGGCAAAGCGTTCGAAGTGTGCTCCAGATGGAGGCACTCGAAGTTTCACACGATGGAGGTTTCAGAAGTCGAGGTGCATCGAAGGCATGGTCCGGGTGAGGTTCGTCGAGGAGTGTGCTCGGGGAGAAACACTGCGATGAAGTGCTCATTGAATGATTCATGCGGAGGCCTTAGACGAAGGAGGGAATTCGAAGGGTGGTACTCTGAAAGTGGGACTTCGGAGTATGGCTGACCTGAGGTACCTCGGCCATGCATGGCTTCGGTATACGGACTGATGGAGTTCGAGCTGGGAGTAGCTGCGAAGCCATGGTGATCCACTCCGGAGGTGATGGCGCGAAGACTCAAGGGCTTTGATGGCTTCGGCTCAAAACCGTCACTATATCGAAGGCTGACTTTGGTGAAGTAAAGGCCGTCAGGCTCAAGGCTTCTCGCTGAAGCTACCGCACCCCTCGCGTGTGAAGGGGGGCTTCAGAAGAATCAAAAACTACAAAGGTTGATCGTGTCTGCTCTACAAAAGCTGATGTTGTCTCCTATGTGAAGCTGACAAAAGAAGCCTCCAAATAAAGTAGACTACCATCTGTACCCCCCTGTTCTGATGAGATAAAATCAGTGTAAACCCTAGGGGTAAAGTAGTCTATTCATAGGACTAAATAGTGCCTATAAATAGTAAGGCTAGCTAGGCAACAGTAACACTTTGAGCAGCCATTTTAGAACTCCTGTGCTAGCCGCCATTTTCTTGTATTCAGACCTGTGAGTTCATTTTGTGTTCCCTGTTCAAGCAATGAAACTTTGATTCTATTTTCATTTATTTCTTGAACTTGTATGCTTGTTTTGCAATGCAAGTTTTGATATTTTTTTGCTCTACTTCTTCAAGGTATGAGTTTGTTCAATGGGGTGTTTTTGGAGAAGTGTGTGAGTGATCTATGCTTGTGGAGTATATTCTCAGTGTGTGTTTGCTTTGTGTAAACTAGAGGCTAGTCCTCTCTAATTACTAGTGAAACATTGTTCAAGGCTTAACTCGAAGCTTGATTTCTTCCATATCAAAGTCCTCAGCGCAGTGTGTTTAGTGTGCGTTTAGACCTTCAAAACACGACGCCTAGTATCAGTTGCTAGTGCGGAGTTTCTGGTCGAAGCCTATAGAGGGAAACCACCTCCTGTGAAGGGTGAAGTGTGATGTCTTCTTAAGGCACCCTGTGTGCGGAGCCTGCACTGACTTAGCAGAATTGAGTGTTTGGTTTTGTGGGTGGAGCAAAGTCTACTTGACTTTGAACTTTTGCTCCTTACGAAGCCTAGTTTCGGAGCTGTGAAATACCTCCGAACCAGAACTTCGAAGGGTGTGTTTGAAGCCTGTTCCGCAGAATACAGGATTAAAATAGAAGGGTATTTTTAGCCTGAAATTTTAAAAGCTCCCATTCACCCCCCCCCTCTAGTCTCCATTTCCGGTCCAACATTCTTCTCTTTGATCTCTTTCATTCGAAGATGCTATAGATGCCTCTTCTGGGACTTAGTCATGCGTGGAGGCGCCCATGAAAGTTGTGGATTTGTACCAAGGGCCACAAACTTGCTCCTAGAATTTTTGGCCGAATGGGAGTTTCCCGAATCGGCCTCGCCTATTTTGTGTTTGCCTTTGGTGTCTTCATATACACAGTCATTTGGACCGACCATGTTGGGCCAATCGGACAAGACATAGCGGGCCAGTCTGACCAGCCATTGCCGAATGCTAGAAGTCTAGCGGTCGGATCAGCCATAGTAAGCTGGTCAAACCGGTGTAACATGGCCAATCGGACTAGCCTTGATACGGCGGTCAGACCATTAGTGCTACATTTGGCCGCCTTCACAGTATCGCCTCCAACTTGCTCCAGAAGGGTCCCCTCGAGGATTGGGCTATCCCGGGAACCCACCTTGATGAAGATGGCCTCGGATGTCATCTCTAGTGCCCCCGTGCCCTCGCGTTCACCTTCTTTATCCTCTTGCTGAGGTGGCAGTCCTGCGCCTGATGGTGCGAAGGACAGGCGGCTGAAGACGCTGCCTCCCATTATGCTCATTGGTCCATACGTGTTATGAATCTCGGGTGGTCCGATTGGGGCATGCGTGAAGAAGTAATGAAATGGATACCCTACAGGAGGGAAGTAGCATGGGTTCCATTGCACCACCAGAAGCTGATATGGGGGTAGAGACATGGGCGCCTCTAGTGGCCTCGAGTAGTGGTGACCGAACTTATCTCGCTGCGGATGGTTTGGTCCTGTACGAGGCCTTGGAAAAGTGTTCGTATGTCACCTTTGTCTTGTTGTGATACTTAGCCGAAGATGCAACATTGGTGTTCACATTCCACACTCCTACATCAAGATTCTTTGGTATGATCATTTGTGGGCAATATTCTCGTACTATGACCGCTTTTCCCTTGGATGAATTGTCCTGTTCGGGCTGAATCAGCACTTTCTTTCCGTCAAGGTCAATTGTGTCCAACTTCAATCGTCCTTCATCTACGGCCACTTACAATAAGCATGTTTCTTCAAATCATCAATATTAGGAATGACGTGACCCTTCGACAACCTGAGGAACTTATGATTTAACAAGAAATCAAATATTTTATCACATTTAGTCATGTCATAAGTGTAAATAACCTCACTAGGCCGACTCTTACTGGGAGATGGCCACAATTCCGAGCAAGTGAATGGTTTGGACTTGTTGGACCAAGTCCACTCGGTTGTATACATGTGAGCTGAGTCATCGTCGCTTTCTGATGACTCCTCATTGGAATGTTTTACGATGTGCAACTCAACTTTGGGTTTACTAAATGTCTTGGTGAATTTTTTTACTCTTGACTCTATTGGGGAATGGGGAATCTACGCTAGCCAACAATTTAAAAAAATTTCGCCCAAGCCCAAAAAACATGTGCATGAGGGATATGAATCGATACCTTCTAGTATAGGACGCGCTAGGTGCAGCAGAAGAAGATGTCGGGGAAGCGCGTCCTTGCCTATCCTCGCCTCACTCCGGCCATTCCCTGGTGATCCAATCGATGAAAACGATGACGGTCTTCACGTGAAGAAGGCCATGAGTGCCGCTATTGGAGCAATTCCTCAATGGTATCCACACGTACAAGGATGAGATCATTCCCACATCGGCGTGCTAGCACCACTCATGAGAAATGGGAGAATCATGAATCTCAACTCTTAAGATCAAGAAAGAGAGGAGAGGAGTTCTTGGTGGATAGGGTTTATATTTGATCTAAACTATGATAACATGATCTCCAAGACCTCCTTCTCTTTTTATATAGAGGTGAGAGCCCTAGTCTCTAACAATTCGAGACCCAATAGATTGGCCTCAAACAATTTAATACCTAACAAATCCAATCCGTTATTTCCACGTCGGAACTTCCAATGCGCAGATCGAAACTTTCGATCAGGGCTCTCATACTACAATTCCAGGAATCATCAGAACTTCTGATACCCCTATCAGAACTTCCGATCAGTGCAATTTTTCCCGATACGCATCAGAACTTTCGGTTTCGACTCTCTTTCTCAAAATTAGAAATTATTGGAACTTCCGATACCATATCAGAACTTCAAATTTGAGATCTCTATTTCACAAACAATAAATTATTGGAACTTCTGATACCATATCGGAATTTTTTATTTGAGCTCTCTATTTCCAGTTCAAAAAATAATCGGAACTTCTGATTCTAAGTTGGAACTTCTGATCCAATCGGAATTTTCTTGGGGCACTGTTCCTTTAATCTCCCACTTAAAAAAGAACCAATTATTTGCAATTTTCTTAATCCATACCGTTAAGTGTGTGACTCGATAGGCATGCACCAATTGTTCATCAGACACCTTTTTCGACTCATCAATTTTACCTGAACCTTGATATACGCATGCACCAGTCCCTTTATCACACGACATCAGTCAAGCTCAAGGCGAGATTCGTGCCACCCTTGTTGGATAGCTCGACTTTTCACTCGATCAAGTAATGGATTCAAATCATGACTAACTCTTTAGTCATAGTGGCATGAGGATGCACTTTTCCAATCCGAATACCTTGAGGGGCCTAGAGAAGTCTCTCTCATTATTTAGAGGGGTAAATTCCATCTTGACCACTCACATCCCATGACATGTTTGACAATGCAGCTAAAAACAACCCTTATTACTACCCTGTGAGGAGGCATGTTGAAGATCATGGGCCTCATGGATCTAGAATTGATGAGTCATTATCAAAGAAAGACAAAGAGAAAAGAAGACCTACAGTGTCTTGACCACATATGACTCAGGTATACGAGCGGTGAGCAATTGTCAAGCAGAGGGAGCCATGGAGTCGAGCCGACCCAATCCAGGTACATGGGCTAGGAACGGTAGAAGACTCATCGTGGTTTTACCGGGTTTGACTCAGGTAAATGGCCGGCGAGCAACTATTGGGCCAAGGGGGCCCTAGAGTCGGGTCGGCCCAATCTAGGTACCCGGGTCCATGGCGACGAGCACTTTGTCGGTTTCGGCACAAAACCGATGTCCAAATACATAGATAGGATTTTACTATTTTGCTTGTTTGGCCTGTGTTTTTATTTTAGCGTCTGTGTGTTATTTACCTTAGGGATAATTGTGTCTTTTTCTATTTTTGAACTGCCTAGATAAAGGCCATGTATCCCTCTGGGATTTCCAACTCATTCAAATGAAAAAATCTGAGTTCATTTTTTATCTGCTTTTCCATCATCTCCTACACTGAAATATTCCACCGCCGCCGCTAGGAACTCTGCACCGACATTACCTCTGCATAGAAGAAGCTTCTTGCACATACATTTTGTGTTTTGCTGCTCATTTTTCCCTGTGGAGATTCACAACACAGTAGTACCTGTTTCCCTCTGGTTTTTTCCTTCTTGGAAAAACCGGCAGCGCATCGCTCACTGTCTACGGCCTTGCTACAACCGATAAGAGGCCACGAGGTGCTAGCTTTCGGCATGGGGGAGTCAGTGTAAGGCGCTAGAGGTTGGGAGAGCACGTGGCGAAGTTGGGCTGCTGAACGCATGGCGGTGGAGTATGCACGGCAAAAGCGAGGAGCAGCGCTCGGCATAGTCAGCCGCATCTAGAGGACGCACACAGTGAAGAAGAATCAATAATTTCATTTCTCGTTTATTGTGCTCTACAATATTTTTTCTCTAAATATTCTCTAATTGGTTAAATTACTACAAGTATTTTATTTTTAGATTGTACTATTAATGTTTTTTGATATATCTCTGAATAATTAGTGCATTTTGATTTTTATGCGAATCACAATTTATTATCTACATTTATTTTATATGATTAAATGCTTGGGTAATGTTGATGATTATACTTGTGCTGGTTGAAATACCTGTGAGTTAAATGATTGTTTAATCTGCCTTTAACCATTGCAGTGACTGTCACTTCATATCATATCTAACAAGAGAGTGATAGCACTAGGTTTTCATCTGTGATTTTAGTCTGAGTTTTTGGTTATCTCTTGAGGTATGTTGGGTGTTAGGAGAAGGCAATTTATTTGAAATAATTTATTGAGGTACCCATTCACTCCCTTCTGGTCGCTACTCTTGGTCCTACAAGTGGTATTAGAGCAAGGTTAGGGTTTTTCCATACCTTAACCGGTTCTAACCTAAGATAGCGATCATTACTTCTACTGGTAAGGTTTCATCTCATGAGGACTTTGGCTATAACTATTGGAAGGCTCGCAAGCGAGCCAATCTATTGAGCTAGAGCTCAGGAATATGGGACATGTGTGTTCATGCCTCTTTCACCGTGTGTTCGTCTACTGAGCGTACTACCCCTGAGATAGTTGCTTAGAATGACTTGAACAACAAGGTAGTGACCATTATGTTTTCTGATTTAGGTCCTAGCGAGTTTGAACGTGTTAGCCATCTCGACATTGCTTAAGATATCTAGGCTACTGAGAAACCAAGGGTTGGTTTCGGTGTTTGTGATGAGTGATTGACAAGATTTTAACCTCTGATTCGAAGGGGTACCTCCGCAGGGGGTTCGGAGGTTGGAACTCCGAAGGTGTTCGGAGGTGGTTCGGTTGCTGCAGCTGTTGCAGTGGAGTGTGTCTGTCGGAGGGGTCCGACAGTACACGATGACTGGGTTCGTACCGAAGGTCTCGGTACTTTGGGCGGTACACCAGAGTGTGTGCCGAAGGTTGCTAACCCGGAGAGGTCTCCGGAGTACTCGATACGCTTGTCTGTTTGTCTGTGGTGCGCAGGGGACTTCGGAGGCGACGGACGGACGTAGCAGGTGAACCTGGGTCAAGCGGAAGGCTTGATGCCAGGGGAGCGGGGAGCTCCGTCACAGTGGCTGCGAAGGGGTCCAGGTCGGACCTCGGGTCGAGGTGCACCAGGAGAAGGCTGTAAGTGCAGAGCGTGGCTCCGGGTGAAGGTACTCCGAGACAAAGTCCTCGGAGGCGAGGCACTTCGAAGGGTACTCCGGATGGAGTGACTTCGGAGTATGGTGGATCAAGTCCTCTGCGGAGGCAAGGCGTTCAAAGTGTGCTCTGGAGGGAGACATTCGAAGGTACCCAACGAAGGTCTCAGAAGTCAAGGTGCATCGAAGGCATGGTTCGGGTGAGGCTTGTCAAGGAGTGTGCTCGGGGAGAGACACTGCGACGAAGTGCTCATGGAATGCTTTGTGCGGAGGCCTTGGACAAAGGAGGGACTTCGAAGGGTGGTACTCCGAAGGTGGGGCTTCGGAGTGAAGCAGGCTTTGGAGCGAGGCTAGCTCCGGAGTAAAGTTGACTTGTGGTACTTCGGCCATGCATGGCTTCGGTACACGGACTGATGGAGTTCAGGCTGGGAGTAGCTGCGAAGCCGTGGTGGTCCACTCCGGAGGTGTTGGTGCG
This sequence comes from Zizania palustris, assembly GCA_019279435.1. Taxonomy (NCBI): domain Eukaryota; kingdom Viridiplantae; phylum Streptophyta; class Magnoliopsida; order Poales; family Poaceae; genus Zizania; species Zizania palustris. The sequence goes on along the minus strand of JAAALK010000285.1, from coordinate 63,951,821 downwards.
AAGGCCCAAGGGCTTTGACGGCTTCGGCTCAAAACCGTCACTGTATCGGAGGCTGACTTCATTGAAGCAAAGGCCATCAGGCTCAAGGCTTCTCACCGAAGCTACCGCACCCCTCGCGTGCGAAGGGGGGCTTCAGGAAGGTCAAAGACTGCAAAGGCTGACACTGTCTGCTCTGCAAAAAGCTGACGCTGTCCCCTGTCCAAAGCTTACAGAGAAGCCTCCAGAATAAAGTAGACTACCTTTTGTACCCCTCAGTTCTGTAGAGACAAAACCTTTGTAAACCCTAGGGGTAATGTAGTCAATTCACTTGGGTGAACTGTGGGCTATAAATATGGGGGCTGGGTAGGTAACATTTAACACTTTGAGCATTTACTGTTGAGCTCCTGTACTAGCCTCCTCACACTTTGAATACATCCAGTGAGTTCAATTTTTATGTTCCTTGTTCAAGCGGCGAAGCCCTGCTTCTATGTGCTTTTTGCTTGAGCTTGTTTTCATACCTCGCTGCATACCTCGTCCATTTGTGTGTCACCTTGAGTGACTTGTGGCAGTGTATCGAAGCCTGCATTGGCGAAGTGTGTTGTGTGCGAGGTGTGTGTTTCTGTGCGTTCGCTCTGTGTAACAGGAGGCTAGACCTCGCTGATTACTAGCAAAGCCCTGAACGAAGCTCGTGTGTTTATCGTAACGAACTCCAAGCGAAGTCCGTTAGTGTGTGTTTAGACCATTACAGAACGAAGCCCAGCACCAGTTGCTGTCACTAAGTTTGAGGTCGAAGTCCTCGGAGGGTAGTCCACTCTTGCGAAGGGTGAAGTGCGAAGCCTGCTCGAAGCACCCTGTGTGCGGAGCCTGCACTGACTTAGCAGAGTTGTTTTCGGGGTTGTGGGTGGAGCGAAGTCTGCTTGGCTTCGGACTTTTACTCCTTGTGAAGCCTGTGTTCGGAGTTGTCAAGTACCTCCGAACCAGACCTTCGAAGGATGGTGTTCGAAGCCTGTTCCGCAGTACACAGAATTAAAACTGAAGGCTGTTTTTAGCCTGAAATTTTAAAAGCTCCCATTCACCCTCCCCTCTGGTCGCCGTTTCCGGTCCAACAATTGGTATCAGAGCAAGGTTAAGATCACCAGTTGACCTTAACCGGTTTTGTGATCTGTTGGCGACATGGACAGAGCTAGTAAAATTCCTCTGGTCGATGGGACTAACTTTGCATACTGGAAGGTGCGCATGGAGGCTTACTTGCTAAGCCAAGGAAATGCAATTTGGGAGATTGTGGACTCACAATACTCCATCCCTGAGACTCGCACCTCTCAAACAGAAAAAGATCAGTATAATGCCAACTCCAAGGCTAGGAATATATTGTTCATTGGTTTGAGCCAGAGTGAATTTGATAGGGTGCAGCACCTTAGGACTGCTAGGGAAATTTGGACCACTCTCACTATTTTTCATGAGGGCTCTACTCAGATTAAGGCCAGGCGCCAAAGCACATACAACCAACAGTATCAGTTGTTTGTGCAGGCACCTGGTGAATCTATAGATGCCATGTTTTCTCGCTTTGATGCAATAGTGAGTAACTTGCGGTCCAACGGGACGCTTGCTTACAATGATCATGATAGGGCTATCAAGCTTCTCTATGCTCTTGACCGTAGCATATGGGAAGTGAAGATATCCAGCATTGAGGAGTCTGCAGGTTATGACACATTGACCTGTGATGAGCTCTTCAGCAAGCTGAAGTCCACAGAGATTGCCAAGGCATCTCTTGCAGTGCACAGAAACTCTTTGCCACAGCCATTGGCGTTGGTTTCTAGCACTAGCCGTGGCACCGCTGCAGAACCAAGCACATCTGGTACTTGTGTTCTTGCAGATGGTTTTGCTTTGTCCTCCCTGGTCTCCGTCACAAAGGAGCAGGTGGACACTCTGGATGATGATGAGCTTACTCTCATTGCCAGAAGGTTCACCCGTTTTCACCATGAGAGACGAGATCAGAGGAGAAGTGGTTTTAGTGGTTGTTTTGAATGTGGTGACACTTCTCATATCAAGGCAAATTGCCCTAAGCTCAAAAAGAGAGATGAGAGTGAGCGCCCTAAATACCACAAAAAGGAGAGGAAGCCTTTTGTGAAGGGCAAGCGCGGCAAGATGGCTAAAAGAGTAGCCAAAGCCGCTTCCAGAGCGTTTGTTGCTGCTCTCAGCGACATCGACACTTCCTCAACTGAGGAGTCGAGCTCTGAGGAGGAGGAGTCCCCAAGGAAGGAGGACAAGAAGGACAAGAAGGGACGAGACTTCACCGGCCTTTGCTTCATGACCGACAGCGATCACAGCGGCGATGAGCTTGACTCATCTGAGGTACCTCTATCATCTGACCAGCTACTAAATAAATTAGATGAGCTGAATGAAGTAGTTCTCAGTCATGATAGGTTACTTGTGCAAGCCGCTAGAGATAGAAAAGACCTTAGACTTAGGCTAGAATATGTTTCTATTGAATATGCCATGCTTACGTCTAAAGTAAATGATGCTGAATGTGAATCTTGTACTGTAGTCATGAGTGAGCTTGCTCAGTTGCGTTCTGTACATACTCAAACTCTTTTTGAGCTTGAGACTGCACAGAAGCAGCTTTTGGTGGTGGATTCTAGACCTCATGATTATGTTGAATGCATGAACTGTTCTCTATTGCGCGAGAGCATTAATTTACGTGATAAACATGTTCATGATTTAGAGGCTAGATTGGAGAGGGCCGGTAGTTCTAAAGATGTGCAGCCTGTTTGTGACACGTGCATTACCCTTAAGGACCAGCTAGGCACCGTTAGAGAGCGAGCTGAGAACCTCATGTCTGAAAATGAATACCTTCTTTCTGTGGTTAACAAATGCACTGAGGGAAAGGGTAGGATGGATTTGCTCTTGGCCAAGACCAAGATGTGTGCTGACAGAGCAGGGTTAGCTCTAGGTTTTGGTTTTTAGAGGATTCCTTCAGATAGTGGAAACAAAACTATTTTACCTCTCCCACTACCCTAGAGAAAGAGAGAGCTCTGTTAGACACTCCATCAGCCAAAAAGCCTACCCGATCAAAAAGGAAAACCACTCCTCCTGCCAAGAAAATCCCTCCAAAGAAAACCACTCAGCAGAAGCCCAAGGAGCCTGTGAGAGTTGCTCCTAAGACCCATGAGAGTGCCCCTAGGAGAGTTTTCCATTGTTCCTACTGTCAGCGGGTGGGTCATTTGGTTGGGTTCTGTTTTCGTCACATCAAGGATGAGCGACGGTCTCAGGTGATGAGTTACCAAGACATGCATTACCCATCTTTAGGTATGCATGAGTCTGAGTTTTACTATCGTCCCGCTTTTGAGGCTCCTCATACTTCTCGGAGAGGTTTTGCTCCTCGACGTGTTCACCATGTTCCATATGGTGGTAGACCTCGGGCGAGTAGCTTTGTACCTCGTCAGAGTAGGAGACCTCGACATGTTGTTCGATCACAGCATGTAGGTAGACCTCGCACTTTGCATCATTCAGATTATCATGTGCGTAGACTGTCTACTTTTACTGCACCTACTACTCGTGTCACTCAGTGCTAGATGCCTCGTCATTTTTTCACTCACCCCAGCACTGAGCGATCGAGATACTCTTATCATGTGTAGGTGACAGATCGAGGCTTGGAGGGCACGTGGATCATGGACTCCGGTTGTTCACGCCATATGACCAGAGATGCAGCATGGTTCTCCAGCCTCACCACAACCAAGCAAAGGGAACATATCACCTTCGGAAACAATCGAAGGAGTAGAGTGAAAGGTAAAGGTGTGGTAAGAATTAACTCGAATTTCACTCTTAAAGATGTTGCTTTGGTTGAGAACCTGGGATACAATTTGTTGTCTGTATCTCAGTTGCTTGATGAGGGCTTCGAAGTGCGATTTCATCGCGATACTTCGCAAGTGCTCAATTCTGATGGCGTTATGGTGTGTAAGATCTTTAGAGTTGGGAGAGTTTTTGGAGCTGATTTTTCAGAGTCATCTGGTTCTTCTCATTGTCTTGTTGCACATTCGACTTCTGAGCTTTGGAAGTGGCATAGGAGACTAGGGCATATGAGCTTTGAGTTGCTCGCTCGTTTGAGTGCCCTAGGTCTGATCCGAGGATTGCCCAAGCTCAAGTTTGAGAAGAATTTAGTTTGCGCTCCTTGTCGACATGGAAAAATGATTGCCGCTTCGCATTCGCCAGTCACCACAGTGATGACTGAACAACCCGGAGAACTTCTTCATATGGACACTGTAGGTCCTTCTCGGGTTAGTTCTTTAGGCGGCAAGTGGTATGTTTTAGTGATTGTTGACGATTTCTCTCGCTACTCTTGGGTCTTCTTTCTTACCAGCAAGGATGAAGTGTTTTCACACTTTCGGAGCTTGGCTTTGAGACTTTTTACTGAACTCCCTGGTGCATTAAAATTCATTCGAAGTGATAATGGCACCGAGTTCAAAAACAATCTCTTTGTTGACTTTTGCATGGAGCATGGCATATGTTGGCGTAAAAGATTACGCTAACAGGTTTCTGTAGATTAGAAACTAACAAACGAAGTGTTTGCGAAGTGAACTGTTCTAAGCCTCCGAAAGGATAATAACTTAGAATAGCTCGAATGTGTGTATTGAATAACTTGTATTCGGTCCCTATTACAGGGTGAAATGGGGGGTATTTATAGGCCCAAATAGTAAGGAAAATACCTATTTACCCCTCTATTACAACCGACATAGTGGAAACTATTTGGTACCCTTGATAGGGCTAAAATGGTAAAAGACTAATCTAATAATATAAAAGATAAATCTTTCATCTTAGCTGGCAATAAAGATCTCAAAAAGCCTTAGTTCGAAGATATACTCCGAACCAATGCCTATCTTCGTACTTCGAGCTTGACTCAGGATATCTTCAAAGATGGACGTCTGGAAACCATCGAATCCATTATCTGTTTTTGTGCTGTTACGGCAATAACCCCGAAGATGGGATATTTTCCCCCAACAGTAGCCCCTTGAATACGCTTCCCTGTTTAACCTGTAATGTTAGGAGAGCAGTATATGGAAGGAAAAAATAACGAGGCATAGGGGTTATTAGATTTTAATTCATCTCCGAAATGTGCGAAGATATAAAACTCCGCATCAGTCTTAAAACAATTACTTTCGAACTATCTTAGAACCGACTCAGGAAATTCGAGAGTCTTTTAGACTTAGAAGAAATAGCCGTTAGTTTTCTTCTTCCAACGGAAACCGTAGAATTCGTTAATTTCGGAGAAAAGTAACGGGCAGGAATGCGAAACGGCATGGACTAACGGTAAAAATGTAAAGTCTAGGCTATAAATAGAGGGCCTAGAACATTCCTGTTTACCTTTCCACTGCTTTCTTGCAAACAAACGCCTTCTGAGCCCTTTGAGTCCTTTGAGCCCTTTGAGCCCTAACCTCCATTTTTCTCCCAAAGAAACCCAGTAACTGCAATGGCGAAAACCAAGAGTTCTGGAGCCCCTTCGGCCTTGGCTCGGCAGCAGGCGGCTGCAGCAGCAGCTACTGCGGCGTTGGCGACGGCGCCTCCAACATCCGCAACGACATCCATGGCGGCAGGAGGGAGAAATCCCCAAAATGTTGATGATCAAGGTCTCTGCCCGCCATCAACGAAGTACTTGGACCAATCCTTTCAACTAGGACCTTCTACCTGCAAAAGGGAATCACTGGCAATCGCAGTAGAAGGGAGGATTAGCACCGTAGTTATGATCCGCAAGCCTGGAAAAGAACTCATCCCGTCGCCAAGGCCCGGAGAAGTGGTCGTCTTCGAAGCCAGCTTAGTCCTTCCAGCAGTGGACTTCTTGGCGGAGGTACTTGATTTATTTCACGTCACCCTTCCTCAACTGTCTCCAAACGCAGTGGCTCGTTTAGCTATCTTCGAATGGGCATTAAGAGCCGAAGGCTGTGAGGGGAGGGCAGAGATCTTTGCTGCGCTTCACAGCGCTTCATGTCAGCCAAAAACCTTCGTAGGCCCCGGAGGTGAAAAAGTAGTAGTAGCCTTCGGAAGTATTAACTTCAGGCTTCAGGATGAATACGCCCTTCAATTTCCTGCTAATGCCATCAATGCAAGATGGTATACCGACTGGGTCATGAGGCGGTTTTATGCCGAAGTTGGGGCGAGCAATCCTCTGGCCGGACCTTTGAAAGAAATCCAATTCCGGAAGGAAGCCCTAGTGCATCCCGACCAAGGTCAGCTCGAAACTCGCCTCGGCCTACTTCAGAAGATCAGTCGGAGGTTGAGCATGCGAGACTTAGCCGAAGAATTCCTTGGGTTACAAATCTCTCCGCTTATAGTCAAATGGCCTATCATCTTCGAAGAGGATTCGGAAGGCGGTCTCCGAAAAATCACTTCGACTTCGAGCCCTGCAGGTAACTTCGAAGACAACATGTATTATGCATATTCATTCTAAGAAAAAACTAACTTGATTCATTTTTAGCTTCTTCAGCCCCTATTACTTCGGAGCAAATTGTAAGGGCTTCAGAGAAGATTTTGGGCGCTCCAACTCCGACGGAAAAAGAATGCAGAATCAAGTTGGTCGGGAGTTGGGAGAGAATTAACAGAGTGTGGGGAATGCTGGAAATCGTTCCGCCCCCTTTGATGGATTGGGTGCCTTCGGAGAAAGGACCCAAAAAGAGGAAAGCCGAAGCTGGGACTTCGAGCTCTGCCAAGACTCCGGTGAAGAAGGTGGCTCGGAAGCCAAAAAATCCTGCACCTTCGAGCTCAAGGGCTTCAGTCTCTGACTCCCAAGAGGACGTAGGGAGGTTGCTGTTGCGTCTGATAGACGAAGATGAAACTCAAAGGACTGCACAAGCTGAAGTACCTGCGAACGTGCCGAAGTCTCAAGATAACTTTGAGCAACCAAGGACTTCGGCAGTTCAAGAAGATATATCTCAGGACGAAGTTCCTGTGAATGAAGGTGGAGTCAAAGTTAATATGACTTCGATTCCTGAAGAGGCAACAAGAACTGCTCAGGACGATGCTCCTGCAGTCGAAGAGTTAACGGCTGATTCGGACGAAGATCTCGCCTTCGATCCGCCGAACAGTCCGATTATTACCCCTCGCCAAAATGTCGAAGGTAGACTTCGAATAACTCTTTCATGTTTATTTTGTGTATTTATACAATATATAATACTTTTTATTATTTTTTTTACAGAGTCCACTCCTATGGAAGAAGTCCGACAGGAAGAAATAATTCCTGGACCTTCGACGACTTTGGAGCCAACCCAGAGATCTACTCAAAAGGGACCTGGAAGAGGCAAAAGGAATATAGAACCCCTCCCTGCTGCGAGTTCCGGATCAACTCCGTCTGATTCAACAGACGAGAGCCAATCTTCCAGGGAGGGCCAGTCTCCAGAGGCTCCAAAGACCACAAGCCAATGCTCCGGCCCTTCGCTGGATGAAGACGACCAACAGGCGATAAGTATGCTCCCCCTTGTAGGACCGAAAGTAGCGACCAGAGGGGGGGGTGAATGGGCGCCTTAAAAATTCTTTCGAATCTATGGCCTGTTCCCAATACCCAACGCACCTCAAAAATACTATGCAGCAGAAAGTAGACAGTAGGCCTAAGTCTAAAGGTTTCTAACCTAGAAGCAACTGATGATAAACAGTGTAAACCTAAAGTGGTGCAACTAGGCAGATAAACAAGTTGTAACAGGCCTATACTTCTCAATGAAATGATCTAAGTATGTATAGAGTGAAAAGAGAAGTTACTGTCCAAAGTTGTCTCCTGTTCGGGTCTTGGCGAAGCCCCCTTCGCACGTCGAGGTCTGCTTCGGAGGTTGGTGTCGGAGTCTGTCCGAAATGCCGAAGGTGTCACTGTCTAGCCTAGTTCGAAGAAGTAAGAAGCGAAGTGTACTTCGAAGCGAAGTAAAAGCAGTGCCGGAGCTTGGTTCGAAGTAAGCACTTCGAAGACAAGACTTCGAACGCAACTTCGAGTCACGAGCTTCGGAGCGAAGTAAACAGTGCCGAAGCCTTCTTCGAAGTATACACTTCGAAGACAAAACTTCGAACACACTTAGAACCGAAAGCTTTCGGAGCTAAACCTTCGAACACAAAAACTTCGAACACAACACACAAACAAACAACCTTCGAACAAAGAAGCGAAGTCTGTCAGAACAGACAAAACTTCGAACCCCACTTCGAAGCCTAACGAAGTGTGCACTTCGAACAGATAGATTCGGAGTATGCCAGTTCGAAGTATGCGATGATTTCGATACAGGGGAACTTCGAAGCTAGCAACTCAGACACAGAAACCGAAGTTCGAAAAACTGAGCGAAGCCTTTAACAAGGTTCGATCGGAGCTTGCCTCACGGAGTTGAGGGGCTTCGCACAGAACCGAGCTTCGGCAGACACACCAGGAAAAGGCAAAAGAGACTGTCAGCTTCGATCAAAAAGCTGGGCAATAGAAGGTGAAAAGCTGCAGCCGAACACTGTAGCTACAGTAAAGCAGTACTATTTGCAACAGCAAGAACTAGTACTACCACCGTGAAGAACACACCCAGCCGAAGAAGCTTCTTCCCAAGAAATAAATACAGCAGCCCGAATCCAACTCAATAACTCTCCAAACCAACCAGATGCAAACAATAAATTCTCCAGGGACCAAGGATTAAAAGCATCCAAGAGATTTGAGCCAAAATGAGCCACGAACAGAGGAGCACAAGGGCCTGGCGGCGCACATAGGAGAGAGAAGACAGGGGAAAAGAGTGACCCAAAGAGTGGTATTCAATTTCAGCAAAAGGGTAGTCCAAACCCTAGGGGTTGGGGTCCTATTTATAGGCAGCCCAACACTAGGAATATTCTACCTGCCCCTTAGGGTTTTTACAGACTCAAAAATAAAGGAAAAGACTCTACTGCCCTTAGGTATTTTTACAGACACGACAGACTGACTGTGGGCCTAGAGTTACAGATGACTTATCCGGAAGCTAAGTTTTCGTAGCGACTACGGCTTCTCTTCTGGACAGTCGGATACAAGATCGACGGTCGTCAGTTTTGCGCCGAAACTGACAAAGCCTCCACCGACTTTGCACCAGGTACCCGGATTGGGCCGGCCCGATTCCGCAGCTCTCTCAGCCCGGCAATCACTCACCGCCCGTGTACCTGAGTCAATCCTGGTCAACAGCCCAGTGGGTCTTCTACTGCTTCTGGCCCATGCACCCGGATTGGGCCAGCCCGACTTCGCAGCCTCCTCTGCCCGACAGTCGCTCGCTGCCCGTGTACCTGAGTCACACGCGGCCCATAAAACAGCAGATCTCCTCTCTTCTTCAGTCCTCTTTGACTATCGTTGACAATGACTCATCACTTCAAGAGCCATGAGGCCCACGCTATTCAGCATGGCTCCTCAATCTCCCCCTTGATGAGTGCATTGTCAACACTCCTCAATTCACAGCTCTTCAGCACCTGCGAACAAATGTGGAAACACGAAAACAAAAAAACACAAGGAAACAAAGAAGAAGAAGAAATGAGGTAAGAGTTTAACCCTAATGACCAAAAGCCAACCAAAAGCAAGAAACGGTCATTATGGTTAACCAAAACGTAAAAGCTCAAAATGAGTGTGATTTCAGAACAACAAGGATATCGACAGAGTAAGAACTAACTCCCCCTTAAACTCTGATCCCAAATTTTCTCCCCCTTGTTGACAAGTAAACTCATCAAGCACTCAAAAGAGACACAGACTCCCCCTGAAAAGCAACTCCCCCTCAAAATATGCAGTGAATGCAACTGGGGTGCAGGTAGAGTGTAGAGAGCAAGCTCCTCAGATATGATTGACTGCAAATACAGTATCTAACAGGTATAGCAAAAGAGATACTGTCTAAGACACATGGCATGATCAGTGCAAGGGATGATATCTAAAGAAAGTCATTTAGCACGCATTTTTCAGTTTTTGCAAATAAAAGCATCACCACATTGTCTAGTAAAAAGCAAGGTAAAGCATGAGATGCAGAAGCTAACTGATGTCTACCAAGATAAACATTGTTCAAAACAAAGTGCTTCAGCAAACTGGTTATCTTGTTAAATGTTCAGGCTTTTTCATTTTTCCTTTTTCATTTGTGCCAAGGGTTATTTGCATGTCAAACCTTATGCTAACCGACCAAGTCAAGCCTAGGCCAAAACTGGACCATCGGAAGCTTAAGACATTGGTCTTGGCATACACTACACTGTCCTAGTTCATACCAAAGTGCTATGGTAAGCAGTCCAGAACAATGCAATGCGACAAAGCAAACCCACTTGGATCTTTTCAACTCAAGCATAAAAAGGCATGGAATTTTCATTCATTTTTTGATTTTTTTATCATTTGTATAGCATATTTTCCATGTTAAAGCATAAAGATGTCCAAGTTGCATATCTGCATCTATGTGATGAACTAGCTACAAGGCATGTAATAGATAGCAAAAGCACTCAGCCTACACATGCTAGTTACCAGAAGCAATGGTGATCATTTTTCAAGTTGAAAGCGTAAAAGCCATGCATATGACAGATATCAGACATATCAAATGAACTGAAACAAAGCATGATCATCGACGAGTAATCAAAAGCATGTACCAGCTAGAATAAGTAAAGCAGTTTAATCATATAACAGAAGCAGGCTCAAAAGTGTGATATGTGAATATGTATGATATGAGCACACACAAAAAGACTCAAGAAAAGAGTAAAGAAGAAGGAAAAACTGACGCAAAATATCCTAGAAAGGATACACAACACCCAAATCCCATCTTAAACGCTCAAAGGTAGACTGATCTAGGGGTTTGGTGAAAATGTCAGCCAACTGATGATGAGTATCAACATGAATAAGGTCAATGACACCTTTCTCATATTGATCCCGCAAGAAGTGAAAGCGCACATCAATATGTTTGGTTTTTGAATGGAGACATAGGTTTTTCCCTACACTAATAGCACTCGTGCTGTCGCAAAACAATGGAACCCTGGTAGGAAAGAGCAACCCAAAGTCTCGTAGAGTAGAAATCATCCAAACCATCTGTGAGCAGCAGTTGGCAGCAGCTACGTACTCAGCCTCTGTGGTCGAAAGAGCAACTCCAGATTGCTTTCGAGAAGACCAAGATACAAGGGAAGAACCAAGAAACTGGCAAGTACCGGAAGTCGACTTGCGATCCAACCGGCACCCGCCAAAGTCGGCGTCCGAAAAGCCATATAAATCAAGTGATGATGATGCTGAATAATAAAGACCAAGATCAGGCGCATAGGTGAGATACCTGAAAATGCGCTTGACAGCCTGCCAGGTGAGACGCGCGTGGTGAAGACTGAAAACGCGCGCAAAGTCCCACGGCGAACTGTATGTCTGGTCTTGTTGCTGTTAAGTACAGCAGCGAACCGATCATCCCTCGAAATTCTCTCTCATTGACCTTGACACCGCTTTCGTCCTTGTCCAAACCTCCAGAGGTACCCATCGGGGTCATCTGCGGCTTCAATTCACCACCAAAGTCAAATTTTTTAAGCATGTCACGAGTATACTTACCTTGGTGGATGAAGGTGCCGTCCTTGGTCTGCTTGATCTGGAGCCCTAGAAAGTACTTGAGCTCACCCATGAGGCTCATCTCGAACTCACTGTGCATCTGCTCAGAAAACTTGGACACAAGAGAATCAGTAGTACCGCCAAAGATAATATCGTCCACATAAATCTGAGCAACTAAGAAATCTGAAGCATCTCTGAGCAAGAAAAGAGTTTTGTCCACAGAACCCATCACAAAACCCTTCCCCAACAAAAACTGCTTTAACCGGTCATACCAAGCCCTGGGGGCTTGTTTCAACCCGTATAAAGCTTTGTGCAATTTAAAAACATGTCGAGGAAACTTAGGGTTCTCAAAACCGAGGGGTTGCCTAACATAAACCTCCTCTTCTATGTATCCGTTCAGAAAAGCACTCTTAACGTCCATTTGAAAAAGCTTAAAACCCTTTGAAGCGGCAAATGCTAAAAGAATGCGAATGGACTCAAGACGGGCAACAGGAGCGAAGGTTTCTTCAAAGTCAATACCTTCCTTCTGGCAATAACCCTGGGCAACTAGTCGAGCCTTGTTGCGCACCACAACCCCATCTTCACCTTGTTTGTTCTTGAACACCCACTTGGTGCCTATGGGGTTGCATTCTGATGGCGGCTCAACTAATGTCCAAACCCGATTGCGGACAAAATTCTCAAGCTCTTCTTGCATAGCATTAATCCAATTTGAATCAGAAAGAGCATGAGAGACGTCTCTAGGCTCAAAAGATGCAACAAAAGCAGATTCAGCAAACACAGCGAGAGAGGCAGAAGAACGTAAAGTCCTCTCAGTCAGATCACCAATGATGAGCTCTGAGGGGTGATCACGCTGAACTGCTCGGGTTCCCTGGTGATCTGAAGTCACCTCACCGGAGTCAGCAGCTGGCACCTCTGGACTCGACTGAAGGGGCTCGATCGAAGTGGAAGAAGTGATCAGAGGTCCGCCTTCATCATCAGTCGAAGTCACAGAGGGTGTGGGCTCTGCGGGGGATGCAGAAGGCCCGCCCTCAACAGCAGCTGGAGTATCCTCATCTTCCTCGAAAATGGACTCTCCGAGCTCATCATCACCAGAAAGCTCAAAAGAAGGAGTCAAAGAAGGCAAGGACTCATCAAAAGAAACCTCACACGTCTCGACAAGCAGCTGGGATTCGAGGTTCCAAACACGGAAGCCTCGAGAATGCAATGCATAACCAAGAAAATACCATCCCAGCAACGAGACTCAAACTTGTCCAAATGCCCTCCCTTCTTGAGCACAAAGCACTTGCAGCCAAACTCCGCATTTGGTGC
>JAAALK010000285.1:63790154-63938937 GCA_019279435.1 Zizania palustris | reverse complement strand
AGCTACACAAGCTCGTTGCCGACCACAAAGGTTGGCCGTACACCCCGAGGGTGCACTCTGGTAACGTCCCTTCTCACAAATTAATTTGATTGAACCAAATCATCCCAAGACTACGCTAGGGCAACTATCAGGGCACACACCCATGACCGTGGGCACGGCTGTTCGAACAGTTCATTCTTCTGCAGAAGGTGTACACTTTACCCTTACGTCGCGATCTTACTCCTTATCCGGCCAAGAAAAGGAGGTTCGCTACAAGGCATTTCTCTAGCCGACCTAGGATAACTCATTGCCACATAGACGGGTCCAACCAAGGATCCATTGGCCCTTGGCCCCCTTCTCCTCTGAAATACCAAGGGTGCTCAAATCCCCTTTCACCTCTCCCTACACATTTCTTCATAACCATCACAATCTCATACGGCTCCTTGAGCCCATTAACTAACCACAGAGTCACCCCGGGCATTTCACATCTACTGGCAATCGGGCGATCCTAAACCCACTAGGTACTCAACTAGGGACACCCCATAATGCCCGTAAGGTCGCACGACTTGTGTGCCTGACGTTTTTCCCAATGATTCGGTCCTTATGCGCTAAACAAAGTCGGGCCTCTACGGCAACGACGATACCTAACAATTTACAAACATTCTCCACTTTCTCTTTTTCATCCCATCCCAATTTAACATTTAGACAAAAATGAAATCATTTCCAATCTCCCATTTTTCACCCACACGCATCATTCATTTTGTATATGCAATATTTGTGCGAGAAATAAAACAAGTGTTGACTGCTCTAACGCCCATCGATATACTAGGATGGGGTTATAGCAGTCTCAAAGGCTTAACAAGGATTTCAGGTAATCAATAATTAAGGGAAGGCTAAGTGCGACAATGTTAGGTTTTAGCCGACTTAATCGCTCAGGCGATCGTCGTTAATCTCCCATGTATATGTGTGTCCTAAACATGCATTTATATAAAGTTAAATTTAATAGATTGGGATCAAACATGATCGAAGGAAGACTTGCCTTAGTTCATTAAGTACTCACGGTCAAAACGAAGGACTTCAAGTTAACGTCTTGACTCGTCTTCCGAAGCAGGGAGTTCATAAGAAACAATAAAAATAAATAAACATACAAGAAATATTCTAATATTATTATTTTTTTAGTGGTGCCAAAATAAAGTTTGGAATTATATAAATTTTTAGGAACTTGAACGGAGTTGATCGTAGTTAAGATGAATTTTCTAAGATTTTTGGAATATTTTCTATTTTCTGAAAAGGTGGACTTGCACTGTTCATGTGGGCCTGCAAGGAAATAAATTCAGAAATTGGAAATAGGGCACTGTTTCTTTTGGGCTGGCCGAACCGGCCCATTTGGCCAATCGCACTGTGTGTGTAGGGTGCATGCGCGGGGCGCATCTGTGTTCCCCCGCAGTGACTGCCAAGCGGGCCCGACGTGGCATGGGAGTGCACGGCTGACGCAGTGAGCAGCAGCACGCGCGGGGCCCAGCAGCAGTTGGCGTGCACCTGGACTACAAAAAAAAAATTTCTGGCGCGTGGGGCCCTGCTGTCAATGATAGAAAACAGAGAAGGAAGAGGTGGCTGGAGGTTGAAGAAGGGCTCCAATGGCTGAAATTTCTCCAAGGCATAACTTCTCTATTTTAACTCTGATTGCTACTAAATTTTAACAGTAGCTAGAGTACAGCTAGATGAACATATCCAACGGTTGGATTGGGCATTAGAGCTACGGTTTAGGTTTTAGACTGGCAAACAATAGGTTCGGTTTGGGATTTTTAATGGCGAAGGCGGAGATCTGATGGGTCATTGGGGTTCATTTTCACCATCATTAGGGTATTTAGGAGCTGATGGTGCACTCTGATTGAGTTATGGTGGCCTGTAGTGCCCTGGCGACGATGACCCGAATGCCAAAATAGGAGGGCTCATCGCCAGTGAGCTACGGCGGCCTAAAGATTTAACTAAGCTACGGAACATGGTATACTAACTACAGGGATGCTCTGGTGTGAAGGAATTGAGGTATTTTGTTAACTCGGTTGGGGTTAGTGTCGTCGGTGAGGATTTGGGGGTTTTCGGTGAGGGGCAAATCAGATGATGGCGACTGCGAAAATGGGTTGAATGAGGGTCACTGATGATGTTCTGGTTGGTTTTCTAGAGAATGGATAAAAGGGCAATGGGAATTTTTGACTTACCGAGGGCGACGGCAGTCCGGTCCGGCGGAAATCCGGCGAACCAGTGATCCAGGCGCTCTGGCGAGATTTCGGGGATGATGGGGAGTGACTGAGGTGGGTGTGGGTGCAACCATGGAAGCTCAGGGCCATTTTATACGCGCGTCGGTATGGGCGGCGACGTGCGGCTCGACGGTGACAGAACGGAGCACGACGGGCATGGGTGAGAGTTGTTGGAGGCGACAGCACAGGGAGAAATGTCAACGGTATGGTGCGGGTGCCAAAACGGCGATGGACCGGTGGTGGAGGGGAAATACCCGTTGGTCCGTGCGGTGCTCCGGTGTACGGTGGCGTGAGCGAGGATGGGCGGCGGCGTGCTAGCGCGTACGGCGTACAGGAGTGAGTGGACCCAAGCGCAAGGTCAGCGCGTGTGCGTGCGTGTGGCGACGTGGATGGCGTACGGGCGCGAAGCGGACGAAGTGGCGCGGGAGCGGAGCGAGGGCGCGAGTACGGCCGCGGCGCGAGCGCACAGGCACACGGCTGGCGCAGCCAGCTTGGCATGCGGCCGGCATACAGCGCGGGCGCGCGGCCTGCACAGCCAGCGCCCGGCGTGCGGCCGACGTTGGCGCGCAGCCTGCGCATAGGTCCGAAACCAAGGACATGGCGCTAGAGAAATGCCTATGAACAAGATTTCTATTTTTTACTTGAATAGAAGAATTGAATCACGAAATGTTAATTCCTGTGTACAAATTGATTCATCTTGGATAGAAAATTGCATCCATCGGCATTCGATGTATGCTTGTATGCACTACTATACGTATACTGTTTGGTATCAAAAGTAGCTTGAACTGGTTGTGATGGAATTGATCATCGGAGTCAGACTACTGAGAAATAAAGGTTTGGATTAGATAATGGGATTAGGTAGAAATTTATTTAGTTTGGAAAATTATCCGTCTTGGACGATGAATAGTATTTTTAGGTATTGAATAGAGGATTATATTCTGAAAAATAGTATTTTCAGTCTATAAAGAATAATTTCAGCCTAAACGAAATGAATGTTTCTTGAATTGACCTATAACTTGATTTGGAGGTTGGTTTTAAAAATGAAGCATGTGAATTATTTGTCGATTTTAAAAGTAGTATTTTTAGACTAGAGATAGAATTTGTTAGGGATGAAATATTTAGAATCAATGATGGTGTCGGATAATTGGATTGGAGGAAGTTTTATTATTTCAAAATGAAATGATCGGATGATAAATAGTGATTTTCGGATTTGATGAGTGGTTTGGCATAGTTTGGTATAGTCAAAGGAGAATTCGGAAGTAGGTGAATAATATTTTTGGTTTGGAACTCGATTGAGATTTCCTTTGGATTTATTTTGGCACCAACAACCATAAATCGACAAGAAACCAAAATTTCATAATTAGCATTTTATCAAAATTAAAAGTTTTAGAACAGCCTAAAAATTAGGATGTTACACTGCTCAAGAAGTTTGACATGGCAGATGCGAAGCCCCTCGCCACTCCAATGGCTACATCTGTAGCATTGGATCCTGACGAAGATGGAGAAGCTACAGATCAGAAGGAGTTCCGAAGCATGATCGGCTCCCTCCTTTACTTGACTGCTACGAGGCCAGACATACACTTCGCAGTGTGTCTGTGCTCTCGTTTTCAGGCTTCACCACGAGCTTCGCACCGCCAAGCGGTAAAACGCATACTCAGGTATCTCAAACATACCCTCGAATTTGGCATATGGTATTCAGTGTCTTCATCTTTATGTCTTCAAGGTTATTCCGATGCGGATTTTGCTGGGTGTTGGATTGATAGGAAGAGTACCTCTGGTACTTGTCATTTTCTGGGTACATCACTGGTTTGCTGGTCTTCCCGCAAACAGTCTAGTGTTGCACAATCGACGGCTGAGGCCGAATATGTTGCTGCAGCTAGCTGTTGCTCTCAGATTTTGTGGATGGCTTCCACTTTGCGGGATTTCGGGTTAGATTATAAGAGTGTTCCACTTTTCTGTGATAACAATAGTGCTATCTGTATTGCAAACAACCCGGTTCAGCACTCCAGAACCAAACACATTGATGTGCGATATCATTTTCTCAGAGATCACAATGCGAAGGGTGATATTGAACTTCAATATGTTGATACCCAACACCAGCTAGCCGATATTTTCACAAAACCCCTCGATGCTTCTCGATTTGCCTACTTGCGTGGGGAACTTGGTATTTGTCACCCTTACGACATTTTGTGAGGGGGAGCAGGCTTTAATTGTCGTGCATGTGCTCATCATGTGTGGAATTGCATTTACATCTGTTGCACTTATATGCCTCACTTTAATTCATGAAATCATGACAGCTCAGCTCTTTTTAATTTATCTGAAACACTAATGTGCATGATGTTTTCTTTCCAAACTCAAATCATGCTCAATGCTCAATCTTGTATCTAGCATGTATAGGCAGGATTGCTTTAGCTATTTTTTATCTACTTGATAGCGAGACACTTTTCTTTGGATGCTAAAAATTGCAACTTGAAAAATTGTTCTACTTACTCATGGATATTCATCAAGTGCTAAAAATTGGTTCACTTAATTAAAATAAAAAACTCCATGATTTGCATGCTTCAAAGTAAAAGATCCAGGTGGGTTTGTTTGTCGCACTACCCTATTCTAGACTGCTTACCATTGCACATCGGTCTGAACTGGAATAGTGTAGTGTATGCCAAAATCATTGCTTTAAGCTTTTGATGGCTTTTATGCCTAGGCTTGGCCTGATTAGACAGTATAAGGTGGACATACAAATAACCCCTGGCATTAAGAAAAGAACAACAAAATTCCTTGATCATCAAGTTTGCTTTCATAGCTCCATTTGAACTGGACTTGTCGGCCTAGAGTAGAAATTTACTAGCTTTGCGCAGTCCTTGCTTTTACTTGTCTAGTTATCGTGATTAAGTGGTGATGCTTTTATTTCAAAATGACAAAATCACATGCTGACATCATGTTTTTAGAGAATGTTAAATTGAGCTGAGCCCATGACCATTGGTATTACTGTTGGCATATTTTTGCTTCATATGTCTTTGCAATTCTGCTCATTTCCAAGCTATGCATCTTGTAAATGCTCCTTGATGCTTGCATTGCCAAAGGGGGAGAAATTGCTACGTTCTCTGCCGTAAAGGGGGAGAAATTTGGGTTCTCTGTTGCAAAAAGGTATAATTTTCACAAAGGGAATTTTTATCTTGAAAAAGGGGAGATTTGCCGAAGGGGCTTTTACTCTTTTGAAAAGGGGGAGGAAAATTCTTTTATCAAGTGACATGTTTTGGCTCGTTTCTGAGTTTTTATGGTCACTTGTGTGCTGAAAGTCTTTTAATTTTTCTTGAACTTGCATTTGGTTGTCAATGCACTCATCAAGGGGGAGATTGAGAAACCAAGGGTTGGTTTCGGTGTTTCTGATGAGTGATTGACAAGCTTTTAACCTCTGATTCGAAGGGGTACCTCCGCAGGGGGTTCGGAGGTTGGAACTCCGAAGGTGTTCGGAGGTGGTTCGATTGCTGCAGCTGTTGCAGCGGAGTGTGTATGTCGGAGGGGTCCGACGGTACACGATGACTGGGTTCGTACCGAAGGTATCGGTACTTTGGGCGGTACACCGGAGTGTGTGCCGAAGGTTGCTAACCCGAAGAGGTCTCCGGAGTACTAGATACACTTGTCTGTTTGTCTGTGGTGCGCAGGGGACTTCGGAGGCGACGGACGGACGTAGCAGGTGAACCTGGGTCAAGAGGGAGGCTTGATGCTAGGGGAGCGGGGAGCTCCGTCACAGTGGCTGCGAAGGGGTCCAGGTTGGACCTCGGGTCGAGGTGCACCAGGAGAAGGTAGTAAGTGCGGAGCGTGGCTCCGGGTGAAGGTACTCCGAGACAAAGTCCTCGGAGGCGAGGCACTTCGAAGGGTACTCCGGATGGAGTGACTTCGGAGTATGGTGGATCAAGTTCTCTGCGGAGGCAAGGGGTTCGAAGTGTGCTCCTGAGGGAGACATTCGAAGGTACCCGACGAAGGTCTCAGAAGTCAAGGTGCATCGAAGGCATGATCCGGGTGAGGCTTGTCAAGGAGTGTGCTCGGGGAGAGACACTGCGACGAAGTGCTCATGGAATGCTTTGTGCGGAGGCCTTGGACAAAGGAGGGACTTCGAAGGGTGGTACTCCGAAGGTGGGGCTTCGGAGTGAAGCAGGCTTCGGAGCGAGGCTAGCTCCAGAGCAAAGTTGACTTGTGGTACTTCGGCCATGCATGGCTTCGGTACACGGACTGACGGAGTTCGGGCTGGGAGTAGCTGCGAAGCCGTGGTGGTCCACTCCGGAGGTGTTGGTGCGAAGGCCCAAGGGCTTTGACGGCTTCGGCTCAAAACCGTCACTGTATCGGAGGCTGACTTCGGTGAAGCAAAGGCCATCAAGCTCAAGGCTTCTCACCGAAGCTACCGCACCCCTCGCGTGCGAAGGGGGGCTTCAGGAAGGTCAAAGACTACAAAGGCTGACACTGTCTGCTCTGCAAAAAGCTGACGCTGTCCCCTCTGCAAAGCTGACAGAGAAGCCTCCAGAATAAAGTAGACTACCTTTTGTATCCCTCAGTTCTGTAGAGACAAAACCTTTGTAAACCCTAGGGGTAATGTAGTCAATTCACTTGGGTGAACTGTGGGCTATAAATATGGGGGCTGGGTAGGTAACATTTAACACTTTGAGCATTTACTATTGAGCTCCTGTACTAGCCTCCTCACACTTTGAATACATCCAGTGAGTTCAATTTTTGTGTTCCTTGTTCAAGCGGCGAAGCCCTGCTTCTATGTGCTTTTTGCTTGAGCTTGTTTTCATACCTCGCTGCATACCTCGTCCATTTGTGTGTCACCTTGAGTGACTTGTGGCAGTGTATCGAAGCCTGCGTTGGCGAAGTGTGTTGTGTGCGAGGTGTGTGTTTCTGTGCGTTCGCTCTGTGTAACAGGAGGCTAGACCTCGCTGATTACTAGCAAAGCCCTGAACGAAGCCCGTGTGTTTATCGTAATGAACTCCAAGCGAAGTCCGTTAGTGTGTGTTTAGACCTTTACAGAACGAAGCCCAGCACCAGTTGTTGTCGCTAAGTTTGAGGTCGAAGTCCTCGGAGGGTAGTCCACTCTTGCGAAGGGTGAAGTGCGAAGCCTGCTCGAAGCACCCTGTGTGCGGAGCCTGCACTGACTTAGCAGAGTTGTTTTCGGGGTTGTGGGTGGAGCGAAGTCTGCTTGGCTTCAGACTTTTACTCCTTGCGAAGCTTGTGTTCGGAGTTGTCAAGTACCTCCGAACCAGACCTTCGAAGGTTGTTGTTCGAAGCCTGTTCCGCAGTAGACAGAATTAAAACCAAAGGATGTTTTTAGCCTGAAATTTTAAAAGCTCCCATTCACCCCCCCCCCCCCCGCCTCTTGTCGCCGTTTCCGGTCCAACAGCTACCCTCTAGGCACACCATGAGGGGACATATCAGGTCAAGGCAAGGCTTTATCAAACCTATGAGCGAGAGTACGAAAATTTCTCACAGAAGCCAGGTGAGACTGTCAGGGCTCTATTTAGTCGCTTTTAGTCGATCATTAACAAGCTTCAGGACAACAAGGCCGATAGAGATCAGCTGGTCTCAGACCATGAACATGCGCTCAATGTTCTTCATACCTTGAACCCTAAGGTCTAGGAGATCAAGGTATCTTCTATTGTTGAGAGTGCTTCTTATGATACCTTGAATATTGCAAAGCTTTTCAGTAAGCTCAAGGTCTTCGAGGTTTTTATCTAGTTGAGATCAAATCTCACTAGTTCTGGTACCAAAACCATGGCCCTTGCGACACCTTCTACTGATGCTTCTTTGAGTTGTGCTTTGTTCTCTTTGATGTCTATCACTGAGGATCAGTTGGATATTTTATGAGATGATTATTTATGCTTGTTCAACAGCCGAGTTCGTCGTGTTTATGATAGACACATACTTAAACGTTATTGCACAAAACCGGGTTGCTTTGAGTATAGTGATCTAGAACATTTCGTCGCTGACTGCCCCAAGTGCAACACTCACAAGAATCACACCGGCAGGGGCTCCTATAATTCCAACAAGCACACTAGCTTCGACAAGTACACCTTCACCAAGGGCAAGCCTAAGACGAAGTTCTTCCAAAAGGCCCTAATGGACTACCGATGCGAGAACAAGAAGCGGGACATGGCCTTCTTCGTCGAGATGGAGAGGGGCTACTCCAAGTGATCATCCTCTTATTCCTCTTCATCGAGCTCAAGCGATGAGGAGATCATGGTTAAGAAGGGGAAGGAGAAGTACATGGATGATATGGCTAGCCTCTGCTTCATGGCTTTTGGGAACAAGCCGAAGACTTGCTCGCATCACAACCGTATGTCCTACAAGAGCTTCTTCTCAATGGCTCTTGGGGATAAAGAAGACAAGGGCTCCTCTAACAACTCCGACGACGATGACGAGAAGGTATCTTCTTATGAGCGTGAAGTTGTTGAATTACTTGAAAAAATCGTCAGGAGTTTAAGTATCAGGAGAAACTACTTAATAGGGTTAAGAAGATGGTAGATGAGATAGAGAGTGAGCTTGCTAAGGCTAATAGCAAGATTGAGAGTCTATCTTCAGTCCCTTGCTTGGGTGAGAGTAGTGAGTGCCCCAACTTTGAGGTGTTGCTTTGTGACCTGACTTCTCTAAAGTCCAGGTGCACCGAGAGGGTTGATGAGAGAGATGCTTTGTCCATTGAGCTTGAAAGTGCTCAGTTGGAGTTTAAAGATGCTCATGCCACAACTATCATGCCTTGTAGAGACCGCCCATCCCATTTAGCTGACCTAGTTGAGCTGAGAGCGAAGAGTGATGAGCAGTCTGGCGATCTTGAGTGTCTTATAGCTGAGTTAGAGCAGACCAAGCTTGAGCTTGAGACCTTGTTAGTTCTACCCACTATTTGTGAGAACTGCTTGTTTTTGAGGATGAAGCTGATTAAGATGAAAGCTGAGGTCCAAAAGCTTGAGATGTCTATTCAAGTTGATAGACAGTGTGAGATCTACTTATCTCGGGTGGAGGTGCTAGCTTCCTTGAGAGAGGAGTTAGCTGATACTCAGAATAAGAACTCTTACTTCCGTCAGATCTTGAGTTGGGTGTTTTCCAGAAGCCTCAACTCGGCATGATGATCCAGCAGTTTAAGAGGTAGGATGGGTTTTGAGTAGGTTATACTTACACCAAGGCTGACTCTAGAGTAGAGATATCCCAAGACTCACTCCACTGAGTCTTTTCAAGCCTGTCAGCCCAAGGATGGAGTGTTCCAAGAACAACCCAAAGCTCCACCTAAGAAACCTACCTGGATCCCCAAGCCCAAGAGCCTTCTCACTTCTCCTGACTCTCTACCTGGACCCTCTCATAGCAAAGAGCCAAAACCCAACACCACCAAGCCCAAGAAACCAAAGACTCAACCACATCCTAAGAAACCTAACTATCATTGTGAGTTCTGTCAGAGAGCGTGACATATTGCGTAGTTTTGCTTCAAGAGGAAGCGGGTTGAGAGAGCTGAGACATCTTAAGGTGGGTGGGAGAAGTTCTACCTATAGGGTGGTAGACAGAGAGTCCCTCAATGTGGTGAGAGGCTACATGTCAGGGCACGTCATGTAGGTGGTGGTAGAGTATACGGCTTTTGTGCCCATGGTCTAGAGGGTGGTTTTTGCTCTGGCAGAATTCTAGGTCATTCTAAATATGGCTATGGGTGTCGTAGCCTTGACTTTAGGCAGAATTGAGGACCACACTTTTATCCGCTCTTTGGTCTATACTATTACACTCCTTTTTGCTTTCCTTCCATTGAGCAGATGGCTCGACACTGATTTAGCTCTTTTGCTAAACTTGGTGTCGAACAGTTTGCTCCTCCTTATGACCATTGATTTTGTAGGATCGATGCTTGGATGACATTTGGATCATGGATTCGAGGTGTTCTCGCCACATGATAGGACATCGCAGATGGTTCTCTAGCCTCACTTCCCCGAGCTCCAAGGAATACATCACCTTCAGGAACAATGGTCAAGGGAAGGTACATGGTTTTGGTTCAATTTGTATTTTTGAGCATTTCTCTTTGAGGAATGTTGCTTTGGTTGGAAATTTGTGCTTTAATTTTGTTTCTATTTCACAACTTCTTGAGGAGGGCTTAGAAGTTCATTTTAAGAAGGTGTGAAACCAAGGGTGCTTTCGGTCTGGATGATTAGTGATTGACAAGGATGAGCATTTGAGTGGTTGAGGTTGGTTGAGTGCATCGAGGGTTTTGATGTAAAGTGGAGGAGTGTGTGACGAGGGTTTCGGCGGTGCATCGTGTTCTTGTTTTGGCTTGTCTTGTATGTTCAGGGTGGAGATGCTAACCGACTGTCGACGGCGAGTGATCAAGGGTCAAGCGGGGAGCTCGATGCCGGATGATCAGGGAGGCTGGGCGAAGTTGGAGAAGATCTCAAGAGTGCACAAATAGACCGAGCAAGACTTGGACGGATGCCTGACTGCGACGACGTGATGACCGGATTTCTCGAGAGGGAGGCCAGGGCAAGCATTCAGGCGTCTCGAGGGGATCGAGAGAGGAAGTGGCTTGCTGCCACTCAGTGCCGTGAAGCGGTGTCGCGAGTCGAAGGGTTCAAAGGCTTTGTCGGTTTTTGCTGAAAACCGTCGCATATCTAATTTTGTTAATTTTAATAGTTTGGAGTCTTTTTACTTTGAGTCAATGTGTAATAAAAGGTTGTGAGTCTAGAGTTAGTGTACTCCTTTGGTATATTTTTCAGAATTTTCTAATTCTGAAAATATATTACAAGTAATAGGACTTTTGTGTAATTTTTGATTCTATAGGGTTCTTTTTAGAAAATACCCCCATGGTTGGCCTATAAATAGGGGACCATATCCATGGGCAGGTGGACGATTTTTGGCTAGTCTTTTGGCTGAATCAAATATCAATTTCATACATTTGCTGCTACTTTTATTCAATCAAGCGTCTATTCACAATCAGGCAAAAGGAATAGTTCCAGCGATGGATTACATTTCTGGGCGCAAGTATGCAGTTTTGTGGCTGAATTCATTTTCGAGAGCTGTTTTCTGGTGAATCTAGTGCAGAAGTTGATATTTATGTGTATACATTTTTTGTTGTGCATGATTTGAATGATCCATTTTTGAAAGTTGCATGTGATTTCTGCAATATCTTATTGATCTTTTTGCTGATCAAAAAAGGCACCACAACACTGAAAAATTACTCTAGATAATTGTTTCAGTTTTGGTCTATCCCTCTACATGTTTGATGAAATGTTTCTTCAAGTGTTCATCAACATCTTGGCTGATTTTTGAGTGTTCCTTGAGTAAATATCATGGTTGAAGGGATTCAAATATATTCCATAACCATTTCTGCAGAAATTGAAGATTTATCTTTACCACTATCTCTGTTTTTGTTCGTGTAGAGAATTCTAAATTCTCTTCTGTTTTTCTTAAGTAGTTGATTAGTGAAGTATATGATCTGTCCATTTGAATTTGTTTGATAAGCTTACAAGTTTGGACAGATAATCATTCTGATTTTAGATGTTTTGATAATTTTTATGCATGACTATTCTGAATTTTGTGATAACATTTGGGTCAGTCCAGTAATTTCAGATTATTTGGATCCTTGAATATCCTTTGTGAATTTTGCTGAAATCTGGAGTCCAGTGAACAATTATTCTAAGATATATAGTAAGAGTAATTACTGTGAAAATTTCATTCATCGCAAAAATTTTATTAGAACTCTTGTGCTGATTTTGGTTCAATGGTGATATGACTTCCTGATGATACACAGTCTTTCCTGATTTAAAACAGTGATACAAAATCAGTTTGAAGTGAACTGTTTGGTTTTTGCTGAGAACCAGTTGAAACAGGATTTGATCTCCTTTATGTTCAAAAGATAAATGTCAGTTCTGCTTATCTGGTTCAGAAAAAGGTTGCTAAATATTGTTGTTGTAGCTCTATACTTTACTGCTTTCACTGTTAATGAACTGAAACAGTGCATAGAGTAATTTCTTGGATGTGATTGAAACTGATTTCTGTCTATCAGGTATTTGCATTTACAGTGAAGTGTGTTAGAACTTTTCATACTTGAATAAGTTTACCTGTCATTTTAAATTGATTCAGAACTGCTAGCTGAAGGTCTGTATCAGTTTTGTAATCTGAAAAAAAAAACTGTTTAGTGAATCTATCTGAATGGTTGAAGTTCTGTAATGTGTCCTGTGAAATCTGATACTAAACTGATTTGTTTATTTGGTTGAGATTAAATTCAGATCAGTTTGATTAAATACCAAATGTCTGAAATAGCTATTGTTAATACATCAAATTTGTAAGTGATTGCTATTCAGAGGTTCAACCTGAAATTGAAGTATTTCTGTGAAACCAAGGGTGGTTTCGGTCTGGATGATGAGTGATTGACAAGGATGAGCGTGTGAGGGATTGAGGTTGTTTGAGTGCATCGAGGGGTTCGATGTGAAATGGAGGATTGGCTACCGAGGGTTTTCGCGGTGAGTCGCGTTCTTGTTTTGGCTTGTCTTGTATGTGCAGGGTGGAGATGCTGACCGACTGTCGACGGCGGGTGATCGAGGGTCGAGCGGGGAGCTTGATGCCGAGGATCAGGGAGGCCCGGCGAAGTTGGAGAAGATCTCAAGAGTGCACGAAGAGACGGAGCAAGACTCAGACGGACAACTGACTGCGACAGCGTGTCGACCGTGTTCACGAGAGGGAGGCGAGGACAAGCATTCACGTGGCTTGAGGGGATCGAGAGCAGGAAGTGGCTTGCTGGCGCTCGGAGTCGCGAAGCGGTGTCACGAGTCGAAGGGCTAAAAAGGCTTTGTCGGTTTTTGCTGAAAACCGTCGAAACGTTTATCGCTTTTACTAATTCAATAAAATTGTGTCAAGTTTTGATTTAAATTTTTAGTGTCTTAGTGTGTACTTTTTAGAGTATTTTTGGAGTACAAATATTCTGAAAATATTCTAAAGAGGTGTCATTTGTAATTTTGTAGAGTAATTAGGGTATTTCTAGTTGTAATTTTTAGTTTTGTATTTTGGGTCTTTTCTAGGGGGCTTAGTGCAAAATGTGCCTTCTAGAATGTGGAGTAGGTGGATATAAAATCCCCTTTGCTAGCTGAACATTGTACACCAGAACTTTTGTAGATCCAGAACATTCAAAGAAACAAGAGATCAAATTTGTTTTTTCTAGCAAAGTTTGTACACCGAGAGCATTTCTCCTGCTGAATCCGAATGATGATGAATAGTGTCGATTGAACATGTCAGACCGGCTACAGCTATGCCGAAAATACTGTGCATAATTTGGTTCATCTCCTGAAGCCAATGAAGGAAACCTTCCTGATCACCGTCATGAACATCCGATTTTTCAGCGATTTGATCAGGTAAATTTCTTCATCTGATTTTGATAGTTTTCCTTGATGTTTTGATGGATAGTTACTGATTGATATAATAAACTTAGAAGAGTAAAACTATCACGGGATAAAGTACGGCGAGGGGAGTAGCAAGGAGCGATGTCACTGGTGTTAGTGGCGGCCACCCGCTGCCAGCCCTCCCCACCTCGCCGTCCTTGATCCCTCCGCTCGGGTTAGTCACTCTTGCTCTTCTCTGGTTTGCTTTCGCCTCTCCTCTTCCTCTCCCCTTCCTTCTCTTCGGTCATGGGTCCTCTTCTTCCCCTGGTGGAGCTTGAGGACGACCCAGCCCTCTAGGATCTGGTCTCCTCTTGAGACTTCTCCAAGGGTGCCCTCTTTCAGCGCTCCATGCTGATGCAGTTCTCTCTTCCGGTCCATCATCCTTCGTCCTCCCCTGCGGGTTCCTTTCTCCTCCTGACTATTTTCCGGCACTTTACATTTCGTCTAACGGTGGTCTCGGTTAGCCTTGCCCTCCATGCTAGCCTTGGTGGTTTCCCGGCTGGCTTTCACGTAGCCTTGGTTCAAGACAGACACTTCCGCTTTTCTGTTAGCGATAAAGCTGTCGGTCTTTCCATCGTTCGCCTCTGTAGAATCACGACTGATCATTTTGACGTTTTCTTCCATCTTTGGCGTGATGGTGGCCCTAACTGGTCTTTGGAGGTTCTGCGCTGGCTTGCTGAAGAAGAAGGACGATGGGTCCCTGTTCGTCGGAAACCCCCCTTGCTTTCCTACGGCCAATCGCCGGCGTCCATCGTCTCCCCAGCGCCCTCCTGGTCCCAGGTCTCCACGGCGCTGCCCTAGCCTCAAGACTGTCAAAAAGGTCTCCTTCTCGGATACAATCACGGTCTTCCCTTCCGACCGCCCCCTTCTGAGTTCTGGTTCATCACCCTCCGTCCATCCCCTTCGGTCACCCTTCGTTCTAGTTGGTTCAATTCGGTGTCCCCTTCCTTCTTCTGATCGTTGGCCTCTCCTCGAGCGAGACCCTGCCAGTTTGTGCTGCCCCGGTTTTCTTTCGGTCATGGCCATTTTCAAACTTAATGCATCTAAGCCGTCCATCCTCGGATGCTTTTCCCACGCTTCACCCTGACTCGACCTTGTCCCCCTAGACTCCTGGCGACACCTCTCGATCACCCTTACCCCCCAATAGGACACCATCCCTCTAGACCGTTTCTTCACCCGTCTGAAAGGTGATCTGGCTATTGGCTCCCCTCGGTTTGCCGCCTCGAAGCCAGCGCTCTCGTCAGACGCTGGTTGCACTCCCCTGTCGCATTGCATTAATTGCCCATGTCAGGACTTTCTTCAAGGCAGCCCCCTCGGTTTGCGTCGCCTTCCCACTTCCCCCTCCCCTTCCCTCCTCTCCCCCCTTTGAACCTAGTTTCATTTTCCAGCTCTTCTTGGGCCCTTTTGCATACTAGCCCCCGGGGGTCTGTCTTGGAAGTTGGAAAGACGCCCTCCCCGCCTTTTCCCTCCTCGTCCTCTCCGTCTCTAGCCATCACCCCTCTCCGTCGTCCTTCCTGCTCCACCATCTCCCCTCTCCGTTGTCCTCCCTGCTCCACCCATTCTCCCCTGGTGCCCATGGCTAACTTCCCGGCAAACCCTCTCCCCTTCGTCCCTTACGGGGGGACACTCCGGGATGGAGGAGGCCCGCTTCATCGCCAATGAAACAACGTCATTCTTTCGGGAGAGATCGTTCCTCGCCATGAGTGTTTTGCCATTGCGGAGTCTGACGGCCACATCCCTCCTGCGGAGCGGACGGACTTCCTGATCGCCATCTGCCAACAAGTGGTTCACCAGCTCCTACTCCGGGTTGAGCGGTATAGCCTCCACCCTCTCGGTGTGGTCATTTTTAAGCTCAACAACCTCGTCGAAAGAGACTTCCTCGTCAACTCTCCACCAATCTTCGTCCTCGATCACCTGGTGCGCTTTGTCAAGCACAGTGAGGCAATCAACTGCCGGACGGCCCCCTTCGCCCGTACGGGATGGATCATGTTTCTAGGGTTTCCGCTGGACCTCAAAACCCTAGATTTCATTCAACAAATCTGCTCCTCCTTTGGCCAACTAATCTTATGGCACAGTCAAGATCACAACCTTGCCCGAGTCCTGATCAAAGTCCTTTACGACGACGATCTAGACATCCCCAGGAGTATCACGGTGAAGTATGGTAGGGAGATGGATGGTGCCGGGCGTTCTTGGACATTCCCGGTCTACCTCCTTCAATCGGACCTGACAGATTGATGGCTTGGCGATGAAGCTCCACCACCTCCTGACAATGGCAACCCCACCCCTTTCTTGATCCTGTCCAACCAGGAGAGCCAGGATGGGTCCAGCTATTGGCTGACCAACAGCTTTTCGGTCCCCTGGCAAATCATTGGCAGCATCAACCCTTCAACAATGACAACCTTCCCAACGACTTGGCGGCTGAGGCAGACCATGATGATCTGCTTGACTTCTTGCATCTGGCTATCGATGAGCCCCCAGGCGTTGGAGACTTAGTCGAGGCCGCGCCGCAAAACAGTGCGGCAATATTGGGTATCTCCTTCGCCTCCTCCATGACGGTCATTGTGGAGTTGCCTGCTTCACCGTCTCAACCATCTCCACTCCCGGAGAGGTAGCAGTCCCCTCTGCTCCATGATGTCGCCTCCAACTAGGAAAATGGCGCTGTTCAGCCTCACCTCTCGCTGGCTCAACCAGCCCCTTTGGCTCGCGACAGCAGGCCTATCAGATTTGTCTATGCTAGGCGTCATCCTAGGAAGCAGATCTTGGAAAGGGACCCTCCCCTTCGTCTACTCCACTCCATCGTCACTCTGCTGCCCCGACGCCTCTCTCGGACAAAGGGCTCCAGCGAAGTCTCCGGCTGCAACTCAAGTCCATAGGTTTCAAGCCGACACGCAAGGGCCTCGCCCTCTCAGAGAACCCGAGCATGAAAGAGTTCATCACTATATCAAGGTCTGATACTCCCTGTCCTCCCCTTTCCATCTCGCAAATTCAGTTCTCTGCTATCCACCTCTGTGGCATTGAGGGGTCCAAAGTCACTAACTCCATTCTATCGTCTAGTGACTCCAAGGATCAAGCCATGGAGGACCGTCCCTGTGCTGCTCAGCTGCCTAGGGAAGCTTAGTCCCTCTGATCCGATAGTTTATCAATGATGCCTCCTAATAGCGACAACCATTCATCAACCTCTCTCACCAACGCCCGTCTGGGGCACCATTTTGTGTTATGTAATCT
The DNA here is from genome assembly GCA_019279435.1 of Zizania palustris. NCBI lineage: Eukaryota > Viridiplantae > Streptophyta > Magnoliopsida > Poales > Poaceae > Zizania > Zizania palustris. The sequence continues at coordinate 63,922,091 of JAAALK010000285.1, read as the reverse complement.
CCTATTTCAGACTCCCGCTTTTGCTACACTCGTTCGGATTATTTTGTTAATGTTGACAGGCCTCGCCCTGCCTTTTGTTAATGTCCTCGTTAGTCTCCTCTGGGGACTTATTTTTTGGGGGGTTGGTGTCTCACCTCCCCTATCGCTTTGGCCCAGGCATTCTAACTTGGTCCATTCTAATCCGCCTAATGACTAAAACCAGCGAGTGGCGTGTTGTCTCCTGGAATGTCCGCGGGCTTAACGCCTCTAGCAAGCGCCTCGTCGTCCGAAACATTGCCACCTCAAGCTCCGCGGACATCGTTTGCCTTCAAGAAACAAAATCCTGTTTTTTTGATCAGGCGTTGGTTCGTAAATTCCTCCCTAAGAGATTTGATTGCTTTCTCTTCCATCCTTCCCTTGGCGCCTCTGGCGGCCTTCTCATGGCCTGGAACAGTTCCCACTTCGTGGGCACTCTTCACTCGAGCTCTCCCTTTCACCTTACAGTCTCCCTAAGGAGCACATCAGACAACCGGAGTTGGACCCTTTCCAACGTATATGGTCCTTGCCATAGTTGAGACAGGGCTGTCTTCATTGAGTGGCTTCATTCTCTGATCATTCACTCTGAAGAAGACTGGCTTTTGGTGGGAGACTTCAACATGTACTGTTTTCCATCGAACCGTAATAGACAGGGTGCCAAACTTGCCACCATGCAGGCGTTCAATAGCACCATCAGCCTACTTGGCCTCATTGACATCCAACTGCATGGTCGATGTTTCACTTGGAGCAACATGCAATCTCCACCTCTTTTGGTTCAGCTGGATTGGTGTCTCTCCTCCGCCCATTGGATCAACTCCTTTCCTGCCACCTCCTTCGCTGCTCTCCCTAATTCTTCCTCTAACCACTATACGTGCATTGTCCGCATTGCCAGCTCCATCCCGCGTTCCTCGATATTTCGTTTTGAGAATTTCTGGACAAAGCTACCTGATTTTCTATCTACTGTCTCTTCCTGCTGGAACTCTACTTCCTCCCATTCTGATCCTGCTTCTAGAATTGCTCATAAGTTCTGTGTGCTCCAAAAACGGCTTTCTGCATGGCACTCTAACCATGCCCCCTTAGCTCTCGAATTAACAATTATGCTGCCATCATCCACTTCCTGGACCACACGGAGGATCTCCGGCCTCTCTCTCGGCCAGAGAAAAACTTCAGAGATATCCTCAAAGACTACATCACCATCCTCCTTCAGCTCCAAAACATTTATTGGCGTCAGCGTTACACGGTTCGTTGGACCAAACTAGGTGACGAGAACACAAAGTTCTTCCATGCTGCAGCTAGTGCACGAAAGCGCCAAAACTTAATTCCCTCCATTCAAACCCCTAAGGGTATTTGGGCCAACTCTGCGGAGGACAAGGCCTTGGCCTTTCTCGACTTCTTCCTTGGTAAAATGGGCTTCTCCTCTAATCCTATGATGAGTTTCAACATTCAAACTCTAATCCCTCGTCATTCTGGGCTGGACCACCTAGCCGCTGATCTCTCGGATGACGAATTCTACCATGTTATACGCAAATTGCCCTCGGATAAGGCCCCTGGTCCTGACGGCTTCCATGGGCTCTTTTTCAAAACTTGCTGGCCCATTATCAAATCTGACTTCATTGATCTTGGCCGCTCCATCTCTTCTTGTCCTTCACCTTCCCTTTTAATGCCCCTCAATGGGTCATACATTGCCTTAATTGCGAAATCTCAGCATGCCTTCTTAGTTAATGACTTCCGACACATCTCTCTCCTTAATACAAGCGTTAAAATTTTAAGAAAAATCCTGGCTAATCGATTACAACCAGTCATTCGTTCTATCATACACAAAAATCAATATGGCTTTATCAAAGCCCGGTCCATTCAAGATTGCATTGCTTGGTCTTTCGAATACACCCACCTCTGCAAATCTTCCAAAGCTAACTCTGTCATCCTAAAGATCGATTTTGAAAAAGCCTTCGACACCATCGAGCATTCTGTTATCACACTCATGTTCAAGCATCATGGCTTTCCTTCCAAATGGATTGACTGGATACAGGCTATTCTTGCCTCGGGTCACTCCTCGGTCCTCCTCAATGGTATCCCGGGCAAATTCTTTCACTGCAAGCGGGGGGTCCGGCAGGGGGATCCCCTATCCCCTCTCCTCTTTGTGATTGCAGTTGACCTCCTCCAGCACATCGTAAACAAGGCTGCTAACTTGGGCTTCCTTGACGCCCCGGCTTGTCATAATACCAACGATGACTTCCCAATGGTCCAATACGCGGATGATACCATGGTGTTCCTTCGCACCAATCAGAGAAACATCTTTTGGTTCAAAGCCCTTCTCAACTCCTTTTCCCTTGCATCGGGTCTCAGGGTCAACTTTGACAAATCCAGTCTCATTCCCCTTAACATCCCCGATGAGGATGCTCGAATCTTGGCTGACACATTCGGTTGCAAACTGGAATCCCTACCATTTACATATCTGGGTCTTCCACTAGGCACCCTTGCACCTAAATTTCGGGACTTTGGTTCCCTCCTGGACAGAATCGAGCGCCGCCTCTCCAGCACTAATTTTTGCCTTTCCTTGGCCGGTAAACTTCAACTCGTTAACTCTGTCTTCTCGGCCCTCCCCACCTATGCCATGTGCACTTTCAAACTCCCTGTCAAGGTGATCAACCACATTGATCGTGCCCGCTGTCACTGCCTGTGGAGGGGATATAATTCATCCACTTCCTCCCACCCTAGAGTTGCTTGGCGCAGTGTTTGTAGGCCCAAGCTCAAAGGTGGGCTTGGTGTTATTGACCTTAGAACCCAGAACATAGCTCTTCTGCTCAAACACACCCATAAATTTTACTCATCAGCTGACATCCCCTGGGTTCATCTGGTTTGGCGACTCTGCCAGAACACTCCCTTGGCTCCCCACCTTGCTCCTCCGAAAGGTTCCCGCTGGTGGAAGGAGATCCTTAAGCTTTCTACTCTCTTCAGGGGCATTGCTCGCCCCCTTCCTTGCAGTGGAACCTCGGTTGCCTTCTGGGATGATTGTTGGCACACCACTCCCCTAAAACATACTTTCCCAAGGCTCTTTTCCTTCTCCAGGATTAGCAACTGCTCCTTTAGCCATTTCATGGGGCAGGCTTTCTTCGAGGATAACTTCTTTCTTCCTCTTTCCCAAGATGCTCTTCTAGAGTTCCATCTCCTCTAGGATCTCTTAGAGAACCTTAATCCCCTTCATCAGTCCTCTGACATTTGGTCTTTCATTTGGGGCTCTCCCATTTACTCTTCCAGCAATTTCTACCGTCGTCAGTTCAAAGAGATGTCGACCCACGCAGCCTTCTCCTGGCTTTGGAAAGCCAAGACTGCTAGCAAGATCAAAATCTTCTTCTGGCTGCTGCTCAGAAATAGGATCCACACCAAGGTGATCTTACGATAGAAACAACTTCTTCCTGTGAACGAGGACATGAGTTGCTGCTTTTGCAACGCAGGGGTGGACGAATCCACAACGCACCAGTTTTTTGAGTGCCCTTTCAGCGGCCAGTGTTGGGGCTTCCTCCACATCAGTTGGGACGCCATGGCTACAATTGAAGAGAAGCTGCTCCAGGCCAAGCGTGCTTTTGGCAAGGATTTTTTCATGGACATTGTTCTAATGGCTTCATGGTCTCTCTGGTTTCTTAGAAATCAATGTATTTTCCACAATGTTGTGCCAGATTTTATGGCTTGGTTAAACATTTTTCTTGTCACTTTCTCTCTTCAGTCTCGGCGATTCTCGCCTTCTCTCAGGATGTCTACCCGCTGCTGACTAGAATCCTTGTAACCCCCCCCCCTGTTATCTCCCGTCCCTTCTTGTTTGGGTCTTGGCCCCTTGCATTTATTTAATATATCATTAGTAGGAGCCTCTCCTGCTAACCTCAAAAAAAATATAGTTCATGTTTTAGTTGATTCTCAAGTTCTGTATTCTGATTCCTTGTGTTCAAGAGTTCTGAATCAGTGAATTGAAATGAGATTATATCTCTGTTCTATGCTATTAGAGTCTGAACTTTTGTGTCGATTTGATCAGCATCTTTTGTTTCTGCTCTCATTTATATAATCTGTTCAAATGAGTTCTGTCCAGGAGCAGTAAAAATGTTTGAATATTACAGTTGTGCTGTTAATTTTGTCATGAGTTTGTTTCACTGAATTTTAGTGTTTAGATCAACTTCAGTCTGATTTCAAGTGTCTTTCAGACTGTTTTTGAAGGATGAATCATCTCATATCTTGAATCTAGCACTGAAATTTTTAGTGGATGTTTAGAACTACCAAAGTACTTTGTGTATTTTGCTGAACAGTGTTTAGAATCTGGTTCAATTTGAATGAGTGCTTGCTGTGTTGATTGTTCAACTTCAAGAAGTACTAAATTTCAAGTTTCATATGAATAGAGTGTGCTGTTTTAACAGATATAAAGTGTGTTTCAGAAATTCAAACTTACCTCTGTAATCAGTGTGTGAATCTTCTCACTGATGCTTTCTGAAATGGAACAAACTTTCAGTTCTGATCTGGTTTAAAACTGCTGTAATCTTTGATAGAGTGCAGTTTGAATATAAATAACTTTGTTGAGTTGATGTTCTAACTATTGGTACTATGTTGAAGTAGTGAATGAAAATTGCTTATGTGTTGTAGTTACAATGGTTGAAATATTCATGTGTGTTGTCGAATTATGAGCAGTAATTGCTGAATTTTCAAATTTCTTTGCTACATGGGTGTTGAATTCAAAACTGGGTTGAATTAAAATCGCATTACCTGAATCTTTATCAATTCTGTATTCTAGTTATTCATGTGTGCTGTGAACTGAATTTGCTGTTATGAAACTGTTTAGCATCAGTTGTCGGATTAGAAATAGTTATGCCAAAGAGGGTTTTTTGTCAAGAACTCTGAAGTTACATAATCAGCCTTGAGTATTTTTCAGTTCTAGATTTATTGCACAAGTCTGAATATGAATGTGCTGATCTGAAATTAGGTTGAAATTGAAGCTTGAAATTTGAACTAAAAATGGCATTTGCATGGTATTGAAGGTTCTTTTACTATTCACCGTCCGATAAATTTCAAAAGTGTTTGAATGTCAATTGAAATTGAATTAAAACGTTCTGATTTACTTTTTACAGTTGAGTTTGATCTCTAGAGTGAGTATTTTGACAGTGGTTTTTTGAGAAGCTTGAATCAAACTGTTTTGGGCGTTTGATTCAGTTTGAGCTCTAAATTGTGCTGATTAGTTTGAAACTTGGATTTGAGTCCTTAGAGGTGCGTTGGGTGATTTGACTAGGCCATCACATTCGAAAGAAAGTGTCGATGCGCCTATTCACCCCTCCTCTAGTCGCCATTCCGATCCCACAATTTCATCCCTGTTTTGAGGTTTCTGTTGATTCTGTTCAGATTAACAATTAGATTGCACATCATTGTTTCTTGTAATTCTGATCTGAACCAGATGTACTCAAGCATGTTCAGTAGTTCAGATCTGCACTGAAAAATTGAGTAATCTGAATAGTCTGAGGTTCTTTTAGTTTTGTTACAGATTTGAAATCTGTTTCTGTCTTTTTATTTCTGAACTGGAATTGGGTCTGAATTTTAATTGAAGTCTGAATTAATTGAATCAAAGATTTGATTAAAATGAAGTCATAATCTGAATCCTGTTTTTAGTTTTTAGTATTCAGTTCAGTACCATCTTCTGAAGTTAGTTGTCAAATTCAGTTCTGAATTTAGTTCTAGTTTCAAGTTATGATTTGAGTTTCAGTTTAATATTCTGAATTCAGTTTCAATTTCAAAGTTCAGAATTGAGTATGTTTGCAAGCTTGATCTATTGGTCAATTTAGAATAGCAATAGTGGTTGTAGTGAACTGTTTTAGTAATCTGAACAATTGTGAACTAATTGAAATCTGACTGCTTGAGCTATTTAGAATATGAAAAATACTATTCACTGTCCAGATTTGTCAGTATTCATTTGATATCATCTAAAATCAAGTTGTGTTAATTTAATTCAAGCTCTAAAACTTGATTTGAATTCCCGAGTGTATTTCTGATTTTCTGAAACTTGTCGGAGATTCATTGATCGACATTTTCCTGTCGACCGATCATTTGCCGAAATAGCAGCCGTAGTTCGGAGTTTCAAATACCGATAATACAGATCGACCATTCAAACTCTGATTTGATCTGAACTGAATTTTGAAACATGTTTTTGCTCTGATCTGCATTTGTTGATTCAGACTTGAAATTTGAATTTTGTAGAGATGCATTGGGGTGTTTTGAACAGGCCATCATTTTCATGAGAAATTGTTGAGGCACTTGTTCAACCCCCCACTAGTCGCCATTCCGATCCCACAGAAGGGCATGTCTTCTGTTGTTGATTCTAGAGGATCTTTGGTTTGCTAGATCTTACCCTTTGGTAGGGCCTTTTAGATTGATTTCTCTAGTTCATTCGGCCCTTCTCACTGTTTGATTGTTGGATCCTCCTCTGAGCTTTGGAGGTGGCATAGGAGGTTAGGTGATTTGAGCTTTGAGTTGCTAGTCAGATTGAGTTCTATGGATCTCATCTAAGGATTGCCCAAGCTTAAGATGGAGAAGGATCTAGTTTGCCATCCCTGTCGTAATGGGAAGATGGTTGTCACTTCTCATGCACCTGTGACTCAGGTGATGACATCATACCTGGGAGAGCTATTACATAAGGATACTGTTAGTCTAGCTTGGGTACGTTCAGTCGGTTGGAAATGGTAGGCGCTTATGATTGTTGACGACTTTTCTTGATTTTCATGGGTTTTCTTTTTGGTGTCTAAGGACGAGGCTTTTCATTTTGTTCATGACCTGATTCTGAAGCTGAAGAATGAGAACAATGGTCAAATGCGAGCAATTCACTCTGACAATAGTTCTTAGTTCAATAATTCTCAATTCATTAGCTTCCGTAGTGATCAGGGTCTTGAGCATCAGTTTTCTGCCCCTTACACTCCCCTACAGAACGACGTTGTGGATCGAAAGAACCGCACGCTGGTCGAGTTGGCCACGACGATGCTTGATGATCATAGGACTACTAGGCGTTTTTGGGCTGAAGCTATGAACACAACTTGCTATTTAGCCAACCCCATTTTTCTTCTAGCTTACTTAGGTAAGACTTCATATGAGTTGCGGTTTGGCAGACATCCCATGGTAAGCCACTTGCGAGCGTTTGACTTCAAGTTCTTTGTGTCAAGAAGGGAGGGAATTTAGACAAGATTGAGTCTCATTGCTAGGAAGGAGTCTTTCTTGGTTATGCTTTGCATTCTCGAGGTTTCTGAGTTTGGAACCTTGACTCCCAGTAGCTTGTTTAGACGTGTGAGGTTTCTTTTGATGAGTCTATGCCTTTGTTTTCTCCTTCTTTTGAGCTTTCTGGTGATGATGAGCTTGGAGAGCCCATCTTCGAGATAGATGAGCACACTCCCGTTGTTGATGAGGGTGGGCCATCTGGATAGCCTGTAGACCCCACACCTTGAGAGACTTTGACTGAGGACGAGGGCAGATCTCTGATCACCACTTCCACTTCAATTGAGCCAACTCAGTCGAGTCCAGAGGTGCCAGCTACTGACTCCGGTGAGAAGTCATCTGATTGTCAAGGTTCCCAGGTAATCCAGCGTGATTGTGAAATCAAGTGTGGTCACACTATGGTTTCTGTCGTTATGATGAGTGATTGACAAGGATGAGCGATTGAGTGAATGAGTTAGTGATGGTTTGATTGCATCGATGGGTTCGATGTGTGGTTATGGAGAGCGGATGTTGAGGAGATCGTTGTATGTTGCATCTCTTGTTTTGGCTTGTCTCATGTGTGCAGGGTGGAGATGCTAACCAACTATCAACGGTGGGTGATCAAGGGTCGAGTAGGGAGTTCGATGCTAGAGGATCAAGGATGCCGGGTGAAGTTGGAGATGATCTTAGGAGTGCACGAGGAGATATAGAAAGACACGGACGGATGGATGGTCAAGACAGGGTGACGACCAAGTCAGCGAAAGGGAGGCCAGTGCAAGTGATCAGGCGGCTCGAGGGGATCGAGAGTGAGAGAGACTTGCTGGCAGTCAAGTTCGCGGATTGGCATCACATGTCGGCGATCGAGGAGGATTTGTCGGTTTTTGCCCTTGCATTTCTTAAACCGAAAGGCATTCTTACATAGCAAAAGACTCCTGAAGGAGTTACAAAGCTCGTTTTGATTTCATCTTCGTGTTTTAACCAGATTTGATGATAGCGAGAATACCCGTCGAGGAAGCTTAATAACTCCGAACCAGTAGTGGAGTCAACTAATTGATCAATTTGGGGCATGGGATAGGGGTCACAGGGGCATGCTTTATTCAAGGATGTAAAATCAATACACATGCGCCACTTCCCGGAAGATTTCTTTCTGACGAAGACTGGGTTGGCTAACCACTCCGTATAAGCTACTTCTTTGATAATCCCAGCCTTCACCAACTTTCCACTTCTGCCTTAGCAAGGGTGGCCCTCTCCGCAGATATTTTCCGAAGTCCTAGTTGGACAGGGCGAACCCTCGGGTTCACAAGCAAGCTATGCTCAATGATATCCCAACTAACTCCGGGAATGTCTTCATCAGACCATGTAAATACATCCAAATTTTCTTCGACTACTATTTCTAACAAAGTAGCGACTTTTGGAGGCAAATCTTTGCCAAACTAAAATGAATAGTCTTTGCCATCTTTGACAATAACCTTCGTTACAATCTCTCCGTCGGGGCTGGGTCTTGGGAAGGACTTCTTCAAAGGTTCACCTGAATCAGAGATATCCTTCGGATTTCCTTGTACATTTTTCACTTTTCTCGGATCGAGAAGGGGGCCATGACCATATTTTGTTCTTCGCGCAGTGGCCTGATCTCCGAAGACAGTGAGTACTCTCGCTTGCGTGGGCATCTTCATACATAAATAGTTATGATGCGCCATGGCTCCGAACTGATTTAACATACCCCTCCCAAAGATAACATTATATGCATACGGGGCATCTACTACATCGAAAATCACTTCCTCCATACTTGCTAGTAGCCCCTCTACGAAAGCAACCTCCATACCTATTTGGCCGAGGGCATCAAGAGGGGGTCCTGTGAAGCCTTGCAAAGTATGAGCTGCATGGAGGAGATGTTTCCTGGAGATACAGAGCTGATCGAAGGCTTGAACGAAGATGATATCTGCTGAACTCCCTCTATCAATCAACACTCTCCAGACTTTAGTCCCTGCTATATCGGTAGTAATAACAAGGAGCCCTTATGCCAAGTATCGCTTAGGAGGCATGATGTAAGAAGTTGGTAGAGAACGAAGTTTTTCGGACTAGGTTCCCCACGGACGGCGCCAACTGTTGGCGTAAAAGATTACGCTAACAGGTTTCTGTAGAAAAAAAACTAACAAACGAAGTGTTTGCGAAGCAAACTGTTCTAAGCCTCCGAAAGGATAATAGCTTAGAATAGTTCGAAAGTGTGTATTGAATCACTTGTAATCGGTCCCTATTACAGGGTGAAATGGGGGGTATTTATAGGCCTAAACATTAAGGAAAAGACCTATTTACCCCTCTATTACAACCGACATTAAGGAAACTATTCGGTTTCCTTAATAGGGCTAAAATGGTAAAAGACTAATCTAATAGGATAGAAGATAAGTCTTCCATCTTAGCTGGCAGAAAAGATCCTGAAGGGCTTTGGTTCGAAGACATACTTCGAACTAGTGCCTGTCTTCGAGCTTCGAGCTCTTTCTTTGCAGCCTCCAAGCTTTGCCTAGCCCTTCGCTCTGCTAGTATTACATTGTCCATCTGAGCTACTCGACCTTCGGAGAAGTTAAAATTTCTTTGAAGAGTTTCGTTCTCTTCCCGAAGTTGAGCAATTTCGTTTTCGTTCGACAAAGCCGCAGCGCGGGCTAAGACTGCTTGCTAAGAAAAAAGAAAAACTGGAATAAGAAATTATTCATATATAATTCATTATTTGGTTCGAAGATGCTTTATACCTGATAAGCTGCTCTTTCCACAGCAATATTAAGCTCCGAACCCTTCGCTCTGCTTAAAAGGGCTACCAGTTCTGTTTCCCCGACTTTGCGACTGGCTTCACCCAAAGGTTTAACCAAAGTCCCAAGTCCGGTTTTCTCCTCCAAAAATGGAGTTATGAGAGGAAGCATTACTAAAGCCTTCTGATCAGCTCTGCTTAGCGAGGGTCCGGAGGGTTCTTCCGAAGCCCTTGGAACTTCTGAAGATGGCCCCCCCTCAGTTGATTCACTTTCATCTGTTGACTCAGATGAAGTCGATCCTTGAGCAGGGAGAGGCTCTATGTGTCTTTTTCCTCTTCCAGGCCCTGGTAGAGTAACCTCCGGTTGTGGCTCCGAAGTTGTCGAAGGTCTTTGAATTGTATCTTCGAGGGATACTTCGACAACAGGAGGCTCTGAAAAAACAAAAATATTACACATTGTATAATTTTGCAAAAATTGATAAGAATTATGCAAAATTTACCTTCGACATTCTCTGGAATATCAAGCACCGGACTGATCGGAGGATCAAAAGTATAGTCCTCATCCGAATCAGCCGTTAAATCTTGGACTGCAGGAGCATCGTCCTGGGGAGTCCTCGTTACTTCTTCAGGAATCGAAGCCATAGTGACTTCGATCCCACCTTCGTTCACAGGAACTCCGTCCTGAGTTGTATCTTCTTGAACTATCGAAGTCATTGGTTGATCAGCATTATCTCCAGACTCCGGTACGTTCGCAGGTACTTCGGCCTCATCTACATCCATAGGGGTTTCAATTTGTTCTTCCTGGGTATCCGGAGCTCTTACTTCTTCGATGTTGGTTTGAAACTCCGGAATACCTGCAGTATCTTCAATGTGAATACTTCGTTGAGCTGCATCTTCATCAATTAATTTCATTAATAAAATACCTTCATCCTCTTTAGAACCAGAAAGTGAGTTTCTTGAGCTTGAAGGAGCAGGATCCGAAGGTGCGAGATTTTTTGGCTTCCTGAGCCACCTTCTTCACCGGAGTCTTTGCTGAACTTGAAGCTCCGGCTTCAGCTACTCTTTTCTTGGGGCCTTTCTCCTGAGGCACCCAATCCATCAGAGAGGGTGGAGTTAACTCCAGCATTCCCCATACTCTGTTAAATCGCTCCCAACTTCCGACTAATTTGATTCGCCATTCTTTTTCCGACGGAGTTGGAGCACCCAGAATCTTCTCCGAAGCCCTTACAATTTGCTCTGAAGTAATAGGGGCTGAAGAAGCTAAAAAATAATTCGAGTTAGTCTTTCTTCGAAGTAAATATGAACTATGCATGTTGGTTTCGAAGTTACCTGCAGGGCTCGAAGTATAGTTAATCTTGCGAAGGCCGCCCTCGGAGTCATCTTCGAAGATGATAGGCCAGTTGGCCATCAGTGGAGGAATTTGAAGACCTTTGAATTCTTCAGCCAAGTCTCGCATACTAAGCCTTCGGCTAACTTTTTCAAGCAGGTTCAGGCGGGCTTCGAGCTGACCTTCGTCCGGTTGCACTAGGGCTTCTTTCCGAAATCGGATTTCTTTGAGGGGCCCAGCCAGAGGACTGCTAGCTCCGACTTCGGCATAAAACCATCTCAGTATCCAATCAGTGTACCATCTAGCATTGATGGCCTTGGCAGGGAATCGCAGAGCATATTCGTCTCGAAGCCTAAAATTGATGCTTCCAAAGGCAACCACTACTTTCTCACCTCCGGAGCCTACGAAGGTCTTCGGCTGACAAGTTGCTCTATGAAGCGCAGCGAAGATTTCAGCTCTTCCCTCACAACCTTCGGCTCTCAACGCCCACTCAAAAATAGCTAATCTAGCTACGGCATTCGGAGACAGCTGGGGGAGGGTTACATGAAACAGGTCAAGAACTTCGGCCAAGAAATCCACAGCAGGGAGGCCTAAGCCTGCTTCGAAAAAAGCTTCGAACACTACGACCTCTCCGGGTCTTGGACGATGGAATTGATTCTTTGCCCGGCCTTCGAACCATAACCCCATTGCTAATCTTTCCCTCTGCTGTGATTGCCAAAGATTCTCTCTTGCAGGTAGAGGATCCCAATTCAAAGGACTGATCCAAATATTTGGTCGATGGAGGGCACAGACCTTGGTCATCAGCAATTTGGGGAATTCTTCCCCCTGCCGCCATGGAAGTTGTCGCCTGCATCGAGGGTGTCGCCGCCATTGTCGCCGCTGCTGCTGCCGCGGCCGCCTGTTGCCGAGCCAAGGCCGAAGGAGGCGCAGATCGCTTGGTCTTCACCATCGCGATTGTTGGATTGATCTGAAGGAACGGAGGCTAGGACTCAAGAACTCAGAGGCTAGGGCTCAAGAACTCAAAGGGCTCAAAAGTTTTTAACTGAGAGAAAGCGGTGAAAAGGTAATCGGCTAAGTTTTGGGTTCTTTATTTATAGCCTAATCATTTCGTTGCTTACCGTTTGGGCCCTGCCTTTTCGCATTCCTGCCCGTTATTTTCCTCCGGAAATAACGCATCATATAACTTCCGCTAGAAACAGGAACTAACGGCTATTTTTTCTAAGTCTAAAAAGACTTTCGAACTTCCTGAGTCAGTTCTAAGATAGTTCGAAAGGTAATTACCTTATGATTGATTCGAAGTTCATATCTTCATACATTTCGAAGATAAAATAAAAACCAATAACCCCTATGATTGGTTATCTTTTCTTTCCGTATACTGCTCTCCTAACGTTACAGGTCAAACGGAGAAGCGTATTCGAGGGGCTACTGTTGGGGGAAAATATCTCATCTTCGGGGTTATTGCCGAAGCAGCATAAAGGCAGTCAACACGTTTGAAGATTGTCCGAAGACCATCTTCGAAGATGCCCAGAACCTCGTTCGAAGCTCGAAGACAGGCACTAGTTCGAAGTATGTCTTCGAACCAAAGCCCTTCAGGATCTTTTCTGCCAGCTAAGATGGAAGACTTATCTTCTATCCTATTAGATTATTCTTTTACCATTTTAGCCCTATTAAGGAAACCGAATAGTTTCCTTAATGTCGGTTGTAATAGAGGGGTAAATAGGTCTTTTCCTTAATGTTTAGGCCTATAAATACCCCCCATTTCACCCTGTAATAGGGACCGATTACAAGTGATTCAATACACACTTTCGAACTATTCTAAGCTATTATCCTTTCGGAGGCTTAGAACAGTTTGCTTCGCAAACACTTCGTTTGTTAGTTTTTTTTCTACAGAAACCTGTTAGCGTAATCTTTTACGCCAACACCACCCCTTCGAGAGCAAGAGGGAAACACTTGGCCATGGTGTCTCGCACTCCTCCACTAGCCTCAATTGCCAAAGCATAAGAACAGGAGAACTCCCCGGGGTCCTCGTCTCTGGAATACTTACAGAGCTTTTAAGTTTTAAAGTTAGGGTCGAAGCGCACTCTCTGTAGCTCGGGATGCAGCGGAGACTTGCTATCGAAGGACGCATTCTCTGGGGCTTCAGGATAAGGAAGATCATCGTCTTGAGGCACTTCGGAAATGACCGGGGTGGCCTGAGAATGAAGCCTATCTGCGGCCTCTTGTCTCCACCTCGCCACTTCATCTTGGAGACTGTCCATCTGGGTTGCCATGTCGTCAAGACCTTCATTTCTTCCGGAAGGATCTTCCGGGTCTTGAGAACTATACGTGTCAGTTTGAAGCGGAATCGGAGCTAGAGAAGGGACTCCGGCTAGCCGATGTATAGATGGAGTTGGAGGAGGAACTCCCTATGCTCGAGGAAGGGGAATCCCTTCAGGAGTCTGAGGTGGAGGAATTACCGAAGGTCCTCCGACCTCGACTGTGTTCGAAGATCTTGCTCCAGAGGTTCGAGGGGACCTCCGAGTAGGACTACCACCTGAACTCCGCTTGGGAGGCATGGTTTGAGAACTTGGTAGAGAACGAAGTTTTTTGGACTAGGTTCCCCATGGACGGCACCAACTATTGGCGTAAAAGATTACGCTAACATGTTTTCAGAGATTGGAAACTAACAGACGAAGTGTTTGTGAAGTGAACTATTTCAAGCCTCCGAATTGGATAATAGCTTGAAGTAATTCGAGGTAGTGTATTGAATAACTGAGTATTCGATCCTCATTTCAGGGTAGAATGGGGGGTATTTATAGGTGAAAGTCTTAAGGAAAAGACATTTTTACCCCTCAATTACAACCGACATAGTGGAAACTATTTGGTACCCCTAACAGGGCTAAAATGGTAAAAGACTAATCTAATGAGAAAGAAGATAAGTCTTCCATCCTAGCTGGCAGGTGAGTTCTCTAAAGAGTCGACGTTTGAAGCTATACTCCGAACAAGAGTCCGCATTGATTCTTCGAACTTGATCCCGTACTAAACCGGAGTTAGATACTAGAGCTTCGGTTTAGTAGATTGTCTTTGTCTTGTTACTGCAGAGACCCTGAGGATGAAGTATTTTCCCCCAACACTAATGGACAAACACCATAGAGCATGCCATTCGAAAATATTGAACAACACTTGTTCTTTATTACGAATTCAAAACTAGCTTCTTCTAAACATGAAGAAGAGATAATATTTCTGCCTAAGGTTGGAATGAAATTACAATTATTAAACTCCCAAACAAGTCTTCAAGGTAGTGATAGTGAATAAACACCGAAGGACAACACTGCAACTTCTGCACATTCCCAACATGGACAACCAACTCGACACTAGCACACTTTCTTACTCTACTAAGCCCCTGCAACGATTTGCAAGTATGAATCATCGAACTGGTATCAAATACCCATGAATCATTTGGACGAGTAACAAGATTAATTGTAATAACATTAATACCTTAAGCGGAAGTCACACTTCCCTTCTCGTTCTACTGTTCTTCTAGATACACCTTGTAGTTGCGCTTCCAATGCCCAGGCTTGTGTCAATGGTGGCACACGTCAGAGCTAGCTGAGGAGCCATGCTGAAGAGTATGGGCCTCATGGCTCCAGATATGATAAGTGATTGTAAACGGAAGTCAAAGAGGACACGAAGAGAAGAGAAGATCTGCTGCGTCTGGGCCGCATGTGACTCAGGTACACGGGCAGTGAGCGACTGTCGGGTAGAGGGGCCGCGAAGTCGGGCTGGCCCAATTTGGGTACATGGGCTAGGAGCAGCAGAGGATCCACTGTGCTATTCACTGGGATTGACTCAAGTACATGGGCGTCGAGCGATTGCTGGGCTGAGAGAGCTGCGGAATCGGGTCGGCCCAATCCGGGTACCCGGTGCAAAGACGGTGGACGTTTTGTCAGTTTCGGCACAAAACTGATGACCGCTGATCTCGGATCTGACCGTTCTGAGGCGAAGCCGTAGCCGCTATGAAAGCTCCGCTTCAGGATAAGTCATCTGTAATTAGGAGTTTACTATTTTGCCTTTAGGCCCAAAGTCTGTCAATCGAGTCTGTAAAAATATCCTAAGGGCATTTTGGTCTTTTCCATTTTATTTCAGAGTTTATAAAAACCCTAAGGGTCTTTTGGTATTTTCCTAGGATATTGGGCTGCCTATAAATAGGGCCCCGATCCCTAGGGTTAGGGTTACCCTTTCTGAAATTACTTTACTAATCAAAAGGATTGGGTCACTTTTGGCGTTCATTCTCCTAGTGGTTGTTCTTCTCCGCCGTCATTGTTTTCATCGTGCGCACGACAGGAAATCACCTCTTCAGGTTTTGAGTCTCTGTATCAGAGCCATCAATTTTTCCATAGTGTATTTATTCAATAGATACCTCGTTTTGCGTGCCTATTACTATTATCTCCGTGCGATGGTTTATACTGTGTTTTTATCTAGGTTCTGTGCACTGAGAGTTTCTTGCATTAAAACTTTGTTGTGATTTTCTCGAGGAAGTTCTATAGAGCTTGTTGATAGCAAGAAATGACATTAATGGCTAGATTGTCAAAATATCAATTTTGGTGATTTGGGCAAAAAATACACATGTCCAAGGTCAGGCCGAAGCCCTACAGGGCCGAAGGTCCATTGGGCCATAGGCTCCGAAAAGCCTTTAGCCAGCCCACGGCCTTCGGCCAGGAGGCCTTCAGAGGCCCATGCCACCAAAGCTTCGACCCAAGGAGTAGGCTTCGACGGGCCTGGCCGAAGCCCACGTCGGTAGAGACAGAGTTGGATGCAATTCCGGCTGAAGTTTTATCTCTATCCAAGCTGAAAAATAGCAGATTCGGTCTGAAGTTTGGCCCCAATAAATAAAGAGGCGAGGCCAGCTTAGAGAGCCACCAACACAAATCAAACCAAATCCCTAGCTTTGATCGTATTTACTTTACCTTTATTTTCCTGTATCTCTTCGTGGGTTTGCCTGGAAGCCCACCGCCGGCCACTTCGGAACAGTGGTAACCCTTGTTACTTCGCTTGTGAAGTATCCGTTAATCTACGTAATAGATTGCTATCGCCTCTTAACTTCGCTTGTGAAGTATCCGTTAATCTACGTAATAGATTGCTATCGCCTTGTTACTTCGCCTATGAAGTATCCACTAATTTGCGTAACAGATTGCTACCCTCGTTACTAGTGCAACACTTAGCAGAATTCGGTCCTCAGGCCGAATTGGTACTTCAAACTCTCTTTGTTGTAGGTTCCCACGTTCAGAGCTACTTCGTCGGAGGTATCCGGAGATGAGAGATCGGTTTTGGAGGTCACTAGGACATCCTTCAGCGAGACTGCAGGCTCCGACGACTAGCTTCACCAGCACACTTCGTCACAACAGGCTTCGCCAAGCTCGTACCTTGCTCTGGACGAAGTCGCTCGCACGAGGAGTTTAAGTTATTATTTTGTACTTCGCTGTATCAGAAACTTCGCACCGAACCCCACCGTTCAGAGGTGATCATCACGTCTGGATCCATTCGGAGTTCATCTTCGATCGGACCAGTTCGAACGCCGAAGGCACCCTTCGGTGAGACACTTCACACCGGACGCCGAAGGTATACTTCGGCGACCTCTCCACATCAGACTTCTTAGCAGATAGGCTCCGACCGGCTTGCTGATTTTATTCTGTTTAATATATTTCTTTCGGCTAATTGGATTATTTTATGTGATCTTATTGCCTGGCGACTCCACCCTCCTTATCACGACTAAGGGTAGTCGGAACGCGACGTCGGTGCTACGTCACGCTTAGGCTTGTCCCTAAGTATCCGTGCACTTTTGGATCGTCGAACTGACCCAAGTGCGGGGGCACGTTTCCGTGTCAACACACTTTTTGGCCACTCCTCTTGGGAAGGCTACGCCAACATGACAAGTACATCTACATCGGCCACCGGTACATCTACGTCGACTACTATATCTACATCGCCGATGGACACAATAAGAGGGGCGGATATCGATAACCACAACATCTTGACACCTACACTTGAAGATATCCCCTCAGAAGACCGAGCAGAGATCGAGGCAAAGTTAAAGGCACTCCAAGACATGATGCTTGGGGGCTACGTTAAGACACGTGTAGTCTTCATCAAGCGCGACATCATCACCCCCGACCTCACTCAGGTCCAGGTAACACCAATATCACCTCGTTTATCTTCTTTAGAGATTGAGAAAAAAATAGCCGCATCAGTAGATCAAGCTATTAGCGCTTCGCTAGCCAACCATTTAGATTCGGCAGTCAGCTCTCAAGTAGAGGCGACCCTTAGGAGGTTCGTCTTTACTGAGGCCGTACCCCCAGTTCCTATTGCTAGTGCACCTCCGGCAAACCACGTGTACGGTAGAACTAACGACAGCACTGGCACAATCATATCTCCGGCCTCAACACTTATGGCCGAGACCAATCATTACACCTACGGACAAACTAACACCGTGTACCATGCACCACTACCTGCACCGGTACCCGTGCTACCCGCACCACATGCGTAGGCAGCCGAACACGAGCACGTCATACAGATAGCTTGCAGGGAAGAGGCCCATGGCCGACACGCCGATATCCCACCGCGTGTCGCGCCCCCGCATGAGAGACGCACACAAGCAACATGCCAAGATGACATAGAGGAGCGGGTCCGCGCACTATTTAGAGAGTGTGCCAGATTCGTGCCCAAGGGACGGGTTAGGGTTTACCGTAAACCATACCCCAACCATCTTGATATAGTACCCTACCCCCGCGGCTATAGAATCCCTAAATTCACTAAGTTTGATTGCGGGGGTAGCAAAACTACGCTAGAGCACGTTAGTCAATTTTTGGCCACAGTGTGGAGAAGTTAGCGGGGTAGATGCTATACAAGTTAGGCTATTTTCTCTCTCGCTATCCGGCACCACTTTCACTTGGTTTTCAGCGCTCCCGCCAAACTCCATTCAGACGTGGGATGATTTAGAGCGGAAATTCCATGATTACTTCTACACGGGTGAGACAGAACTTAGGCTTTCACATTTGACATCGGTTAAGCAGAAATCTAGCGAGAGTGCCTCTGAGTACATCAAGCGTTTTAGGGATACTAGAAACTGATGGTTTAGCCTTAATATTTCGGAAAGGGACTTGGCGGAACTAGCTTTTAACGGGTTGCGTTCCGAAATTAAGGAGAGGTTAGATAACCAAAAATTTTTAGAAGTTAGCCAAGTTTTACAGCAGGCTCTGGTCCAGGAAGGCCGAGCCAAAGATAAAAAGTTTATTAAGATGTTTAGCAAGCCTAGGGCTGAAATCCACATCATGGAACATTCTGATGAGGAAGAGTCAGAAGAGGAGGATTCAGCTGATATGTATGTGGCCGAATGGGTGTGTAACACTAAGAAAAAACCTGTCACCTGCTCCGAGTTACGGCCATCCCCCACAAAGAATCGACCTAGTGAGGTCAAGTACTCGTTCGATATAACTAAATGTGACAAAATATTTGATTTTCTCTTGAAAATTCAGCTTCCTAGGTAACCTATGGGTCAAGTCATTCCATCTGCCGATGAATTAAAGAAGCATCCATACTGTAAGTGGCATGATTCACATTCACATAATACTAACAACTTCAATGTTTTTCGACGGCAGATCCAATCGGCCATAGAAGAAGGATGATTTAAGATAGACCATAATCCGAAGATGAAGCTGGATAAAGATCCTTTTCCCATCAACGCCGTCGACCTAGCTCGGTGAGAAGAAAGTGTTGTTTCAGCCAGAACAGGCCGTGTCGGCTAAGGGGAAGGGCGTAATTGTTGGGGAGCCACGCACTCGCACACTCATACCGAAGAACCCCGAGGTAGGAGTGTGGAAATAGAACATTAATACCCCTTTGGCTAAAGCTCACAAGAAGCCAAAGGTAACGTACAATATGTTGTTAAACAAGCATCAAAGAAAGGCCAAGGAGGCAGGTCCACACACTAAGAAGCTAAAGCAGCCGAAGGGTCCAAGATTCTCGAAGGGTAGCTTCGGACCGAAGCAGTCGAACCCTTCGCACGGTGGCTTCGGACCACGGTGGCCTGACACTCCGCACGGTGGTTTCGAGCCACAATGGCCGAATCCCCCATATGGTAACTTCGGCCCCCAATGGCTGAACCCCGCACTGTGTTGAACTCCTCCGATGGGAGGCTTCGGCCCACACTGGCCGAACATACCTCCGGTCTGGCAGGACCCTTCGCTGGTGTGGTCTGAAACACCATCAACTCTACCAAACCCCCTTCCGGGTAATGGGTTCGGCTCACAGTGGGTGAGGCCACTAGAGCCGCTGATGCCTCCGCTATATTACTGGGCGGGGACCCCGTGGGCTCCGTATGTATCCGGGTCAGGGTACCCTCCGCAACCTAACACTATGCCTTGCTTTCCCTCGGAGTACTATGGATGGCAGGGACAAACAGACGCAGCGGAGGGGGGCATCATCCACAGACTATCTATAGTGCCTCCGAATCGAACCATGCAGAGGGAAGCCAAAGGGTGCGACCATGCGGAGGCCGAAGTCAGGGAGTCTGAAGCCATCACCATCAGAGTTGAGTCTCAGGAAGTCCCAATCCCGAAGACTTTGTCACCGAGGTCTGACGGAGGTAAGTCCCATGCTTCGGTTGGGCTCGGCGCCGAAGCCTGGTTCGGTCGGCCGAACATGGCTTGTCCATCTGTCGGGGTTCGCAGTGAAGACCCCTCTGAACACAGGGTGTACAAGGCCAAAGGGCACAATACCACTTCAGCCAGAATTAATGGAAATCGAACAGTAGCACCCGGCACCAAGCCGTAGCCATCTTGGGCACCTCCAGGCATGTCCAAATCACAGAAGAGACGTCTACAACGACTACGGGTACAGGAGATGCGCGAGAGGGAAGCTGAGGCCAAATGCGATGCTATCTTCGAAGAAATCCACCCTCGGCCAGCTACAAAATAGGTATGGAGGGAGAAGCCGGTTGAGATAACCAACCAGACTCCTAGTCCGAGCGATGTGGACGACGACATGCTCGACGATGACTACTCGCCCATCTCTGAAGGGCCCGCACCCTAGGCTTTGGACATCAACATCGTCACGCTGCCCGCCGAGTTCGCCCTGCCACAGGATGAGGCCAAGGTCGCTCAATTGAACCTCGGTCCGCGCAACACCATCTTCGAGAAGCCCGAGGACTCGGCTCGCCATCTGAAGCCTCTCTATGTCAGACGTCACATCGATGGAGAGCCGATTTCCTGAATGCTCGTCGACGGCGGCGCCAATGTTAACTTAATGCCTTACTCGCTGTTGAAGAAACTTGGCAGGGACGAGGATGACCTGAAGAAGACCAACTTAATGCTCAACGGCTTCAATGGCAAGAGCTCCGAGGCCAATGGTGTACTCTCCAGGGAGTTGATGGTGGGCAACAAGACATTGCCAATAGAATTTTTCATCGTCGACGTACAAGGTAACTACAGCGTACTACTCGAGCATGACTAGATTCACGCGAACTGTTGCATTCCTTCAACTCTACACCAGTGCCTGATACAGTGAGATGGCGATGAGGTAGAAGTCATTCCCGCAGATACTTCAGCCCAAGTAGCATTAGCCGATGTATCAGTTGACGCCGTCCATAACAAAGTAGAGTGTCTAGTCAAGTAGAGATCTTTCGGATTACAATTTTGTTAGTATGTCCGGAGTACGGTTTGTACCGATTTCTATAAGCCGGCTAGAGTAGCACGGCTATTTTTGTATTAATAGTCATGTCTAGCAAAATTAATCTAGATTGGCTAAAGTCTCGTGTGGAGCAATATCGGTCTAGCAAAGACGGTATTGCCGAGGCCATCAGGGACTTTAGCGAAGTAGAGAAATTAGGACAAGGTTTTGCATCGGCCGACCCCTTGGAGGAAGTTGACATAGGTAATGGTAGGGTCCCAAGGCCGACTTTTGTAAACCAACATTTACAACCCGATGAAAAGGCTGAAGTAATAAAGTTACTTCGGTCGTATGTCGATTGTTTTGCATGGGAGTATAGCGAAATGCCAGGACTAAGCCGCGAGCTTGTGGAGCATCGTCTGCCTATCAAGACCGGATTTGGGCGTTATAAGCAGCCTCCTCGTCTCTTTAACTCGGCCGTCTATGACCGAGTTAAAGAAGAAGTAGAGCGACTACTCAAGGCTGGGTTTATTAGGCCATGCAGGTACGCGGAATGGGTCGCTAACATTGTGCCTGTAGAGAAGAAAGGGAGTGGCAAGATACGGGTATGTATTGATTTCAGGGATCTGAATAGAGCCACTCCAAAGGACGGGTATCCAATGCCGATAGCCGACATGTTGATCAACGATGCTTCAGGACATAAGGTACTGAGTTTTCTTGATGGCAATGCTGGTTATAATCAAATCTTTATGGACGAAGAGGACGTCTACAAGACTTCCTTTTGATCCCCTGGGTTTGTCGGTTTGTTCGAGTGGGTCGTCATGACTTTTGGTTTGAAGAATGCTGGCGCCACGTACCAGCGTGCTATGAACTTGATCTTTCATGACTTGTTAGGAGTTATGTTAGAAGTTTACATCGATGATGTCGAAGTCAAATTGGATGCTATGGGAAACCATTTAGCCGATTTGAAGGTTGCTTTTGATAGAATGCGGCAGTACGGTTTGAAAATGAACCCACTCAAGTGTGCTTTTGGTGTGTCGACGGGTAAGTTCTTAGGTTTCATTATTCAGGAGAGAGCCATAGAAATTGATCCTAAGAGGCTTGAGAAGATTAGAAACATTGCAGCGCCGACATGCAAAAGGGACGTACAAAAGTTGCTAGGCAAGATGAACTATTTGCGTCGCTTTATATCCAACTTGTCTGGCAAAATTGATGCCTTTGTCCCCATACTCCGGCTCAAAAATGAAGCCGAGTTTGTTTGGGGGGCAAGCCAGCAAAGTGCTTTTGAGAAGATCAAGGAGTGCTTGTCATCACCGCCTGTGGCGAGAGCACCCAAAGTTAGGATTCCATTTCGGCTATACATCGCTGCTGAAGATAGCGTGATTGGGGTCGTGCTAACCCAGGAGGTAGAGGGGAATGAGTACATTATCATGTTCTTGAGCCGCCGCCTGCTGGACGCCGAAACCAGGTACGCGTTTATAGAACGATTGTGTATATCACTTTACTACGTGTGCACCAAATTACACCATTATCTTCTCCCCACTACATGTGTTGTCGTTTGCCAAACCGATGTTATAAAGCACATGTTACAGAAGCTGATTCTAAGTGAAAGAATCGGAAAATGGGCTTACGCGTTGATTGAGTACGATTTGGCCTATGAACCCCTGAGAGCGATGAAAGGCCAAATCGTAGCCAACTTTATAGTTGATCACCACGTAGATGTCAGCTGGAGTAACAATATTGTTCTAGTTGAAGTAGTGCCATGGAAACTTTATTTTGATAATTCGGCTTGCAAAAGTGGCCAAGGTATTGCAGTGGTTCTCATATCGCCTAATGGAATGCACTTTGAAACTTCGGCCCGTCTAGAGTTTTCTGCCACCAATAACCAAGCCGGATACGAAGCTTTATTGTTAGGTCTTTATTTACTAGAATCTATGGGTGCTAGACATGTCCACGCGTATGGTGATTCTTTGTTAGTAGTGCAACAAGTAGCTAGAAGTGTTCAATGCTTTAACGGCTTGCTGAATAGTTACTTGGATAAATGTCTAGACATAGTTGCCACTTTTGATGACTTCAAAATCTCTCACGTGTCAAGGGAAGACAATTCAGTCGCAAATGATTTGGCTCAGCAAGCATCTGGTTACCAAGTCAGGAGGGGAAAATTTTCTATGTTGGAGAAGCCGATACTTGCTCTCACAGCCGAAGCCAGTAACGGTGGGAAGGCGCACCCTCCGGGTTGAACCCCTTTGGCCACCGAAGGCCGCTGCGCGCCAAGGTCCCTAGACCGGAGTACTCTGCCAACCATGAGACCTGGCACGCCGGAGTCCGTAGGACGAAGCCTCCCGCGCGGAGAAGGCTCCTCGGAGTCTGAACCATCCGGAGGGCTTCGGCCCAGCACACTCCGAACACCGCCCCCGGCCGGGCTTTGACAGGAGCCGGAATGGCTCAGGGGGCACCCCGAAGTCAGTAATTTAGAAATTTTTTCAGCGGATGCGCCAGCGAGACCCTCTGAAACCTATAAGGGCGATTGGAGAATCCCAATCGTCCAGTACTTAAGAGACCCTAGCCAAAGGGTTGATCGGAAGGTTTGGCGACAAGCATTCAAATTTGTGTTGATAGACGACACTTTGTACCACCGAACCATCGATGGAGTATTATTGAAGTGTTTAGACCACGAACAATCCCAAGTAGCTACAGGGGAAGCCCATGAAGGACTTTCTGGCACTCATCAGTCGGCCCAAAAAATGAGTTGGATGCTCAAAAGAGCGAGTTTTTATTAGCCGACTATGACCGAAGACTGTTTCAAGTATTATAGAGGGTGTGAAGCATGTCAGAAGTTTGGCAATATTCAGTTAGCTCCTGCCTCATTACTCAATCCTATTGTCAAGCCATGGCCGTTTTGAGGTTGGGATTTAGACTTCATCGGCCAGATTCACCCTCCTTCCTCAAAAGGGCATCGGTTCGTGTTGATGGCGACATATTACTTCACTAAGTGGACCAAGGCCGTACCTCTCAAGAACATGACTCAAAATGAGGTACGTGATTTTATCTTGAAGCAGATCATACATAGATTCAGCATTCCTCAAACTCTTACTACGGATCAAGGTAGTTCATTTGTTTCTGTAGAAGTAAGGAACTTCGCCGAATATTATGGTTTTAAGTTGATAAACTCTTCACCTTACTATGCTCAGGCCAATGGTAAGGCCAAGTCTAGCAATAAAACCGTGATTAAGCTCATTAAGAAGAAAATTTAAGAGTTTCCTAAAAGGTGGCATGAAGTGCTTTCCGAGGCGCTATGGGCTTGTAAGATTGCAAAGCACGGTGCTACCATGGTCAGTCCATATGAGTTGGTATATGGACAAGAGGTGGTTCTGCCTGTAGAGGTAGATCTTGGCTCCTTAAGAGTGTTAAAGCAAGATGGCTTATCGGTCAATGAGTATGAAACTCTTCTGAAGGATAATCTAGAGGAAGTGACCGATAAGAGATTAAGGGCTTTAGAAGCCATAGAAGTAGACAAAAGGAGAGTAGCCAAAGCCTACAATAAGAAGGTTAAACCAAAATCGTTTAAAGTAGGAGATTTGGTGTGGAAGACAATTTTACCTTTAGGCATGAAAAGTCCCAAATTTGGTAAATGGTCACCTAGATGGGAAGGTCCTTTCAAGATAGCCAAAATCGCTCCCGGCAATGCATACATGTTAGAATCTCTGCAAGGAGAGCGATTTCGAAAAGCTTTGAATGGTAGGTATTTGAAGAGGTATTTCCCAAGCGTGTGGCAAACAACATAAAAGGTGTCAAAAAGCTGCTATGGACGGTATCGTCTTCAGTTCGCTATGCTTTTAGTTCACTCAGTTCACTAAAAGGCAGGGGGGCATGTGTTGATAGCAACAAATCGCATTAATGGCTAGATTGTCAAAATATCAATTTTCGTGATTTGGGCCAAAAATACAGATGTCCAAGGTCAGGCCGAAGCCCTACAGGGCCGAAGGTCCATTGGGCCATAGGCTCCGAAAGCCTTTAGCCAGCCCACGGCCTTCAGCCAGGAAGCCTTTGGAGGCCCATGCCACCGAAGCTTCGGCCCAAGGAGTAGGCTTCGACGGGCCTGGATGAAGCCCACTTCGGCAGAGACAAAATTGGATGCGATTCCGGCTCAGTTTTATCTCTATCCAAGCTGAAAAATAGCAGATTCAGTCTAAAGTTTGGGCCCTACAAATAAAGAGGCGAGGCCAGCTTAGAGAGCCCTCAACACAAATCAAACCAAAGCCCTAGCTTTGATCGTATTTACTTTACCTTTATTTTCCTATACCTCTTCGTGGGTTTGCCTAGAAGCCCTCCGCCGACCACTTCGGAATAGCGGTAACCCTTGTTACTTCACTTGTGAAGTATCCGTTAATCTACGTAATAGATTGCTATCGCCTTGTTACTTCCCTTGTGAAGTATCCATTAATCTGCGTAACAGATTGCTACCTTCGTTACTAGTGCAACACTTAGCAGAATTCTGTCCTCAAGCCGAATTGGTACTTCGAACTCTCTTTGTTGTAGGTTCCCACGTTCGGAGCTACTTCGTCGGAGGTATCCGGAGTTGAGAGATCGGTTTCGGAGGTCACCAGGACATCCTTCGGCGAGACTGCAGGCTTCGACGATAGGCTTCGCTAGCACACTTCATCACAACAGGCTTTGCCACGCTCGTACCATGCTCTGGATGAAGTCGCTCGCACGAGGCATTTGAGTTATTATTTTGTTCTTTGCTGTATCAGAAACTTCGCGCCGAACCCCGCCGTTCGGAGGTGATCGTCACGTCCGGATCCATTCGGAGTTCATCTTTGATCGGATCAGTTCGAACACCGAAGTCACCCTTCGGCGAGACACTTCGCACTGGACGCCGAAGGTATACTTCGGCGACCTCTCCGCATCAGATTTCGAAGCAGGCAGTCTCCGACCGGTTTGTTGATTTTATTCCGTTTAATATATATTTCTTTCGGCTAATTGGATTATTTTGTGTGATCTGATTGCCTGGCGACTACACCCCCCTTATCACGACTAAGGGTAGTCGGAACGCAACGTCGGTGCTACATCACTCTTAGGCTTGTCCCTAAGTATCCGTGCAATTTTGGATCGTCGAACTGACCCAAGTGCGGGGGCACGTTTCCGTGTCAACAGAGCTGCAATGCCGCATTTTGCTTTAGTTTTTTATTTCTCTAGAATCTCACAGTTTTCCTGGTGTATAGTTTTTTCCTTCCTCTCATAGACTATGTCCGTTAGCCTAGATAGCTAGCCTTCAGGCTAAGTAACTAGAAGAAACCAGCAGCCGGTCAAATCTAGCTTGTAGCAGTTGCGTGCTGAGTTTTTGTTCTTTAATTCTTGAGTCACACTGTGCATGGCATCAGTTTTTCTCTTATCTACTCGATTGCCTAGGAATCTTAGCAGAGCATAGCTAGCTTCTGTTGTTTGGTAGCAGTTGCGATAGTAGTCTAACGCAGGGCTTCGCCTGGTTCAGTAATCCACTCAAGTGTCCTGATAGAAGAACTGTTTTGGTGAAAGTTTCATTGTCCGAAGCTTGAGTGTGGGCCCCACATTGTTTAGTTCTTCAGGATTTGTCTTCGGGTCTATGTTCAGGACTTCGAAGTCTAGTTTTCAAACGATAGGCTCTGTAGGATATTTTTCGAAGTGTTCAAAATCTTCAAGTGGTTCGAAGGTTTCAGCTTCTGTAGGTTCCATTTTCCGAGGTGTTTTGGCAAGGTTTACGAAGGGGCTTCACTGACTTTGCCTTCGGAGTATAATTGCTTCGAAGCTTGCACGTTTCCACCAAGCTTCGTCATATTCGGAGTCCAACACGTGTTGAACTCCGAAGCCTGAGTATAGCTTCGCTAAAAAGTTTCAGACTCCTCTTGTTCTCTTCGAACATAGTTTTACAGCCTTCGAACTAGAGACAAATTTTTTGAACAATATTATGTCATCTCATTTTGCGTGAACTACCTATGTTTTGAATGATCAATTTATCTGCCTTTAAGCACTGTGTTGGTGTCTTTTCGATTAGGACACTGGTCGTTTTTAGGCTAGATTATTTTTGGCTTCTTTGATCTGTTAAGTCTGTTAAGGTGCGTTGGGTGTTGGGAGCAGGCCATTGATTCGAAAGAATTTTTTTAGGCGCCCATTCACCCCCCTCTGGTCGCTACTTTCGGTCCTACAAGTAGTATCAGAGCCTGGTTAGGGTTTTTCCATACCTTAACCGGTTCTAAACCCAGGTAGTGATCATGACTTCTTCTGGAAAGGTTCCGTCCCTGGAAGATTATGGCTATACTTATTGGAAGACTCGCATGCGAGCTTATCTCATTAGCCAGAGCGCGGACATTTGGAACATTTGTGTTCACCCTACTTTCACCATAGTGCCTGTTGCTGAGGATACATCTCCAGACATTATCGCTCAGCATCAGAACAACAACAAAGAGGTGAACATTTTGTTTTCTGGTTTAGGTACCACTGAATTTGAGCGTGTGAGCCATCTCTACACTGCTAGAGAGATCTGGGCTACCCTCCAGGCACACCATGAGGGGACAGCCCAGGTCAAGGCTTGGCTCTATCAGACCTACCGGCGTGAATATGAAAATTTCACACAGAAGCCAGGTGAATCTGTTGAAGCCTTGTTTGGTTGTTTTCAATCGATCATCAACAAGCTTCGGGCCAACAAGGCTAAGGGAGTTCAGCTGGTCTCAGATCATGAGCAGGCGCTCAAGGTTCTCCATACCTTGGACCCTAAGATCTAGGAGATCAAGGTATCCTCTATTATTGAGAGCACCTCTTATGATACCTTGATAATTTCTAAGTTGTTCAGCAAGCTCAAAGCCACATAGGTTGATATCCAGTTGAGATCAAATCTCACTGGCTCTGGATCAAAAACCCTGGCTCTTGCTACACCTTCTGCTGACCCCTCCTCTATGAGCTGTGCTGGGTTCTCCTTGATGTCTATCACTGAGGACCAACTTGAGTCACTAGGAGATGATGACTTGTGTCTGTTTAACAATCGGGTGCATCGTGTCTATGATAAGCGAATGTTCAAAAGACACGACACAAAATCCGGATGCTTTGAGTGTGGTGATCCAGGTCACTTCATTGCCGACTGCCCCAAGTGCAATAGTCACAAGAAGGCTACCGGTGGTGGCTTCTACGACTCCGGCAAGCACGATAGCTCCTCCTTCACAAAGGGCAAGCCCAAGACAAGATTCTTCAGAAAGGCCCTGAAGGACTACCGGTGTGAGAAAAAGAAGCGAGACAAGGCCTTCTTGGCCGAGATGGAGAAAATCTACTCCAAGCAGTCTTCGTCTTCTTCCTCTTCATCAAGCTCAAGCGATGAGGAGATCATGATCAGGAAGAGGAAGGACAAGGACGATCCAGCAGGCCTCTGCTTCATGGCCTTCAGGGACAGGCCGAAGAGCCGCTCACATCACCGCCGAAGATCTCGCAAGAGCTTCTACTCAATGGCTCTTGGGGATAAGGAAGAGAAGGGCTCCCCTGACAACTCCGACGACGACGACGATGAGAAGATATCTTCCTATGAACACGAAATCGTTGATTTACTTTAAGAGAACCGTCAGGAGTTGAGATATCGGGAGAAACTACTTAGAGGGGCTAAGAAGAGGATATATGAGCTTGAGAGTGAGCTTGCCATGGCCAACGGTAGAATTGAGAGTCTATCTTCTTCCCCTTGCTTGGGTGGTAGCAGTGAGTTCCCAAATTGTGTGGTGTTACTGTGTGACCTGATGACTCTAAAGTCCAAGTACACAGAGAGGGTAGATGAGAGGGACGCTTTTGCCACTGAGCTTGAGAGCGCCCAGCTGGAGCTGAAGGATGCTCATGCCACTGTCCTCGTGCCCTGTGTTGATTGCCCATCCCATCTAGCTAGTTTAGCTGAGCTAAAAGCCAAGGGTGATGAGCAGTTGAGCGAGTTGGAGAGAGTCAAAGCTGACCTGGAGCAGACTAGGCTAGAGCTTCAGACACTATTAGTTTCACCCACTGTCTGTGAGAACTGCTTGTCTCTTAGATTGGAGTTGATCAAGTTGAAAGCCGAGAAGTCTGTCCAGGTTGATAGAGAGTGTGAGACCTGCTTGTCTCAAGTGGAGGTACTAGCTTCCTTAAGAGAGGAGCTAGCTGATGTTCAGAATGAGAACTTTTACCTCCGTCAGATCCTGAGTTGGGTGAGTGCCAGAGAGCCACAACTCGGCATGATGATCCAATAGTTTAAGAGGTAGGATGGGTTTGGGGTAGGTTACACCTACACAAAGGCTGATTTTGAGAGTGCCATTAGCCGTGCAGTGGAGTGGAGTAAAATGACTCCTGAACAGAGATATCCCAAGAATCACTCCACTGAGTCTTTCCAGGCTAGTCAGCCCAACGATGGAGTGTTTCAAGAGCAGCCTAAAGCTCCACCCAAGAAGCCCATCTAGATCCCAAAGCCCAAACATCTTCACACTTCTCTAGACTCTCTACTTGGACTCTCTCACACCAAAGAGTCTACACCCAACACCACTAAGCCCAAGAACCCCAAGCCTCAACCACATTCCATGAAGCCCACCTACCATTGCGAGTACTGTCAGAGAGATGAGCATCTTGAGGAGTTTTGCTTCAAGAGGAAGCGAGTTGAGAGAGCAGAGAGAGCTCGTGGAGGGCGGGAGCAGTTCTACCACTAGGGTGGTAGACTGACAGTTCCTCGACACGGGGAAAGGCTAGAGGCCAAGCCGCATCATATAGGTGGTGGTAGAAGAGACAACTTTCATGCCCATGCTCCGGAGGGTGGTGTTCGCTCCGGCAGAGCTCCAAGTCGCTTTGGATACGGCTCTGGACCTCGTGGCCGAGACTTTAGGAAGAACCGTGGACCACGCTTTGAGCCGCGTTTTGGTCCAGACTCTTATGATTCCTTCTTCTTTCTTTCTTTTGAGCAGATGGCTCGACAGTTGTTTAGTTCTTTTTCTAAACCTAGTGCCAGACCATTTGCTCCCCCTTACGACCAATGATTGTGCAGGATCGGGGACTGGAGGACATATGGATCATGGACTTAGGATGCTCTCACCACATGACGGGACATCGCAGATGGTTCTCTAGTCTCTCTTCCCCGGGCTCCAAGGAATACATCACATTCAGGAACAGTGGTTAAGGGAAGGTACACGTCATTGGCTCAATTCACATCTCTGACCATTTCTCTTTGAAGAATGTTGCTTTGGTTGGAAATTTGAACTTCAATTTGATTTCTATTTCGGAACTTCTTGAGGATGGTTTGGAGGTTCGTTTTAAGAAGGGCGTGTCTTCTGTGGTTGATTATAGAGGGTCTTTGATTTGCTAGATCTTACCATTCGGTAAGGTTTTTCGGATTGACTTCTCTAGTTCTTTTGGCCCTTCTCGCTGTTTGATTACTGGATTCTCCTCTGAGCTCTGGAAGTGGCATAGGAGGTTAGGCCATTTGAGCTTTGATCTGCTAGTCAGATTGAGCTCTATGGACCTCATCCGAGGATTGCCCAAGCTTAAGATGGAGAAGGATCTAGTTTGCCATCCCTGTCATCACGGGAAGATGGTTGCCGCTTCTCACTCACCTATGACTCAGGTGATGACTTCGTATCCGGGAGAGCTGTTACACATGGACACTATTGGTCCAGCTCGGGTACGCTCAGTCGGTGGGAAGTGGTACGCGCTTGTGATCGTGGACGATTTTTCTCGATTCTCATGGGTTTTCTTCTTGGAGTCTAAGGATGAGACTTTTTAGTTTGTTAATGACTTGATTTTGAAGCTGAAGATGAGAACAATGGTCGGATGCGAGCAATTCGCTCTGACAACAGCTCTGAGTTCAAGAACTCTCAGTTCATCAGCTTCTGTAGTGATCAAGGTCTTGATCATCAGTTTTCTGCTCCTTACACTCCCCCATAGAATGCCGTTGTGGAACAAAAGAACCACACGCTAGTCGAGATGGCTAGGACGATGCTCGATGAGCATAGGACTCCTAGGTGTTTTTGGGCTGAAGCCATGAACTCGGCTTGCTATTTGGC
Organism: Zizania palustris; assembly: GCA_019279435.1. Classification (NCBI taxonomy): domain Eukaryota; kingdom Viridiplantae; phylum Streptophyta; class Magnoliopsida; order Poales; family Poaceae; genus Zizania; species Zizania palustris. Next base: position 63,891,130 of record JAAALK010000285.1, on the reverse strand, counting down.
CAACCGCATTTTTCTTAGAGCTTACCTAGGTAAGTATTCATATTAGTTGTGGTTTGGCAGACAACCCAAGGTGAGCCACTTGTGAGCATTTGGCTGCAAGTGCTTTGTGCTCAAGAAGGGAGGGCATTTGGACAAGTTTGAGTCTCGTTGCTGGGATGGAGTTTTTCTTGCTTATGCCTTGCATTCTCGAGGTTTTCTTGTTTGGAACCTCGACTCCCAGCAGCTTGTTGAGACTTGCGAGGTTTCTTTTTATGAGTCCTTGCCTTCTTTGACTTCTTTTGAGCTTTCTGGAAATGATGAGCTCAGAGAGTCCATCTTTGAGGAAGATGATGATGCTCTAATTGTTGATGAGGGTGGGCCTTCTGCACAGCCTGCAGAACCCACACCTTTTGAGACTTCGACTAAGGATGAGGACGGACCTTTGATCACTTCTTCCACTTCGATCGAGCCCCCTCAGTCGAGTCCATAGGTGCCAGCTGCTGACTCTGGTGAGGTGACTTTAGATCACCAGGGATCCCGAGCAGTTCAGCGTGATCACCCCTCAGAGCTCATCATCGGTGATCTGTTTAAGAGGACTTTACGTTCTTCTGTTGACTCGCTTGCTGTGTTTGCTGAGTCTGTGTTTGTTGCGTCTTTTGAGCCCAAATACATTTCTCATGCTCTTTCTGATTCGAATTGGATTAATGCCATGCAAGAAGAGCTTGAGAATTTTGTCCACAATCGGGTTTGGACACTGGTTGAGCTGCCACCCGGATGCAACCCCATAGGCACCAAGTGGGTGTTCAAAAACAAGCAAGGTGAAGATGGGGTTGTGGTGCGCAACAAAGCTCGACTAGTTGCCCAGGGTTTTTGCTAGAAGGAGGGTATTGACTTTGAGGAGACTTTCGCCCCTGTTGCTCGTTTTGAGTCCATTCGCATTCTTTTAGCTTTTGCCGCTTCGAAGGGTTTTAAGCTTTTTCAAATGGATGTCAAGAGTGCTTTTCTGAACAGGTACATAGAGGAGGAGCTCTATGTTAGGCAGCCCCCTTGTTTTGAAAACCCAAAGTTTCCTCGACATGTTTTTAAGCTGCAGAAAGCTTTATACGGTGTGAAGCAAGCCCCCAGGGCTTGGTATGACCGGTTGAAGAAGTTTTTGTTGGCGAAGGGCTTTGTGATGGGTTCTATGGACAAAACTCTTTTCTTGCTCAGAGATGCCTCAGACTTCTTGATTGCTCAGATTTACGTGGACGATATTATTTTTGGTGGTTCTACTGATATGCTTGTGTCCAAGTTTTCTATGCAGATGCACAGTGAGTTTGAGATGAGCCTCATGTGTGAGCTCAAGTATTTCCTAGGGCTCCGGATCAAGCAGACCAAGGACAGAATTTTCATCCACCAGAGTAAGTACACGCATGACATACTGAAGAAGTTCGACTTTGGTGGAGAGCTGAAGCCTCAGATGACCCCAATGGGTACATCTGGGGACCTGGACAAGGACGAGAGCGGTGTCAAGGGCAACGAGAGAGTGTTTCGAGGGATGATCGGTTCACTGCTGTACTTGACGGCGACGAGGCCAGACATTCAGTTTGCTGTGGGACTGTGCGCGCGCTTCTAGTCTTCACCACGCGTGTCCCATTGGTAGGCTGTCAAGCGCATTTTCAGGTACCTTACCTATGCGCTCGATCTAGGTCTTTATTATTCAGCATCATCTTCTCTTGATTTATCTGGCTTTTCGGATGCTGACTTTGGTGGTTGCCGGTTGGATCGCAAGTCGACTTCTAGTACTTGCCAGTTTCTTGGTTCTTCTCTTGTCTCTTGGTCTTCTCAAAAGCAGTCTGGAGTTGCGCTTTCGACCACTGAGGCTGAGTATGTAGCTTCTCCTAGCTGCTGCTCGTAGTTGGTTTGGATGATTTCTACTTTGCATGACTTGGGTTGTTCTTTCCTACCAGAGTTCTTCTATTTTGTGATAGCACCAGTGCAATTAGTGTAGGGAAAAACCCTTGTCTCCATTCAAAAACCAATCAAATTGATGTGCGCTTTCACTTTCTGAGGGATCAATATGAGAAAAGTGTCATTGACCTTGTTCATGTTGATACCCATCATCAGTTGGTTGACATTTTCACCAAACCACTAGATCATCCTACTTTTGAGCGTTTGCGTGGGGATTTGGGTGTTGTGTATCCTTTTTAGGATATTTTTGAGTCAGTTTTCTTTCTTCTTTATTATTTTCGTGAGTCCTTTTGTGTGTGTTCATATCATGCATATTCACATATCACACTTTGAGCCTGCTTCTGTTATATGATTGAACTACTTTACTTATTTCAGCTGGTACATGCTTTTGATTACTTGTCGATGATCATGCTTTGCTTCAGTTCACATGATATGTATGATATCTGTCATACGCATGGCTTTTATGCTTTTAAATTGAAAAATGATCACCATTGCTTCTAGTAACTAGCATGTGTAGGCTGAATGCTTTTGCTATCTGTTACATGCCTTGTAGCTAGTTCCGCACTTAGATGCAGATATGCAACTTGGTCATCTATATGCTTTAACATGGAAAATGTGCTATAAAAATGATAAAAATCAGAAAAATGAAAAATCCATGCCTTTTTATGTTTGAGTTGAAAAGATCCAGGTGGGTTTGCTTTGTCGCATTGCATTGTTCTGGACTGCTTACCATAGCACTGTGGTATGAACTATGTTGGACCGGAAATGGCGACCAGAGGGGGGTGAATGGGAGCTTTTAAAAATTCGGGCTAAAAACTAGCCTTCGGTTTCAGTTCTGTCTTCTGCGGAACAGGCTTCGAACACTACCTTCGGAGGTCTGGTTCGGAGGTGCTTTGACAGCTCCGAACACAGGCTTCGCAGGAGCAAAAGTTCGAAGCCAAGAAGACTTCGCTCCACTAACAACCCTCGAAAATCTACTCTGCTAAGTCAGTGCAGGCTCCGCACACAGGGTGCTTCGAGCAGTCTTCGCACTTCACCCTTCGCAAGAGTGGACACCCCACTGAGGACTTCGACCAAGTACTTGGCAGCAGCAACTGGTGCTGAGCTTCGTACACGAAGGTCAAAACGCACACTAAATAGACTTCGCTAGGGGCTTCGACACAAGAAGCAAAACGGGCTTCGATCAGGGCTTCGCTAGTAAGCAGTGAGGTCTAGCCTCCTGTTACACATAGCGAACGCGCACTGAAAAACACACTTCGCACAAAACACCCTTCGCCTAGACAGGCTTCGGTGTACTACAACTAGCGAGGTATGTAAAGCGAGCTCAAGCAAAAAGCACACAGAAGCAGGGCTTCGCCGCTTGAACAAGGAACACAGAAAATGAACTCTCTGGATGAATATAACGAAGTGTGTGGCTACAGGAGCTCAACAGTAAATGCTCAAAAAGTGTTAAATGTTACCTACCGAGCCCCCATATTTATAGCCCACAGTTCACCCAAAGGAATTGACTACTTTACCCCTAGGGTTTACATTGGTTTTGTCTCTACAGAACTGAGGGGTACAAAAGGTAGTCAACTTTATTGGAGGCTTCTCTGTCAGCCTTTGCAGAGGGGACAGCACCAGCTTTTTGCAGAGCAGACACTGTCAGACTTGCAGCCTTTGACCTTTCCGAAGCCCCCCTTCGCACGCGAGGGGTGCGGTAGCTTCGGTGAGAAGCCTTGAGCCAGATGGCCTTCGCTTCACCGAAGTCAGTCTCCGATACAGTGACGGTTTTGAGCCGAAGCCGTCAAAGCCCTTGGGCCTTCGCACCAACACCTCCGGAGTGGACCACCACGGCTTCGCAGCTACTCTCAGCTCGAACTCTGTCAGTCCGTGTACCGAAGCCATGCAGGCCGAAGTACCACAAGACAACCACACTCCGGAGCTAGCCTCGCTCCGAAACCTTCCTCACTCCGAAGCCCCACCTTCGGAGTACCACCCTTCGAAGTCCCTCCTTCGTCCAAGGCCTCCGCATGAAGCATTCCATGAGCACTTCGTCGCAGTGTCTCTCCCCGAGCATACTCCTCGACGAGCCTCACCCGGACCATGCCTTCGATGCACCTCGACTTCTGAGACCTTCGTCGTGTACCTTCGAATGTCTCCCTCCGGAGCACACTTCGAACTCCTTGCCTCCTCAGAGGACTTGATCCATCCAACTCCGAAGTCACTCCATTCGGAGTACCTTCGAAGTGCCTCACCTCCGAGGACTTTGTCTCGGAGTACCTTCACCCGGAGCCACGCTCCGCACTCTCTGCCTTCACCTGGCGCACCTCGACCCGAGGACCGACCCGGACCCCCTTCGCAGCCACCGTGATGGAGCTCCCCGCTCCCCTGGCATCAAGCCTCCCGCTTGACCCAAGTTCACCTGCTACGAACCTGTCCGTCGCCTCCGAAGTCCCTGCGCACCACAGACAAACAGACAAGTGTTTCCAGTACTCCGGAGACCTCTCCGGGTTAGCAACCTTCGGCACACACTCCGGTGTACCACCCAAAGTACCGAAGCCTTCGGTACAAACCCAGTCATCGTGTACTGTCGGACCCCTCCGACGAGCACAGTCCGCTGCAACAGCTGCAGCAACCAAACCACCGAACACCCTTCGGTGAAACCACCTCCGAACACCCTTCGGAGGTCCAACCTCTGAACCCCCTTCGGAGGTACCCCTTCGAACCAGAGGTAAAAAGCCTGTCAATCACTCAACACAAACACCGAAACCAACCCTTGGTTTCTCAATCTCCCCCTTGATGAGTGCATTGACAACCAACTTTAAATCCAAGAAAATTTAAAAACTTTCAGCACACAAGTGACCATAAAAACACAGAAAAGAGCCAAAACATGTCACTTGACAAAAGAATTTTCCTCCCCCTTTCTCAAAAGAGTAAAAGCCCCTTCGGCAAATCTCAAGATAAAAACTCCCCCTGAGTTAAATTTTCCCTTTGGCAACAAAGAACCTTCTCCCTTTTATGTCAAATTTTCTCCCTCTTTGGAAATTATACCCCCTTGCGGCAGAACGTAGCAAGTCCTCTCCCCCTTTGGCAATGCAAGCATCAAGGAGCATGAAAAAGATGCATAGCTTGGAAATGAGCAGAATTGCAGAGACATATAAAGCAAAAATATGCCAACATTAATACCAATTATCATGTGCTCAGCTCAAATTAACATTCTCTAAAAACATGATGCAGCATGTGATTTGATCATTTTGAAAGAAAAGCATCACCACTTAGTCAAGGAAACTAGACCAGTAAAAGCAAGGACTGCGCAAAGCTAGTCAATTTCTACTCCAGACAGACAAGTCCAGTTCAAATGGAGCAATGAAAGCAAACTTGATGATCAAAGAATTTTGTTGTTCTTTTCTTAATGCCAGGGTTTATTTGTTTGTCCACCTTATACTTTCCAATCATGCCAAGCCTAGGCATGAAAACCATAAGAAGCTTAAGGCAATGATTTTGGCATACACTACACTATTCCAGTTCAGACCAATGTGCAATGGAAAGCAGTCTAGAATAGAGTAGTGCGACAAACAAACCCACCTGGATCTTTTAACTTGAAGCATGCAAATCATGGAATTTTTGATTTTAACTAAGTGAACCAATTGTTCGGTATTTTATGAATATCCATGAAGATGTAGAACAATTTTTCAAGTTGCAATTTTTAGCATCCAAAGAAATGTGTCTTGCTATCAAGTAGATAAAAGATAGCTAAAGTAGTCCCGCCTAAACATGCTAGATTCAAGACTAAGCAGTGAGCATGATTTGATTAGGAAAAGAAAACATCATGCACATGAATGTTTCAGATTAATTAAAAAGAGCTGAGCTGACACGATTTCATGAATTATAAGCAGGCATATAAGTGCAAGAGATGTAAATGCAATTTAGCACACAGTGAGCATATGCAAGACAAACAAAATCAGCTCCCCCTCACAAAATGCCGTAAGGATGACAAATACCAAGTTCCCCACGTAAGTAGGCAAATCGAGAAGCATCGAGGGGTTTTGTGAAAATATCGGCAAGCTGGTGTTGGGTATCAACATATTGAAGTTCAATATCACCCTTCTCATTGTGATCTCTGAGAAAATGATACCGCACATCAATGTGTTTGGTTCTGGAGTGCTGAACCGGTTTGTTTGCAATACAAATAGCACTAGTGTTATCACAGAAAAGTGGAACACTCTTATACTCTAACCCGAAATCCCGCAAAGTGGAAACCATCCACAAAATCTGAGAGCAACAGCTAGCTGCAGCAACATATTCGGCCTCAGCCGTCGATTGTGCAACACTAGACTGTTTGCGGGAAGACCAGCAAACCAAGGATGTACCCAAAAAATGACAAGTACCAGAGGTACTCTTCCTATCAATCCTACACCCAGCAAAGTCCGCATCGGAATAACCTCGAAGACATAAAGATGAAGACGCTAAATACCATATGCCAAATTCAAGGGTATGCTTGAGATACCTGAGTATGCGTTTTACTGCTTGGCGGTGCGAAGCTCGTGGTGAAGCCTGAAAACGAGCGCACAGACACACAGCGAAGTGTATGTCAGGCCTTGTAGCAGTCAAGTAGAGGAGGGAGCCGATCATGCTTCGAAACTCCTTCTGATCTACGGCTTCTCCATCTTCGTCAGGATCCAATGCTACAGATGTAGCCATTGGAGTGGCGAGGGGCTTCGCATCGGACATGTCAAACTTCTTGAGCAGGTCCTTGGTGTACTTCGTCTGGTGAACGAAGGTACCTTGTTTGCTTTGCTTGATTTGCAAACCAAGGAAAAAGGTGAGTTCACCCATCATGGACATTTCAAACTCCCTGCTCATGGTATCTGCAAATCGGCAACCAAAGCATGAGAAGAGCCACCAAAGATGATATCATCCACATAAATCTGAACTAGGAGGAAATCTTTGCCATGCTTGAGAGTAAACAGTGTTTTATCAACAGAGCCCATCAAATACCCTTGCTCAAGCAGAAAAGACTTAAGTATGTCATACCACGCCCGAGGGGCCTGCTTGAGTCCATAAAGAGCCTTATGAAGTTTAAGGACTTTATGTGGGTACTTGGGGTTTTCAAAACCAGGGGGTTGTTTTACATAAACATCTTCACCTATGAAGCCATTAAGAAAAGCACTTTTGACATCCATTTGATAGAGTTTGAATCCCCGGGATGTCGCAAAGGCAAGCAAAATCCTAATGGCCTCAAGGCGAGCAACAGGTGCAAAAGTTTCAGTAAAATCAATCCCTTCTAGTTGAGAAAAGCCCTGAGCTACAAGTCTAGCCTTGTTTCTAACAATAGTCCCATCCTCCCCTTGTTTATTTTTGAAAATCCATTTTGTTCCAATGAAATGAACATTTGGTGGAGGATCAACTAAAGACCAGACTTGGTTTCTCTCAAAATTTTCAAGTTCCTCATGCATGGCATTGATCCAACTAGAATCAGAAAGTGCATGACTAACATCTAAGGGCTCGAAAGAAGCAACAAAAGCTGAATCAATAAAGTGAGCATGAGAACGTGTTACCCTTTGATCAAGCTCACCAATGATCTGCTCGGGAGGGTGCATCCTTTGAACATGATGTGGAGCCTCGCGGCGGGATGTAGTCTCCCCCTCAACTTGTGCGTTGGAGTGGTCCAAGATGACCGATGTCGAGGTAGTTGCTTCGGGACCTCGTGCCGAAGTGGTTGAAGCGGGGTCGGCATCAGGGGTTGATGTCGAGGGTAGCAGGGGTTTATCCTCGAATTCTCCGGGATCTTCTTCTTCGAAGATGGTCTGTTCCATGTCGTGTTCATTTGCCTGTTCAAATGCGGAACTAACAGAGGGGGTTGATTCATCAAATGTCACATCACATGACTCGATGACAGTGTTAGTTTCCAAGTTATAAACACGATAAGAATGACCATGTGTAGTATAACCCAAAAAGATCCCGTCAGAAGATCGCGACTCAAATTTATCCAAGTTACCACATTTTAGGATAAAGCAACGACAGCCAAATACTCGAAGATGAGTAACCTTGGGCTGTCTCCCAAAATGTAGCTCATCAGATGTCAAGTTTAAAATTGAGCGCAAGAAGATACGGTTTGAGATGTAACATGCAGTGTTCATGGCCTCAGCCCAGAATTTTCTAGGGGTCCTATGCTCATCAAGCATTGTCCTAGCCATCTCAACCAAAGTGCGGTTCTTCCTCTCAACAACACCATTCTGTTGAGGAACCCGCGGAGTAGAGAATTGATGTTCTATGCCATGCTCCATGCAAAAGTCAACAAAGAGACTGTTTTTGAACTCGGTGCCATTATCACTTCGAATGAATTTCAATGCACCAGGGAGTTCAGTAAAAAGTCTCAAAGCCAAGCTCCGAAAGTGTAAAAACACTTCATCCTTGCTAGCAAGAAAGAAGACCCAAGAGTAGCGAGAGAAATCATCGACAACAACTAATACATACCACTTGCCGCCTAAAGAACTAACCCGAGAAGGACCTACAGTGTCCATGTGGAGAAGTTCTCCGGGTTGTTCAGTCATCACTGTGGTGACTGGCGAATGCGAAGCAGCAATCATTTTTCCATGTCGACAAGGAGCGCAAACTAAATTCTTCTCAAACTTGAGCTTAGGCAATCCTCGGATCAGACCTAGGGCGCTCAGACGAGCGAGCAACTCAAAGCTCATATGCCCTAGTCTCCTATGCCACTTCCAAAGCTCAGAAGTCGAATGTGCAACAAGACAATGAGAAGAACCAGATGACTCTGAAAAATCAGCTCCAAAAACTCTCCCAACTCTAAAGATCTTACACACCACAACGCCATCAGAATTGAGCACTTGCGAAGTATCGCGATGAAATCGCACTTCGAAGCCCTCATCAAGCAATTGAGATACAGACAGCAAATTGTATCCCAGGTTCTCAACCAAAGCAACATCTTTGAGAGTGAAAATTGAGTTAATTCTTACCACACCTTTACCTTTCACTCTACTCCTTCGATTGTTTCCGAAGGTGATATGTTCCCTTTGCTTGGTTGTGGTGAGGCTGGAGAACCAAGCTGCATCTCCGGTCATGTGGCGCGAACAACCGGAGTCCATGATCCACGTGCCCTCCAAGCCTCGATCTGTCGCCTACACATGATAAGAAAATCTCGATCGCTCAGTGCTGGGGTGAGTAAAATAATGACGAGGCATCCAGCACTGAGTGACACGAGTAGTAGGCGCAGTAAAAATAGACGGTCTACGCACATGATAATCTGAATGATGCAAAGTGCGAGGTCTACCTACATGCTGTGATCGAAAAGCATGGCGAGGTCTCCTACTCTGATGAGGTACAAAGCTACTCGCCCGAGGTCTAACACCATATGGAACATGGTGAACACCTCGAGGAGCAAAACCTCTCCGAGAAGCACGAGGAGCCTCAAAAGCAGGACGATAGTAAAACTCAGACTCATGCATACCTAAAGATGGGTAATGCATGTCCTGGTAACTCATCGCCTGAGAGCGTCGCTCATCCTTGATGCGACGAAAACAGAACCCAACCAAATGACCCGCCCGCTGACAGTAAGAACAGTGAAACACTCTCCTAGGGGCACTCTCATGGGTCACAGGAGCAACTCTCATAGGCTCCTTGGGTTTCTTCTGAGTGGTTTTCTTGGGAGGATTTTTCTTGGCAGGAGGTGTGGTTTTCTTTGGTGGTCGGGTAGGCTTTTTGGCTGATGGGGTGTCTAACAGAGCTCTTTCTTTCTCTAGGGTAGTGGGAGAGGTAAAAACAGTTTTGGTCTTACTGTCTGAAGGTATCCTCTCAAAACCCAAACCTAGAGCTACCCCTGCTCTGTCAGCACACAACTTGGTCTTGGCCAAGAGCAAATCCATCCTACCCTTTCCCTCAGTGCATTTATTAACCACGGAAAGAAGGTATTCATTTTCAGACATGAGGTTTTCAGCTCACTCTCTAACAATGCCTAGCTGGTCCTTAAGGGTAATGCAAGTGTCACAAACAGGTTGCACATCCTTAGAACTACCGGCCCTCTCCAATCTAGCCTCTAAATCATGAACATGTTTATCACGTAAATTAATGCTCTCGCGTAATAAAGAACAGTTCATGCATTCAATAATATCATGAGGTCTAGAATCCACCTCCAAAAGCTGCTTCTGTGCAGTCTCAAGCTCAGAAAGAGTTTGAGCATGTACAGAACGCAACTGAGCAAGCTCACCCATGAAAGTGGTACAAGAATCACATTCAGCATCATTAACTTTAGACTTAAGCATGGCATATTCATTAGAAACAGATTCTAGCCTAAGTCTAAGGTCTTTTCTTTCTCTAGCAGCTTGCACAAGTAATCTATCCTGACCAAGAACTATTTCATTCAGCTCATCTAGTTTTATTGAAAGCTGGTCATAGGATAGAGGTACCTCAGATGAGTCAAGCTCATCGCCGCTGTGATCGCTGTCGGCCATGAAGCAAAGCCCGGTGAAGTCTCGTCCCTTCTTGTCCTTCTTGTCCTCCTTCCTTGGGGACTCCACCTCCTCAGAGCTCGACTCCTCAGTTGAGGAAGTGTCGATGTCGCTGAGAGCAGCAACAAATGCTCTGGAAGCGTCCTTGGCTACTTTCTTAGCCACCTTGCCGCGCTTGCCTTTCATAAAAGGCTTCCTCTCCTTTTTGTGGTATTTGGGGCGCTCATTCTCATCTCTCTTTTTGAGCTTGCGGCAATTTGCCTTGATATGAGAAGTGTCACCACATTCAAAGCAACCACTAAAACCACTTCTCCTCTGATCCCGTCTCTCATGGTGAAAACGGGTGAACCTCCGGGCAATGAGAGCAAGCTCATCATCATCTAGAGTGTCCACCTGCTCCTTTGTGACAGAGACCAGGGAGGACAAAGCAAAACCATCTGCAAGAACACAAGTACCAGATGTGCTTGGTTCTGCAGCGGTGCCACGACTAGTGCTAGAAACCAATGCCAATGGCTGTGGCAAAGAGCTTCTGTGCACAGCAAGAGATGCCTTGGCAATCTCTGTAGACTTCAGCTTGCTGAAGAGCTCATCACAGGTCAATGTGTCATAACCTGCAAACTCCTCAATGCTGGATATCTTCACTTCCCATATGCTACGATCAAGAGCATAGAGAAGCTTGATAGCCCTATCATGATCATCGTAAGCAAGCGTCCCGTTGGAGCATCTATCGCATCAAAGCGAGAAAACATGGCATCTATAGATTCACCAGGTGCCTGCACACACAGCTGATACTGTTGATTGTATGTGCTTTGGCGCCTGGCCTTGATCTGAGTAGAGCCCTCATGAAAAATAGTGAGTGTTGTCCAAATCTCCCTAGCAGTCCTAAGGTGCTGCACCCTATCAAACTCACTCCGGCTCAAACCAATGAACAATATATTCCTAGCCTTGGAGTTGGCATTATACTGATCTTTTCTGTTTGAGTGGTGCGAGTATCAGGGATGGAGTATTGTGAGTCCACAATCTCCCAAATTGCATTTCCTTGGCTTAACAAGTAAGCCTCCATGCGCACCTTCCAGTATGCAAAATCAGTCCCATCGAACAGAGGAATTTTACTGCCTCTATCCATGTCGCCAACAGATCACAAAACCGGTTAAGGTCAACTGGTGATCTTAACCTGCTCTGATACCAATTGTTGGACCGAAAATGGCGACCAGAGGGGGGGTGAATGGGAGCTTTTAAAAATTCGGGCTAAAAACTAGCCTTCGGTTTCAGTTCTGTCTTCTGCGGAACAGGCTTCGAACACTACCTTCGGAGGTCTGGTTCGGAGGTGCTTTGACAGCTCCGAACACAGGCTTCGCAGGAGCAAAAGTTCGAAGCCAAAAAGACTTCGCTCCACTAACAACCCTCGAAAATCTACTCTGCTAAGTCAGTGCAGGCTCCGCACACAGGGTGCTTCGAGCAGGCTTCGCACTTCACCCTTCGCAAGAGTGGACACCCCACTGAGGACTTCGACCAAGTACTTGGCAGCAGCAACTGGTGCTGAGCTTCGTACACGAAGGTCAAAACGCACACTAAATAGACTTCGCTAGGGGCTTCGACACAAGAAGCAAAACGGGCTTCGATCAGGGCTTCGCTAGTAAGCAGTGAGGTCTAGCCTCCTGTTACACATAGCGAACGCGCACTGAAAAACACACTTCGCACAAAACACCCTTCGCCTAGATAGGCTTCGGTGTACTACAACTAGCGAGGTATGTAAAGCGAGCTCAAGCAAAAAGCACACAGAAGCAGGGCTTCGCCGCTTGAACAAGGAACACAGAAAATGAACTCTCTGGATGAATATAACGAAGTGTGTGGCTACAGGAGCTCAACAGTAAATGCTCAAAAAGTGTTAAATGTTACCTACCGAGCCCCCATATTTATAGCCCACAGTTCACCCAAAGGAATTGACTACTTTACCCCTAGGGTTTACATTGGTTTTGTCTCTACAGAACTGAGGGGTACAAAAGGTAGTCAACTTTATTGGAGGCTTCTCTGTCAGCCTTTGCAGAGGGGAGAGCGCCGGCTTTTTGCAGAGCAGACACTGTCAGATTTGCAGCCTTTGACCTTTCTGAAGCCCCCCTTCGCACGCGAGGGGTGCGGTAGCTTCGGTGAGAAGCCTTGAGCCAGATGGCCTTCGCTTCACCGAAGTCAGTCTCCGATACAGTGACGGTTTTGAGCCGAAGCCGTCAAAGCCCTTGGGCCTTCGCACCAACACCTCCGGAGTGGACCACCACGGCTTCGCAGCTACTCTCAGCTCGAACTCCATCAGTCCGTGTACCGAAGTCATGCAGGCCGAAGTACCACAAGACAACCACACTCCGGAGCTAGCCTCGCTCCGAAGCTTTCCTCACTCCGAAGCCCCACCTTCGGAGTACCACCCTTCGAAGTCCCTCCTTCGTCCAAGGCCTCCGCATGAAGCATTCCATGAGCACTTCGTCGCAGTGTCTCTCCCCGAGCACACTCCTCGACGAGCCTCACCCGGACCATGCCTTCGATGCACCTCGACTTCTGAGACCTTCGTCGGGTACCTTCGAATGTCTCCCTCCGGAGCACACTTCGAACTCCTTGCCTCCTCAGAGGACTTGATCCATCCAACTCCGAAGTCACTCCATTCGGAGTACCTTCGAAGTGCCTCACCTCCGAGGACTTTGTCTCGGAGTACCTTCACCCGGAGCCACGCTCCGCACTCTCTGCCTTCACCTGGCGCACCTAGACCCGAGGACCGACCCGGACCCCCTTCGCAGCCACCGTGACGGAGCTCCCCGCTCCCCTGGCATCAAGCCTCCCGCTTGACCCAAGTTCACCTGCTACGAACCTGTCCGTCGCCTCCGAAGTCCCTGCGCACCACAGACAAACAGACAAGTGTTTCCAGTACTCCGGAGACCTCTCCGAGTTAGCAACCTCCGCACACACTCCGGTGTACCGCCCAAAGTACCGAAGCCTTCGGTACAAACCCAGTCATCGTGTACTGTCGGACCCCTCCGACGAGCACACTCCGCTGCAACAGCTGCAGCAACCAAACCACCGAACACCCTTCGGTGAAACCACCTCCAAACAGCCTTCGGAGGTCCAACCTCCGAACCCCCTTCGGAGGTACCCCTTCGAACCAGAGGTAAAAAGCCTGTCAATCACTCATCACAAACACCGAAACCAACCCTTGGTTTCTCAAACTAGGATAGTGTAATGTATGCCAAGGCCAATGTCTTAAGCTTCTGATGGTTCAGTTCTAGCCTAGGCTTGACTTGGTCGGTTAGCATAAGATTTGACATGCTAATAACCCTTGGCAAAAATGAAAAAGGAAAAAGAAAAAGCCTGAAATTTAAAAAGATAACAAGTTTGCTGAAGCACTTTGTTTTGGACAATGCTTATCTTGGTAGATATCAGTTAGTTTTTGCATCTCATGCTTTACTTTGCTTGTCAACTAGAAAATGTGGTGATGCTTTCGTTTGCGAAAATTGAAAAATGTGTGCTAATGACTTTCTTTAGATATCATCTGTTGCACTGATCATGCCAAGTGTCTTAGATAGTATGTCTTTTGCTATACCTGTTAGATGTTGTAATTACAGTCAATCATATCTGAGAAGCATGCTTTCTTCACTCCATCTGCACCCCAGTTGCATTCATTGCATATTTTGAGGGGGAGCTTCATTTCAGGGGGAGTTTGTATCTCTTTAGAGTGCATTTAGTCTCGCCTGATGAGTCCAATTGTCAATAAGGGGAGAAATTTTGGGTTACTCGTTCTCTTCGAAGAGTTTAGGGGGAGTTTTGCCTTTCTCTGGGATTTGTTTCAAGGGGAGTTTTGTCCTATTTGTCGTTACTCTTTGGATATCCTTGTTGATAATTCTGAGATTGCACTTGTTTTTGAGTCTTTATTTTTGGTTAACCATAATGATCGTTTCCTTGCTTTTGTTTGGCTTTTGGTCATTAGGGTTAAACTTTTATTTTCTTCTTTTCTGTTTTCTTGTGTTTTGTTTTTCGTGTTTCCACATGTGCTTCTAGGTACTGGAGAGCTGATAAAGAGAAGTGTTGACAATGCACTCATCAAGGGGGAGATCGAGGAGCCATACTGAAGAGTATGGGACTCATGGCTCAAGATGTGATGAGTGATTGTCAATGGAAGTCAAAGAGGACACGAAGATAAGAGAAGATCTGCTGCGTCTGGGCCGCATGTGACTCAGGTACACAGGAAGTGAGCGAATGTCGGGAAGAGGGGCCGTGAAGTCGGGCTGGCCCAATCCAGGTACATGGGCTAGGAGCAGCAGAGGATCCACTGGGTTGTTAACCGGGATTGACTCAGGTACACGGGTGACGAGCGATTGCTGGGCTGAGAGAGCTGTGGAATCGGGCCGGCCCAATCAGGGTACCCGGTGCGAAGACGGTGGACGCTTTGTCAGTTTCGGTGCAAAACTGACGACCGCTGATCTCGGATCTGACCGTTCTGAGGTGAAGTCGTAGCCGCTACGAAATCTCCGCTTCAGGATAAGTCATCTGTAATTAGGAGTTTACTATTTTGCCTTTAGGCCCACAGTCTGTCAGTCCAGTCTATAAAAATATCCTAAGGGCATTTTGGTCTTTTCCATTTTATTTCAGCGTCTGTAAAAACCCTAATGGTCTTTTGGTATTTTCCTAAGCTACTGGGCTGCCTATAAATAGGGCCCCAATCCCTAGGGTTAGGGTTACCCTTTCTGAAATTACTTTACTAATCAAAAGGATTGGGTCACTTTTGGCGTTCATTCTCCTAGTAGTTGTTCTTCTCCGCCGTCATTGTTTTCATCGTGCGCACGACTGGAAATCGCCTCTTCAGGTTTTGAGTCTCTATATCTGAGCCATCAGTTTTTCCGCAGTGTATTTATTCAATAGATACCTCATTTTGCGTGCCTATTACTATTATCTGTGTGCGATGGTTTAGACTCTGTTTTTATCTGGGTTCTGTGCACTGAGAGTTTCTTGCATTAAAACTTTGTTGTGATTGTCTCGAGGGAGTTCTGTAGAGCTGCAATGCTCATTTTGCTTTAGTTTTTTATTTCTCTGGAATCTCACAGTTTTTCCCGGTGCATAGTTTTTTCCTTCTTCTCATCGACTGTCTCCGTCAGCCTAGATAGCTAGCCTTCAGGCTAAGTTGCTAGAAGCAACCAGCAGCCGGTCAAATCTAGCTCCTAGCAGTTGCGTGCTGAGTTTTTGTTCTTTAATTCCCGAGTCGCACTGTGCATGGCAATAGTTTTTCTCTTATCTACTCGACTGCCTAGGAATCTTAGTAGAGCATAGCTAGCTTCTGTTGTTTGGTAGAAGTTGCGATAGTAGTCTGACGTAGGGCTTCACATGGTTCAGTAATCCACTCAAGTGTCCTGACAGAAGAACTGTTTTGGCGAAAGTTTCATTATCCGAAGCTTGAGCATGGGCCCCACATTGTTTAGTTCTTCAGGATTTGTCTTCGTGTCTATGTTCAGGACTTCGAAGTCCAGTTTTCGGAGGATAGGCTCTGTAGGATATTTTTCCAAGTGTTCAAAATCTTCAAGTGGTTCGAAGGTTTCAGGTTCTGTAGGTTCCATTTTCCGAGGTGTTTTGGCAAGGTTTACAAAGGGGCTTCGCTTACTTTGCCTTCGGAGTATAATTGCTTCGAAGCTTGCATGTTTCCACCAAGCTTCATCATATTCGGAGTCCAGCACGTGTTGAACACCGAAGCCTGAGTATAGCTTCGCTAAAAAGTTTCGAACTCCGCTTGTTCTATTCGAACATAGTTTTACAGCCTTCGAACTAGAGACAAAATTTTTGAACAGTATTATGTCATCTCATTTTGCGTGAATTGCCTATGTTTTGAATGATCAATTTATCTGCCTTTAAGCACTGTGTTGGTGTCTTTTCGATTAGGACACTGGTCGTTTTTAGGCTAGATTATTTTTGGCTTCTTTGATCTGTTAAGTCTGTTAAGGTGCGTTGGGTGTTGGGAGCAGGCCATTGACTCGAAAGAATTTTTTTTAGGCACCCATTCACCCCCCCCTCTAGTCGCTACTTTTGGTCCTACACTAGCAGAACCCAACTTGCACTTTCCAGTCGATTTAGGCTTCGCACTAGAGATCCAATATATAGTCTTAGCCTTAACGTTACTCTTTCTCTTTTTGCTCTCCATATAAACCATCATCACATGACTTTTAGATTTCCTAATACTCTCCTGAGTTGTTTTGAGCATCCCATGCAACTCAACTAGTGTATTCTCTAGCCCAACGATGTTGTAATTCATGATGAACGGATCAAAACTCAGTGGGAGTGACTGGAGAATCACATCAATAGATAAGTATGGATCCAGTGGAGAACCTAGTCTCTCTAGAGTCTTAATGTAACCAATCATCCTAATCACAGGAGGTCTCACTAGGCTCCCTTCAACCATCCTACTCCCAAACAAGGCTTTAGAGACATTGTATCTCTCAGCCCTTTCTTGGTCCTGAAACATGCCCTTGAGACCTACGATCATATCATAAGCATCACGTTTCTCATATTGTTTCTAAAACTCAGAGGACATGCAGGTAAGAATCAGACAGTTGACATCCATGGAATCACTAGCATGCTTCTCATAAGCATGCTTGCATGGTATAGAAGCATCCTCTCCTAGATCATCGAGTTGAAGTTCCTCTAGAACATAATCATTTTTCTCTTTCTTAAGAACAATTCTCAAGTTTCAGTACCAATCCATAAAATTTGTTCCATATAATTTCTCTTGTTCAAGAATAGATCGCAAATTAAAAACTTGAGTGCTCTTAATAGTAGTAGTAGGTGCCATGATCTACAAAAGATTAAATGCAAGGTTCAACGCTATGAAATGTTTATCTTCTGTCTAATAAAAGATGGTCCACTATTTTAAAACAGTCACTTTCCCTCTAATGACTAATAGTGGTACAAGATCCATATTCATTCTAACTCCTAGTGAGCTTTGGCATCGATGCTAGAAGCTATGTGACATAGGTAAGCAATGCTTTGCTAATCACATCATATGTGACTCTTGTCATTGGAGAAACATCCAATGCACTACACAAACTCTATGCCCCAAGGCCCAAAACCGTTTTGATAGCATCATTAAGAAAAACAATATTATATGTGCGGAAGT
This sequence comes from Zizania palustris, assembly GCA_019279435.1. Lineage (NCBI taxonomy): Eukaryota > Viridiplantae > Streptophyta > Magnoliopsida > Poales > Poaceae > Zizania > Zizania palustris. Next base: position 63,873,616 of record JAAALK010000285.1, on the reverse strand, counting down.
CCGAGTTCCACCCAAACTAGTCAAGATAAAAGATAGCACCCTACATTGGCATACCCACTATCGATGATCGAGATCATTGGTGGGTGTGGCTATTGGAAAGAGCATCAATAGTTAATTTTCTGAGTGGAAACTATTTTAGCAAGGTTATGTCCCTAGCACGCACAAAACATGCAAGAATAGTATAACAGGAACATATGAAGGCATCATAGGCAATCATATTAACTGTGACATAGCATGACCCTCTTCACATGGAGATCTCTATCTCCATGGGTTCCATCATTAAGTGTGTGCTTCCAGACTGTAGGAACTGTACTAGTATATCACTATAACACCTATACTAGTTACATAAACCGAAGCATCAATTGTCGACATGTAGATCACAAATGTACACCAACCTTGGTCGTAAATATTAATGACACGCTGGCCATATATTAATTTACATACATTGCTTGCATCTCATACATCACATTTATCAAGGCCATGCTAGTTACAACATTCTCTGTAAAACAATGTTACTCGAAGAATCTAAAAGTGACTGAACTGGATCGAATATTCTGATTCTAAATCGGAACTTCCAACTACAATATTGCTCTCTCTATCGATTGAAAACCGACATTGGAACTTCCGATCCAATATCAGAACTTCTGATCCAATATCGGAACTTCCGATCCATATTGGTACTCTTGAGAGCAAAATTGCTCTCTGTGTTAAATCATATTCAATACCGGAACTTCCAATCTGTCATCGGAGCTTTCAATCTGACAAACATCCGAACTTTCGATCTGGCATCAGAACTTATGATTTTCTATGGAAAGAAAACAGATCTAATTTATCTTTCCACCTTGTATCACCATACATGATGGATCCGGATCGAACACTACGTACGTATGCTCTAATACCACTATTGGGGAATGGGGAAGCTAGCTAGTCGGCAATTTAAAAAATTTCACCCTAAGCCCAAGAACCATGCGTGTGGGGGATCATGAATTTGTACTTACTAGCACAAGATGTGCTAGGTGTAGTGGAAGAAGATGTCGAGGAAGCATGTCCTCGACTATCAGTGCCTCACTCCAGTCGTTCCCCAGCGATCCAATCGACGAAGACGGTGATAGTGTTCATGTGAAGAAGCCCTAAAAGCGTCGCTATGAGAGCAATGCCTCCACAATATCCACACGTACAGGGAAGAGATCCTTCCTACATCAGTGTGCTAGCACCGCTCGTGAGAAACAGGAGAATTCTCAATATCAACTATTGAGATCAATAAAGGGAGAAAAGGTGTTCTTGGTGGGTAGGGTTTAGATCAGATCTAAACTATGAATAACTTGATCTCCAAGACCTCCTCCTCCTCTTTTTATATAGAGGTGAAAGACCTGGTCTCCAATAATTCGAGACTCAATAGATTGGCCTCAAACAATTCGAGACCTAACAGATGCAATCTGTTATGCCCACTTCAGAACATCCGATCCACATATTGTAACTTCGATCAGAGCTCTCGGACAATAATCCAGGAATCATCAGAACTTCTGATACCCCTATCGGAACTTCCGATCAGTGCATTTTTTTCCGATACGCATCGAAACTTCCATTTTCAACTCCCAGTCTATAAATAAGAAATTATCAGAACATCTGATACCATATCATAACTTCCAATTTGGGTTCTCTGTTTCCAATTCAGAAAATAATCGGAACTTTCGATTCCAAATCAGAACTTCTGATCCAACCAAGTGTTCCAATGGGGTTGAACTGTGAGTACTCGTGATGGTCCTCACTGTCCATCCTTTCTCTTGACTTCTTCTCATATTTCATTATTAGGTCTGATGAAGTGATGCTACTGCTAGCTCGCCTGCTCTTCTTCTAGTGCTAGTCATCAACGTTGTGCGTGTGCACCTCGTTGACCAGAAAAGGGTGGCCATCGATGTTCATTGGATTCTTCCCGTCATCGAACTTGATTCAGCCTTGCTCCTTGGCTGGTTGGATCTGTTGTCTAAACACTTTACATTCGTTAGTGTGGTGAGATGGGGAGTTATGCCACTTATAGTATTTCTTCTTCTTCAATTCATCGACGGGAGGTATCACGTGGTTAGGTTGAAACTAGATCTTCTTTTCGTTGAGCAGCGGATTGAATATCCTATCGGCCTTGCTGATGTCAAAATCATACTTCTATTCTTTGTCAGCTGGCTTCACCCATAGACACGCGATCTGCTTCTTGTTTCTGGTCCATTTGGCAAAGCTGACCTCCGTATCTGACCTACTGTCCTCATTGGAGTCCAAATGGGTGCGTGAGCATACGCCACCTTCTTCTGACACATGTCCCTTTTCACCACCTAGAATCGGCTCTCATGGGCCGATGCCTACTATACCAGGAGTGAGAGGCTCTGGAATTATTATGATGAAAACCTCTCCTTTATTGGATTCAGGAGCCCCTAGAATGCTAACTCGGACAAGCTGCGCATTGATGAGGTTCAGGCTTTAGCACCGATTTCTCACGTCATAGAATATTTGCGCATAATCTAGCACCGACTCATCCATCTTCTTCTTTACTGCTGTCAAGTCGGTAAGCTTCATCTCGTGTATGCTGGCGAATAAATACTTGTGAAACTTCTTCTCTAGATATGCGCATCCCCTGACAGAGTTCACTAGTAGTGACAAGATCCAAGCGAAGAATGATCCGTAGTACGATAGTGACAACGACACCTGATCAAACCACTCCGAGTACGGTCACTGATACACATAGGTCTAATCTTCGGACTTGAGCCCCAACTGGTCTCGAATCACCTTAGTAATTCGGTTCACCCAATCTTCTTCTTGCTGGTTCGGCATGGGGTATCGATCAATCATTGGAGGCTGTTGATACTGATCCAGCTTAAAAGAATTATATCTTTGTTCTTCATTGGAGTAGGGTAGTACTCCACAGTATGTGGTCTGGTGGTAACCCTGAGGATGCCATCGGGTGTCCCCCTTGGCGGCACATGATATGGCAACATGTTCTTGGTGATTCCATGCGTTGGCTAGGATACCTCTTTCCCGATCATCCCTTGCAGCGTGGCAGAAGGCTGGGATGGTGGCATACCCCTACCGAAGGGATACGTATTCTATGACGGGTCCTATCTACCTAGAACTTGGAGCTTGGAGGTAGGTAACGGGGCCGTCATGTCAACCTCTCGACCGAACGAAGTGTTCGGCAGACCCTGCCTTATCAGCCCTTGTGGTGGTGGCATCGGCCGAGTGTGTTGAGGGTTTTGCAGCAGGCGAGGGGGATTGGTCGAGAAGTACACTGAGCCTTGTGTCGATTCTTGAGTAATTGTTCCCATCAACAGTTTTCTTGATCAGGTATTAACCAATACCTCAGACTAATTTATGAGAGCATGATGTAGAGCGTTGTCGATGACTTCCTGAAATGTAACCCACAGACTCTCGGCCTGCTCAGGGATCTCACCAGTCATGGATGGTTTTGGCAACTAACTCCTCTAGATAAGGCCAGATCGAGTCATGCTGAAATCTTCGAGGCACAACCTCTTGTAGTTTTCCAGGAGATCTTGTACCTCCACTCTCAATTCATTGGTCAATGCATTCGTGGAGATTAGGATAATGTTACTGCCGCCAACCTTGCCTGCCAAGGATGAGTGATCTGATAAAGTCCCACTAGGCATACTAAAAGCGGGTGGTGTATTTTTTGGTCACACGCGTGGCTTGGGAGATCTGCTTAACTCTAGTGCAGGTCCTATAATCTTAGAAGAAAAAGAAGGTTCTGAGCATGCCAATCAGTTTGACCCTGCAACTAATAAGGAATCATAGATAATAATGTTAGTAGCAACGCTGATCGGCTATCGAGCTAATGACTATGGTAAAAATAAAACAAATAGGAATAAATGTGTCGATCGGCCATAGGGCCGATCACCACGCCCATGCTATCGGGCTGAACACACTATCGGTCGATAGGATGAAGTCCTTATACATAAAGGTCGATGAGTGTCTCCCAAATGTGGGTGCAATATAGCGTGGAAATAAAGATAACCTAACGGCTTGTACTCTGATAGAAACTAAACTCAGCATGCCAAACAACGTATTCATACCATTGCATTACCGTAACTGCAAGATCGGATCTAACCAATACAATTGTTAATCACGATAAATCAATAACACCTCAATGCATCGGGCATACATTATTTAGGTGAATTGTACACAGTATGAATCAAATACAATAGAACGAGATGTCGGACTTAACCAATGAAGCCTCAAACTATGACACCTAATTCACATCAATCTAAGATATCAAAATGATGCAACCTTAGACCTAGAAAAATATACCAAGATAAACCTGGCGATCACACAGATCAGGCCGATACCTCAAGAGATCAAGATGATGCAGCCTCGAAGAACACGAACCTAGTCGATGTGACCATCGGGGTGGTGGGACTAAACTCTTCACCAGAGATCGATATGATGCAGCCCGGTTCTAAGTACCAAGTCCCACCGGGATTAACCTTGGGAATTCAAGGGTGGTGATGCGCCGAAAGAAGTAGTCTATTGTGGGTGATTGTATGTGTGTCCTCTAAACCTAGCTAATTAGATACATATTTATAGTCTGGAGACTTGTCGTTCAAGAAATCTACATTGTAACCGATTTTGGACCATTTTTATCTTCTCTCACCTTCGTCGTCTCCTTCATATACGATCATCTTTTAACAATACGGATGGGCTTCATTGACCACCTTTGACCGGACTCCTTTGACTTTTGTTGACCATGTGGCATCCTTAGTGGGCCTGGTCTTTACCAAATCTTGGCGTCAACGCACTAGTAGGACCGATGGTGTCGTGGAAGTCAGCCGATGGCACGCACCGATCGGACCGGTTGTTTCCGGTGGTCGGACCTGGTAGTCAGGGCAAAGACCGCCTCAGCTTGCCGGTGCGTGTGTCCATAGCGAAGCTTTATGCAGGTATTCCTCGGTGATGAAGTTTGATGTCTTGGACCCTAAAAACCCTATAAATAGTAGCAACTCGGCCCAGAGACTAAATTACCAGATTAGATCGGATAAGTCCCTTTACGGGGGCGCGACGGATGATTCACAAGCGAATCAACATGTATTATCGTGATTATGACATGACGGATGGCAGGGTTTACAACGCAAACCAGCAAAGATGGATGAGCTATGGCTAAAGGTAATGTGAGAAGGTAAAGGAAATAGTAGATTGAAAAAGGTATGATTCTATCTAGATAGATTGATTGGAATTTGACACTCCACTTTTAATCGACCTTAACCCTTTATATAGGGTTGGTCTTGTTGTCCTTAGATGTGTTCCCCATCGTAGATTTATTAGGGGATGAATCCAAACCGTTAAAATTAGATTAGAGATAAAATCTCCCAAAATCGCAGGTTTAGGTCTCGGACTCGGCCTCTGCCGGTCGGACCGGGCCTGTGTGCTGGTCGGGCCGTTGTGACTTGGCCAGTCAGATCGTCGAACTAGGGCTAGTTGGATTGACGGTCCTTGGCCGGTCTGACCGACCTTGCAATGGTGGTTGGACCAGCCCTTGTCAAGGACGATGCACATTTTCGGCTTTTACCAATTTTTCCCATTAGTGACAAATTTTGCTATCAACACATGCTCCCTGCCTTTTGGAAAACTTGTGATCCAAAAGCACTAATGGCTAAAGGCGATATACTCTATATCATCCATATTACACTTCAAGCATTTTGCCATATACTTGGGAAGCACTTCTTCAGATACCTACCATTGAGAGCTCTATGAAACCACTCCCATTTAAAATATTCTAACAAATAAGCATTCCCTGGAGCGATTTCAACAACCTTAAAAGGCCCTTCCCAACTAGGTGACCACTTGCCAAACATTTCACTTTTGGTTCCTAAAGGAAAAATCATCTTCCTTTTTTAAATCACCAACCAAAAATGATTTTTCTTTCACTCTTTTATTGTAAGTTGTAGCCAATCTCTCCTTGTCTCTTTGTATTGCATCTAGAGCCCTTAATCTCTTATTAGTCACTTCCTCCACATTATCCTTTAATAGGATTTCATAATCACCAATCGATAAGACATATTTCTTAAGCAACCTCAAAGAGCCAAGATTCACCTATACCGGTAAAATGGCTTCCTTCCCATATACCAATTCATATGGAGTTACCTTCGTAGAACCGTGCTTTGCTATGATACATGCCCATAATGCTTCAAAAAGTACCTCATGCCACTTCATAGGAGTCTCCTCAATCTTATTTTTAATGAGCTTAATTACAACTTTATTACTAGACTCTGCCTGACCATTCACCTGAGCATAGTATGGCGAGGAGTTAATCAAATTTATATCGTAAGATTCAGAAAAAACCATGCACTTCTTTAGAAATAAAGGGAGCACCCTGATCTGTAGTAAGAGTTTGAGGAATACCGAACCTATGTATGATGTGTATCAAAATGAAATCAATTACCTCGTTGTGAGTCATACTCTTGAGTGGTATGGCCTCGGTCCACTTGCTGAATAATTTGTAGCCATCAACACGAACCGATGCCTTTTCGAAGGAGGATGTATTTGGCCGATGAAACCAAAGACCCAACCTCGAAACGGCCATTGTTTGATAATAGGATTAAGAAATGATGCAAGATCAAGCTAAATATTACCAAACCACTGACATGCTTTACATCCTCTATAATACCTAAAACAATCTATGGTCATAGTTGGCCCATAAAACTTGACTCTCTTAAGCATTCAATTCATTTTCTAAGTCGATTGATGAGTTCCACACATTCCTTCATGATGTTCTCCCATGGAAACCTTAGACTTATCGGCGTCCAAGATCTTCAAAGTGCCCCATCAATCGTCCACCGATACAATATGTCATCAAGCAGAACAAACTTAAAAGCTTGTCATTGAACATTCCGATCAATCTTTTCACTAGGATTCTTCAAATATTAGATAATTGCATTTATCCAATCACCAACGCTATTTCCGGAAGTACGCGCCACATCCTGGATCAAATTTTTGTTCCAAACTGAGACCTCAACCTACCCCTAGGCTCCCAACTGAGACAGGCATAGGCCGGTCAGATTAGCCTGACATGGTCGATCAAACCGATTATGTCCATGCGGTCGTACCAGCCAACTAAGGTCAGTCAGACCGACTATATCCATGTGGTCGGACCGGCCAACCAAGGTCGGTCAGACCAATAGTAAGAGTGCAGTCAGACTGGCCAGGAGCTGTGGTCTGACCATTCCCGACATCCAATATATCCCACAGTACAATTTTTTCAAGCATTGGCCTTTGTTTTACAAAAAACATGCCTCTTTTGACTTGATAGCTAGATGCTTGCTAAGCCAAATCATTCGCTAGTGAATTGACTTCGCTAGACACATGAGAAATCTAAAAATCATCAAGAGTACCTATTATGTCCATGCAGTTATCCACGTAACTATTTAATAAACCATTGAAACATTGCGTGTTCTTATGTCCTAAAGCATCGTTGATCAACATGTCATCTATCGACATAGGATACTCGTCTTTTTGAGTGACCTTTTTTAAATCCCTAAAATCAATGCACACGTGAATCTTGCCACTCTCTTTCTTCTCCACATGATCAATGTTAGCTACTCATTCTGCATACCTACATGGCCTCATAAACTGTACTTTTAGCAATTGATCTATCTCCTCTTTAACCTGGTAATATATGCCTAAATTAAAGTAGTAAGAGGGTTGGTTATAAGGCCTAAACCCAGGTTTAATAGGAAGTCAATTCTCAGCAAGCACACAGCTAAGTCTAGGAATCTCACTATACTCCCATGCAAAGCAATCAATATACGACCGAAGCAACTTTATTACACCAGCCTTTTCACTAGCTTGTAAGTTCTAATTTACAAAAGTCAGCCTTAAAACACTATTGTCTCATGTTGGGGGAAATAGTTTATGATGAGGACATCACTTCACATGATACACACATGGAGCCTCCACCTACAATTCAACTACAAGGACCAATCACACGCGCCCGTGCCCGTCGCTTGAACCATGAGGTTAATTCGTTCCTTAGCAACTTTGATTATATTTGTTTGGATGGGATGCTACTGAATACTAGTGATATATTGTTGCTTAGGAACATGGGAGATGGAATAGGACAGTTGGAGTTGAAGACGGAGCCGCACGGATGATTTGAAGTCAAGAATTCGCTGGTTCGGACTACATCGACTACCTTTCACCAAAATGGGCATAACTTCCTCATACGAAGTCCGATTGGCGCGTTCTTTGACTTTTTCGAAAGCTGAGGAGAAGACGGATCGTTTGCCGTTGGTTTCACCTCATTTGGAGTCTCGAGTCAGTCCTGTGTATTTAAAACAGTACTGCGTGACAGAACTGGGCCATGTTGGCCATAATCTGAGTCTGTACGTCTTCTAGCCCACAGCCCAAGTCTGTTCCCCTTCCACAGGCCGCCGCCCTATATATTATCACGCCAGCCAACTCTAGGGTTAGGTTTTGCTTTGTTGCATCTACACTGTTGTGTTTAGATCCCGCCTCTTGCACCGGACCGATTGGCTGCTGCATTGGCGTTTGTGAAACCTCACCTTATCTTCGTTTATCTGTGATTTGGCATTCGATTTGTATCCTTCCTGTTCTTGCTTGTGTTCTTGGGTTCGCTTGAAGGAATTAGCCTTCGTGGCGAGGTCAATCGCGTCCTGCGTGGTTGATAACCAACGGAGACAGTGGTGTAACGATTGCAAGGTTTTGATCCGTCGGACCGGAGCCTTGGATCGCCAACGTCGAGATTCTCCACCAACCCAAGCTAATCCTTTACCTATCGGAAGATCGGGACCACTCCCCCATCAGTTGGTATCAGAGCTCAGTTTTCCCGTTAGGTAATTTCGATCTACTTTTGTTTTTACCCAGAGTCCAGAAAACCGCACCAAAAAATTCCCCACCGAGAACCCCTTTGTGCCTTGCGATTTTAATTTCAGTTTTAACTTTGTTGAGTTCGTGTTCTTGGTCGAGTCTTGTTGCTGGTTTAGTCATCCCTCCGTGTCGTTTGAGTAGTAGTTGTTCTTGTGTCTCAGATAAAATTCCCCACCGAAAAACCCCCCTTCCGCAACCCTATTTTGTTTTCCACATCCAGTCTCTTGTGACCCCCCTTCAGTAAAACAGGCATAACTTTTCGCTCGTTTGGCAGAAAAATCTGAAATGTTTTGAGCATGTTCCTGACCCGATTTGGGTGGGTACCCTAACTGGCTAGCCCTCACCAAACTCGCCAAAAAAAATCAGGAAGATAAAAAAAAATTGGACAAAGTTTTTGCTCGCCGGACAGCGAACTTGTTTGAATTTTTGTGAGCCACATCCCACCTCAGTTGTAGGGTGCCAATTTTTGTGGTTGCATCTCTGGTCATCCTTGTTCAAAAAAAAATAGAGTGAAAAAAAGAAAAAAAATATATAAAAAAAAGAGAGAAGCAGTCCTGTTTGTTGCTTGTCCGAACTCTTGTCCGAACTCCTGTCCGAACACTTGTCCGATCTGAGGCAGGCATTGGCTGTTTGTTGCTTGTCCGATCTCTTGTCCGAACTCTTGTCCGAACTCTTGTCCAATCTGAGGCAGTCTTTGGCTGTTTGTTGCTTGTCCGATCTCTTGTCTGAACCTTTGTCCGAACTCTTGTCCGATCCGAACAGCAGCAGAGAAAAAAAAATTTTGCACATACCCTTGTCCGATCACTTGTCCGATCTCTTGTCCGATCCCTTGTCCGATCTATAGAGAGCTGATTTTGACCTGTTTTTGCTTCCTTTTTGATTTTTGGGCACATAGTTTCCCTCTATTACTTGAACTTTCACTTTGGGAGCACTACGGTCAGCAACTTTGACGAGTACTAGGGAATACTTATTGAACTTGGTTTAACTGTTATTATTATCGCTAATCCTTGCTACTCACTTTGCCTTCCAAGCTACACATTTCTCTTGGTGAGGACAGGATCATTTTCTTGCAATTGTACACCACCCTCCACTTGGTTCATCACCTGTAGGCCGGTGACCTCCCTGCGGCGTGGTAAGAACACTTGCAAGCGTGGGTAAGGTGCTTGACGGATTGCTTCCACCCCACACCCACCACCACACCTAGCTGTTTTTCCATCAGGATTATTCTTTGTTGTTTTGTCTTTCACTAACATGGCAGATAACAGTGGTACCCCTCCATCTGATTTTAATGAATGTGTCTCACGACGTGCTCTACTAGAGTCTCAGCGGCAGACCCAACATTCCATCGAACGTCTCGCACGTACTGTGGCTGACCTAGTAGACCGGATGACTGCCTTGGAAACACGCTTGCCTGCTGCACGAGCCAACAATGACCATGTTGAAGAGGAAGACGACCATATTGAAGAGGAAGACGACCTATCCTATGCTGGGAACAATAACATTGGACCTGATGAGGCTGCACATCATCGCTTTCATTTCAACCATCAAGGTATGGGCGGCCACCGCAACCGCCCTCCACGAGGTAACAATGACAACCACAGGAACAATGATCCCTACTCTAAGGTAAAATTTTCAGTACCTCCTTTTGCTGGCACCTATGATCCAGATGCATATTTAGATTGGGAGATGTCAGTCGAACAAAAATTTAATGCTCATATGGTTCCTGCTATCCACCGCGTGCGTTTAGCTACTAGTGACTTCAATGGATATGCTCTTCTTTGGTGGACTGAAATAGTTCAGGTTGGAAATGAACCACAAACTTGGGATATGTTAAAACGGCAAATGCGTGGTAGATGGGTCCCTCCTTCATATAAACGTGATTTGAGAAAAAAATTGCAGCGCCTAAACCAAGGAAATAAATCGGTAGAGGAGTATTATCAGGAGTTGCAAATAGGTTGCATGCGTGCTGAAATTGAGTAGGACAATGAGGATAAAATGGCCCGTTTTTATGGTGGTTTAAGACGTGAAATTCAGGATATCATTGATTATAAAGAATACAATACTATCACTCGTCTTTTCCACCTTGCTATGCTTGCAGAAAAAGAATTGCAGGGTCGCCAACAACCACAACGCAGTATGAGGACCAACATTGGTGGTGCTACTTCACGCTCAAGTGGGCAGCAGCAACGACCACCCGCACCCCCTTCTCGACCGGCGGCTACATCAGCACCTTCTACATCTACAGCCCAGGTTGAGAGTTCCAAGACTGCAGCATCCAAGGCGCCAACCAAGCCCACCTCCTCGGCAGCCTCTACTGCGCGTTCTGCAGCGATCCAGTGTCACAGATGCAAAGAACTTGACCATGTGATGAAAGACTGCCCTAGTCAGCGGGCTTATATTGCTACGGAAGACGGTGGCTATGTAAGTGCTAGTGATGTTGAAGATGATATGCACTTGCTGCTAACATTGCAGGAGATGATGATACATCCAATGATGACGCTGTTTTTACATCGGATACCTATGCCGACCATGAAGCACTTATTGTACAACGTGTTTTAAGCACTCACATGGAGCAGGACGACCGGGCACAACGGAACAATCTGTTTCAGACCTTCTTCCTCGTCAATGACCGCCGTGTACGTGTCATCATCGACAGTGGTAGTTGCAACAATTTGGTGAGCCTCGACATGGTAACGAAGCTTCAACTTCCCACACGTGCGCATCCACACCCTTACCATGTGCAGTGGTTCAACAATTGTGGTAAGGTCAAGGTAACACAAACTGCTCACATCAAATTTGCCATTGGTACATACTTAGGAGTTGCTGATTTTGATGTAGTACCAATGCAAGCATGTTCTCTGTTACTTGGTAGACCTTGGGAGTATGATACTGATGCTACACACCATGGTAGGAGCAATAAGTATACATTTATGAACAAAGGAAAGAAAGTTACATTGCTTCCTATGACTCCTGCTGAAATTGTAAAATTTGAACAAGAAAAACATGCTAGGGATGCACAAAAGGGCAAACAACCTTCTGAAAATCAGCAAGTAGCTAAGACGCTTTTGAGGCAACAGAAAGATAAAATTGCTTCTCCTTCTTCATCACAAGTTATTAATCTGAAAGGACATGTCATGCTTGCAACTAAAACTGACCTTGCTGAAATTTGTGATGATACTCCCTTGCTATACGGCTTGATTTGCACAAACGTGTTGTTTTCACTTGCGAACATTCCTAGCACTGTTCCTGTTGCAGTCACTGACCTTTTGCAGGAGTTTAATGATGTTTTTCCTGCTGAGATACCACCCGGGCTGCCACCGATACGCGGCATCGAGCTCCAAATTGATTTGGTCCCGGGAGCGTCTCTTCCTAATCGTGCAGCGTACCGTACCAATCCGGAGGAGACAAAAGAAATTGAGCGCCAAGTACAGGACCTTCTTGATCAGTGGAGAGGTCGTACGCTTGCATGGAGTTCCCAATACCATCGTTTCAGATCGTGATGCCAAATTCTTAAGTCATTTTTGGAGGACGTTGTGGCATAAGTTGGGGACGAAGCTGCTGTTTTCTACTACTTGTCACCCCCAAACGGATGGACAAACGGAGGTCGTCAACCGCACATTGTCCACCATGTTGAGGGCTGTTTTGAAGACCAACTTGAAGCTCTGGGAAGAGTGTCTACCTCATATTGAGTTTGCATATAATAGGTCAGTACACTCCACTACTAAGGTAAGTCCGTTTCAAGTGGTCTATGGCTTTAATCCGCGTGCTCCTATTAATTTGCTACCATTACCACCATCTGAAAACTTGAATTTTGATGCTACTACACGTACTGAATTATTACTTAAGATGCATGAAACTACTAAAGCAAACATAGAGAAAATGAATGAGAAATATCGTGCTTATGGTAGTAAGGGTAGAAAAGAGATAACATTTGAACCGGGTGATCTTGTTTGGTTGCACTTGCGCAAGGATCGTTTTCCTGATTTACGAAAGTCTAAATTGATGCCCCGTGCTGATGGTCCTTTCCGTGTGCTTGAGAAGATAAATGACAATGCATATAAGCTTGAGTTGCCTGCAGCTTTTGGGGTTAGTCCCACATTTAACATTTCAGATTTAAAGCCCTATTTGGGAGATGATGATGAGCTTGAGTCGAGGACGACTCCAATTCAAGAGGGGGAGGATGATGAGGACATCACTTCACATGATACACACATGGAGCCTCCACCTACAATTCAACTACAAGGACCAATCACACGCGCCTGTGCCCGTCGCTTGAACCATGAGGTTAATTCGTTCCTTAGCAACTTTGATTATATTTGTTTGGATGGGATGCTACTGAATACTAGTGATATTTTGTTGCTTAGGAACATGGGAGATGGAATAGGAGAGTTGGAGTTGAAGACGGAGCCGCACGGATGATTTGAAGTCAAGAATTCGCTGGTTCGGACTACATCGACTACCTTTCACCAAAATGGGCATAACTTCCTCATACGAAGTCCGATTGGCGCGTTCTTTGACTTTTTGGAAAGCTGAGGAGAAGACGGATCATTTGCCGTTGGTTTCACCTCATTTCGAGTCTCGAGTCGTCCTGTGTATTTAAAACAGTACTGCGTGACAGAACTGGGCCATGTTGGCCATAAACTGAGTCTGTACGTCTTCTAGCCCACAGCCCAAGTCTGTTCCCCTTCCACAGGCCGCCGCCCTATATATTCTCACGCCAGCCAACTCTAGGGTTAGGTTTTGCTTTGTTGCATCTACACTGTTGTGTTTAGATCCCGCCTCTTGCACCGGACCGATTGGCTGCTGCATTGGCGTTTGTGAAACCTCACCTTATCTTCGTTTGTCTGTGATTTGGCATTCGATTTGTATCCTTCCTGTTCTTGCTTGTGTTCTTGGGTTCGCTTGCAGGAATTAGCCTTCGTGGCGAGGTCAATCGCGTCCTGCGTGGTTGATAACCAACGGAGACAGTGGTGTAACGATTGCAAGGTTTTGATCCGCCGGACCGGAGCCTTGGATCGCCAACGTTGAGATTCTCCACCAACCCAAGTTTATCCTTTACCTATCGGAAGATCGGGACCACTCCCCCATCAGTTTACCCTAACAGGGGCAAAATGATAGTAAGCTTTGAGGCCTCTACAAAGCGAAAGACCGTTGGGCTAGCAATGTCTTTAGTAGGCCCTAGCCCATTCGTCACAAGCAAAGCCCGCTTCAAAGCCTACTGCGAAGATTACTCCAGAGGCCACAAGGTAGAAGCCAAGGCACCGAGGACCCCTCTAAGGACTCCTTCGAAGCCCCCTCCGAGCTTCACTTAGGCTCCACCCGGTGCGGATGCGAAGCCTCCCTTCGATGCAATCTACGATGGGGTCCCCTCGGTGAAGAGCTTCTGGCCAGTACTCTAGTACAAAAGGTAAAAATATCTCAATACCGCTACCGGGTGAAAACCAAAACAAGGGGCCCCCCGCCCTTGTTATTGACTCATGTAATAACATAGATTTCATCCTTCTACCCATACAAATCTTTGTAGCCAGAGCCCTGTAAGTAAAGGGTAAAGTAGACTTTTCCTTTTATGTTTGCCTATAAAGGTAGGTCATTACCCTTGTAAAAGGGGGGCAGACAATCCAAAAATAATGATGAAATGGAACTAGGGCTATTATCCTTCAAGGAGGCCTTAACTAGTATAAAAACCCTCTCTCCTCATGAACCCCTCTAGAGGTTCACACTCTTTCATACACTATCCATATTACAGAAACCTGTTTGTAGCTAAATCAATTGCTACAATAGTTGTTGTCGTCCGTGGGGACTCTAGTAATAAAAACTAGCGTCTCTACCACTACCTATATCCTAGAGTACACCTACGAAGGAAGCCGCAAAGTCATATGAACTCCATGCTCTCTTCGTCAAGGGTCTTGAGGTACACGCTGAAGGCCTCCAAGTCTTCTATTCTAGCCTCAGAAGACCTAGGGGCTATGAGGCAAACTTCCCAGCCCGTGGTCTCCGGACATTGTTAGGCGTCTGAAGGTATGCTTAGGATTTTCTATTACCTAAAACTGAAGCCTTGCTTCGTTTTATGAAAAAACTGAAGCCTTGCTTCATCTTCAAAAGAAAAAATCGAAGCCTTGCTTAGTCCTTCAAAAGAAAAAACCAAAGCCCTACTTCATCCTTCAAAAAAAAGCAAAGCCTCGCTTCATTTATGAAAAACCAAAGCCTCACTTCGTTTTATGAAAAACCAAAGCCTTGCTTCGTTTTTTGAAAAAACTGGAGCCTTGCTCCATGGAGGTAGGTACACAGTGCCTCCGGGCCCGTAGTGATGAATGTGAGTCTACACAACTCCTCTAGGCCCATAGCGATGAAAGTAAAGCTACAAAGTTCCTCCGAGCCCATAGCGATAAAAACAAGATTATGAGCTTGTAACTCAAAGCATCCTGGGACTCTGAGCTTGCAACTAGATGAGTCCACGAATTATGGGCCCCAGCCCGAAGCATCCTAAAAAGATCCGAAGGTGGCTCGGAGTCGAAGGTGGCTCAGAGTCAAAGGTGACATGGTACTCCGGTGTGATCCACACCATCTTTGCATAAGCCCGAAGCCCCGCTTCGCTTATCCTAAAATAAATCCTCGAAGCCTTGCTTCACAATCTAAGTGAGCTCGAATCCTTTCTTTGACAATCTATCCCGAAGCCCAGCTCTGTATTAAATAAACTCTGAAGCCTAGCTTCGATCGTTTGTGTCGAAGCCCAACTTCATATAAATATAAGTCTTGAAGCCCTGCTTTGCATTATTAAATAAACTTCAAAGCGTCGCTTTAGAACCTCGAAGCCTCGCTTCACTTATCATAATCAAACGTCATTACTACCCACTCAAACAAGCTAACAAAACCCGGGCAGTGAAAAGCCATTCTAAAAATGTCGTCTTCAATTCGGCCATAAAGATTTGATTATAACCAGCGTTGCCATCAAGAAAACATAGTACCTTGTGTCCCGAGGCATCGTTGATCAACATGTCGCTTACCGGCATGGGATATTCGTCTTTTAGAGTAGCCTTGTTCAAATCCCTGAAGTTGATGCAGATGCGGATCTCTCCACTCTCTTTCTTCTCGACAGGCACGATGTTAGCGACCCATTCCACGTACCTACATGGCCTAATTGAAGCAGCGCGGTGGCTGTTTATAAGGCCTAAACCCGGGTTTGATGGGGAGCCAATGCTCAACAAGCTCTCGGCTTAACCCGGGCATCTCGCTGTAGTCCCATGCAAAGCAGTTAACATATGATCGAAGCAATTTTATGACTTCGGCCTTTACATCATTAGTCAAATTCTGATTTACAAACGTCGGCCTCGGAACACTACCATCTCCTATGTCTACTTGTTCCAAAGGGTCGACCGACGAGAAGCCCTGACCTAATTTTTCTACCTCGCTAAAATCTTCAATGGCTTTGGCGATACCGTCTTGAGAAGACCGATATTGCTCCACGCGAGGTTTTAGCCAATCAAGATTAGTGCTAGACATTTTCCTATCTCAGACACAACCGAGCCACACCGTCCGGCTTCATCGAAATAGGAACGAACCTCCCCTCTAATACACTAACAAAGTCGTAATCCGAGAGGTCCCATCCCGACAATCACTCTATCTCATCATGGGCAGCGTCGACGGACGCATCGGCCAAACTAACATGGGCCGATGTATCGACGTACACTATCTTGACTTCGTCGCCATTCCATTGTATTAGGTGCTGATGCAAGGTAGACGGCACACACTGATTTGCGTGGATCCAATCACGCCCAAGCAATACATTATAATTTCCTTGTATGTCGCCGATGAAGAAAGCGGTGGGCAGTGTCTTGTTCCCCACCATCAGTTCCAGGGACAACATCCCTTTAGCTTCCATCGTGTCGTCGTTGAAGCTATTGAGGGTGACGTTGGTCTTCTTCAGGTCATCGTCATCCTTGCCGAGCTTCCTTAGAAGGGAGTACGGCATTAGGTTCACAGTGGTGCCGCCATCGACAAGCACCCTCGAAATAGGCTTCCCGTCGATGTTCCCCCTTATGTAGAGGGGTCTCAGGTGACGGTTCGTGTCTCTGTGCTTCTCGAATATCGTGTCCCATGGGCTAAGGTTTAGCTGAGCGACTCCGGCCTCCTCCTGCAGTGGAGCGAACTTGAACAGCAACATGACGATGCCAGTATCCATCGCCTGAGGAGCGGGCCCCTCGGAGATGGGATTGTAGTCATCGTCGAGCAAATCGTCTTCATCAGAGCTAACAACAGGGGCCGAGTCATCGACCATGACTGGCCTGGTTCTCAAGACTTTCTTCACCGTGGGCTGAGGACGGGTTTCCTCAAAAAACGCGTCCTATGCCTCCTCAGCCTTCTCCTCTTGTATCTCTTGTGCCCTCAAGCGCTGCAACCTCCTCTTTTGTGATTTGGACATCCCCGAGGGTGCCCACAATGGCTGAGGACGGGTGCCGGGTGCCATGCTTATAGCACTTTTGGTCGAAGGTGATTTGTTCGTATCAGCCTCGTATATCTTGCACTTGCCATGAGATGTGTCCTGCTCCTGGTCGGTCGGACCGGCCGTAGCGGGCCGGTCGGACCGGTCTGTGCCAAAAACTGTCATAAGGTTGGTTGGACCGGCCGCAGTAGGCTAGTCAAACAGAGCTTCGGCCGAGTCTTCGCGCTGTCCCATTGGGGCACCCTTCGGGATTGGGACCTCCTGAGATCCAACCCTGATGACTATAACATATGAGGAGTCTCCATGTTAATCCCTTCCGGTGACATCTCGCGGAGCCCGGTTTTGAGGCACTACGGACAAGCGGTGAACATTATTGTCATCCTACGCCGGACCCCAAACCTGCCACTCGGAGACACTAGAAGGAGTGTAAGTGTTAGTACCCGGACATTGCATGAAGTTCTCTGGTGGCGGAGGTCAAGCCGGGGCCATCAGCCAGCAGCAGGGTGGCGGCATCGGAGGCTCTAGCGGCTTCACCCAGTAAGTGCCGAACCTGTTGGCCAATTGGAAGCCTGGCCATGTCGATGGTACCTCGGACCATACCAGAAAAGGGTCCTGCCAAGTCGGAGGTAAATTAGCCCATGGTAGAGGCGGGCCCGGCCACTAGAGGCCGAGTCCATCTGGAGGCTGCAGCGCGCTCGGAGGAGGTGTGTTCGGCCACTGAGGCCCGGATCCACTCGGAGGCTTGAAACCCTTTGGAGGAGGCGGGTTCGGCCACTGAGGCTCGAAGCTTCCCCGAAACAGGGGCCAAGCCGGGGGAGGTGATGAGGACATCACTTTTCCACTGGACATTCAAGGTCCGATCACTAGAGCTCGTGCACGACACTTGAATTTAGAGGTGAGCTCGTTCCTAAGCAGTCAAATTATGAATTTGAGAATAGATTGCTACCTAATGATTATATTGTGATTAGGAACCAAGGAGAGGACCAGGAGATTCATGAAGAAGGACTTGGAGGTGGGGAGGTACAACAAGGGAGTGCAAGCCAAGTTGGAGATCCGATCCAAGTCGACTTCGAGTCCAATTTGGACTCCAGGACCACATGACGGTAAAACGGATGCCTAGGATGCATACGACTTCCGATTTGGACGTTCCACATATGGTTGGAAAGATGAGAATATAACCTTTCCAATGGGACCAACCTCACATCAAGATAAAATCGGAGTCGTCGGAAATCATCAAAATAGTACCGATTACCAGAACCATTTCGGTGCTACGTCACTAGTTTGGGCCTTTTGCCCATGTACCGAGTTGGAGTCCCTTAAGGACGCGTTTTAGGGTTAATCCACATTCATTAGCCTATATAAACAGCAGTCACCGCTGTCTATCAGGGGTTTTGCTTAGATTATTATGTCCAGAACAGTTTCGCCGTCATATCGGTCTGTAGAACCCCAATTTGTGAGTTTAATCATACATCTGCAATTCGGTTGCATTCTTCTTGGTTGTTTCTTGTGTTCTTCGATTCGCAGGCAAGGATTAGCATTCTTGGTGTGGTCGGTCGGGCACCGTTCGGTCGATAACTGAGGAGACGTTGTGCTGAGATTGTGGGCTCAAGTCTTGTCTTAGATCGGTTTGTGTGTTCCCTTTCCCGCTACACAATTTTTCCACCCCACCGATTCACATCGGCTACCGATTCCACCACCAACAGACCCGATTTCGGAGGGTCCTCATTGAAACGGGCATAACTTTTTGCTTGGAACTCTGATTGAGCTGAAATTTTTACCACGAAAAGATCTCGAAAAGTTGAAGAGGGCGAAACCGGCTATGGTGGTAACGGCAATTTCAAAAAATTAAAAAAAATCAGGAAGGCCTTCGTTTTGGGCTCCGAAGTTTCAGCAACCGTTTTTCCAAATGATCCAAATTTTGTACCGATAACGTCTAACATCGGTTTGAGCTGATACTTTGTGCTGTTCTTAATATTGGTTCATAGTGTTGCTGGTACCTGGTTGCAAAAAAAAGAAAAACAAAAGAAAAACAAAAAAAAGAGAAGAAACAAAATAGAGATACTTGGTGCTGATACTTGTTTTGCTTGTGTCATGCTGACATTGTCCTTACTTTTCATCCTGTCCATCCTTGTTTCTTTCTTGTTGACACTACTTTTCTTAGGACACGAGGAGACCAGCAATTAAGACTAATAGTTTGAACATTTATTCAGCATTACTATCTGTTATTGAATTGTGTGCCACTCACATAGCTAGCCTTCCTATAGCCCCACATACACCTTCTGGACAACAGGTTTTTGATCGTTGCAATCATAGAGCACGCCTCCCAGGTATCCTTTGTCTTGCTGGTGAGAACCTTGTAAGAGCTTGGTAAGGTGTTTCCTCTTGCGGTGTTGATTGAAAGAGAGGCACCATCGGTCCTACGTAGTATCTTATTAGTGATAACCTTCAGTGTTTGTTCCTGTTTTTTATGTGTCTACAATGGCAGGTGATGATGGAGGTGCCACCCCAAAGGACTTCAACGAGTGTGTGAGCCAGGGTCAATTACGTGAGGCCCTTGAGCAGGGGCAGAAGGTGATGACAGAAGCTCTCACCCAGACAATCACCACTGCCATCAAGGACATCAGACTCCAAGCGTCCCTTGAGCTCTTGGATAAACGGATATCCACTCTAACCGACAGGGTAGTTGTATTGGAAACTCGCCCCCACCCAATAGAGATGAGGACGTGGATGCAACCACCAGAGATGCGTGACTTCGACATCGTCTACGCTCCAACACCGTAGGTATGGGTGGTAATCATAATCGTGCTAACGATGACCCTTATGCTAAAATTAAATTCAGTATACCTTCATTTTCCAGACATTATGATGCTGAGGGATATCTTGATTGTGAGATGACTTTCGAACAGAAATTTAGTGCCCATCTTGTACCTGACCAACATAGAGTTAGACAAGCCACTAGCGAATTGAAGAATTTTGCTATCATTTGGTGGATTAGTTTAACTTCTGCGGGGCTTGCACCTACTACATGGGACGAACTTAAGGTTGCTATGCGCGATAGATTTGTTCCCCCTTCTGATAATAGAGATCTGCGTAATCGCTTGATGCGCTTAGAATACGGCGATAATTCTGTGCAGACTTATTATGGTGAGCTTCAAAGGGTTTGATGCATTGTGGCATAGTAGAGGGCCTCGAGGATTCTATTTGTCATTTTTACTCGGGTCTGTGGCATGAAATTCAGGACATAGCGGATTATAAGGAGTTTAGCACTGTCAACCAGTTGTTTCAGTTGGCTATGTTTGCAGAAAAAGAGTTGCAGGGACGTGCTTTGCAGGACAAGAGCAAGGTCGGCACCACATACACGCAGCGTTCGACGATATCTTCCGGCCTGACCAAGCCCTCCTCCTTTCGGGCGCCCCTCCATCGAGAAAATGACCAACAGATGCCGGAGTGGCTGCACCACCTAAACCTTTGGATTCATGTAAAAAAACTTGCAGGTTCTAGCGGCAAGTGCCTCCTCCGTGCCTTCTACAGGACGCACGCCTGGCATTTAGTGCCATCGCTGCCTCGGATTTGTCCACGTGCAGAAAGATTGCCCAAGTCAGCGGACATACATCACTACGGACGACGGGTACATCAGCACCTCTGACATCGAAGATGATGCGACAGAAGATGCGACAGCGGACGACGGCGATGTCCTTGATAGCGTGGAAACGATGGGTTTTCGTAGCATCATCGTGCACCGCATGCTCAACACACAGTTGCAACAACTAGAGAACCTTCAACGTCACAACCTTTTCCAAACCTTCTTCGTCATCCACAATCAACGAGCTCGTGTCATCATTGATGGAGGTAGCTGCAATAATTTGGTGAGTTCAGATTTGGTCGATAACCAGAGGAGACGTTGTGCTGCGATTGTGGGCTCAAGACGTACCGTCCGGAAGCTGGGTCGATTTGTGTAGCGACTCCACCAAATCGAGAGATATTAGAACCTTTTAGAAGATTGGGAACCCTAGTTTACTTCAGGAGGGTTCGGCCACAGAGGTATGAACCCTGCCGGAGGTTGGGACGAACCTAGAGGGGGTTCGGCCACTAGGGTCCAAACCCTGCCAGAGGCTGTATCCACTCCGAAGGGGTGTTCGGACCTTGAGGTCTGAACTCAACACTCACCAGGCTCTCCATCCTAGGGGTATTCAACCGTCCTGGAGCCCGTGGGCGAACACCTCTTCTTTCGATCCTTTGCTGGTGCTTGTCCAAAAGCATCTTGTAAGTTGCCTTCGGCCTTCTGCAATGTTTGGCCTAAGATGATGACTTAATATTTTCTTTCCACACCCCTACCTCCGGATTCTTTAGTACAAGTGTGCGTGTGCGAGTGTCTCCTATGACGATTGCTTTCCCCTTAGCTGACTTGGCCTGCTCTAGCCGAATCAACACCTTCTTCCCTTCTTGCTCAACGTTGTTCATGGGAAAAGGGTCTCTGTCTAGTTTCATCTTTGGATTTGCTTCTATTTTCAATCGTCATTCCTCTATGGCTGATTGTACCTACTGACGAAAAACGTTGCCATCGTTAGTGTAGTGAGAATGTGAATCATGCCACTTGCAGTAGGGACACTTTTTAAATTCATCGGCGGATGGCATGACTTGCCCTTTCGGTAGTCGTAGAAGTTGATTTTTTAATAAGAAATCAAATATATTATCGCATTTAGTTACGTCGAATGAATATCCAATTTCATTAGGCCGAATCTTAGAGGGAGACGGCCACAATTCGGAGCAGGTGATGGGCTTCAACTTCATGCTACAAGTCCATTCGGTCATGTACATATCGGCCGGATCCTCTTCCTCTTTGGATTCTCCCTCGTCGGAGTGCTCCATAATGTTGATCTCAGCCCTTGGTTTATTAAAAGTTTTAACAAATTTTCTATCTTTGGCCCGGCCTTCCTGGACCAGAGCCTGTTGCAATACTTGGCTAACGCCCAAGAGGTTTTGATTGTCCATACGGTCCTTAATTTCTGCCCGTAGGCCATTGAATGCTAGATCTGCTAGGTCTCTTTCCGATATGTTT
This sequence comes from Zizania palustris, assembly GCA_019279435.1. NCBI lineage: Eukaryota > Viridiplantae > Streptophyta > Magnoliopsida > Poales > Poaceae > Zizania > Zizania palustris. Next base: position 63,851,237 of record JAAALK010000285.1, on the reverse strand, counting down.
AGGCTAAAACATTTATTCCTGGTGTCTCTAAAGCGTTTAACATACTCAGAAACACTTTCGCTAGATTTTTCCTTAATCACCGTGAGGTGTGATAGCCTAAGCTCGGTCTCGCCTGTGTAGAAATAATCATGAAACTTCTGCTCTAGATGAGCCCATGTCTGCACGGAGTTCGGCGGAAAGCGCCGAAAAACAAGTGAATGCGGTGCCGGACAACGATAGGGAAAATAACCCGAGTTTTAATGCATCTGATCCGCTAGCTTCGCCACATTGTGCTAGAAATTGGCTAATGTGTTCTAATGTCGATTTACTACCCTTGCCATCAAATTTTGTGAAATCTAGGACTCTAAAACCGTGAGGGTATGGAATGGAGTCAAAGTGGTCAGGATATGGTTTTCGATAAACCCTAGCTCTATCCCGAGGTGCAAAGCCGGTGCATTCCCTAAATAGCGTACGAATACGTTCCTCGATATCGTCGTGATCTAATGCTTGCGCGCGTCTTTCATTTGGTGGTGGGTTGCGTGGTGGTATATCGACATGCTCTGGCCTATGCTGCGGTGTGGGAGTGTGCAGTGTGAGCAGCGGTGGTAGAGCATGTATGGGCACAGGCGGCAGTGGTACTTGATAAGCTAGGTTTGCCTGGCCATAAGCGTAGTTATGTGTTTCGGCTATGGATGAAGTAGCCGGAAACGTGATGGTTTTTCCAGTATTGCTGTCGGTTCTGCTATAAATATGTTGTGCTGGCGGAATAGTAGTAATTGGTGCTGGTGAATCGGCCTCAGTAAAACTGAATCTTCTAAACACTACCACTACTTGCGAGACAACTGCGGGTTCTAGTTTATTGGCTAGTGAGGCGCTAACCGCTTGATCAACAAATGCAACTATTCTACGGTCGACTTGTGAAGCAGATAAAGTGGGTGATGATGGGCGTACCTTGGTTAAGTTGAGGTTGTCGCGGATGACGAAGCCCGAGCGTATCTTTATGCAATCTCTGAGCATCAGTTCCTCGAGTTCCTTCTTTTTTGCTTCAATCGTTGATCTGTCTTCCTCAGATATGTCCGCCATGGTGGGCCTTATAATGTTGCGGTCGTCGATGTCCGCATTCCCCATAATGTTCATTGGCGATGTAGTGGAAGTAGATGTAGTAGAGGTACCCGCTGCTGATGTAGATGTAGTAGTCATGGTTGGCGTCTTCCCCAAAAGAGTCACCAGAAAGTGTGTTGACGCAAAAATGCGCCCCCACACTTGGGCCAGTTCAACGTCCAAAAGTATCGCAACGATAACGACGTCGCATTCCGACTACCCTGGATAGTGACAAGGAATTTGGAGTCACCAGGAAATCAGATAAATAATTAATATTTCAATCCAATTAGACGAAAAGTAATAGTAACAATGTGAACAGTAAAAAAATGACCAAAATACCTAGAATCGGCCAATTCGGAGACCGATTCGAAGTTATAGCAGGGTCTGGTCCGAAGGGTCCCTAGGGAACCTTCAGCCTCAAGCCCGGTCAAACAAAGGTACTACCTCGGTTAGACCGGAGGTTGCGAAGGGCTTCGGGCGCATCCCAAAGATAGCTGCGAAGTAGACTCCGGCACGATGCGGAGGGCTCTGGTCGGACCGGCGAAGCCCCCCCACCCCCGGTTGGACAGGCGAGGTAGGCTTCGAAGTATGAAGGCTCTAGCACGTGAGGTTCCAGCGAAGGGCTTCGGCACAGTGCGGAGTATCTCGGTCAGACCGGCCGTTGCCGACAACATGTTGATGAAGAGCTCCGGTCAGACCAGCCTTATACCTCCGGTCGGACCAGCGATGACAGATCCAACCTGTTAGAACCCGGACGGCCTAGAAAACGAGATCCGATTGGCTCCATATTTTGTAGAGGTGTTCAAAGAGACAATTGACCTGCAAAGATAATAATATATCAAACACAATTTGGCCAGAGGGCTGAATTGCCGAGTAGGGCGATCAAACCGATAAAAAGATAGCAATCCGTTACGTGGATTAGCGGGAGGTTCACAAGCGAACCTGCAAGGGTTACCGTGATTACGGACACGGCATACGGAGGGCTTTCAAGCAAACCCACGAAGGTACAGAAAGTAAAGAAAATAAATGTGATTCAAAGCTAGGGCTTTGGATTTGTGGATTGAAGAGAGAGAGTTGAATCGGCCTTGCCCCTAGTATTTATAGGGGGGTGGGCTCGTTATACTTGGCTAGAGATAGAGTTAGATGTGGCCAAAACCCTGTTGAGATATGTTTTTGGGTGAAAATACCTCAAATCCTACTCGGATCCATAATCTGGACCCTTGCCGGTCTGACCAAACCCATGGGTCCGGTCTGACCGAGCCCATGGGTCCGGTCTGACTGGACCTAGCTGGTGAGACCAGCCTACCATAGTCGGTCAGACTAGCCTTTGCCAGGTTTAACATATTTTCGGTGAAAAATACTATTTTTCAGTATTTGCCTAGTTTGACCATTAATGCCATTTTTTCCTATAAATAGACCCCTCAGTAATTTGAACCAAGGGGGCATTCAGACCTAGCTGCATCGAGCACTACCTAGTGTTGGCGAAGCGCATCCAAATCCTCGAGCACTTCGATGTCAATATCTGAAGGCTGAGCTTGGGCAGGTACAAAACACCCCCGCATTTTCATTAATAAACTAATAGGTTCACTTTATAAGCCTACAACTAAGTATTATAAAACAAAGCCTAAGAAATGTACATCTTTGGAGGCGGAGGGTTTGATCCTGAAGGAGGGGTCCGCTGCCCCACCCAACGTGGGTAGTTGGCCCTCTAGAGTTCGAGGGGCGCCTCACATGCCTAAGCTTTCCAAGGCTCATGAAGGAGGCGCCAAGCTTCGTGGACCTCGGGGGCTAGAGAAGTCAGGCGAGGCCCTCCAAATTCCACCAGCGTGACATAAGTCACCACTTCGAGGTGTTGGCACCCCGCTTCATGAAGCTGCTGCAGCTTCCCTTGGCCAGCCACTTGCCCCACGGTATGCACAAAGCCCACCAAGGTGTCCTCTATAATAAGGGTGATCGTCTAAAGAAATGCAAGTCGATCTCCAATCGGATCTTGGGAGCTAAAGTCTAGTGTCCGACAGTTGGTTCCCAAGATCTCCAGAACTCTAGTCAAAGTGGAGGTCGCTTCATCGATGCCCCGATGGACTTCGGCCTCCAAGGCTTGTCTAGCAACGCGGAGCTCGGTGTTCTCCTCTGTTAGCCTTTTAATGACCTCATCTGAAGCTTGATTGGTGGTGCAAAGCTCAGTGTTCAACTCCACCAGCTTTGTGCTTCCCTCCTTCGATGTCCGGAGCACTTGCCGAAGGCGTTCGATTTCGGAGGCCATCTGCTCTGCAGCTCCGTGCGCTAGAATTGCTTCAGCCCTCAATGCTACGGCTCCATCTTTAGCTTGTTGACACTATTTGGCAGCCTCAGAAGCCTGGCGCCAAAGGCTTTCGATGGTCTTCGTGGCCTGGACTTCCTAACGATCTACGGAAATAGTAGTCCCGTGAACAAGTACGAAGGCTTGATAAAAGTAAAGGAGTTGGTCAAAGTAGGGAAAGCTAAGGTATTAACGAAGCCATGTGCAAGATCCCAGACACCTGAAGAAGAGCCTCCTCGGCTGTGGCGGCTTGGAATTCATGGCGATAGCGGCCCAGCTCTGCCACCAAGTCATTTATAGCAAGGCCTTTGCAGGTCTAGAGGTACCGGGATATCAATTCTCCAGTGGGTACCTCTGGCAAAACGAAGGGCCTCGGCACGGGCACCCGGTTCGAATATGCCTCTGGAGCAGAGCTCCGATCGATGACATCCAAAACTTTCGCAACATCTTCTGAAGGAGCAAGGAGAGAGGCCTCGTCACTAGCCCCTTCATTGCCCCCTTCGCCCAAAGGGTCCTCATCAGACTCTTCACTGTTGCTTCCGCTACTACTGTCTTCACTATCTCCAGAGGACCCCTCCAGGTCAACAACATTATGCCTCACTTCCACGACTCTAGCAGCATCTAAAAAAGAGGAATTCAAGAAAATTTAAAATGGGAGCGTGAGAAGAAGGCTAATTTGAAGGGGTACCTTCATCCTCCTCTACGATAGGAGAGAGGTCTGGACACTCCAAAGCCATGAAGAGCCCTGCCCCTCTTTGGTGGGTTTGCGAAGCCCCGAGCTCCGAGTCCACAATGACCACCTCCGGAGCCCCAGGCTTCGAGTCCGCAATGGCCACCTCCGGCTCCGAGCGCTCGGTCTCCACGATTGGCGCCACCTCCAGCCCTCCTCTGGGTGATGGACTCGAAGGTGCATGCTCTTCCATGCTAGGGGCTCCTGTGTCCAAAGCCTCCAAAGAGTTGTAGGACCGAAAGTAGCGACCAGAGGGGGGTGAATGGGCGCCTAAAAAAATCTTTCGAATCAATGGCCTGCTCTCAACACCCAACGCACCTCAACAGACTTAACAAAGAAAGGAAAACAAATCAACAGAGCCTAAAATGATCTAGCCTAAAAACGACCAGTGTCCTAATTGAAAAGACACCAATACAGTGCTTAGAGGCAGATTAACTGAGTATTCAAACCATGTGCAGTTCACGAATCATCAAAAGAAACATCAACTAAAAAACACCCAAAGCGAGACTGAATAAAGCTGTTCAAAGTAGTCTCTGGTTCGAATTCTATATAAAAAGGTTCGAAGAGGACAATGCGAAGCTTGTTTGAAAAACGTGCACTGCAGGCTTCGAAGTAATCTGACTCCGGTGCCTAAACCTTCGAAGAACCTTCGACTGCAGACTTCGAAATGACGAGATGAAAAACCGAACACCAGATCTCAAACTCCGAACACTTCCAATGAACTCCAAAGCGACCAAAAATCTAAGTATCCGCTGCGAAGCCTGTAGTTCATCGAAGTCTGTCCTGCGAGGCTGTAGGGCCAAAACACTGAACTCCATATCCTTTCTCGTGTATACCGAAGCAAACAGGAAAACTACGAAAAACGCAGCTACTGCGAAGCCTGTAGATTAGCAAAGCTTGCACAACGAGTAAAGAAGCCTACACAAAGAACTCAGGAAAAATACCACAGACTTCGCTCGGCTCAAATAAAAAAAACTCGATCTAAATGCCGAACACACTAAAAAATTACGCCAACCAAAACCTGTTCAAAGCTTCTGCGCACTCTAGCTTCTAGGCTGTGACTTAGCTGCACAAGATAACTAATAAAAAATCTTCAACATTTTCCCGTGCAAAACCAGAGATGCAGCTACAGCAAAACATAGAAACACAAGTAACGTGTAGCTAGATGATCCTAGCAGGCAAGCTAATAGCTGCTGCTGCCCCCTACACGTCTAGCTAATAATGAAGATCCTAGGAAATCAAAAGCTGGCAATACGCATGCAGGAAGGAAAAAAATCACAACAGTGAGAGAGATGTTGAGCCTGGCTATCACAGGGGCTAGGTACTAGTGTACAAAGGCTATAGCTACAGCTAGAGGCTTGCAAGCTACACAAACAACACTAGACCAAGGCCGGCTGATGCTGCAGACTAGTACTCAAGAATAGGTCCAGCAAAACAGACTAGACAACTGCAAGGAACAGATCAGAACAGACTATGCATGCTATTAAAGTCGTGTCAAATAAAATAAGACTTCAGTCATGCAGCAAAATCGCTTTGTAAAAAACTATTACCGCAAAATCAAAGCTGATTAGATGATTTCCGAAAGTGTCGTCGACGCAGTTCCTGACGAAACCGAGAAGGACAGACGATTCACAATGGTGGCGGCGGAAGAACACGGGCAAAAATTGACCCCAAAATGTTGGAATTAGTAAAGTGTATTCTCAAAAAAGGGGTACCCTAACCCTAGGATATTGGGGCCTATTTATAGGAAGCCCATTAAAATGGAAAAATGCAGAAATACCCCTAGGGTTTTTTACAGACGCTGAATAAAAATGGAAAAGACCGAAATGCCCTTAGGATTTTTTACAGACTCGACTGACAGACTGTGGGCCTAAAGGCAAAATAGTAAAAACCTAAATAAAGGTAACTTGTCCTGATGCGGAGCTTTCGTAGCAGCTACGGCTTCGCCTCAGAACGGTCAGATCCGGTCATCAGTTTTGCGTCGAAACTGACAAAGCGTCCACCGTCTTCGCACCGGGTACCCGGATTGGCCCGGCCCGATTCCTCAGCTCCCTCAGCCCGACAATCGCTCGCCGCCCGTGTACCTGAGTCAATTCCGGTCAACAGTCCAATGGATCCTCTGCTGCTCCTAGCCCATGTACCCGGATTGGGCCAGCTCGACTTCGCGACCCCTCTACCCGACAGTCGCTCGCTGCCCGTGTACCTGAGTCACACGCGGCCTAGACGCTATAGGTCTTCTCTCTCTTTTCAGTCCTCTTTGACTAACGTTGACAATGACTCATCACATCTGGAGCCATGAGGCCCACGCTATTCAGCATGGTTCCTCAATCTCCCCCTTGATGAGTGCATTGTCAACACTTCTCTTCATCTGCTCTTCAGTACCTGCGAACAACTGTGGAAACACGAAAACAAAACACAAGAAAACAGAGAAGAAGAAAAATAAAGTAAAAATTTAACCTTAATGACCAAAAGCCGAACAAAAGCAAGAAACGGTCATTATGGTTAACCAAAAGTAAAAGCTCAAAATGAGTGCAGTCTCAGAAACATCAACAAGGATATCAAAAGAGTAAAGGCAAACGGGACAAAAACTCCCCCTGAAACAAATCCCAGAGAAAGCCAAAACTCCCCCTTAAACTCTTCTCCCAAAATTTCTCCCCTTTGTTGACAACTGAACTCATCAAGTGAGACTAAATGCACTTTAAAGAGACACAGACTCCCCCTGAAAGCAACTCCCCCTCAAAATATGCAATGAATGCAACTGGGGTGCAGGTGGAGTGTAGAAAGCATGCTTCTCAGATATGATTGACTGCAATTACAATATCTAACAAGTATAGCAAAAGACATACTGTCGAAGACACATGGCATGATCAGTGCAACAGATGATATCTAAAGAAAGTCATTTGCACGCATTTTTCAGTTTTTACAAACAAAAGCATCACCACATTTTCCGGATGACAAGCAAGGTAAAACATGAGATGCAGAAGCTAACTGATATCTACCAAGATAAGCATTTTTCAAACAAAGTGCTTCAGCAAACTTGTTTTCTTTTCAAAGTTCAGGCTTTTTCATTTTCCTTTTTCATTTTTGCCAAGGGTTATTTGCATGTCAAACCTTATGCTAACCGACCAAGTCAAGCCTAGGCCAGAACTGGACCATCGGAAGCTTAAGACATTGGTCTTGGCATACACTATATTGTCCAAGTTCATATGAAAGTGCTATGGTAAGCAGTCTAGAACAATGCAATGCGACAAAGCAAACCCACTTGGATCTTTTCAACTCAAGCATAAAAATGCATGGAATTTTCATTCATTTTTGATTTTTTATCATTTTTATAGCACATTTTCCATGTTAAAGCATAAAGATGTCCAAGTTGCATATCTGCATCTATGTGATGAACTAGCTACAAGGCATGTAACAGATAGCAAAAGCACTCAGCCTACACATGCTAGTTACCAGAAGCAATGGTGATCATTTTTCAAGTTTAAAGCATAAAAGCCATGCATATAACAAATATCAGACATATCAAGTGAACTGAACCAAAGCATGATCATTGACAAGTATTCAAAAGCATGTACCAGCTAGAATAAGTAAAGCGGTTCAATCATATAACAGAAGCAGGCTCAAAAGTGTGATATGTGAATATGTATGATATGAACACACACAAAAAGACTCAAGAAAAGATTAAAGAAGAAAGAAAAGAACTGACTCAAAATATCCTAAAAAGGATACACAACACCCAAATCCCCTCGTAAACGCTCAAAAGTAGACTGATCTAGGGGTTTGGTGAAAATGTCAGCCAACTGATGATGGGTATCAACATGAACAAGGTCAATGACACCTTTCTCATATTGATCCCGCAAAAAGTGGAAGCGCACATCAATGTGTTTGGTTTTTGAATGGAGACATGGGTTTTTCCCTACACTAATAGCACTGGTGCTGTCGCAAAACAAAGGAACTCTGGTAGGAAAGAACAACCCAAAATCTCGAAGAGTGGAAATCATACAAACCAACTGTGAGCAGCAGCTAGCAGCAGCTACATACTCAGCCTCTGTGGTCGAAATAGCAACTCCAGATTGCTTTCGAGACGACCAAGACACAAGAGACGAACCAAGAAACTGGCAGGTACCGGAAGTCGACTTGCGATCCAACCAGCACCCACCAAAGTCAGCGTCCGAAAAGCCAGATAAATCAAGAGATGATGATGCTGAATAATAAAGACCAAGATCAGGCGCATAGGTAAGATACCTGAAGATGCGCTTGACTGCCTGCCGATGAGACGCGCGTGGTGAAGACTGGAAGCACGCGCACAGTCCCACGGTGAACTGTATGTCTGGCCTCGTCGCCGTCAAGTACAGCAGTGAACCGATCATCCCTCGAAACTCTCTCTCGTTGACCTTGACGCCGCTCTCTTCCTTGTCCAGCCCCCCAGATGTACCCATTGGGGTCATCTGAGGCTTCAGCTCTCCACCAAAGTCGAATTTCTTCAACATGTCCCGAGTGTACTTACCCTGGTGGATGAAGGTGTCGTCCTTAGTCTGCTTGATCTGGAGTCCTAGAAAGTACTTGAGCTCACCCATGAGGCTCATCTCAAACTCGCTGTGCATCTGCTCAGAAAACTTGGACACAAGATCATTAGTAGTACCACCAAAGATAATATCGTCCACGTATATCTGAGCGACTAAGAAATCTGAAGCATCTCTGAGCAAGAAAAGAGTTTTATCCACAGAACCCATCACAAAGCCCTTCCCCAACAAAAACTGCTTCAACCGGTCATACCAAGCCCTGGGGGCTTGCTTCAACCCGTATAAAGCTTTTTGCAACTTAAAAACATGTCGAGGAAACTTGGGGTTCTCAAAACCGGCGGGCTGCTTAACATAAACCTCCTCCTCTATGTACCCATTCAGAAAAGCACTCTTGACGTCCATTTGAAACAGCTTAAAACCCTTCGAAGCGGCAAAAGCTAAAAGAATGCGAATGGACTCAAGACGGGCAACAGGAGCGAAGGTTTCTTCAAAATCAATACCTTCCTTCTGGCAAAAACCCTGGGCAACTAGTCGAGCTTTGTTGCGCACCACAACCCCATCTTCACCTTGCTTGTTCTTGAACACCCACTTGGTGCCTATGGGGTTGCATCCGGGTGGCAACTCAACCAGTGTCCAAACTCGATTGCGGACAAAATTCTCAAGCTCTTCTTGCATGGCATTAATCCAGTTCGAGTCAGAAAGAGCATGAGAAATGTCTCTGGGCTCAAAAGATGCAACAAAAGCAGATTCAGCAAACACAGCAAGAGAGTCAACAGATGAATGCAAAGTCCTTGTAGACACATCACCGATGATGAGCTCTGAGGGGTGATCACGCTGAAGTGCTCGGGATCCCTGGTGATCTGAAGTCTCCTCACCAGAGTCAGCAGCTGGCACCTCTGGACTCGACTGAGGGGGCTCGATCGAAGTGGAAGAAGTGATCAGAGGTCCGCCCTCGTCCTCAGTCGAAGTCTCAGAAGGTGTGGGCTCTATAGGAGGTGCAGAAGGCCCACCCTCATCAGCAGCTGGAGTATCCTCATCTTCCTCGAAGATGGACTCTCCGAGCTCACCATCACCAGAAAGCTCAAAAGAAGGAGTTAAAGAAGGCAAGGACTCATCAAAAGAAACCTCGCAAGTCTCGACAAGCTGCTGGGATTCGAGGTTCCAAACACGGAAACCTCGAGAATGCAATGCATAACCAAGAAAAACTCCATCCCAACAACGAGACTCAAACTTGTCCAAATGCCCTCCCTTCTTGAGCACAAAGCACTTGCAGCCAAACGCTCGCAAGTGGCTCACCTTGGGCTGTCTGCCAAACCGCAACTCGTATGAGGTCTTACCTAGGTAAGCTCTAAGAAAAATGTGGTTGGCCAGATAGCAAGTCGTGTTCATGGCTTCAGCCCAAAAATGCCTAGGAGTCCTGTGCTCATCGAGCATTGTCCATGGCCATCTCAACTAACTGTGCGGTTCTTTCGTTCCACAACGCCATTCTGTGGGGGAGTGTAAGGAGCGGAAAACTAATGGTCAAGACCCAGATTACTACAGAAGTTGACGAACTGAGAGTTCTTGAACTCAGAGCCGTTGTCGGAGCGAATTGCTCGCATCCGACCATTGTTCTCATTCTTCAGCTTCAAAATCAGGTCATGAACAAAATGAAAAGTTTCATCCTTAGACTCCAAGAAGAAAACCCACGAGAATCGAGAAAAGTCGTCAACAATCACAAGTGCGTACCACTTCCCACCGACTGAGCGTACCCGAGCTGGACCGACAGTGTCCATGTGTAACAGCTCGCCTGGATACGAAGTCATCACCTGAGTCACAGGTGAGTGAGAAGCGGCAACCATTTTCCCGTGACGACAGGGATGGCAAACTAGATCTTTCTCCATTTTAAGCTTGGGAAATCCTCGGAGGAGGTCCATAGAGCTTAACCTGACTAGCAGATCAAAACTCAAATGACCTAACCTCCTATGCCACTTCCAGAGCTCAGAAGAAGATCCAGCAAACAAACAGCGAGAAGGGCCAAACGAACTAGAGAAGTCAATTCGAAAAACTTTACCGAAAGGTAAGATCTGGCAAATCAAAGACCCTCTAGAATCAAACACAGAAGAATTGCCCTTCTTAAAACGCACCTCCAAACCATCCTCAAGAAGTTGCGAAACAGAAATCAAATTGAAGTTCAACTTTCCAACCAAGGCAACGTTCTTCAAAGAAAAATGGTCTGAAATGCGAATTGAGCCAATGCCACTTACTTTCCCTTGACCACTGTTCCCGAAGGTGATGTACTCTTTGGAGATCGGGGGAGTGAGACTGGATAACCATCTGCGATGTCCCGTCATGTGGCGAGAGCATCCTGAGTCCATGATCCAAACGTCCTCCAGTCCCCGATCCTTTTCGTTGTCGTCGTCGTCAGAGTCATCGGAGGAGCTCTTCTCTTTCTTATCCCCAAGAGCCATTGAGCAGAAGCTCTTGCGGGATCTTCGGCGTTGATCTGAGTGGCTCTTCGGTCTGTCCCCGAAGGCCATGAAGCAAAGGCCTGCTGGATCGTCCTTGTCCTTCCCCTTCTTGACGATGATCTCCTCATCGCTTGAGCTCGATGAAGAGGACGAAGACATGGACCGCTTGGAGTAGCTCTTTTCCATCTCGGCGAAGAAGGCCTTGTCGCGCTTCTTGTTCTCTCGCCGGTAGTCCTTCAGGGCCTTTCTGAAGAATCTGGTCTTTGGCTTGCCCTTGTTGAAGGAGGAGCTGTCGTGCTCGCCGGAGTCGTGGAAGCCACCATCGGTGCCCTTCTTGTGGCCATTGCGCTTGGGGCAGTCGGCGATGAAGTGTCCTGGATCACCACACTCAAAGCATCCGGTCTTTGTGCCATGTCTTTCGAACATCCTTTTGTCATAAACATGACGCACCCGGTTGTTAAACAGACACAAATCATCATCTCCCAAAGACTCAAGCTGGTCCTCAGTGATAACATCAAAGAGAACCCAGCACAGCTCACAGAAGAGGGATCAACAGAAGGTGTAGCAAGGGCCAGATACTTTGATCCTGAGCTAGTGAGATTTGATCTCAACTGGGTATCAACCTCGGTGGCCTTCAGCTTGCTAAACAAATCAGAAATGGTCAAGGTATCATAAGAAGTGCTCTCAATAATAGAGGATACCTTGATCTCCCAGATCTTTGGGTCCAAGGTATGGAGAACCTTGAGCGCCTGTTCGTGATCTGAGACTAACTGAACACCCTCAGCCTTGTTGTCCCGAAGCTTGTTTATGATCGACTGAAAACGACCAAACAACGCTTCAACAGATTCACCCGGCTTTTGTGTGAAGTTCTCATATTCACGCCGGTAGGTCTGATAGAGCCTGAGCCTTGACCTGGGCTGTCCCCTCATGGTGTGCCTGGAGGGTAGCCCAGATCTCTCTCGCAGTGGAGAGATGGCTCACACGCTCAAATTCAGTGGGACCTAAACCAGAAAACAGGATGTTCACAGCTTTGCTATTATTCACATGCTGAGCGATGATACCAGGAGAATCACGCTCAGCAACTGGCAATATGACAAACGTAGCGTGAACGCAAATGTCCCAGATGTCCGAGCTTTGGCTCATGAGATAGGCTCGCATGCGAGTCTTCCAATAATTATAGCCATAAGCTTCCAAGGACGGGACCTTGCCAGGAGAAGTCATGATCACTACTGGGGTTTAGAACCGGTTAAGGTATGGAAAAACCCTAACCAGGCTCCGATACCACTTGTAGGACCGAAAGTAGCGATCAGAGGAGGGGTGAATGGGCGCCTAAAAAAATCTTTCGAATCAATGGCCTGCTCCCAACAACCAACGCACCTCAACAGACTTAACAAAGAAAGGAAAACAAATCAATAGAGCCTAAAATGATCTAGCCTAAAAACGACCAGTGTCCTAATTGAAAAGACACCAATATAGTGCTTAGAGGCAGATTAACTGAGTATTCAAACCATGTGCAGTTCACGAATCATCAAAAGAAACATCAACTAAAAAACACGCAAAGCGAGACTGAATAAAGTTGTTCAGAGTAGTCTCTGGTTCGAAATCTATATAAAAAGGTTCGAAGAGGACAATGCGAAGCTTGTTTGAAAAACATGCACTGCAGGCTTCGAAGTAATCTGAGTCCGGTGCCTAAACCTTCGAAGAACCTTCGACTGCAGACTTCGAAATGACGAGATGAAAAACCGAACACCAGATCTCACACTCCGAACACTTCCAACGAACTCCAAAGCGACCAAAAATCTAAGTATCCGCTGCGAAGCCTGTAGTTCATCGAAGTCTGTCCTACGAGGCTGCAGGGCCAAGACACTGAACTCCGTATCCTTTCTCGTGTATACCGAAGCAAACAGGAAAACTCCGAAAAACGCAGCTACTGCGAAGCCTGTAGATTAGCAAAGCTTGCACAACGAGTAAAGAAGCCTACACAAAGAACTCAGGAAAAATACCACAGACTTCGCTCGATTCAAATAAAAAAACTCGATCTAAACACCGAACACATTAAAAAATTACGCCAACCAAAACGTGTTCAAAGCTTCTGCGCACTCTAGCTTCTAGGCTGTGACTTAGCTGCACAAGATAACTAATAAAAAATCTTCAACATTTTCCCGTGCAAAACAAGAGATGTGGCTGCAGCAAAACATAGAAACACAAGTAACGTGTAACTAGATGATCCTAGCAGGCAAGCTAATAGCTGCTGCTACCCCCTACACGTCTAGCTAATAATGAAGATCCTGGGAAATCAAAAGCTGGCAATACGCATGCAAGAAGGAAAAAAATCAGAACAGTGAGAGAGATGTTGAGCCTGGCTATCACAGGGGCTAGGTACTAGTGTACAGAGGCTATAGCTATAGCTAGAGGCTTGCAAGCTACACAAACAACACTAGACCAAGGCCGTCTGATGCTGCAGACTAGTACTCAAGAATAGGTCCAGCAAAACAGACTAGACAACTGCAAGGAACAGATCAGAACAGACTATGCATGCTATTAAAGCCGTGTCAAATAAAATAAGACTTCAGTCATGCAGCAAAATCGCTTTGTAAAAAACTATTACCGCAAAATCAAAGCTGATTAGATGATTTCCAAAAGTGTCATCGACGCAGTTCCTGACGAAACCGAGAAGGACAGAAGATTCACAATGGTGGCGGCGGAAGAACACGGGAAAAAATTAACCCCAAAATGTTGGAATTAGTAAAGTGTATCTCAAAAAAGGGGTACCCTAACCCTAGGATATTGGGGCCTATTTATAGGCAGCCCATTAAAATGGAAAAATGCAGAAATACCCCTAGGGTTTTTTACAGACGCTGAATAAAAATGGAAAAGACCGAAATGCCCTTAGGATTTTTTACAGACTCGACTGACAGACTGTGGGCCTAAAGGCAAAATAGTAAAAACCTAAATAAAGGTAACTTGTCCTAATGCGGAGCTTTCGTAGCAGCTACGGCTTCGCCTCAGAACGGTCAGATCCGAGATCAGCGGTCGTCAGTTTTGCGCCGAAACTGACAAAGCGTCCACCGTCTTCGCACCGGGTACCCGGATTGGGCCGGCCCGATTCCGCAGCTCCCTCAGCCCGACAATCGCTCGCCGCCCGTGTACCTGAGTCAATCCTGGTCAATAGCCCAGTGGATCCTCTGCTGCTCCTAGCCCATGTACCCGGATTGGGCCAGCCCGACTTCGCGACCCCTCTGCCCGACAGTCCCTCGCTGCCTGTGTACCTGAGTCACACGCGGCCCAGACGCAACAGGTCTTCTCTCTCTTTTCAGTCCTCTTTGACTAACGTTGACAATGACTCATCACATCTGGAGCCATGAGGCCCACGCTATTCAGAATGGCTCCTCAAGAGTCCTCAAAGGATCTACAAGCTCTGAAGGGCCTCTAAAGCGTCGAGGTGATGAGCCCTCTGGCTTGTCATGATCCACTCTCTTTCGCTTTGAATTGGCACCTGAAGGTGTTGGGTCCGCGAGCTCAGGGAGAGTCGGTACTTCTCCAACTCTGAGCCTGGTCCATACTCAGTTATATCGCTCCTAGGTCCCCACCAGGGCAAGCCTCCAACTTCATTCGTTCGGTGTCGAAGACCCCACAATGTGCTCGGCCACTATGAAGGACTCCTCTGGCGTCTGGACTTCACGCGTGGCTACAATGATGAAGTCTGACGGTCCAGACTCTAGAGTGAAGTATCAAGGAAGTATGAGGACACAATTCAAAACCTTACCAAGGTTCTCCAAAGATATGTCCTTCGGGTCACCCGCGCTAGAGTCCATGAAAATGGTCTTTGGCCATAAGCACCCAAGGGGACTGATTCGAAGGGTAATGAACACTTCGGCGAGGTCCCTCGTGATCATCGTCTGGGGCACCCTCCACAGCAATCTGATTCGATATTTGGCAGTGGAAGAGTCCAATGTCACTCGGGCTAGGCGGTGATAGGAGATGAGAGTGTTGGTGTTCCGAAGGGGAGAGTCCGTGCCAACACTGACGTAGAACCAACGTTGGTCCCATCCGGAGTACCAACGGTCATTCAACGCCCTCGCCAGAAAGGAGTCTGTGAACTCCTTGCGAAGCTAGAAGTTAGCATTCCTAAAGACTAGGGCCCTCTCCATGCCATACCTCTCTATCCTCTTCTTTGGCTGATAGTAGGCGTCGTGAAGACATACGAATATGTTTGCAAGCCCTTCACACCCCTCGGCTCACATGGCCCACTCAAAGATAGCGAGACACGCCGCGGCGTTTGGAGACATATGGGGAAGATTGAAGTTGTCCATCTTCAACACTTCTCCCAACATGCCTTTGGCTGGGACCCCGAGCCCGGCTTCGAAGAAGGCCTCGAAGACCACTACCTCGTCATCTTGAGGCTCATGAATACTTCAGATCTGGCACTCATAAGGATACCTTCTTGGCAACCCTCCTAGCGCATACCCGGTTGATGGACTCCTCTATGGACATCATCGCCCGTTGCTCTAAGGTTTTCTCAAATCTGTCTGATGGGAGACGAAGGTCGAACACCCTGAGGCGCTTCACCGGGGTATTTGCTATAGCCCCCACTGCTGCCACCACAGCCTAGGCTTGAACGGAGCTAGACCCTCTGACAAGGATGAGGGCCTTCTTCGACGAGCACTTCTTTGGCATATCGCTAGGGGCTCTAGTCTTAGAGGGCTGGGGTCTCCGGAAGTAATAGGGCTAAGGGCTCTCAAGGAGGCTAGAAGACTCGAGGAGAGAAAACAAGGCATGAGCGTGAAATCAGCCCTGGGGCGCCTATAGGCTTTTATAGGCGGTAAAAAGCCGCATCGCTCCCCTCGGCCATGTTTTGTGTTACCTAGAAACCATCTCCCACAGTTTGTGACTGGTAGGGCTACGGTAAAAAACCGAAGCATCACAACTCGTGCGGCAACGGTTCGATTTGAACCGTTGGCCCCCGGCATCAGTTAGGATTCCAAGGACGTTCCATCCGCTCTAGCTAGGCATTAAATGTCCATGTTGTTCGAGGCTAGCTGCCAAAGCCAAGCTACGAAGGCCTACCATTCGAAGAAACCTTTCTACAATCATCATTTGCCCTAGGGCGCATGCACTCCTTCGCTAAAGAAGGACTACGTGCGAGGGGCTACTGTTAGGGGAAGTAGTTTACCCTAATAGGGGCCAAATGACAGTAAGCTTCGAGGCCTCTGTAAAGCCAAAGGCCACTAGGCTAGAAAGGCCTTTATCAGGCCCCAACCCTTTCATCAAAAGCAAAGACCGCTCTGAAGCCTTCTACAAAGATTACTCCTAAAGGCCACAAGGTAGAAGCCAAGGCCACCTTCGAAGCCGCCTCTGAGGCCTCCTTCGCAACCCCCTCCGAGGCCTTCTTTGAAGCCGCCTCTAAGATTCGCTTGGGCTCTGCCCGGTGCAGTTGTGAAGCCTTCCTTTGGTGCCCGTAGAGCCTCTGACTAGTACTCTGGTACAAAAGGTAAAAATATCTCAATACCGTTGTTGGGTGAAGACCAAAACAAGGCGCCCCCGCCACTGGTATTGACTCATTTACTAGCATTGATTTCATCCTTTTACCCCTACAAAGCTTTGTAGACAGATCCCTATATGTAGAGGGTAAAGTAGACTTTTCCTTTTATGTTTGCCTATAAAGGTAGGGCGCTACACTTGTAAAAGGGGGACAGACAATCCCAAAATAACGATGAACTAGATGTAGGGCTATTATCCTTCAAGGAGGCCTGAACGAGTATAAAAACCCTCTCTCCTCATGAACCCCACTAGAGGTTAACACTCTTTCATACACTATCCACATTACAGAAACTTGTTTGTATCTAAGGAAATTGCTACAACATCTCCTAACTTCTCTACTTCACTAAAATCTTCAATGGATTCAGAAGTACCATCTTCAGAAGACCGATATTTCTCTACATGATACTTTAGCCAGTCAAGATTATCTTTACCCAACATGACAACTAATTCAGGGATAGCCAAGATACACTAGCTAGCTTTACAGAAATGGGAAAAAACCTCCTCTCAGAAACACTAACAAAATAAAAGTCTGAGAGGTCTCTCCTTGACAATCACTCTACTTTGTCATGGAAGGCGTCTACGGACACATCAACCAAAGCAACTTGGGACGAAGTGTAAGCTGATACAATCTCCACTTTGTCACCATCCCACTAAATAAGACACTGATACAAGGTAGAACGAATGCAGAAATTTGCATGAATCCAATCACGCCCAACTAATATGCTATAGTTACCTTGCATGTCTACCACGAAGAATGCAGTAGGCAACGTCTTGTGACCCACTGTCAACTCCATGGATAGAACACACTTCGCCTCGGAACCCTCAATGTTGAAGTTGTTCAACATCAAATTGGTCTTCATTATATCCTCTTCATTCTTGCCAAGCTTCTTCAAAAGTGAGTACGACATTAAGTTTACGGTGGTGCCTCCATCTACGAGCATTCCTGAAATCGTCTTGCCATCAATATGCCCACGGATGTAGAGGGGTTTCAAGTGGAAAGCCGACTCTTTAGGTTTCCCAAATATGGCTTCCCATTGGCTAAACTTTAGCTAAGCGACCTCGACCTCATCTTCTAGTAGCCCAAACTTAACATGGAGCATGACTACATTTACATTTATGGCTTGGGGAAGGGGTCCCTCCGAGACAGGTGTATAATCGTCATCTAGCAAGTCATCCTCATTATCACTCGGAGTATGAGTCGGGTTGTCCAACACAACTGGCTTGGGCTTCCAAACTTGTTTAGGTACTGGTCGGGGGCGAATCTCCTAAAACAATGTGTCCTGCTCGCCTTCGGCCTTCTTTTCCTTCATCTCCAGTGCCCAAAGATGTTGCAGGTACCTTTTTTTGAGACTTGCAAACTTTCCCAACATTTCCTAGACCATCAAGACCTTCAGGTTGTGTCATGTACACATCCTCACTTAGGTTTCCATTCAGGAAAAGCTACATCCATTTGCCATATTTCATAATCATAAAATGCGACAATCACTAGGATGATCCGAATAGACTTAAGCATGGCGACGGAGGAAAAAGTTTCATCATAATCAACACCTTGAGTCTGTTTGAAACCTTTCGCCACCTATCGTGCCTTATAGATGTGAACATTTCCATCAACATCTATCTTTTTCTTGAAGATCCATTTACACTCAATAGTTTTTATACCATCGGGTGGATCAACCAAGTTCAAACTTAGTTAACTCGCATGGACTCCAACTCAGATCCAATGACTCCAAGCCATTTCTCAAAGTCTGGTCCCATCACTGCTTCCGCATAGGTCATGGGCTTGTCATTGTCCAACAACAACACGTCGCGATACCAAGCGGTCAAGAACATGTACCTCTCTGGTGCATGGACTACTCTCCTAGATCTTCGTCGGGATGGCACATGTACAACAGGCTCCGCAACACTTTGCTCATCCTGTTGTTGTTCAGTGGGATCTGGAACACTTTTCAGTGGCTCTCGAACCTCTTCGAGATGCATCGTTCTCCCACTAACTCCTTTTGAGAGAAACTCTTTCTCAAGGAATACACCATTCTGAGCAACAAACATTTTGTCCTCTTCTCTATTATATAAACAGTGTCCTTTGGTTTCCCTAGGATATTGTTGGACCGGAAACGGCGACCAGAGGGGGGGTGAATGGGAGCTTTTAAAATTTTGGGCTAAAAACTTAGCCTTCGGATCTGTTCAGTCTTCTGCGGAACAGGCTTCGATCACAACCTTCGAAGGTCTGGTTCGGAGGTACTTCGACACCTTCGAACACAGGCTTCGGAGAGGCAAAAGTTCGAAGCCAAGAAGACTTCGCTCCACTTACAACCCTCGAAAATCTACTCTGCTAAGTCAGTGCAGGCTCCGCACACGAGGTGCTTCGAGCAGACTTCGCACGTCACCCTTCGCAAGAGTGGACAGCCCTCTGAGGACTTCGACCAAGTACTTGGCGACAGCAACGGGTGCTGGGCTTCGTACCCGAAGGTCTACACGCACACACAACGGACTTCGCTAAGGGCTTCGACACAAGAAGCAAAACGGGAAACAACCAGGGCTTCGCTAGTAATCAGCGAGGTCTTGCCTCGTGTTACACAGAGCGACAGCACACTGACAAACACACCTCGCACGAAAAACAACCTTCGCCTCAACAGGCTTCGGTGCACTAAACTAGCGAAGTATGCAACGCGAGCTCAAGCAAAAGCACAAGACAAACAGGGCTTCGCCGCTTGAACAAGGAACACTGAAAATGAACTCAGGATGTATTCAATCGAAGTGTGGCTACAGGAGCTCAACAGTAAATGCTCAAAGTGTTAAATGTTACCTACCGAGCCCCCATATTTATAGCCCATGGATTCATCCTAAGGAAATGACTACTTTACCCCTAGGGTTTACAACAGATTTGTCTCTACAGAACTAAGGGGTACAAAAGGTAGTCCACCTTTATTTGGAGGCTTCTCTGTCAGCTGCAGAGGGGACAGTGTCAGCCTTTTTCAGAACAGACAGTGTCAGCCTTTACAGTGTTGACTTCTGGAACCTCCCTTCGCACCGGAGGGTGCGGAAGCTTCGGCGAGAAGCCTGCAGCCTGTTGGCCTTCGCTCCGCCGAAGAAGACCTCCGATACAGTGACGGTTTTGAGCCGAAGCCGTCAAAGCCCTTGGGCCTTCGCACCACCACCTCCGGAGTGGATCACCACAGCTTCGCAGCTACTCCGAGCCCGAACACCGTCCGTCCGTGTACCGAAGCCATGCATGGCCGAAGCACCTCAAGTCAACCTCACTCCGGAGCTAGCCTCGCTCCGAAGTCCTTCACACTCCGAAGCCCTACCTTCGGAGTACCACCCTTCGAAGTCCCTCCTTCGTCCAAGGCCTCCGCATGAAGCATTCCATGAGCACTTCGTCGCAGTGTCTCACTCCGAGCACACTCCTCGACGAGCCTCACCCGGACCATGCCTTCGATGCGCCTCGACTTCTGAGACCTTCGTCGGGCCACCTTCGAGTGTCTCCCTCCGGAGCACACTTCGAACACCTTTGCCTCCGCAGAGGACTTGTTCCACCAACTCCGAAGTCACTCCATTCGGAGTATCTTCGAAGTGCCTCACCTCCGAGGACTTTGTCTCGGAGTACCTTCAGCCGGAGCCACGCTCCGCACTCTCTGCCTTCACCTGGCACGCCTCGACCCGAGGACCGACCCGGACCACCTTCGCAGCCACCGTGACGGAGCTCCCCGCTCCCCTGGCATCAAGCCACCCGCTTGACCCAAGTTCACCTGGCTCGAACCCTGTCCGTCGCCTCCGAAGTCCCTGCGCACCACCGACAAGCAGACAAGTGTATCCAGTACTCCGGAGACCTCTCCGGGTTAGCAACCTTCGGCACACACTCCGGTGTACCGCCCAAAGTACCGAAGCCATCGGTACGAACCCAGTCATCGTGTACTGCCGGACCCCTCCGACAGGTACACTCCGCTGCACAGCTGCAGCAACCACACACCGAACACCCTTCGGTGACACACCTTCGAACACCCTTCGGAGGTACCCTTCGAACAGAGGGTAAAAGCCTGTCAATCACTCATCACAAACACCGAAACCAACCCTTGGTTTCTCAATCTCCCCCTTGATGAGTGCATTGACAACCAAATCCGCGTTCAAGAAATTAAAAATTTCAGCACACAAGTGACCATAAAAACTCAGAAAAGAGCAAAAGCATGTCACTTGATAAAAGAATTTTTCTCCCCCTTTAAAAAAGAGTAAAAGCCCATTTGGCAAATCTCTCCTTGATAAGAACTCCCCCTGAGTTGAGCAAATTTTTCTCCCCCTTTATGTCAAAAATCTCTCCCCCTTTAGAAATTATGCCTTCTTGCAATAGAGAACATAGCAAAATCTCTCCCCCTTTGGCAATGCAAGCATCAAGGAGCATTCAAAAGATGCAAAGCTGCGAAATGAATAGAATTGCAAAGACATATAATGCAAGAATATGCCAAAATTAACACAAATGATCATAGGCTCAGCTCAATTTAACAATCTGTGAATCAAGATGATGGCATGTGATTTTGTCATTTTGAAGTGAAAGCATCACCACTTAATCATAGTAGCTAGACATGAAAGGCAAGGACTGCGCAAAGCTAACAAATTCTACCCTAGACAGACAAGTCTTGTTCAAAAGGAGCTGTGAAAGCAAACTTGATGATCAATTAATTTTGTTGTTCTTTTTCTTAATGCCAGGGGTTATTTGTTTGTCCACCTTATACTTTCCAATCAGGCCAAGCCTAGGCATGAAAGCCATCTGAAGCTTAAGGCGGTGATTTTGGCATACACTACACTATTCCAGTTCAGACCAAAGTGCAATGGTAAGCAGTCTAGAATAGAGTAGTGCGACAAACAAACCCTCCTGGATCTTTTCATTAAACCAGACAAATCATGGATTTTTGATTTTGATTTTGATGAATTAAATATTTTGATGAGGATCCATGAATAAAGAACACATTTTTCAAGTTGCATATTTTAGCATCCAAGGAACAGTGTCTTGCTGTCAAGTAGATAAAAGATAGCTAAAAGCAGTCCTGCCTAATCAAGCTAGATACAAGATTGTGTGATGAGCAAATTTTGATTTTTAGAAAATAAAACATCATGCACAATCAATGTTCCAGACATATTTCATAGAGCTGAGCTGACATGATTTCTTTGAATTAAAAGCAGGCATATAATAGCAAAAGATGTAAGTGCAATTCCACACATAATGAGCATATGCAAGACAATTAAAAGCAGCTCCCCCTCACAAAATGCCGTAAGGGTGACAAATGCCAAGTTCCCCACGCAAGTAAGCAAATCTAGAAGCATCGAGGGGTTTTGTAAAAATGTCGGCAAGCTGGTGTTGGGTATCAACATATTGAAGTTCAATATCACCCTTCTCATTGTGATCTCTGAGAAAATGATACCGTACATCAATGTGTTTGGTTCTGGAGTGCTGAACCGGGTTGTTTGCAATACAAATGGCACTAGTGTTATCACAGAAAAGTGGAAACACTCTTATAATCTAACCGAAATCCCGCAAAGTGGAAACCATCCACAAAATCTGAGAGCAACAGCTAGCTGCAGCAACATATTCGGCCTCTGCCGTCGATTGTGCAACACTAGACTGTTTGCGGGAAGACCAGCAAACCAGAGACGTACCAGAAAATGACAAGTACCAGAGGTACTCTTCCTATCAATTCTACACCCAGCAAAATCCGCATCTGAATAACCTCGAAGACATAAAGATGAAGACGCTGAATACCATATGCCAAATTCAAGGGTGTGTTTGAGATACCTTAAGATGCGCTTTACCGCTTGGCGGTGCGAAGCTCGTGGTGAAGCCTGAAAACGAGCGCACAGACACACAGCGAAGTGTATGTCCGGCCTCGTGGCAGTCAAGTAGAGGAGGGAGCCGATCATGCTTCGGAACTCCTTCTGGTCTACGGCTTCTCCATCTTCGTCAGGGTCCAATGCTACAGATGTAGCCATTGGAGTGGCGAGGGGCTTCGCATCGGACATGTCGAACTTCTTGAGCAGGTCCTTGGTGTACTTTGTCTGGTGGACAAAAGTACCTTGTTTGCTTTGCTTGATTTGCAAACCAAGGAAAAAGTGAGTTCACCCATCATCGACATTTCAAATTCCCTGCTCATGGTATCTGCAAACTCGGCAACCAAAGCATGAGAAGAGCCACCAAAGATGATATCATCCACATAAATCTGAACTAGGAGGAAATCTTTGCCATGCTTGAGAGTAAACAATGTTTTATCAACAGAGCCCATTAAATACCCTCGCTCAAGCAGAAAAGACTTAAGTCTATCATACCACGCCCGAGGGGCCTGCTTGAGTCCATAAAGCGCCTTATGAAGTTTAAGGACTTTATGTGGGTACTTGGGGTTTTCAAAACCAGGGGGTTGTTTTACATAAACATCTTCGCCTATGAAGCCATTAAGAAAGCACTTTTGACATCCATTTGATAGAGTTTGAATCCCCGGGATGTCGCAAAGGCAAGCAAAATCCTAATGGCCTCAAGGCGGGCAACAGGTGCAAAAGTTTCAGTAAAATCAATCCCTTCTAGTTGAGAAAAGCCCTGAGCTACCAGTCTAGCCTTATTTCTAACAATTGTCCCATCCTCCCCTTGTTTATTTTTGAAAATCCATTTTGTTCCTATGAAATGAACATTTGGTGGAGGATCAACTAAAGTCCAGACTTGGTTTCTTTCAAAATTCTCAAGCTCTTCATGCATGGCATTGATCCAACTAGAATCAGAAAGTGCATGACTAACATCTAAGGGCTCGAAAGAAGCAACAAACGCAGCATTAGTGAAATGAGCGTGAGAACGTGTTACCCTTTGATTAAGCTCACCAATGATCTGCTCGGGAGGGTGCATCCTTTGAACATGATGTGGAGCCTCGCGGCGGGATGCAGTCTCCCCCTCAACTAGTGCGTTGGAGTGGTCCAAGATGACCGATGTTGAGGTAGTCGCTTCGGGACCTCGTGCCGAAGTAGTAGAAGCGGGGTCAGCTTCGGGGGTTGACGTCGAGGGTAGTAGGGGATCATCCTCGAATTCTCCGGGATCTTCGTCTTCGAATAAGGTCTGTTCCATGTCGTGTTCATTTGCCTGTTCAAGAACAGAACTAACAGAGGGGGTTGATTCATCAAAAGTCACATCACATGACTCGATGACAGTGTTAGTTTCCAAGTTATAAACACGATAAGAATGACCATGAGTAGTATAACCCAAAAAGATCCCGTCAGAAGATCGCGACTCAAATTTATCCAAGTTACCACGTTTTAGGATAAAGCAGCGACAGCCAAAAACTCGAAGATGAGTAACCTTGGGCTGTCTCCCAAACGCAGCTCATAAGATGTCAAGTTCAAATTGAGCGCAAGAAAATTCGGTTTGAGATGTAACATGCTGTGTTCATGGCCTCAGCCCAGAATTTTCTAGGAGTCCTATGCTCATCAAGCATCGTCCTAGCCATCTCAACCAAAGTGCGGTTTTTCCTCTCAACAACACCGTTCTGTTGAGGAACCCGCGGAGCAGAGAATTGATGTTCTATGCCATGCTCCATGCAAAAGTCAACAAAGAGACTATTTTTGAACTCGGTGCCATTATCGCTTCGAATGAATTTTAATGCACCTGGGAGTTCAGTGAAAAGTCTCAAAGCCAAGCTCCGAAAGTGTGAAAACACTTCATCCTTGCTGGCAAGAAAGAAGACCCAAGAGTAGCGAGAGAAATCGTCGACAATAACTAAAACATACCACTTGCCGCCTAAAGAACTAACCCGAGAAGGACCTACAGTGTCCATATGGAGAAGTTCTCCGGGTTGTTCAGTCATCACTGTGGTGACTGGCGAATGCGAAGCGGCAATCATTTTTCCATGTCGACATGGAGCGCAAACTAAATTCTTCTCAAACTTGAGCTTGGGCAATCCTCGGATCAGACCTAGGGCGCTCAGACGAGCGAGCAATTCAAAGCTCATATGCCCTAGTCTCCTATGCCACTTCCATAGCTCAGAAGTCGAATGTGCAACAAGGCAATGAGAAGAACCAGACGACTCTGAAAAATCAGCTCCAAAAACTCTCCCAACCCTAAAGATCTTACACACCACAACGCCATCCGAATTGAGCACTTGCGAAGTATCGCGATGAAATCGCACTTCGAAGCCCTCATCAAGCAACTGAGATACAGACAGCAAATTGTATCCCAGGTTTTCAACCAAAGCAACATCTTTGAGAGTGAAGTTCGAATTAATTCTTACCACACCTTTACCTTTCACTCTACTCCTTCGATTGTTTCCGAAGGTGATATGTTCCCTTTGCTTGGTTGTAGTGAGGCTGGAGAACCAATTTGCATCTCCGGTCATGTGGCGCGAACAACCGGAGTCCATGATCCACGTGCCCTCCAAGCCTCGACCTGTCGCCTACACATGATAAGAACGCCTCGATCGCTCAGTGCTGGGGTGAGTAAAATAATGACGAGGCATCCAGCACTGAGTGACACGAGTAGTAGGCACAGTAAAAGTAGACGGTCTACGCACATAATAATCAGAATGATGCAAAGTGCGAGGTCTACCTACATGCTGTGAAAGAACAACATGTCGAGGTCTCCTACTCTGACGAGGTACAAAGCTACTCGCCCGAGGTCTACCACCATATGGAACATGGTGAACACCTCGAGGAGCAAAACCTCTCCGAGAAGCACGAGGAGCCTCAAAAACAGGACGAGAGTAGAACTCAGACTCATGCATACCTAAAGATGGGTAATGCATGTCCTGATAGCTCATCGCCTGTGCGCGTCGCTCATCCTTGATGCGACGGAAACAGAAACCAATCAAATGACCCGCCCGCTGACAATAAGAACAGTGAAACACTCTCCTGGGGGCACTCTCATGGGTCACAGGAGCAACTCTCACAGGCTCCTTGGGTTTCTTCTGAGTGGTTTTCTTTGGAGGATTTTTCTTGACAGGAGGTGTGGTTTTCTTTGGTGGATGGGTAGGCTTTTTGGCTGATGGGGTGTCCAACAGAGCTCTCTCTTTCTCTAGGGTGGTGGGAGAGGTGAAAACAGTTTTGGTCTTACTGTCTGAAGCTATCCTCTCAAAACCCAAACCTAGAGCTACCCCGGCTCTGTCAGCACACAACTTGGTCTTGGCCAAGAGCAAATCCATCCTACCCTTCCCTTCAGTGCATTTATTCACCACAGAAAGAAGGTATTCATTTTCGGACATGAGGTTCTCAGCTCGCTCTCTAACAGTGCCTAGCTGGTCCTTAAGGGTAATGCATGTGTCACACACAGGTTGCACATCCTTAGAACTACCGGCCCTCTCCAATCTAGCCTCTAGATCATGAACATGCTTATCACGTAAATTAATGCTATCGCGCAATAAAGAGCAGTTCATGCAATCAATAATTTCATGAGGTCTAGAATCCACCTCCAAAAACTGCTTCTGTGCAGTCTCAAGCTCAGAAAGAGTTTGAGCATGAACAGAACGCAACTGAGCAAGCTCACTCATGACAACAGAACATGATTCACATTCAGCATCATCAAATTTAGACTTAAGCATGGCATATTCAGTAGATATAGATTCTAGCCTAAGTCTAAGGTCTTTTCTTTCTCTAGCGGCTTGCACAAGCAATCTATCCTGACCTAGCACAACTTCATTCAGCTCATCTAATTTGATTAGAAGCTGGTCAGATGATAGGTTTACCTCAGATGAGTCAAGCTCATCGCCGCTGTGATCGCTGTCGGCCATGAAGCAAAGGCCGGTGAAGTCACGTCCCTTCTTGTCCTTCTTGTCCTCCTTCCTTGGGGACTCCTCCTCCTCAGAGCTCGACTCCTCAGTTGAGGATGTGTCGATGTCGCTGAGAGCAGCAACAAACGCTCTGGAAGCGGCCTTGGCTACTTTCTTAGCCATCTTGCCGCGCTTGCCCTTCACAAAGGGCTTCCTCTCTTTTTTGTGGAATTTGGGGCGGTCACTCTCTTCTCTCTTCTTGACCTTGGGGCAATTGGCCTTGATGTGAGAGGTGTCGCCACATTCATAGCAGCCACTAAAACCACTTCTCCGCTGATCCCGTCTCTCATGATGAAAGCGGGTGAACCTCCGGGCAATGAGAGCAAGCTCGTCATCAGCTAGAGTATCCACCTGCTCCTTTGTGACGGAGACCAGGGAGGACAAAGCAAAACCATCTGCAAGAACACAAGTGCCTGATGTGCTTGGTTCTGCAGTGGTGCCACGGCTAGTGCTAGAAACCAATGCCAATGGCTGTGGCAAAGAGCTTCTGTGCACCGCAAGAGATGCCTTGGCAATCTCTGTGGACTTCAGCTTGCTAAAGAGTTCATCACAGGTTAGAGTGTCATAGCCTGTGGACTCCTCAATGCTGGATATCTTCACTTCCCATATGCTACGATCAAGAGCATAGAGAAGCTTGATAGCCCTATCGTGATCATTGTAAGCAAGCGTCCCGTTGGATCGCAAGTTACTCACTATAGCATCAAAGCGCGAAAACATGGCATCTATAGATTCACCAGGTGCCTGCACAAACAGCTGATACTGTTGGTTGTAGGTGCTTTGGCGCCTGGCCTTAATCTGAGTAGAGCCCTCATGATAAATAGTGAGCGTAGTCCAAATCTCCCTAGCAGTCCTAAGGTGCTGCACCCTATCAAACTCACTCCGACTCAAACCAATGAACAATATGTTCCTTGCCTTCGAGTTGGCAATATACTGATCTTTCTCAGTTTGAGTGGTGCGGGTATCAGGGATGGAGTATTGTGAGTCCACAATCTCCCAAATTGCATTTCCTTGGCTTAACAAATAAGCCTCCATGCGCACCTTCCAGTATGCAAAATCTGTCCCATCGAACAGAGGAATTTTACTGCCTCTATCCATGTCGCCAACAGATCACAAACCGGTTAAGGTCAACTGGTGATCTTAACCTGGCTCTGATACCAATTGTTGGACCGGAAACGGCGACCAGAGGGGGGGTGAATGGGAGCTTTTAAAATTTTGGGCTAAAAACTTAGCCTTCGGATCTGTTCAGTCTTCTGCGGAACAGGCTTCGATCACAACCTTCGAAGGTCTGGTTCGGAGGTACTTCGACACCTTCGAACACAGGCTTCGGAGAGGCAAAAGTTCGAAGCCAAGAAGACTTCGCTCCACTTACAACCCTCGAAAATCTACTCTGCTAAGTCAGTGCAGGCTCCGCACACGAGGTGCTTCGAGCAGACTTCGCACGTCACCCTTCGCAAGAGTGGACAGCCCTCTGAGGACTTCGACCAAGTACTTGGCGACAGCAACGGGTGCTGGGCTTCGTACCCGAAGGTCTACACGCACACACAACGGACTTCGCTAAGGGCTTCGACACAAGAAGCAAAACGGGAAACAACCAGGGCTTCGCTAGTAATCAGCGAGGTCTTGCCTCGTGTTACACAGAGCGACAGCACACTGACAAAACACACCTCGCACGAAAAACAACCTTCGCCTCAACAGGCTTCGGTGCACTAAACTAGCGAAGTATGCAACGCGAGCTCAAGCAAAAGCACAAGACAAACAGGGCTTCGCCGCTTGAACAAGGAACACTGAAAATGAACTCAGGATGTATTCAATCGAAGTGTGGCTACAGGAGCTCAACAGTAAATGCTCAAAGTGTTAAATGTTACCTACCGAGCCCCCATATTTATAGCCCATGGATTCATCCTAAGGAAATGACTACTTTACCCCTAGGGTTTACAACAGATTTGTCTCTACAGAACTAAGGGGTACAAAAGGTAGTCCACCTTTATTTTGGAGGCTTCTCTGTCAGCTGCAGAGGGGACAGTGTCAGCCTTTTTCAGAACAGACAGTGTCAGCCTTTACAGTGTTGACTTCTGGAACCTCCCTTCGCACCGGAGGGTGCGGAAGCTTCGGCGAGAAGCCTGCAGCCTGTTGGCCTTCGCTCCGCCGAAGAAGACCTCCGATACAGTGACGGTTTTGAGCCGAAGCCGTCAAAGCCCTTGGGCCTTCGCACCACCACCTCCGGAGTGGATCACCACAGCTTCGCAGCTACTCCGAGCCCGAACACCGTCCGTCCGTGTACCGAAGCCATGCATGGCCGAAGCACCTCAAGTCAACCTCACTCCGGAGCTAGCCTCGCTCCGAAGTCCTTCACACTCCGAAGCCCTACCTTCGGAGTACCACCCTTCGAAGTCCCTCCTTCGTCCAAGGCCTCCGCATGAAGCATTCCATGAGCACTTCGTCGCAGTGTCTCACTCCGAGCACACTCCTCGACGAGCCTCACCCGGACCATGCCTTCGATGCGCCTCGACTTCTGAGACCTTCGTCGGGCCACCTTCGAGTGTCTCCCTCCGGAGCACACTTCGAACACCTTTGCCTCCGCAGAGGACTTGTTCCACCAACTCCGAAGTCACTCCATTCGGAGTATCTTCGAAGTGCCTCACCTCCGAGGACTTTGTCTCGGAGTACCTTCAGCCGGAGCCACGCTCCGCACTCTCTGCCTTCACCTGGCACGCCTCGACCCGAGGACCGACCCGGACCACCTTCGCAGCCACCGTGACGGAGCTCCCCGCTCCCCTGGCATCAAGCCACCCGCTTGACCCAAGTTCACCTGGCTCGAACCCTGTCCGTCGCCTCCGAAGTCCCTGCGCACCACCGACAAGCAGACAAGTGTATCCAGTACTCCGGAGACCTCTCCGGGTTAGCAACCTTCGGCACACACTCCGGTGTACCGCCCAAAGTACCGAAGCCATCGGTACGAACCCAGTCATCGTGTACTGCCGGACCCCTCCGACAGGTACACTCCGCTGCACAGCTGCAGCAACCACACACCGAACACCCTTCGGTGACACACCTTCGAACACCCTTCGGAGGTACCCTTCGAACAGAGGGTAAAAGCCTGTCAATCACTCATCACAAACACCGAAACCAACCCTTGGTTTCTCAGATATCAAACAAAGAAGCACTTGTCAGACTTATGACTGAGCTTGTCAGACGTCATACGTTTGACATATGCCTCACATCCCCAAATCTTTAAAAAAGACAAACTAGGACGCTTCCTAGACCACATCTCATATGGCATCTTCTCTACTGACTTAGATGGAACTCTATTAATCGTGAATGATGTGGTTTCTAGAGCGTGACCCCAAAAGGATAATGGAAGATCAGTGTGAATCATCATGGACCGCACCATGTCCAACAAAGTGTTGTTTCTATGCTCGAACACCCCATTACATTGGGGCGTGCCGAGTGGAGTCAATTGTTGAACAATTCACACTGCTTCAGATGATCACTAAACTCATGGCTCAAATATTCAACCCCACGATCTGATCGTAAAAATTTAATTGTCTGGCCCATATGATTTTATACTTCAGTTTGGAACTCCTTGAACTTTTCGAAGGATTCCCACTTATGCCTCATCAAGTAGACATAGCCATATCTACTAAAGTACATCGGTAAAAGTGATAAAGTACTGAAAGCCTCTCCTAGCCATGTGACTCATTGGTCCACACACATCAGTATGTACTATGGCCAATAGCTCACTCACCTTCTCATTCTATCCAGTGAAAGGCGTCTTTGTCATTTTGCCAAGTAAGCAAGACTCGCATGTGTCATATGATTCAAAATCAAATGACTCCAAAAGTCCATCACTATGGATCTTCTGCACGTGCTTCTTATTTATATGACCCAAACGTCAATGCCATACGTAGGTAGGATTCAAATCATTGACTCATTGTTTCTTAGTACTAATGTTATAAACGTGTGCATCGTCAAGACTCAAAATATACAATCCATTCACTAATGGACAAACACCATAGAGCATGCCATTATAAAATATTGAACAACTCTTATTCTTTATTATGAATTCAAAACCATCTTCCTCTAAACATGAAGAAGAGATAATGTTTCTACCTAAGGCAGGAATGAAATAGCAATTATTTAACTCCAAAACTACTCCTGGCGGTAGCGACAATGAATAAACGCTGACGGCCAATGCCGCAACCTTTGCACCATTCCCGACGCGGATATCTAGCTCGCCACTTGCACACTTTCTTACTATACTCAGCCCCTACAATGATTTGCATATATGAATCATCGATCCGGTATCAAATACCCATGAATCATTTAGACGAGTAGCAAGATTAATTTCAATAACATTAATACATGAAACGGAAATCCCACTTCCCTTCTTATTCTTCTACTCTTCAAAGTACACCTTGCAATTGTGATTCCAATGCCCAGGCTTGTGGCAATGGTGGCACACATCAGAGTTGACAGGACTAGACTTGGACTTTCTAGTTGGTTTATACTTCATACTAGATATTGAACCTGTAGTCTTAGCCTTTTTCCTCCTCTTCTTCTTGCCCTCCTTCTAAACCATCATCACTTGATTAGGAGACTTCCTGATACTCTCATTAGTAGCTTTAAGCATCCCATGCAACTCAGATAGTGTCTTCTCCAGTCCAACCATGTTATAATTCATGATGAATGACTCAAAGCTCAGTGGGAGCGACTAGAGAATGACATCAATAGCTAGGTATGGATCCATTGGAGTGCCCAGTCTCTCTAGAGTCTCTACACAACCAACCATCTTGATCACATGAGAACTCACTGGGCTCCCTTCAGCTAGTCTGCTACCAAACAAGCATTTAGACACATTGTATCTTTCTTCCCTTGCCTGGTTCTGAAACATGCCCTTAAGAACTACGATCATATCGTAAGCATCACGTTCCTCATATAGCATGCAGGACATGCAGGAAAGCATCAGATAGCTGACATCCACATAATCACTAGCATGCTTCTCATAAGAACGCTTGTCTGCTGTAGAAGCATCCTCTCCTAGTTCATGAAGGTGAGGTTCCTCCAAAACATAATTCTTTTTCTCTTGTTTAAGAACAATTCTCAAATTTTGATACCAATCCATAAAGTTTGTTCCAGATAATTTCTCACGTTCAAGTATAGATCACAAATTAAAAACTAGAGTGCTCTTAACAGTAGAAGTAGTGTGTGTCATGATCTACAAAAGATTAAACGTAACATCCATGGTCACGTTATCTCCTAGTGAGCTTTCACATCACTGTTAGAAGCTAGTTGACATAGGTAAGCAACTCCTTTCTAATCACATCGTATGTCACTCTTGTCATTGGAGAAGCATCCAATGCTCGACCCCAACTCCTATGCTCCAGGGCCCAAAACTATTTTGATAGCCTTGTCAAGTGAACCAACACTATGTGTGTAGAAGTCCGACTTCCGCCCCAACTGGTCGAGATAAAAGATAGCACCCTGCTTTAGCAGACCCACTATTGATGAACACAAACCTTGGTGGGTGCAGCTATTGGGAAGAGCATCAACACTTAATTTTTTGTGGGAAAACTATTCTAGCACAGTAATGTCCCTAGCGCACACGAAACATGCAAGAATAGAATAATAGGAACATAAGAAAGCATCACAAGCAATCATATTAATTGTGACATAGCATGGCCTTCTTCACATGGCGATCTCCATCTCCATGGCTCCTATCATCGAGTGTGTGCTCCTGGCCTTCATGAATAGTACTAGTCCATCTTGCATAGTCTATACTAATTACATGGGCCGAAGCACCGCGAAAATGACACGCAAGACGTGATAAATTTTACATCAACCTTGGGCTATAAATAACCATGACTCGCAGGCCATATTTAATTTACATTCATGGCATGCATCATATACATCACATTTATCCAAGGCCATGCCAGTCACATAATTCTCTGCAAAACAAAGTTAGTCGAGCAATCTACAAGTGACTGGATTCTTGATCTGAAAAACCCAGGTCAACATGCTCGGTTTTTTAAATTCGTGCAGGTCGGAACTTCTGATCTAGTATTAGAACTTCCAATCCCCAGAACTTCCGATCAATATCAGAATCCCAGACCACAATAATTGCTTTATGTATCGAATCATTATTCGATATCAGAATATCTGATCACTATCAAAACTTCCGATCCACCATCAGAACTTCTGATCATTACTAGAACTTCTGATCTTCTGTGAATAGAAACAGATCTAATCTGATTTTCACCCATGTATCTCCATACATGAGGGATCTAGGTCGAACACTACGCAAGTAGGCTCTGATACCACTGTTGGGGAATATGCAAGCTAAACTAGTCGTCAAATTCAAAATTTACGCCCTAAGCCCAAGACTCATGCCCGTGCGAGATCATGGATCAGTACCTTCTAGCGCGAGACGCACTAGGTGCAGCGGAAGAAGATGTAGGAGTAGCACATCAAGCCTATCA
This sequence comes from Zizania palustris, assembly GCA_019279435.1. NCBI lineage: Eukaryota > Viridiplantae > Streptophyta > Magnoliopsida > Poales > Poaceae > Zizania > Zizania palustris. The sequence goes on along the minus strand of JAAALK010000285.1, from coordinate 63,818,359 downwards.
TTGCTTCATCCTTTCCATCCTTCACCGATCTGATCGATGAATACGACGTAGTCGTTTGCATGTAGATGTCCACGACCGTTGCTATTGGAGCAACGACTCCATGGCAATGTGCTAGCACTGCACGTGAGAGATGGGGATCCTTGACCTCAATGATTGAGATCAAGAAAGGGAGGAGAGCTGATGAGGACATCGATTAAAATGATAAAGACATCCAACACGCTATCATTCTTGGACCAATCACTCGCTCTCGTGCCCTCAAGCTTAATTATGAGGTGCGTTCGTTTCATACTTTACATAATGATATGAATATGGATGGGATGCTACTTATGGGTGATATTTTGTCTCTAAGGAACTTGGGAGAAGCACTTCTGGATCAAACACAAGAGGGAGAGGCGGCGCAACAATCCAATTTGGATTCCACTTCAAACTCTGATTTCGGTTCGGTTTCAGCAGAACACCCTTCATTAAAATGGGCATAACTTTCTCGTACGGAGGCGGAATGAGGCATTCTTTAAGGAGTTGGAAAGATAACGAAAATATATTTCCAATGAATCTGGTGCCAAGTCTTGATTCGTGACAAAACGTTCTATGTCATCCGAACAAGTCATAAGGTGTTGCGTCACTATTTTGGGCCACTTTGGGTCTTGTATCCGTTTGGGGCCTTAAGCCCAACATTAGGGAAGACTTTACACAAACCCTAGGTATTAATACTCTGTAGCCGCCATGAATTAGGGTTGGGTTTTGCTTAGTTTCGAACTGCCTTGCAGATCGAACTCTGACGTTCATCAGATTGTGGAATCCCGCTCGAGAAATCGATCTTTCATCTGTTTGTGAGATTGTGTTTCTGTGTTGTTGCTTGTGTTCTCGATTCGCATGTAGGGCTAAGCCTTCTTGGCTAGGTAAATCGCATTCGTGCGTGGTTGATAACCAACGGAGCCGTGGTGTAGCGATTGCGGGGTTCGGATCAGAGCTGATCGGAAGCCAGGTCGTCAATGCTGAGTCCTCCACCAATCGAGTTTACCCCCTCTGATGGAAGATCAGGCACCCGTGCGCATCAAGAGCACTATTTGGTGGCTAGGTCTAATCCACACTTATTCCTTGGTTCCAAGACATCCTCCTCCTCTCATCGGAACTTTTGATCCTGGATCGGAACTTCCGACAAGGTATTTTAGGTCTCCCGACACAGTATGACACACAATAGATCCAATCTGTTATTGCCCACCTCAGAACATCCGATACCATATCTGAACTTCCCATCAGTACAAAATTCCTCGATTCTGAATCGGAACTTCTGGCTCGTTAAAACTTCTGATACCATATCAGAACTTCCGAAGAAACATTTGCTCTCTGTATCGGGACTAGATAATAATTGGAACTTTCGATACTACCTATCGGAACTTTCGATCCACGGAATTTTATTGTGCATATCCTTCATATATATGGGTTGGTCTTGTTGTCCCTCGACATTTCCCCCATCCTAGATTGATTAGGGCATAGATCCAAACCGTTTAAAACAAGTATTGGTGGGTCTGTTGGTCACACATTGACACACACGTGGCCTGGAAGATCTGCTTAACTCCAGTGTAGGTCCTACATTCTCAGAAAAAGAGTTCAAGGGATGCCAATCAGTTTGACCCTGTTACTAATAAGGAAATAGGATGGATAACATCAGTAGCATAGATGATCAGCTGGCAAGCCGATAACTGCGACAGAGATGATGAAATCGTGGAATATGTGACGCCCAGATTTATCAAATCGGAACATTATTGAATTTCCAAAGAAAAACAATAATACAAGAGGTTCATCATGTAACAACGTACATATGGGCAATCATTCATGGTACACAGACCACATTATTACATAAGTGTAAAAATAAAATAAACATCAAAAATAAATAGCATGATGAACGTCTTCTTCAGGATCTTTCTTCTTGACTGGGTCGCTACTCCAGACAATCTTCCTCGTAGTAGGCATCCTATGAATTGTGTGTCCAACGGGAATGAGTACAAAAAGTACTCAACAAGCCACCGCAAATGCGACAATAATGCAAGATAATAACAAAGGAAGGACAACGGCTAAAAGTGCAGAAAAGTACATTTTTCAGTTATTGCATTTAGTGTAGTCAAATTTAATCATGCCGAATATTAAACATGAACATCATAATACCATCTAACTCAAGGAGTACGTTTTCCCTCCTCGCACAACAGTCCTTACATGCCAAGTCATCATGCACATACATTAAGATAAACTAACTGTGGGATGTCACGCAACCCGCCCTTGACCGTGGGCTCGGTTTTTCGAAAAGATTTAAGACTCTTATCAGAGGTGTACCACTGTACCCACAAGGCACGCACTCATCCCAAACACCAAAGTGTAATGAGATGACCCGTACCACGGGAACTCGTGCCAAAACCTCAGCATGAAATGCTCCAAGCGATAATCACCCGCTCTAGGTTTCGCCGGCGTGCTAGGCCGCATCCCAGCTAACGTCACACCCTTTTGCGCCACGTCGGTACAAGCCACCCGCAGGTGCTACTTGACCCATCTCCATGTGGTGCCTCGGATTGGAACATTCCATACCTTATTTAGGACTTACCCACTAGACTTGTGGTTAGTACGGAAATGTATTGCAACAGATCCCACAGACCGGTCCTTATAGTGCCCTGGGTGCTACCGACCAATGCCCTAGCTTGCACCCGGAACCCACCATGCATACACTTAACCATAACTCTATCACCAACAGAATTCCAGAGATGAGAATAACTGGGATCATATAGTAGATTCCCAATCGCTACGACTCATTTTTAACCTATAGCAATTGTGTCGATACATCAGACACTATCTACTAGTACTAATAATATGGTGAAACGGACTTTAGGCTAGATAGCATGGCTTGGGTTGCACATCAAGGTCGGGGATCGAAATAAATATAATGTAGGGCTTTCATTTGACTAATGCATGTATAACCTATGTGTATTAGCGATAGTTTAACAAAACTAGGTTCAATATGCTCAAAAGATTGGTTTGGTGACTTGCCTTGTTCAGCGAAACATGAAGGAGGGACTTCCGGGAAGTACTCCGGCTCCTCGGCAGCGTCGTAGTCTTTTCAATATGAATAATAAACATAACATTCAATAAACAATCCAAAATCACACAATAATCATATAGGTTTTGATTAGGTTAAATTTAAGGAAAATAAAGTTATTGAGCTTCAGAAATTATTAAAGGGATGTTTAAAATGAATTTAGAGGGAGTTAGGGATTTTCTAAAAAGGAATAAAATGTAAACTAATGTATTTTAAACTTCCAATTAATTTAAAATAAAAAGTTCAGAATGAACCTAGTGTTTCATTTACACCAATATGAAGGGGATAAAAGATAAATTTTTCCTAAAGTTGAAATGGACAAATTTTGAGTTTATCCTAAAGTATAATTGAATATTTATTAAATAAACATAAAATACTCAAAATAAACCTACTGTTTTATTGTACCAACATGTAGAGAATAAAATTATGAATTTTATGGAAATAAATGGTTAATTTTAGAGTTAAAATGAGAAAGATATGAATTTTAGAAGTTTAAAACTATTTCTGGAATTTAAATTAAATCCAAACAGTCGCCGGTCCACGGTGAACCGAATCCACCGTGAACACGCGCACTGTGCATGTGCGCCGGATCATGGATCGCCATTGGATCGCGATCGAGCGGCTGCGGGTGAGGCGGAAGTGTTAAGTTAACGTGGACGACCAGGATTAAAACATTGAACCGGTACGCAATGAACGGTACGCGACCATGGCGAGCGACGGCGGTGGATCCTAAGGGCTAAAACGAAAGGAGGGGACTACAGGGAACATGAGTGTACCGTTGGCCAGGCGAATAGTCATCGAAGCGAGGCCGGCGACGAGCGGGGGCGGCTTAGACGTTCGGGTCCTCGTCGGCGATGGGGTTCTGGCAGGGTTCATCGGCGATGGAGTGGTGGCTGAGGTCACGGTGGCGCCTGTGGTCACAACGGTGCGGTCGTCAAGGACGAAGGGGGACTCCGGCGATGGTGAGCGCTGGCTGGACCGAGGGTGGCGGTGTGGTGCTAAAAACCGAGGTGGGGCGCTCAGGTTTGTTCTCAACGTGATCGGACGTGCGGGCTGGACGCGGTGGAGGCCAGGGGTTTAAATAGAGGCGTCGGCGGGGGTTAGAGGGGGACACATGCAAGGAAAACTGAGGGGAGGGATTTTACTTGCCCAAGAGGTCTCGCCATGCACGGGCGCTGCGATCCCGGGGCTTAAATGTGTCCCTTAACGCGATTAAACGGCTGGCGGGCCTCGGGGTGCATTAAACCGGCGACGAATTGATGGGAGGGAGAGGGGGTGGCTGATGAGCAGGGCCCAGCTATCAGTGTTGGGTGCGGGGAGGGAGTGGACTGGGCCGGCTGGTGGAGGGAGAAGAGGGGGAGGGGGCCCATTACTGTTTAAAATGCTTTTCGAATAAATTTAATTGCTGAAATTAGTTTAAAATATTTGGGTTGCCTCCAAGAGTGATAAAAATCTGTAAAAATTCTCAAAATATTTCTTGGCCTTGGGATCATATACAAAATTTTCTAGGCTCTCGTTTGGACATTTCATCTAGGTTCTAGCTCATTTAAGCATGAGTGGCATTAAGGGAATAAAATAATTCTTTTCAGAGAATAAAATGTATTTTTATTTCTTTTGGAAATTAGGGGTGTTACAAACCTATCCCCCTTACAAAGAATCTCGTCCTCGAGATTGGAAAGTTACTCAAATAGCTCGAGGTATTGGGCCTTTAACTCATCTTCTTTTTCCCATGTGGCTTCTTCAACGGGGTGGTTGTCCCACTGAACCTTGCAGAAGAGAACCACTTCTCCTGGTTACTCTTTCCTTAGTTTTGAGAATCCTGATGGGTTTCTCAATGTAGGTCAAGTCTTCTTGGACATTTAGCTGTTGGAGGTCGGCCTACTCGGTGGGCACACGAAGACATTTCTTTAGCTGAGAGATGTGGAACACATCATGGACTCCTGCCAAGGATGGAGGTAGTTCTAGCTGATATGCCACTTCTCCTTGCCATCGGAGGATCTGAAAGGGTCCAACATAAAGAGGTGCTAACTTTCCTCTCATGTTGAACCTTTGGGTGCCACAGAGGGGAGTGACTCGGAGATAGACATAGTCGCCCTCCTCAAAGGTTGGGTCTCTCCGTTGATTATCGGCGTAGCTCTTTTGTCGGTACTGGGCTATCTTCAATCTGTCCCAGATGATCTTGACTTTCTCTTCGTCTTCTCGCAATATGTCCATCCCGAATAGCTGCGACTCGCCGGTCTGATCCCAGAGTAACGGCGTTCTGCACTGATGCCCATAAAGTGCTTCAAACGGGGACACCTGCAGGCTAACTTGATAGCTGTTGTTGTAAGAGAACTCCGTATAAGGCAAGTTCTTATCCCACATTCCGCCAAAGTCTAGAGCGCAAGCTCTAAGCATATCCTCTTTGGAACTCTGTGCAGGCACACAATCTGGGTCATATACAACTCGGCCAACTTTGCGATGGTGTAAGTTGTCTTGACGGGAAAGAAGTGAGCCACCTTGTTGAGTCGGTCGATGATCACCCAGATAGAATCATGACTGGCTTGGGTCCTGGGCAGTCCCATGATGAAGTCCATTCCTATTTCTTACCACTTCCATTCGGGGACCTTGAGGGGTTGTAATAGTCCAGCAGGTCTCTGGTGCTCTGCCTTGACTCGTCGGCATGTGTCGCACTTTGCCACATACTCAGCTATTTCCCTCTTCATGCTGACCCACCAATATTTCTCCTTTAGGTCTTGTACATCTTTGTACTCCCAAGATGTATGGTGTATAGAGTTTCATGGGCCTCTTGAAGGATGAGGGCCTTCAACTCTGGCTTCTCGGGTACGCATATTCGGTTTCCGAACCAGACGGTACCGTGCTCGTCCTCGGAGAATCCGGGGGCTTTACCTTTTCTCATGTTCTGTTGGATCTCTAAGATGTCCGGGTCTTCCTTCCGTGTCTCACGGATCTGGTCTATCAAGACATGTCTGGTCTCTAGGGCAGCGAGATATGCTCTGGTGGTGATCTCTAGATTCAACCGTTCCATCTCCTTATATAATAATGGGGCCTGGTCTAGCACCATGATGGCATTGTCGTACCCTTTTTGACTTAGGGCATCTGACACCACATTTGCCTTGCCTGGATGATAGTGGATGCCCAAGTCATAATCTTTGATCAGCTCAACCACCTTCTCTATCTGAGGTTCAGGTCCGGTTGGGTGAATATGTACTTGAGGCTCTTATGATCGGTGAAGACCTCACACCGATTTCCCACAAGGTAGTGTCTCCATATCTTCAGGGCATGAACCACGGCTGCCAATTCCAGGTCATGGGTCAGGTAATTCAGCTCATGTGGCCTTAGTTGGCGAGAGGCGTAAGATAACAACTTCCTGTCTTGCATCAAGACACACCCTAACCCTTAGCGAGAGGCATCACAGTAGATGTGGAAGTCCTTCCAGATGTCTGGCAGAGTCAGAATCGGGGCTGACACGAGCTTTTTCTTAAGGGTGTAGAAGCATTCTTCACAATCTGGATTCCATTCAAATTTTACTTCCTTCCGCAACAGCCTGGTCATGGGCTTGGCTATCTTCGAGAAATTCTCGATGAATCGGCGGTAATACCCGGCCAATCTGAGAAAACTCCGGATCTCGGTCGCGTTCGTGGGTTGTAGCCAATTGGTCACTACTTCTATGGTGGTTGGGTCCACTGCTATTCCTCCGGTAGATATGACATGACCGAGGAACTTCACCTCAGACGACCAAAACTCGCACTTGCTGTATTTGGTGTACAATTGTTGTTCCCTTAGCTTTCCGAGGGTCAGACGGAGGTGGGTTTCATGTTCTTCCTTGGTCTTGGAGTAGACGAGGATATCGTCGATGAATACCACGATGAACTTATCCAAGAACTCCATGAATACATTGTTCATCATGTTAATGAAGAAGGCCAGGGCATTCGTTAGTCTGAACGACATCATAGTATACTCGTAGAGTCCGTAGCGGGAGGTGAAGGCAGTGTTGGGGATGTCTTCTTCTCTAATCCTCAATTGGTGATAACCTGACTTGAGGTTGATTTTGGAAAACACCGAGGATCCTTTCAGATGATCGAACAAGTCATCGATCTGAGGCAGTGGGTACTTGTTCTTGATGGTCACGTCGTTCAGGGCTCTACAGTCCTCGCACATCCTTTTAGTCTTGTCCTTCTTCATGGTGAAGATGACCAGTGCACCCCAGGGTGAGGTACTCTATCGGATATATCCTTTTTGTTCTAGGTCTTCGATATTGCTCTTGACTTTGGCTAGTTCGTTGGCGGCCATCTAGTATGGGCGCTTGGAGATTGGGGTGGTCCTGGGGACAAGTTCGATTCTAAATTCGATGTTCCGCTTGGGAGGCATTCCTGGTAGGTCCTCTGGGAAGACGTCCGTGTATTCCTTGACCACGGGTACTTCCTCTAGGGCTAGCGAGTGAAGGGACACTTCGCGAGTTTTGCAGTTGGTCATCCGAAAAGTGACAGCTTTGCCTTCGGGGTTGGTCACAGTTACGGACTTGCTGGCACAGTCGATCACTCCCTTGTGCTTCATCAACCAATCCATCCCTAGGATGAGGTCGAGTCCGGTGCACTCGATGAGGACTGGCTCGGCCTAGAATAATACTCCTTGGATCTCTATCCTTACCTTAGGGCTGAATAGGTGAGCTAAGGTTTTCTTGCCGGGGGTGGAAATCATCATTGTGGTGGGTAGAGGGAGTACTTCCAAGTCGTTGGTTTTCACAAAGTCCTCCGAGATGGAGTGCGTTGCTCCAGAGTCGAACAGTACTATAGCAGGTATGGAATTTGCGGTCAATATACTGAGTACGACTTTGGGAGCTTCCTGAGCTTCCTCCGCCCTGATGTGGTTGACGCGGGCACGAACCGCCTGGTTTGGTACCGCGCCTTGTGGCTGCTTGGGGTGAGGACACTGGTGCGAGTAGTGCCCTTCCTTCCAGCAGTTGAAGCAGACGACCGGCTTTCCGTGGTGGTCCCTTATGATCGGGGCCTTGGCGGTGGGCGTCGGCTGAGCGGTCGGAGCTGGTGGAGCGGGGCAAGGATCCCCGACGTTGGATCCACTGGCGGCATGAGGTGGCCTATAGATGGGCCGAGGATGGTAAGCGGGTGCCGGCGGCGGAGGGACGAAGCGGGGCTTCTGAGGGTTCGCCTAATTATGCTTGAACGCAATCATCTTCCTCTTCTTGAGGTCCAACTTATTTTGCTCAGTCTCTTGGATGAGCGCTTTATTCACCAACCATTGAAAGTCAGCGTAGTCGGTGGTGACGAGCTAAATGGACAACTCATCTTTAAGTCCCCGGAGAAACTTAGCCTCACGGAGGGCGTCGGTTCACACCTCTTCTGGTGCGTAGCGGGCCAGACGGTTGAATTCATGGAGATACTCCATGACGGTCCGGTTTCCTTGCTGCAGGTCGCAGAACTCCTGCTGCTTGACCGCGATGACTCTGGTGGGGACGTGTGCGGCACGGAAGGCGATGGTGAACTCCGCCCAAGTCACCACATGGTCCTCCGGCTGGGACTCACGGTAGTTGTCCCACCATTCTGCGGCGGGACCCTGGAGCTGATGAGTGGCGAATGCCACTCTCTCCCGGTCGTTGCTAGGGGAGGAGGTCACACTTCTTCTCGATGGTCCGAAGCCAATCTCCGGCCTCCATGGGGTTGGTCGTGCTAGAGAAGATAGGGGGTCGTACGCGCAAGAACTCCGAGAGTTGAGGCACGGGTGCAGGGGCTAGTGCACGTGGGACGGGCTCATCGTTTTGTTGTTGTAGCCGGTCCAACTGTGCCTGTTGGTGCTGCATCTAGGTGAGGAGGGCAGGTATCAGCTGGTTCTAATTAGCCATCATCTCCACCAAGGTGGGATGGTTGGTGGATGGTGGCCTAGTCTGACGTTGGCCCGTTGCGCCCCAGTTGGGCACAACACTTTCGGGCAGACCATTGCTTGCCCCTTCTCCGGTGTTGGACCCAGTGTTATGGTTATCGCCCATCTTCTGAGCACACAAAATTCTTAGCCATAAGAGAAAAAGCTTTAAAACAAATTATAACCAAAATAGCCAAGAGGGGCTCGTATATATATAAGTGGTAAAGAATGTTTATTACATCAATGTTTTATTTTAATCCACCTACAACACAAGTCGCTGCAGGTGGTACCACAATCACAAAATTATTATTAAGCAATCATCGAAAGATATCGTCTACTCGCCATTCGGGGCAGTCTCCATGCTCTTGGAACCACGAGGGTCCTCAGGGACGGTGGATTCGAGAAAGTTCTCGATGATAGGGTCAGCGACGATGGCAGGGCGCGAAGCAGGAGCGCTGGAGCTGGACAGTCCGGCGGCCGTGATGTGTGGCGGGATCCTCTTGGGGTGAGGGGAATCATCTCTGCTATGTCCTTCTACAGCTGTATGATCTTACGCTGCAGCTCGCCATTCTGTTGGATCAAGCTCTTCGTCTCCTGATGAAGAAATTTGACCGCCTCGTGGTGCTCCTCGGCGTCAAGCACATCCTCGGTATGGAGATCATCCATGGCATGAAGAAGACGTGTCTGCTGGGCCATGACCGGATCACGATCGAAGTGGACTCCAATGTAGATGCTGCGGTGGGCACCGGGAGTGCGCTTCGGCACAAGCCGGAATGACGAGTTCTGAAGAGGATCATCGTAGATCATCCTCAGCTCCATGAGGGTTTGGAGGGCGACGTGTTGGCATGCGACGTCGAAGGTTGGGCCCCCAAGTGCTACCGTGAAGAATGGCAGATGCTCGCCGGATCCATGGATGGTGAGGGAGACATCGCATTGTCCCGCAAACTCTTCCATATACACGCCATGGAATTCGGGCTCAAAGAGGAACACAAGGAAAGTGACCATCATTTGGAGCTCCCTGACGAAGCCCTCAAAGTAACGGCAGAAGCTGTGGACTTGGTAGACCGGCATCTACAAAAACAACAAGTTGAAGAAAAGTGAGGGAAGGAACAAAGTTATAAAGTAGGTTTTCATGAAATAGGTTTTATCCAACTAAGTGTTAGGCTGGTCTGTTTGGCTTCATACAGTCAAGTCAGCTCTGATACCATCTTGTGACGCCTCGATTTATCAAATCGGAACATTATTGAATTTCCAAAGAAAAACAATAATACAAGAGGTTCATCATGCGACAACATACATACGGGCAATCATTCGTGGTACGCAGACCACATTATTACATAAGTGTAAAAATAAAATAAACATCAAAAATAAATAGCATGACGAACATCTTCTTCAAGATCTTTCTTCTTGACTGGGTCGCTACTCCAGACTATCTTCCTCGTAGTAGGCATCCTCTGAATTGTGTGTCCAACGGGTATGAGTACACAAATTACTCAACAAGCCATCGCAAATGCAATAGTAGTGCAAGATAATAACAAAGGAAGGATAATGGCTAAAAGTGCGGAAAAGTACATTTTTCAATTATTGCATTTAGTGTAGTCAAATATAATCATCGGAATATTAAACATGAACATCATAATACCATCTAACTCGAGGAGTATGTTTTCCCTCCTCGCACAACAGTCCTTACGTACCAAGTCATCATGCACATACATTAAGAGTAAACTAACTATGGGATGTCACGCAACCCGCCCTTGACCGTGGGCTCGGCTTTTCGAAAGATTTAAGACTCTGATAAGAGGTGTACCACTGTACCCACAAGGCACACACTCATCCAAAACACCAAAGTGTAACGAGATGACCCATATCACAGGAACTCATGCCAAAACCTCAGCATGAAATGCTCCACGCGATAATCACCTACTCTAGGGTTCACTGGTGCGCCAGGCCGCATCCTGGCTAACGTCGCACCCCCTTTTATGCCACGTCGGTACAAGCCACCCGCAGGTCCTTCTTGACCCATCTCCAAGTGGTGCCTCAGATTGGAACACTCCATACCTTAGTTAGGACTTACCCACTAGACTTGTGGTTAGTACGGAAATATATTGCAACGGATCCCACAGACTGGTCCTTATAGTGCCCCGGGTGCTACCGACCAATGCCCTAGCTTGCACCCGGAACCCACATGCATACACTTAACTATAATTCTATCACCAACAAAATTCCAGAGATGAGAATAACGAGGATCATATAGTAGATTCCAAATCGCCACGACTCATTTTTAACCTATAGCAATTGTGTCGATACATCGGACACTATCTACTAGTACTAATAATATGGTGACAAGGAGTTTAGGCTAGATAGCATGGCTTGGGTTGCACATCAAGGTCGGGGATCTAAATAAATATAATGTAGGGCTTTTATTGACTAATGCATGTATAACCTATGTGTTTTAGCGATAGTTTAACAAAACTGGGTTCAATATGCTCAAAAGATTCGTTTGGTGACTTGCCTTGTTCAGCGAAAGGTGAGGGAGGGACTTCTAGGAAGTACTTCGGCTCCTCGGCGGCGGGGTAGTATTTTTGATATGAATAATAAACATAACATTCAATAAACAATCCAAAATCACACAATAATCATATAGGTTTTGATTGGGTTAAATTTAAGGAAAATAAAGTTATTGAGCTTCGGAAATTATTATAGGGATGTTTAAAATGAATTTAGAGGGAGTTAGGGATTTTCTAAAAAGGAACAAAAATGTAAACTAATGTATTTTAAACTTCCAATTAATTTAAAATAAAAAGTTCAGAATGAACCTAGTGTTTTATTTACACCAATATGAAGGGGATAAAAGATAAATTTTCCTAATGTTGAAATGGACAAATTTTGAGTTTATCCTAAAGTATATTTGAATACTTTATTAAATAAACATAAAATACTCAAAATAAACCTATTGTTTTTATTGTACCAACATGTAGAGAATAAAATTATTTTCTGGAATTGAAATGGTTAATTTTAGAGTTAAAATGAGCAAGATATGAATTTTAGAAGTTTAAAACTATTTCTAGAATTTAAATTTAATCCTAAACAGTTGCCGGTCCACGGTGAACTGAATCCACCGTGAACATGTGCACTGTTCGTGTGCACCGGATCGCGGATCGCCATTGGATCGCGATCGGGCGGCTGCGGGTGAGGCGGGAGAGTTAAGTTAACGTGGACGGCCAGGATTAAAACATCGAACCGGTACGCGATGAAGGGCTCAGATTCACTATGGGTTTTAAAAACTAACGGACGCGCGAGATTAAAATGTACCGCTTCGCTCAAATCTGACAGGCCAGATTAAACCGAGGGATCGATTTAATCTCGACCGTCGGATCGCGATCGCGTGGTCGAGGATGAATCCAACACGGCATGGGTACTCTACCCATGCCAGTTATCTTCTCCAGTGACGGTGAGGTGCTAGTGACCAAGGCGACCGACGGTGGTGGATCCTAAGGGCTAAATGAAAGGAGGGGGACTATGGGGAACATGAGGGTACCATTGGCGAGGTGATATGGTCGTCGAAGCGAGGCCGGCGATGAGCGGGGGCGCAAAGACGTTCGGGTCCTCGTCGGCGATGTGGTTCCAGCGGGGTTCGTCGGTGATGGAGTGGTGGCCGAGCTCGGTGTGGCGCCTGTGGTCACAACTACGCGGTCATCGAGGATGGAGGGGGACTCCGGCGACGGCGAGTGGTGGCTAGAGCGAGGGTGGCGGTGTGGTGCTAAAAACCGAGGTGGGGCGCTCAGGTTTGTTCACAACGTGATCGGACGTGCGGGCTGGACGCGGTGGAGGCCAGGGGTTTAAATAGAGGCATCGGCGGGCGTCAGAGGGGGGCACATGCAAGGAAAGCCGAGGGGAGGGCTTTTACTCGCTAGCAAGGTCTCGCCATGCACGGGAACTGCGATCCCGGGGCTTAAACGCGTCCCTTAACGTGATTAAACGGCCGGCGGGCCTCGGGTTGCATTAAACCGGCGACGAATTGATGGGAGGGGGCCTAGCGGGGTGGATCCTAGGCGGGATCGATGGCCGGCGGAGTTAGGGGGAGCGTGAGGTAGACGACGGTCCTAACAGGCGGGGGCCACAGGCCAGCGGGCACGGGGCAAGTGCGTGGCAACGGGACGCACTGACGGGTGGGGTCGGGCTCAGCTGAGAGAGGGAGTCGGCGCCGACAGGTGTGGTCAGGAAGTCAGGTGCGCGCGCGGAGGGAGAGGAGGTGGCTGACGAGCGGGGCCCAACTATTAGTGTGGGGTGCGAGGAGGGAGTGGGTTGGGCCGGCTGGTGGAGGGAGAAGAGGGGGAGGGGGCCATTACTGTTTAAAATGCTTTTCAAATAAATTTAATTGCTGAAATTAGTTTAAAATATTTGGGTTGCCTCCAAGAGTGATAAAAATCTGTAAAAATTCTCAAAAATATTTCTTGGCCTTGGGATCATATACAAAATTTTCTAGGCTCTGGTTTGGACATTTCATCTAGGTTTGAGCTCATTTAAGCATGAGTGGCATTAAGGGAATAAAATAATTCTTTTCAGAGAATAAAATGTATTTTTATTTCTTTTGGAAATTAGGGGTGTTACAGAATATCATGCCGATTGGCCATAGGGCAGATGACATGGCTGAACCAATCAGACGAGCATGCCATCGGTCGATGATATATATAATTTACGCATGTGGGCCGATGAGTGCTCTCCGATGGTAGGTATGATATGGCGCTGAATTGAAGATAACCAGTTAGCTTGTACTCCAACAAAATAAATAAAATGTGTCAGATAATATGTCTATATCATGAAAATCATCACAATAACTAGATCGTACCTAACCAAGACAGTAGCTAATCATGATGATCTTAATATTATGTCAAACTATTGAGCATGCTTTATTTAGATGAACGGTATAAAATATGAAAGAGATGCAATAGCAAGAGATGTCGGACTTATCTGATGAAGCCTCAAACTATCACACCTAGATCACATCAATCTAAGAGATCAATCTGATGTAGCCTTAGACCTAGCCGATACACCAAGGAAAACTGGCGACCGTACTATTTCAATGTTCACCTCAAGAGATCAAACTGATGCAGCCATGAGGATACTGACCTAGTCGATACGGTCGTTGGGGTGGCAGGACTCATCTCTTCACTGAAGATCAAAACGATGTAGCCCAGCTCCGAATGCCGAATCCCACCAGGATTAATCTTGGAAGCCAAGGGTGGCGATGTGTCGAGTAGTTATTTGATAGAGATGTGTGTTTCTAAGCTAACTAGGGGTACATATTTATAGTTCAGAGACTTGTCATCCAAGCACTCTATCTAACCTATTTCGGATAATCTTTATCTTCTTCTCACCTTTATCTCCATCGGCTCTTCTGCATCCGATCATCTTGTAACAACATGTATGGGCTTCCTTGACCATCTCTGAATGGATCCTCTTTGACTTCTATTGACCGTGTGTCATCTTTAGTGGGCCTGAGCTTTACTAAATCTTAGCGTCAACACATGCCCCCAGTTTTGGAGCACTAAGTTGCTTCTGATGTTTCAAAACTATTAGTCATTATTCCCTACCACCTCATTCCGTTCACACGATCTTTTGATATTCATTACCTGTCAGCTAAAACCCTTCATCTTCTAAAATCCCATCATATTCTAGCTTCGAGAACTCTTCTCTCCCTTATTGCTTTACTAGGATTGGTCTGGTGTGGCAGCCGAAAAATCATCCTGTCCTCTAAATATTTGGCTTTCTTTAATCCCTTTCCTCTCATGCTTTCGACCCATCAATTGTTCTGGCCCTCAAATCTTTCACCGTTCATTCCAGCGCCAGCCGTCGCTCGCCATCTTTATTCATTGAACACGCACCTCATCGGTGCTAAAATGGACACCATTGATGTGATCCCTCAAGTAAGTCTCCGACATTCTCTTCTTTATTCCTGAATCACCCATCATTTCTCGCTTTTTGATCCTACTTTTTGTTTTGGCAGGGCCTACGAAACCAGATTTTTATTCCAATATTCACTCATCTGTTTAGTTTCTTTCTAGGTCATTTAGGCAATCCTGACCCCACAGATTTCATAAATGCTGAGATTTGTCCGATACCTTTCAAATATTCCCCTATGCGTTACTCCGAATAGGATTTAGGCTTTGAATCCTTTCCTTCTTCTATCCCAGGCTAGCGTGATTGGTATCCCAGGGTATCAGCTATTTACCGTGCCTTTTGGGATTAGATCAACAATAGTCATTGCATCAACCTTTCTCTGGTTGAGCTGTACCTAAACAAGCTGATGCTAGCCGCATCTTGTTATTTCTGGTCTGATGCCCTAAATGCTTTCATTTTTGGCCATGGGCTGATGAGTCCCACTCTTCTTGACATCTTCTTCTTATCTTGCCTTGACATTGATTCACCAACCAATCACCTCTCTCTTTGTTTCCAACCATACCATGACCATGGCATCAACTCGGTCGATAGATGGAGCCGATATATCATTAGGCACAACAAGAAAACCGGCCCCGTAGGCATTTGCGAACACATTGCTTTACTCAACCTCTGGTTGGAGGAATTTGTCTTTTGTGTGTCGGCTCTGGCCCTGACCTTTTAGTTTCAATCATTAGTTGTTACCTCATTGGGGCAACCTATCGCTCCCTTCACCTTTTGTTAGTCAACCTATCGGCAGGTAACTTCATCGGCCGGCCCAAGGGTCCGTGGTGGTTCCTCCAGCTTTGGTTCAATGTTTATACAGCTGATCTTATTGGAGGAACCCCTCTCACTCATTCATAATTTCTTGTCGATATTCTAGAATCGGCTGTTCCCACCTATCGCCACTGCTCTTCTCTAGGCGAAGAGGGGGCATTCTTTCATACTTTTCAATTGTCTCCCATGGCCTTGGCTTTTTTCTTTAATAGTTATTACCTTGGATTCTCTGACAGGACTGTCTGGTTTCCTTTTGGATATCATTTGGAGTATGAACACCCACATCGGCTTGTTCTGCCCAATGTGTCCTGGGACACGGAATCCCTTCGTATCTTTTCAGCAACCACCTTTCCCTATTTGCTTCCTGTTGATTTTACCGATGAGCATCCTCGGCGGTGCTCCTATGAGTTTTATCACCCATCAGTCTTCTCAAGGTAGTTGGGCTTCGGTTAGCTCCAACCCCATCTCTTTTTCGTTGGCCAAATCCGAACTCATGGGAGGGTCATGAGTGCCTTGGAGTGAGACCGCCTTTCCCACATGATCGATGGGATCCTCTCTAGACACCTTGCTTCATGGGCAACCTGTCGGCTGACCTCCCATGCCTTCCACCGATGGTGGGGTGAATTGAAGCAATATATCTTCAATAGCTCCTCATCGATTTACCAGGAGTGACTCGACACAGGTGATGCTGATGCAGTACTCGAGGTAAGTACTTTTGCCCTTTTACTTACATCTACTTATTTCCTTCTACCTCCTCTGATCGCCCTTCCCCTTCAAGAGGAGGCCAATCGTGATGCCCCCGTGGTGAGCTCCAGTGGTTGGCCGATATGATACGGGCTAGTATCGGCAACAACCAATTTGGGTTTCGGTGCCCCTACTCCTTTGGCGTGGATAAACGAAATACGTTCTTAATCGGCCATGCTTCAGAGGGAGTTATCTTGGTGAAGCCGAAAAGGGTCCATTGTGCATCAGTCTGGATCCGCGTAGTGTACTTTGCCTTGTAATTCGAAATATCCTGGGTATACTGTTAATTTTATAAGATTTGGTTCTGAGTTTTGACTAAGGCAATGTCTCCGCATCGGCCATCTCAAGGCGATTCCGCCAATAATGACTGACTCACACGTAGTTTTTTCACGCTTCGATCAACAATGTTCCTTAAGTATCTCTTGTCTGTCTTCTTCTGATTCTGAGATTCCTGTGTTGCGTTTTGGTCTAAGGGCGATGCATTTGCATCAGTTGTCTCAAGGCGATTCCATTGGCATCGGGTATTCGTGCTTCGTCCGAATGATCGAGAAATGTTCCCTTGAATACTCGTTCAGCCTTTTCCCAGGTCCTCCAATGTGGTAGTCTCGATCCATCGCTCGCTAGAGGATCTTTCGCTCATTTGGCGCCGCCTTTATAGGACGAGCCTAGGCAGTTCTTCATTGATCGGGTTAATGCCATCGTCTCACACTTACAAAAAATTACCATCCCAAGCCTTTCTCGATAGACAGACGACTCCTTCTATTTCCCATACCGATAAATCAGCTGTAGCTATGTTAACCGATTTATCAGCAGGAACTATTTCCACTTGATCGCCAACTCACTGCATGAGGTTCTCATGCATTGTCAAGGGGATGGAGCAATTCGCGTGTATCCAATCGCGTCCCAACAACAAACTATAAGATCCTTTCCCCTCTATGACGTAAAAAGTGGTCGGCATCATCTTGCTCCCAATTGTCAGCTTTGTGTTTAGTACTCCCATCATGTCTGATGAGTTGCCGCCGAAATCACATAATACCATGTTCGTCCTGATGAGGTCTTTCGGCGTATTACTAAGATTGCAAAAGGTGGCATAATGCATCAAGTTAACACCCGCCCCTCCATCTATCATCATCTTGGATTTCGGCTTCCCGTTAACCAGTCCCTTGATGTAGAGAGGTCTTAGATGCCAATGCTTAGGGTCTTCTGGCTTATCAAATATTGTTCGTTTTGGAGCCAACACCAACTAAGACATTGTATTGGCGTGATCCATGTTATCTTCGCTGGATGCCTGATACTCCGCAGGGAGGAAGAAAACCATGTTTATTATTGCGTCCTTTTTATCATTGTGATCGGCCCTATCTTTTGGTCGCCATTCACTCTTGATTCTGCGGGGCCGATCAGCTTCCTCATCGTGTATCTGTGCCTTCCCCTCTCTTTTCCACAGATGTTGCACCCTTCTCTTCTGGGTCCTTGTGGAGATCCCGGGGAACACCACTATGGCTTCTTTGGTACGTCTTTGTCATCATTAGCCATCTGGCTGATTCCTTTCGGATTGACAGGACCAAGCCTTTCTAGCACCGATACCCTTGGGGTGACAACCTTGGTACACAGCCTCTTGATCGCGTGGCCTTAGCTTGATGTTGCGTTGTTGATGATCGTCTTGCAACCTGCCACTAGCACTGCATCCCAGGCAGTCGTCCATGGATGGTAGATGTAGCCCCTCGTTCCAACAAAGCTTGGAGAATTCACAATTCCAATGGGGTTGAAGCGCGAGTAGCCATGACCATCTTCGTTGTGTTCCCTTTCTTCTGACCTCCTCTAGTACTTCCTGATGAGGCCTGACGAGGTTATGTTACTGCCAGTCCATCTACTTTCCCTCATACGCCAATCACCAATGTAATGTGCATGTACCATGTTGATTGGGAATAGGTGACTATCGTTGTTCATTGTCTTCTTTCCAACGTCGAACTTGATTCGGCCCTACTCCATGGCCGATTGGATATGTTGCCTGAACACTTTGCACTCATTAGTATGATGTAATGGGCAATTGTACCACCTGCAGTACTTCCTCTTCTTCAGCTCATCGGCATGTGATATTACGTGGCCAAGTAACAGGTGAATCTACTTCTCTTTAAGCAATAGGTCAAATATTTTTTCAGCCTTATTGATGTCGAAATCCTACTTCTCCTCTTTTTCGGCCGGCTTCACCCATGGGCACGCAACATGTTTCTTATTCTTGGACCACTCGGCAATACCGACCTCTACATTTGAGTCGCTGCTCTTGTCAGAGTCCAAGCAGTATACTTGGGTGTATGCCACTTTCTTCTGATACATGTCCCACATAGCCTCTTAGAATCGGCTCTCATGTGCCGATACCTTTTGCAGCAGTTGCGAGAGGCTCTCGAACTCATGTGATGAAAATCTCTCCTTAATTAGGTTCAGAAGTCCTTGAAATGCTAATTGTACCAACTGATTGTCGCTGAGGCTCAAACTGTAGCATCTGCTCTGTACATCTCAGAACCTCTAGATGTAATCTTGTACCAACTCATCCATTCTCTGCTTGACGGTCGTCAAGTCGGTAAGCTTCATCTCCTGAATGTTAGTGAAGAAATATTGGTGAAACTTCTTCTTTAGATCCGCCCATCCTCTGATAGAATCCACCAGTAGTGAAGTGAACCACGCGAAGGCCGATATTGATAGTGAGAGTGGGAAAAACCGGACCCTCAGCGCTTCATCAACCGATGTCTCCCCATACTAGGCGAGGAAATGGCTGATATGATTGATCATGGAGACCGAGTCTTATCCTGAGAATTTGGTGATGTTGGGTATCTTGTATCAGCCAGGTAGTGGTACTCGGTCGAACCATTCTGTGTACGGTCGCCGATACATGTACGCCTATTCTTTGGGCTTCAGCCCAAATTGATCTTTGATAACCTCCGTTATCTGATTCACCCAGGCATCTTCTTGATATCCCAAGGTTAGGTAATGTCCAAGCATTGGGGCCTATTGATATTTCTCCTATCGGGCAGCGTTGTGTCTATATTTCCCCTCATCACCATAAGGTTGTGCTCCGAAGTTCACGGTACTATGGTACACCTAAGGGATACCATTGGGTGCCCCCCTGGGTGGCACAATGTCTGACAGCACGTTCCTTGTGATTCCATATGTGACCTCCTGTCCCATTGGCCTGGGGAAGGCCGTTGAGATCAGTGCAGACGCACCTCTTTCAAGGTTATTCTGTGAGCTCGACGGCATGCCCCGGGCAGGGGCCGATTGTTGGGTCGCCCTATTTCCTTCATGGCCGACCGAGAAGGTCGGCTACTCTTGCCTCGTCAGCCCTTGCGGTTGTGGAGATGGCCGAGTGTACTATAGATTCTATAGCAGTCTGGTCTAAGCATCGAGGAGATACATCTAGCCTTGTAGTGGTTCGTGGGCTATAGTGTCATAAATAGTCTTCTTGATCAGCCCGTGAAGGGTGTTGACCAGTGTTCTAGATTGGTTTATCAGCTTGTGGTGAAGCACATTGTCGACGATCTCTTGGAAACTGAAATGAGGGCTTTACGTTGGTTGACTGGTCTCCACGGCCGTAGCTGGTCTTAGCAACGAATCCCTTAAGATAGGACTCGCCTGAGTCATCCTGTAGGCTTGCAGGCATAGCTCCTGGAAAGCGTCAATGTTTCTCTGTACCTCCGTCCTCTATTCCTCAGTTAAAGTCTTCATGGTGATCGGAATGATGCCGTCGTCGTTGAGTTCACCCGCCATGGCTAGATTGCTGAAGTATGGTTCCACCGGACGTGGCAAAAAGTGTGTTGGTGCGTTTTTTTGTCACACTTTGGCACATGTGTGGCCTGAGAGATCTTCTTAACTCTAGTGCAGGTACTACATTCTCAGAAAAGGGGTTCAAGGCATACTAATAAGTTTGACCCTACAACTGATAAGGAAATAGGATGGATAAAATCAGTAGCATAGCCGATCAGCTAGCAAGCCGATGACTATGGCAGATATGGTGAAATCGTGGAATATCATGCTAATCGGCCATAGGGCTGATGACCATGGTTGAACCAATCGGGCGAGCATGCCATCGACAAAGTAGATAGATAATTTACACATGTGGGCCGATGAGCGCTCTCCAATGGTATGTATGATATGGCGCTGAATTGAAGATAACATTGTTGGCGCAACGGATTATGCTAACAGGTTCTATAGGATTAAGAACCGACAAACAAAGTGTTTATGAATGCGGACTATCTCAAGCCTCCAAATAGGATAATAGCTCAGAATAGTTCGAAGTGTGTATTAAATATATGAATATTTGATGCCTATTACAGGGTGAGAACGGGGGTATTTATAGGTAAAACCTCTAGGGAAAAGATCTTTTTACCCCTTAATTACAACCGACATAGTGGATACTATTTCGATATCCCTTATAGGGTCAATATGGTAAAACATGCTCGAATGATGTTGATAAAGCAGACGTCTCATCCTTCTGGTTGTTTTCCACTCCGGAGGGGAAGTGTTTTGAAGGGTCTCTTCGGATTGGAACCTGGATGGACCCTTCGTCTTCGAGCCCTTCAACCCGGAGGCAAGTCTTGGACTCTAAGATTAAGACTTGCCTTCATCTTCGTCGCATAATGTATTTGCTTGGAATCTTGGAGGATCATGATGATGAAGTATTTTCCCCCAACAGTAGCCCCTCGAATACGCTTCTCTGAATAGCATGTATAGCAAGGAGAGCAGTCAACAACATCAACATCAACAAAGCCTTTTAGTCCCAAGCAAGTTAGGGTAGGCTAGAGTTGTAAACCCGAAGGCCCGGCCTGTTCGACAAGGGCTCCGGAAGATGTCCGCAGAGAGAGCTGCTCTAGCTAAGGACGAAGTTGAAAAACTGTTGAAGGCTGGGATTATCAGAGAAGTGGCCCATACAGAATGGTTAGCCAACCCAGTCTTCATCAGGAAGAAGTCTTCCGGGAAGTCGCGCATGTGCATTGATTTCACATCTCTGAATAAAGCGTGCCCACGTGACCCCTACCCCATGCCCCGAATTGATCAACTAGTTGACTCCACTACAGGTTCGGAGTTACTAAGCTTCCTTGACGCGTATTCTGGTTATCATCAAATATGGTTGAAGCGCGAAGATGAAATCAAGACGAGCTTTGTAACTCCTTCGGGAGTCTTCTGCTATGTAAGAATGCCCTTCGGACTAAGAAATGCCGGGGCTAATTTTTCAAGATTAGTTGCTAAGGCTCTAGGTCATCAACTAGGCCGCAATGTGGAGGCCTATATGGATGATATTGTAATAAAGAGTGCTTTAAAGCACCAACATAGCCTAGACTTAGCAGAAACGTTCAATAGCCTCGGGCATGTGGGATCCGTCTTAACCCCGAAAAATGTATATTCGGAGCTAAGGCTGGAAAGTTGTTAGGGTACTTAGTTTCAAGCAGGGGAATTGAAGCTAGCCCTACTCAATAACTGCGCTGCAGAAGATGGCTCCTCCGGAGAATTTAAAGCAAGTGCAAAAGCTGACTGGACGTCTGGCCGCACTTAGCAGGTTTTTATCAAGGTCTGCGGAGAGGAGCCTGCCAATATTTAAAGCTTTGAAAGGGTCCGAAGATTTTGCATGGACACCGGAGTGTCAGAAAAGCTTCGAAGATATTAAAGATTATCTCAGCAATCTTGTTACACTCACGGTGCCTATTGCGGACGAAACCCTACTCCTGTATCTTGCAGCTACAGGTTTAGCTGTCAGCGCAAGTCCTTGTCAGAGAAGCGGATATCAATGGGAAGTTGGTCCAAAATCCTGTCTATTTTGTATCCGAAGCATTGTTAGGAGCGAGACAAGATACTCCGAACTTGAGAAGTTCGTTTATGCTCTGATAATGGCTTCGAGGAAGCTAAGACATTATTTTTTGGCTCATAATGTAATTGTACCAACTTCGTATCCTTTAGGAGATATGCTCCGAAGCAAAGATTCCACTGGAAGGATTGGAAAGTGGGCAGTAGAGCTAGCACCCTTCGGCATATCTTTCCTGGCAAGGACATCTATTAAATCTCAAGTCCTAGCAGACTTCGTAGCAGAGTGGACTCCACCTACGAAGTTGACTCCAGAGAAATCAGATGACGGAGTTTGGATTATTTACTCCGATGGGGCTTTCCAAGCATCCGGAGCAGGCATTGGGGCAGTATTGATTTCACCGTCAGGGCAAAGAGCAATGTAATCCGCAAGACTCAACTTTAAGTCTACCAATAATATAGCGGAGTACGAAGGGATTTTATTGGGACTCCGGAAAGCACGTGCTCTAGGAGCTACAAGAATAATTATAAAAACAGATTCTCAGATAGTAGCAGGGCACGTAGACAAAAGTTTTCAAGTCCGACATCCACAGCTTGCAAAGTATTTAGAAGAAATCCGCATCGAAATCAAGCACATTCAAGCCCAAGGGTATTCCATTCGAGTATACCAAGAGGAAACGTGCAAGCGGGACATTTTAGCGAAGGCTGCCAGCCGGAGCTGTGGATGTGCCTGACGAAGCTTTCTATGAGGAGCTCAATGTACCTTCGGTTCCACAAATTGCCTCTGCGGAGATTCTTTGCATTCCTAGTGCAGATTGGAAAGATTCGATCATAGAACTCTTGCAAGGAGGAACAACTTTACCCGAAGAGCCCCAATTGTCAAGATTAAAGCTCAGAGCAACGAAACTATCAGTTAATCAACGGTATATTATACAAGGGCCGGAGTATGTTCCCCTCTACTCCGATGTATATCTCAAGCGAAGGCCAATAATTCTTCGAGAATTTCACGAAGGCCTTTGTGGAAGCCATTTAGCCCCTAGAGCTCTGGCAGGAAAAACACTTCGCCAGGGGCTTTATTGGCCCACAATAACAGCTGATGCGGAGAGCTTGGTCCGCACTTGTCAAGGATGCCAGTGGATGGGTCGACGGAGTCATCGCCCACCAACAGCTCTTCAAGTCATTGCTCCGGTATGGCCTATGGCCAGATGGGGTATGGATCTAATTGGTCCCTTTCCGTTAGCAAAGGGAAATCTGAAGTTCGCAGTGGTAGCTATTGAATATTTTTCTAAGTGGGTAGAAGCAGAGCCCTTAACAGCTATCACTTCGAACAATGTACAGAAATTCTTCTGGAAGAACATTATTTGCCGGTTCGGAGTGCCTAGATATCTCACAGTTGATAATGGAACACAGTTCGACGCAGAACCCTTCAGGAAGTTTTGCGAAGACCTAGGCATTCAACTATGCTTTGCTGCAGTGAGACATCCTCAGTCAAATGGAGTCGTTGAGCGAGCCAATGGAAAATATTTATCAGGGCTAATCGAAGAATAGTAGGATTATCAAAGGGACTGTGGACCGAAGAGCTTCCGAAGATTCTATGGTCCATTCGGACTACACAAACAAGGTCCACAGGTTTTACTCCGTTCAGACTACTATTCGGAGATGAAGCTATGACTCCAACGGAGCTCAAAGGGGGGTCATTTCGCAGCACTGAACCGGACATCGAAGAAGAAAGACAAGCTTCGTTAGATTTGTCAGAAGAAACAAGACTTCGAGCTGTAGCTAATTATCAAAGTATCATCAGCAGACGAAGACTTGGTATGACCCGAAGGTTAAGCTCAGCGAGTTAAGGCCGGGTCATCTTGTTCTACGAAGCATTATAGCACCAGGGAAGTTAGGCAATAAATGGGAAGGTCCATATCTAATTGTCCGCTCAGGGCGCCCTGGTTCATTCAAATTAGCTAATTTAGAAGGTGAAGAATTAGACCATACTTGCATGCGGAGCACCTAAAGTGATACTTCGCATAAGGGCTCCTTGTAATTCGCTTGTAATCACCTCTAAATTATAAAGCATACACCATGATAGTTGCCTTCCCCTCATACACTCCCAGCTTCCCGAGCGGACGCGCTGGAACCGTGGGGTCGACTGAGAGGGAAGTGTCATTAAGCTGGGCTGTATTTCCGGACTTCGTACCCATAAAGTCGAAGCCTACGGTGTGGTGGCTGAATCCATCCGGAGCCCAGGCCACGGCTTGTAGGCATCCGTAAAAGAGCCAGTACCACATTCTACGGAGTCCAAGCCATTGGCTGGTAGACTTCCCGTTAAAAAGAGCCGAAGGTGGCCAAAATCTACGGAGTCCAAGCTGCAGCTTGCAGACATCGTTAAAAAGAGCCGAAGGTGGCCAAATTCTGCGAAGTCCAAGCCATTGGCTGGTAGACTTCTGCAAAAATAGCCGAAGGTGGCTACAATTATACGGAGTCCAAGCCATTGGCTGGTAGACATCCGTATAAAAGAGCCGAAGGTGGCCAAATTCTGCGAAGTCCAAGCCATTGGCTGGTAGACTTCTGCAAAAATAGCCGAAGGTGGCTAAAGCAAAACAACATTTGAGCCATGAGCTTTGAATGTCTATTAACATAGTCCAAAGTGACAAATTCTTTAAGACACTAAAGTGTCCTGAAAGTTATCTCAATTGATTTCTTTCGTAAACAAAGGTACCAAGTTACCATTCTTCTGACTACAAAAAGTTGAAGACATTTCATAAGATTTCAAAAGATCTTTAAATGACAGAGGGGCTCCGAACCCCCAAAAAATTGTACTCCGACGTTTTTTCTTTGCGCATAACCATCTTTGAATACAGTTCGAAGTTGCTTATACCCAAAGAGGGGCTAGTAAATATGGAGACAATTTTAAATCGGCATTCATTATTGAAATAAATGTATTTACGATTACATTACGAAAATTGGTATTTATACCAAGAAGGAATCGGAGACCTCTTCGGTCTCGAGAGCTAGGGGTGGAACGACTAGTTCCAACATCGGAAGTTCTAAGAACTTTACGTTTAACTCTCTTCCTCCCCTTCGAAGCTCTAAAATCCTTCTGCTCTTGTTGAAGCTCGGCCCAAGTTCGAAGCCGATCGGGGCTCTTTCCCAGCTTCTAAGATCTTCAGATCTTTTATTTTGGGCTTCACCTCGTCTTCGGACCAATTAGTGTCTTCAGAAGACGAGGTGTTTGCGTCAATCTCTTTATCTTCCTCTTAATATAAGACAATACGTCTTTGATTACTTCGGGCGCAATTACGCCGGAGTTATCTCGAGGAATAAGAAATCGAGGACGCTCATAACCTCTTAGAAGTTCGAAGGTGTTCCACAATGAACGAAGTCGCTGTTAAGCTCTAACACTTCGATATCTTCCATAAGAGGCAAAGCCTAAAAATATGACAAACAAGACTTTCATTGATAAATGTTACAAAGCATGAGCTTTACATAATCAAAAAATCCTAAGTAATTCCTAAACCTGCGGGTTTCGGAGGAGGCTGACTGCTCGAAGCTTGGCTCCGAACTTGCTTCTGACGTTGGCCTTCGTCAATCAAGCCTTAATCGCAGAACGACCTTCAGCTCTCCATGAAGTTTGAAAGGCTCGCCAGGCGGCAGTTACGCCTTCAGAAGGAGTCAAAAGTCTCGCGTCGTCGAAGATGATGGAGCCCTCTGCGTTCGGAGTGATTGTTCGGCCCAAATCCTCGTAGTAACGAGTAATCAAGGGCAGACACTTGTCCGGAGAGTCTCCATAACGCATGCCTGCCGTCTTCATTTTGCTTCGCTGCTCCTGGATCCTCTTTAAACCGGCGCTCCAGCAGAGTCACATTGTCATCCGAAGGTAGTGTCCGTAGTACGAAGTACTCCAAGACACCTAGCATCTGCTCGATGACCTCCGAAGCCACCTTCTCAGACTTGAGTTTTTCCTCACATAGTGCATCCTTGGCCGAAAGTTGTTTATGCTAGAACTCCAGAAATTCTAGCATTCTCCGTAGTCAAAGCATTCTTTTGAGTCAGGAGTTGGCCAGCCTCTTCTTGGAGTCTCACAAGTTCGGACCCTTAGCAGCATCCTCCTTCCGCAGTCTTTCAACTTCCGCTCGAAGCACAATTCTTTCTGCTTCGAGCTCTTTCTTCGCAGCCTCCAAGCTTTGCCTAGCCCTTCGCTCTGCTAGTATTACATTATCCATCTGAGCTACTCGACCTTCGGAAAAGTTAAAATTTCTTTGAAGAGCTTCGTTCTCTTCCCGAAGTTGAGCAATTTCATTTTCGCTCGACAAAGCCGCAGCGCGGGCTAAGACTACTTGCTAAGAAAAAAGAAAAACTGAAATAAGAATTATTCATATATAATTTGCTATTTGGTTCGAAGATGCTTTATACCTGATAAGCTCTTTTCCACAGCAAGGTTAAGCTCCGAGCCCTTTGCTCTGCTTAAAAGAGCTACCAGTTCTTTTCCCCGACCTTGCGACTGGCTTGACCCAACGGTTTAACCAACACTCCCAAGTCTGGTTTTCCCCTCCTCCAAAAAGAGTTATGAGAGGAAGCATTACTGAAGCCTTCTGATCAGCTCGCTTAGCGAAGGTCCGGAGAGTTCTTCCGAGGCCCTTGGAACTTCTGAAGATGGCCCCCCTCAGTTGATTCACTTTCATTTGTTGACTCAGATGAAGTCGATCTTGAGTAGGGAGAGGCTCTATGTGTCTTTTACCTCTTCCAGGCCCTTGTTGTAATCTCCGGGTGTGGCTCCGAAGTTGTCGAAGGCCTTGAATTATATTCGTGAGGTACTTCGACAACAGGAGCTCTGCAAAAACAAAAATATTATACATTGTATAATTTTAATAATGATAAGAATTCAAATTTACCTTCGACATTCTCGGATGATCGAGCACTGGACTAATTGGAGGATCAAAGTGAAGTCATCATCGACTCCGCAGTTAGATTCTCCGCTGTCGGAGCATCTCCGTGAGTAGTCCTTTCTTCCACAACGAAGTTGCAGGAACTTCGACTTCCTTCTTCACCCATAGGGGCTTCGATTTGTTCTCCTGGGTATCGGAGCTCTTACTTCTTCGATGTTGGCTTGGGGCTCTGGAATACCTGCAGTATCTTCAATGTGAAATCTTCGCTGAGCTGCATCTTCATCAATCAATTTTACTAATAATATACCTTCATCTTCTTAGAACCAGAGATTGAGGTCTTGAGCTTGAAGGCACAGGATCCGAAGGTGCGATTCTTCGGCTTCCGAGCCACCTTCTTCACCGGAGTCCTTGCGGAGCTAGAAGCTCCGGCTTCAGCTACTCTTTTCTTGGGTCCTTTCTCCTGAGGCACCCAGTCCATCAGAGGGGCGGAGTTAACTCCAACATTCCCCATACTCTGTTAAATCGCTCCCAACTTCCGACTAATTTGATTCGCCATTCTTTTTCGACGGAGTTGGAGCACCCAGAATCTTCTCCGAAGCCCTTACATTTGCTCTGGAGTAATAGGGCTGAAGAAGCTAAAAAATAATTCGAGTTAGTCTTTCTTCGAAGTAAATATGTACAATGCATGTTGGTTTCGAAGTTACTGCAGGGCTCGAAGTATAATTGATCTTGCGAAGCCCGCCTCCCGAGTCTCCTCGAAGACGATAGGCCAGTTGGCCATCAGCGGAGGAATTTGCAGTCCGAGGAATCTTCGGCTAGTCCCGCATGCTTAACCTTCGGCTGGATTTTTGAAGCAAGTTGAGGCGAGCTTCGAGCTGGCCTTCGTCAGGTTGCACTAAAGCTTCCTTCCAGAATTGGATTTCTTTGAGGGGCCCAGCCAGAGGACTGCTCGCTCCGACTTCGGCATAAACCACCTCAGGACCCAATCAGTGTACCATTAGCATTGGCCTTAGTAGGGAATTGCAGGGCATATTCGTCTCGAAGCCTAAAATTAATGCTTCCGAGGCAACTACCACTTTTTCACCTCCGGAGCCTACGAAGGTCTTCGGCTGACA
>JAAALK010000285.1:63718282-63789154 GCA_019279435.1 Zizania palustris | reverse complement strand
CCCGTGCGCATCAAGAGCACTATTTGGTGGCTAGGTCTAATCCACACTTATTCCTGTGCGGTTCCAAGACATCCTCCTCTTCATCGGAATTTTGATCCTGGATCGGAACTTCCGACAAGGTATTTAGGTCTCCGAACACAGTATGACACACATAGATCCAATCTGTTATGCCACCTCAGAACATACGATACCATATCTGAATTCCCATCAGTAAAAAATTCTCGTTCTGAATCGGAACTTCTGAGCTCGTTAAAACTTCTGATACCATATCAGAACTTCAGAAGAAACATTTGCTCTCTGTATCGGGGATAGATAATAATTGGAACTCGATACTACCTATCGGAACTTCGATCCACGGAATTTTAGTGTGCATATCCTTCATATATATGGGTTGGTCTGTTTGTCCCTCGACATTTCCCCCATCCTAGATTGATTAGGGCATAGATCCAAACGTTTAAAAAAGTATTGGTGGGTCGTTGGCACAACATTGACACACAGTGGCCTGGAAGATCTGCTTAACTCCACAGTGTAGGTCCTACATTCTCAGAAAAAGAGTTCAAGGGATGCCAATCAGTTTGACCCGTACAATAAGGAAATAGGATGGATAACATCAGTAGCATAGATGATCAGCTGGCAAGCGAAACTGCGACAGAGATGATGAAATCGTTGGAATATGTGACGCCCAGATTTATCAAATCGGAACAGATATGAATTCCAAAGAAAACAATAAGACAAGCGGTTCATCATGTAACAACGTACATATGGGCAATCATTCATGGTACACAGACCACATTATTACATAAGTGTAAAATAAAATAAACATCAGAAAATAAATAGCATGATGAACGTCTTCTTCAGGATCTTTCTTCTTGACTGGGTCGCTACTCCAGACAATCTTCCTCGTAGTAGGCATCCTCTATGAATGTGTGTCCAACGGGAATGAGTACAAAAAAGTACTCAACAAGCCACCGCAAATGCGACAATAAGCAAGATAATAACAAAGGAAGGACAACGGCTAAAAGTGCCAGAAAAGTACATTTTTCAGTTATTGCATTTAGTGTAGTCAAATTTAATCAGCCGAATATTAAACATGAACATCATAATACCATCTAACTCAAGGAGTACGTTTTCCCTCCTCGCACAACAGTCCTTACAGCCAAGTCATCATGCACTACATTAGATAAACTAATGTGGGATGTCACGCAACCCGCCCTTGACCGTGGGCTCGGTTTTTCGAAAAGATTTAAGACTCTTATCAGAGGTGTACCACGTACCCACAAGGCACACAATCATCCCAAACACCAAAGTGTAATGAGTGACGTACCACGGGAACTCTGCAAAACCTCAGCATGAAATGCTCCAAGCGATAATCACCCGCTCTAGGTTTCGCCGGCGTGCTAGGACGCATCCAAGCTAACGTCACACCCTTTTGCGCCACGTCGGGTACAAGCACCCGCAGGTGTACTGACCCATCTCCATGTGGTGCCTCGGATTGGAACATCCATAACTTATTTAGGATCTACCACTAGACTTGTGGTTAGTACGGAAATGTATTGCAACAGATCCCACAGAGGCGGTCCTTATAGTGCCCTGGGTGCTACCAGACCAATGCCTAGCTTGCACCGGAACCCACCATGCATACACTTAACCATAATCTATCACCAACAGAATTCAGGAGATGAGAATAACTGGGATCATATAGTAGATTCCAAATCGCTACGACTCATTTTAACCGTATAGCAATTGTGTCGTACATCAGACACTATCTACTAGTACTAATAATATGGTTGTGAAACGGACTTTAAGGCTAGATAGCATGGCTTGGGTTGCACATCAAGGTCGGGGAATCGAAATAAATATAATGTAGGGCTTCATTTGGACTAATGCATGTAACCTATGGTGTATTAGCGATAGTTTAACAAAACTAGGTCATATGTCAAAAGATTGGTTTGGTGACTGCCTTGTCAGCGAAACATGAAGGAGCGGACTTCCGGGAAGTACTCCGGCTCCTCGGCAGCGTCGTAGTCTTTTCATATGAATAATAAACATAAAATTCAATAAACAATCCAAATCAACAATAATCATATAGGTTTTGTTAGGTTAAATTAAGGAAAATAAAGTTATTGAGCTCAGAAATTATATAAGGGAGTTTAAAATGAATTAGAGGGAGTTAGGGATTTTCTAAAAAGGAATAAAATGTAAAATAATGTATTTTAAACTTCCAATTAATTTAAAATAAAAGTTCAGAATGAACTAGTGTTCATTTAACCATATGAAGGGGATAAAAAGATAAATTTTTCCTAAAGTTGAATGCGCAAATTTGAGTTTATCCTAAAGTATAATTGAATATATATAAATAAACATAAAATTACTCAAAATAAACCTACTGTTTTTATTGTACCAACATGTAGAGAATAAAATTATGAATTTTATGGAAATAAATGGTTAATTTTAGAGTTAAAATGAGAAAGATATGAATTTAGAAGTTTTAAAACTATTTCTGGAATTTAAATTAAATCCCAACAGCGTCGCAGGTCCACGGTGAACGAATCCACGTGAAAGCGCGCACTGTGCATGTGCGCGGATCATGGATCGCCATTGGATCGCGATCGAGCGGCTGCGGCGTGAGGCGGAAGTGTTAGTTAACGTGCGACGACCAGGATTAAAACATTGAACCGGTACGCAATGACGGTACGCGACCATGGCGAGCGACGGCGGTGGATCCTAAGGGCTTAAAACGAAAGGAGGGGACTACAGGGAACATGAGTGTACCGTTGGCCAGGCCGAAAGTCATCGAAGCTGAGAGCCGTGCGACGAGCGGGGGGGCGGCTAGACGTTCGGGGTCCTCGCTCGGCGTACGATGGGTGGTTCTGGACAGGGTTCATCGGCGATGGAGTGGTGGCTGAGGTCACGGTGGCGCCTGTGGTCACAACGGTGCCGCGGTCGTCAAGGACGAAGGGGGACTCCGGCGATGGGTGAGCGCGGCTGGACCGAGGGTGGCGGTGTGGTGCTAAAAACCGAGTGGGTGGGAGCCGCTCAGGTTGTTCTCAACGTGAGTATTCGGACGTGCGGGCTGGACGCGGTGGAGGTAGGGCAGGGGTTTAAATAGAGGCGTCGGCGGGGGTTAGAGGGGGACACATGCAAGGAAAACTGAGGGAGGGATTTTACTTGCCCAAGAGGTCTCGCCATGCACGGGCGCTGCGATCCCGGGGCTTAAAGTGTCCCCTTAACGAATTAGATTAAACGGCTGGCGGGCCTCGGGGTTGCATTAACAACGGCGACGAATTGATGGGAGCGGAGATGGGGGTGGCTGATGAGCAGCGGGCCCAGCTATCAGTGTGGGTGCGGGGAGGGAGTGGACTGGGCCGGCTGGTGGAGCAGGAGAAGAGGGGGAGGGGGCCCTACTGTTTAAATGCTTTTCGAATAAATTTAATTGCTGAAATTAGTTAAAATATTTGGGTGCCTCCAAGAGTGATAAAAATCTGCTTAAAAATTCTCAAAATATTTCTTGCCTTGGGATCATATACAAAATTTTCTAGGCTCTCGTTTTGGACATTTCATCTAGGTTCTAGTCATTTAAGATGAGTGGCATTAAGGGAATCAAAAATAATTCTTTGCCAGAGAATAAATGTATTTTATTTCTTTTGGAATTAGGGGTGTTACAACTATCCCCCTTACAAGAATCTCGTCCCGAGATTGGAAAGTTACTCAAATAGCTCGAGGTATTGGGCCTTTACTCATCTTTTTCCCATGTGGCTTCTTCAACACGGGTGGTTGTCCACTGAACCTTGCAGAAGAGAACCACTCTCCTGGTTACTCTTTCTTAGTTTTGAGAATCCTGATGGGTTTCTCATGTAGGTCAAGTCTTCTTGGACATTTAGCTGTTGGAGGTCGGGCCTACTCGGTGGCACACGAAGACATTTCTTTAGCTGAGAGATGTGGAACACATCATGGACTCCTGCCAAGGATGGAGGTGTTCTAGCTGATATGCCACGTCTCCTTGCCATCGGAGGATCTGAAAGGGTCCAACATAAAGAGGTGCTAACTTTCCTATCATGTTGAACCTTGGTGCCACAGAGGGGAGTGACTCGGAGATAGAATAGTCGCCCTCCTCAAAGGTTGGGTCTCTCCGTTGATTATCGGCGTAGCTCTTTTGTCAGGTACGGGCTATCTTCAATCTGTCCCAGATGATCTTGACTTTCTCTTCGTCTTCTCGCAATATGTCCATCCCGAATAGCTGCGACTCGCCTGGTCTGATCCCAGAACGGCGTTCTGCACTGATGCCCATAAGTGCTTCAAACGGGGACACCTGCAGGCTAACTTGATAGCTGTTGTTGTAAGAGAACTCCGTATAAGGCAGTTCTTATCCCACATTCCGCCAAAGTCTAGAGCGCAAGCTCTAAGCATATCCTCTTTGGAACTCTGTGCAGGCACACAATCTGGGTCATATACAACTCGGCCAACTTTGCGATGTGTAAGTTGTCTTGACGGGAAAGAATTGAGCCACCTTGTTGAGTCGGTCGATGATCACCCAGATAGAATCATGACTGGCTTGGGTCCTGGGCCAGTCCCATGATGAAGTCCATTCCTATTTCTTACCACTTCCATTCGGGGACCTTGAGGGGTTGTAATAGTCCAGCAGGTCTCTGGTGCTCTGCTTGACTCGTCGGCATGTGTCGCACTTTGCCACATACTCAGCTATTTCCCTCTTCATGCTGACCCACCAATATTTCTCCTTTAGGTCTTGTACATCTTGTACTCCCAAGATGTATGGTGTATAGAGTCATGGGCCTCTGAAGGATGAGGGCCTTCAACTCTGGCTTCTCGGTACGCATATTCGGTTTCCGAACCAGACGGTACCGTGCTCGTCCTCGGAGAATCCGGGGGCTTTACCTTTTCTCATGTTCTGTTGGATCTCTAAGATGTCAGGGTCTTCCTTCCGTTCTCACGGATATGGTCTATCAAGACATGTCTGGTCTCTAGGGCAGCGAGATATGCTCTGGTGGTGATCTCTAGATTCAACCGTTCCATCTCCTTATATATAATGGGGCCTGGTCTAGCACCATGATGGCATTGTCGTACCCTTTTGACTTAGGGCATCTGACACCACATTTGCCTTGCCTGGATGATAGTGGATGCCCAAGTCATAATCTTTGATCAGCTCAACCACCTTCTCTATCTGAGGTTCAGGTCCGGTTGGGTGAATATGTAGTGAGGCTCTTATGATCGGTGAAGACCTCACACGATTTCCCACAGGTAGTGTCTCCATATCTTCAGGGCATGAACCACGGCTGCCAATTCCAGGTCATGGGTCAGGTAATTCAGCTCATGTGGCCTTAGTTGGGCGAGGCGTAAGATAAAACTTCCTGTCTTGCATCAAGACACACCCTAACCTTAGCGAGAGGCATCACAGTAGATGTGGAAGTCCTTCCAGATGTCTGGCAGAGTCAGAATCGGGGCTGACACGAGCTTTTTCTTAAGGGTGTAGAAGCATTCTTCACATCGGATTCCATTCAAATTTTACTTCCTTCCGCAACAGCCTGGTGGGCTTGGCTATCTTCGAGAAATTCTCGATGAATCGGCGGTAATACCCGGCCAATCTGGAAAACTCCGGATCTCGGTCGCGTTCGTGGGTTGTAGCCAATTGGTCACTACTTCTATGGTGGTTGGGTCCACTGCTATTCCTCCGGTAGATATGACATGACCGAGGAACTTCACCTCAGACGACCAAAACTCGCACTTGCGTGTTTGGTGTACAATTGTTGTTCCCTTAGCTTTCCGAGGGTCAGACGGAGGTGGGTTCATGTTCTTCCTTGGTCTTGGAGTAGACGAGGATATCGTCGATGAATACCACGATGAACTTATCCAAGAACTCCATGAATACATTGTTCATCATGTTAATGAAGAGGCCAGGGCATTCGTTAGTCTGAACGACATCATAGTATACTCGTAGGTCCGTAGCGGGAGGTGAAGGCAGTGTTGGGGATGTCTTCTTCTCTAATCCTCAATTGGTGATAACCTGACTTGAGGTTGATTTTGGAAAACACGAGGATCCTTTCAGATGATCGAACAAGTCATCGATCTGAGGCAGTGGGTACTTGTTCTTGATGGTCACGTCGTTCAGGGCTCTACAGTCCTCGCACATCCTTTTAGTCTTGTTCTTCATGGTGAAGATGACCAGTGCCCCCCAGGGTGAGGTACTCTATCGGATATCCTTTTTGTTCTAGGTCTTCGATATTGCTCTTGACTTTGGCTAGTTCGTTGGCGGCCATCTAGTATGGGCGCTTGGAGATTGGGTGGTCCTGGGGACAAGTTCGATTCTAAATTCGATGTTCCGCTTGGGAGGCATTCCTGGTAGGTCCTCTGGGAAGACGTCCGTGTATTCCTTGACCACGGGTACTTCCTCTAGGGCTAGCGAGTGAAGGGACACTTCGCGAGTTTTGCAGTTGGTCATCCGAAAAGTGACAGCTTTGCCTTCGGGGTTGGTCACCGTTACGGACTTGCTGGCACAGTCGATCACTCCCTTTGCTTCATCAACCAATCCATCCTAGGATGAGGTCGAGTCCGGTGCACTCGATGAGGACTGGCTCGGCCTAGAAAATACTCCTTGGATCTCTATCCTTACCTTAGGGCTGAATAGGAGCTAAGGTTTTCTGCCGGGGGTGGAAATCATCATTGGGGGTAGAGGAGTACTTCCAAGTCGTTGGTTTTCACAAAGTCCTCCGAGATGCGTTGCTCCAGAGTCGAACAGTACTATGCAGGTATGGAATTTGCGGTCAATATACTGAGTACGACTTTGGGAGCTTCCTGAGCTTCCTCCGCCCTGATGTGGTTGACGCGGGCACGAACCGCCTGGTTTGGTACCGAGCCTTGTGGCTGCTTGGGGTGAGGACACTGGTGCGAGTATTGCCCTTCCTTCCAGCAGTTGAAGCAGACGACCGGCTTTCCGTGGTGGTCCCTTATGATCGGGGCCTTGGCGGTGGGCGTCGGCTGAGCGGTCGGCTGGTGGAGCGGGGCAAGGATCCCCGACGTTGGATCCACTGGCGGCATGAGGTGGCCTATAGATGGGCCGAGGATGGTAAGCGGGTGCCGGCGGCGGAGGGACGAAGCGGGCTTCTGAGGGTTCGCCTAATTATGCTTGAACGCAATCATCTTCCTCTTCTTGAGGTCCAACTTATTTTGCTCAGTCTCTTGGATGAGCGCTTTATTCACCAACCATTGAAAGTCAGCGTAGTCGGTGGTGACGAGCTAAATGGACAACTCATCTTTAAGTCCCCGGAGAAACTTAGCCTCACGGAGGGCGTCGGTTCACACCTCTTCTGGTGCGTAGCGGGCCAGACGGTTGAATTCATGGAGATACTCCATGACGGTCCTTTCCTTCTGCAGGTCGCAGAACTCCTGCTGCTTGACCGCGATGACTCTGGTGGGGACGTGTGCGGCACGGAAGGCTGGTGAACTCCGCCCAAGTCACCACATGGTCCTCCGGCTGGGACTCACGGTAGTTGTCCCACCATTCGCGGCGGGACCCTGGAGCTGATGAGTGGCGAATGCCACTCTCTCCCGGTCGTTGTAGGGGAGGAGGTCACACTTCTCTCGATGGTCCGAAGCCAATCTCCGGCCTCCATGGGGTTGGTCGTGCTAGAGAAGATAGGGGGTCGTACGCGCAAGAACTCCGAGAGTTGAGGCACGGGTGCAGGGGCTAGTGCACGTGGGACGGGCTCATCGTTTTGTTGTTGTAGCCGGTCCAACTGTTCCTGTTGTGCTGCATCTAGGTGAGGAGGGCAGGTATCAGCTGGTTCTAATTAGCCATCATCTCCACCAAGGTGGGATGGTTGGTGGATGGTGGCCTAGTCTGACGTTGGCCCGTTGCGCCCCAGTTGGGCAAACACTTTCGGGCAGACCATTGCTTGCCCTTCTCCGGTGTTGGACCCAGTGTTATGGTTATCGCCCATCTTCTGAGCACACAAAATTCTTAGCCATAAGAGAAAAAGCTTTAAACAATTATAACCAAAAATAGCCAAGAGGGCGTATATATATAAGTGGTAAAGAATGTTTATTACATCAATGTTTTTATTTTAATCCACCTACAACACAAGTCGCTGCAGGTGGTACCACAATCACAAAATTATTATTAAGCAATCATCGAAAGATATCGTCTACTCGCCATTCGGGCAGTCTCCATGCTCTTGGAACCACGAGGGTCCTCAGGGACGGTGGATTCGAGAAAGTTCTCGATGATAGGGTCAGCGACGATGGCAGGGCGCGAAGCAGGAGCGCTGGAGCTGGACAGTCCGGCGGCCGTGATGTGTGGCGGGATCCTCTTGGGGTGAGGGGAATCATCTCTGCTATGTCCTTCTACAGCTGTATGATCTTACGCTGCAGCTCGCCATTCTGTTGGATCAAGCTCTTCGCTCCTGATGAAGAAATTTGACCGCCTCGTGGTGCTCCTCGCGTCAAGCACATCCTCGGTATGGAGATCATCCATGGCATGAAGAAGACGTGTCTGCTGGGCCATGACCGGATCACGATCGAAGTGGACTCCAATGTAGATGCTGCGGTGGGCACCGGGAGTGCGCTTCGGCACAAGCCGGAATGACGAGTTCTGAAGAGGATCATCGTAGATCATCCTCAGCTCCATGAGGGTTTGGAGGGCGACGTGTTGGCATGCGACGTCGAAGGTTGGGCCCCCAAGTGCTACCGTGAAGAATGGCAGATGCCGCCGGATCCATGGATGGTGAGGGAGACATCGCATTGTCCCGCAAACTCTTCCATATACACGCCATGGAATTCGGGCTCAAAGAGGAACACAAGGAAAGTGACCATCATTTGGAGCTCCCTGACGAAGCCCTCAAGTAACGGCAGAAGCTGTGGACTTGGTAGACCGGCATCTACAAAAACAACAAGTTGAGAAAAGTGAGGGAAGGAACAAAGTTATAAGAGTAGTTTTCATGAAATAGGTTTTATCCAACTAAGTGTTAGGCTGTCTGTTTGGCTTCATACAGTCAAGTCAGCTCTGATACCATCTTGTGACGCCTCGATTTATCAAATCGGAACATTATTGAATTTCCAAAGAAAAACAATAATACAGAGGTTCATCATGCGACCACAGACATACGGGCAATCATTCGTGGTACGCAGACCACATTATTACATAAGTGTAAAAATAAAATAACATCAAAAATAAATAGCATGACGAACATCTTCTTCAAGATCTTTCTTCTTGACTTGGGTCGCTACTCCAGACTATCTTCCTCGTAGTAGGCATCCTCTGAATTGTGTGTCCAACGGGTATGAGTACACAAATTACTCAACAAGCCATCGCAAATGCAATAGTAGTGCAAGATAATAACAAAGGAAGGATAATGGCTAAAAGTGC
Source organism: Zizania palustris (assembly GCA_019279435.1). Taxonomy (NCBI): domain Eukaryota; kingdom Viridiplantae; phylum Streptophyta; class Magnoliopsida; order Poales; family Poaceae; genus Zizania; species Zizania palustris. The sequence goes on along the minus strand of JAAALK010000285.1, from coordinate 63,779,778 downwards.
GGAAAAGTACATTTTTCAATTATTGCATTTAGTGTAGTCAAATATAATCATCGGAATATTAACATGAACATCATAATACCATCTAACTCGAGGAGTATGTGTTCCCTCCTCGCACAACAGTCCTTACGTACCAAGTCATCATGCACATACATTAAGAGTAACTAACTATGGGATGTCACGCAACCCGCCCTTGACCGTGGGCTCGGCTTTTCGAAAAGATTTAAGACTCTGATAAGAGGTGTACCACTGTAACCCACAAGGCACACACTCATCCAAAACACCAAAGGTAACGAGATGACCCATATCACAGGAACTCATGCCAAAACCTCAGCATGAAATGCTCCACGCGATAATCACCTACTCTAGGGTTCACTGGTGCGCCAGGCCGCATCCTGGCTAACGTCGCACCCCCTTTTATGCCACGTCGGTACAAGCCACCCGCAGGTCCTTCTTGACCCATCTCCAAGTGGTGCCTCAGATTGGAACACTCCATACCTTAGTTAGGACTTACCCACTAGACTTGTGGTTAGTACGGAAATATATTGCAACGGATCCCACAGACTGGTCCTTATAGTGCCCCGGGTGCTACCGACCAATTCCAGAGATGAGAATAACGAGGATCATATAGTAGATTCCAAATCGCCACGACTCATTTTTAACCTATAGCAATTGTGTCGATACATCGGACACTATCTACTAGTACTAATAATATGGTGACAAGGAGTTTAGGCTAGATAGCATGGCTTGGGTTGCACATCAAGGTCGGGGATCTAAATAAATATAATGTAGGGCTTTTATTGACTAATGCATGTATAACCTATGTGTTTTAGCGATAGTTTAACAAAACTGGGTTCAATATGCTCAAAAGATTCGTTTGGTGACTTGCCTTGTTCAGCGAAAGGTGAGGGAGGGACTTCTAGGAAGTACTTCGGCTCCTCGGCGGCGGGGTAGTCTTTTGATATGAATAATAAACATAACATTCAATAAACAATCCAAAATCACACAATAATCATATAGGTTTTGATTGGGTTAAATTTAAGGAAAATAAAGTTATTGAGCTTCGGAAATTATATAGGGGATGTTTAAAATGAATTTAGAGGGAGGTTAGGGATTTTCTAAAAAGGAACAAAAATGTAAACTAATGTATTTTAAACTTCCAATTAATTTAAAATAAAAGTTCAGAATGAACCTAGTGTTTTATTTACACCAATATGAAGGGGATAAAAGATAAATTTTCCTAATGTTGAAATGGACAAATTTTGAGTTTATCCTAAAGTATATTTGAATACTTTATTAAATAAACATAAATACTCAAAATAAACCTATTGTTTTTATTGTACCAACATGTAGAGAATAAAATTATTTCTGGAATTGAAATGGTTAATTTTAGAGTTAAAATGAGCAAGATATGAATTTTAGAAGTTTAAAACTATTTCTAGAATTTAAATTTAATCCTAAACAGTTGCCGGTCCACGGTGAACTGAATCCACCGTGAACATGTGCACTGTTCGTGTGCACCGGATCGCGGATCGCCATTGGATCGCGATCGGGCGGCTGCGGGTGAGGCGGGAGAGTTAAGTTAACGTGGACGGCCAGGATTAAAACATCGAACCGGTACGCGATGAAGGGCTCAGATTCACTATGGGTTTTAAAAACTAACGGACGCGCGAGATTAAAATGTACCGCTTCGCTCAAATCTGACAGGCCAGATTAAACCGAGGGATCGATTTAATCTCGACCGTCGGATCGCGATCGCGTGGTCGAGGATGAATCCAACACGGCATGGGTACTCTACCCATGCCAGTTATCTTCTCCAGTGACGGTGAGGTGCTAGTGACCAAGGCGACCGACGGTGGTGGATCCTAAGGGCTAAATGAAAGGAGGGGACTATGGGGAACATGAGGGTACCATTGGCGAGGTGAATGGTCGTCGAAGCGAGGCCGGCGATGAGCGGGGCGCAAAGACGTTCGGGTCCTCGTCGGCGATGTGGTTCCAGCGGGGTTCGTCGGTGATGGAGTGGTGGCCGAGCTCGGTGTGGCGCCTGTGGTCACAACTACGCGGTCATCGAGGATGGAGGGGGACTCCGGCGACGGCGAGTGGTGGCTAGAGCGAGGGTGGCGGTGTGGTGCTAAAAACCGAGGTGGGGCGCTCAGGTTTGTTCACAACGTGATCGGACGTGCGGGCTGGACGCGGTGGAGGCCAGGGGTTTAAATAGAGGCATCGGCGGGCGTCAGAGGGGGCACATGCAAGGAAAGCCGAGGGGAGGGCTTTTACTCGCTAGCAAGGTCTCGCCATGCACGGGAACTGCGATCCCGGGGCTTAAACGCGTCCCTTAACGTGATTAAACGGCCGGCGGGCCTCGGGTTGCATTAAACCGGCGACGAATTGATGGGAGGGGCCTAGCGGGGTGGATCCTAGGCGGGATCGATGGCCGGCGGAGTTAGGGGGAGCGTGAGGTAGACGACGGTCCTAACAGGCGTGGGCCACAGGCCAGCGGGCAGGGGCAAGTGCGTGGCAACGGGACGCACTGACGGGTGGGGTCGGGCTCAGCTGAGAGAGGAGTCGGCGCCGACAGGTGTGGTCAGGAAGTCAGGTGCGCGCGCGGAGGGAGAGGAGGTGGCTGACGAGCGGGGCCCAACTATTAGTGTGGGGTGCGAGGAGGGAGTGGGTTGGGCCGGCTGGTGGAGGGAGAAGAGGGGGGAGGGGGGGCCCATTACTGTTTAAAATGCTTTTCAAATAAATTAATTGCTGAAATTAGTTTAAAATAGTTTGGGTTGCCTCCAAGAGTGATAAAAATCTGTAAAAATCTCAAAAATATTTCTTGGCCTTGGGATCATATACAAAATTTTCTAGGCTCTGGTTTGGACATTTCATCTAGGTTGAGCTCATTTAAGCATGAGTGGCATTAAGGGAATAAAATAATTCTTTTCAGAGAATAAAATGTATTTTTATTTCTTTTGGAAATTAGGGGTGTTACAGAATATCATGCCGATTGGCCATAGGGCAGATGACATGGCTGAACCAATCAGACGAGCATGCCATCGGTCGATGATATATATAATTTACGCATGTGGGCCGATGAGTGCTCTCCGATGGTAGGTATGATATGGCGCTGAATTGAAGATAACCAGTTAGCTTGTACTCCAACAAAAATAAATAAAATGTGTCAGATAATATGTCTATATCATGAAAATCATCACAATAACTAGATCGTACCTAACCAAGACAGTAGCTAATCATGATGATCTTAATATTATGTCAAACTATTGAGCATGCTTTATTTAGATGAACGGTATAAAATATGAAAGAGATGCAATAGCAAGAGATGTCGGACTTATCTGATGAAGCCTCAAACTATCACACCTAGATCACATCAATCTAAGAGATCAATCTGATGTAGCCTTAGACCTAGCCGATACACCAAGGAAAACTGGCGACCGTACTATTTCAATGTTCACCTCAAGAGATCAAACTGATGCAGCCATGAGGATACTGACCTAGTCGATACGGTCGTTGGGGTGGCAGGACTCATCTCTTCACCAAAGATCAAAACGATGTAGCCCAGCTCCGAATGCCGAATCCCACCAGGATTAATCTTGGAAGCCAAGGGTGGCGATGTGTCGAGTAGTTATTTGATAGAGATGTGTGTTTCTAAGCTAACTAGGGGTACATATTTATAGTTCAGAGACTTGTCATCCAAGCACTCTATCTAACCTATTTCGGATAATCTTTATCTTCTTCTCACCTTTATCTCCATCGGCTCTTCTGCATCCGATCATCTTGTAACAACATGTATGGGCTTCCTTGACCATCTCTGAATGGATCCTCTTTGACTTCTATTGACCGTGTGTCATCTTTAGTGGGCCTGAGCTTTACTAAATCTTAGCGTCAACACATGCCCCCAGTTTTGGAGCACTAAGTTGCTTCTGATGTTTCAAAACTATTAGTCATTATTCCCTACCACCTCATTCGTTCACACGATCTTTTGATATTCATTACCTGTCAGCTAAAACCCTTCATCTTCTAAAATCCCATCATATTCTAGCTTCGAGAACTCTTCTCTCCCTTATTGCTTTACTAGGATTGGTCTGGTGTGGCAGCCGAAAATCATCCTGTCCTCTAAATATTTGGCTTTCTTTAATCCCTTTCCTCTCATGCTTTCGACCCATCAATTGTTCTGGCCCTCAAATCTTTCACCGTTCATTCCAGCGCCAGCCGTCGCTCGCCATCTTTATTCATTGAACACGCACCTCATCGGTGCTAAAATGGACACCATTGATGTGATCCCTCAAGTAAGTCTCCGACATTCTCTTCTTTATTCCTGAATCACCCATCATTTCTCGCTTTTTGATCCTACTTTTTGTTTTGGCAGGGCCTACGAAACCAGATTTTTATTCCAATATTCACTCATCTGTTTAGTTTCTTTCTAGGTCATTTAGGCAATCCTGACCCCACAGATTTCATAAATGCTGAGATTTGTCCGATACCTTTCAAATATTCCCCTATGCGTTACTCCGAATAGGATTTAGGCTTTGAATCCTTTCCTTCTTCTATCCCAGGCTAGCGTGATTGGTATCCCAGGGTATCAGCTATTTACCGTGCCTTTTGGGATTAGATCAACAATAGTCATTGCATCAACCTTTCTCTGGTTGAGCTGTACCTAAACAAGCTGATGCTAGCCGCATCTTGTTATTTCTGGTCTGATGCCCTAAATGCTTTCATTTTTGGCCATGGGCTGATGAGTCCCACTCTTCTTGACATCTTCTTCTTATCTTGCCTTGACATTGATTCACCAACCAATCACCTCTCTCTTTGTTTCCAACCATACCATGACCATGGCATCAACTCGGTCGATAGATGGAGCCGATATATCATTAGGCACAACAAGAAAACCGGCCCCGTAGGCATTTGCGAACACATTGCTTTACTCAACCTCTGGTTGGAGGAATTTGTCTTTTGTGTGTCGGCTCTGGCCCTGACCTTTTAGTTTCAATCATTAGTTGTTACCTCATTGGGGCAACCTATCGCTCCCTTCACCTTTTGTTAGTCAACCTATCGGCAGGTAACTTCATCGGCCGGCCCAAGGGTCCGTGGTGGTTCCTCCAGCTTTGGTTCAATGTTTATACAGCTGATCTTATTGGAGGAACCCCTCTCACTCATTCATAATTTCTTGTCGATATTCTAGAATCGGCTGTTCCCACCTATCGCCACTGCTCTTCTCTAGGCGAAGAGGGGGCATTCTTTCATACTTTTCAATTGTCTCCCATGGCCTTGGCTTTTTCTTTAATAGTTATTACCTTGGATTCTCTGACAGGACTGTCTGGTTTCCTTTTGGATATCATTTGGAGTATGAACACCCACATCGGCTTGTTCTGCCCAATGTGTCCTGGGACACGGAATCCCTTCGTATCTTTTCAGCAACCACCTTTCCCTATTTGCTTCCTGTTGATTTTACCGATGAGCATCCTCGGCGGTGCTCCTATGAGTTTTATCACCCATCAGTCTTCTCAAGGTAGTTGGGCTTCGGTTAGCTCCAACCCCATCTCTTTTTCGTTGGCCAAATCCGAACTCATGGGAGGGTCATGAGTGCCTTGGAGTGAGACCGCCTTTCCCACATGATCGATGGGATCCTCTCTAGACACCTTGCTTCATGGGCAACCTGTCGGCTGACCTCCCATGCCTTCCACCGATGGTGGGGTGAATTGAAGCAATATATCTTCAATAGCTCCTCATCGATTTACCAGGAGTGACTCGACACAGGTGATGCTGATGCAGTACTCGAGGTAAGTACTTTTGCCCTTTTACTTACATCTACTTATTTCCTTCTACCTCCTCTGATCGCCCTTCCCCTTCAAGAGGAGGCCAATCGTGATGCCCCCGTGGTGAGCTCCAGTGGTTGGCCGATATGATACGGGCTAGTATCGGCAACAACCAATTTGGGTTTCGGTGCCCCCTACTCCTTTGGCGTGGATAAACGAAATACGTTCTTAATCGGCCATGCTTCAGAGGGAGTTATCTTGGTGAAGCCGAAAAGGGTCCATTGTGCATCAGTCTGGATCCGCGTAGTGTACTTTGCCTTGTAATTCGAAATATCCTGGGTATACTGTTAATTTTATAAGATTTGGTTCTGAGTTTTGACTAAGGCAATGTCTCCGCATCGGCCATCTCAAGGCGATTCCGCCAATAATGACTGACTCACACGTAGTTTTTTCACGCTTCGATCAACAATGGTCCTTAAGTATCTCTTGTCTGTCTTCTTCTGATTCTGAGATTCCTGTGTTGCGTTTTGGTCTAAGGGCGATGCATTTGCATCAGTTGTCTCAAGGCGATTCCATTGGCATCGGGTATTCGTGCTTCGTCCGAATGATCGAGAAATGTTCCCTTGAATACTCGTTCAGCCTTTTCCCAGGTCCTCCAATGTGGTAGTCTCGATCCATCGCTCGCTAGAGGATCTTTCGCTCATTTGGCGCCGCCTTTATAGGACGAGCCTAGGCAGTTCTTCATTGATCGGGTTAATGCCATCGTCTCACACTTACAAAAAATTACCATCCCAAGCCTTTCTCGATAGACAGACGACTCCTTCTATTTCCCATACCGATAAATCAGCTGTAGCTATGTTAACCGATTTATCAGCAGGAACTATTTCCACTTGATCGCCAACTCACTGCATGAGGTTCTCATGCATTGTCAAGGGGATGGAGCAATTCGCGTGTATCCAATCGCGTCCCAACAACAAACTATAAGATCCTTTCCCCTCTATGACGAAAAAAGTGGTCGGCATCATCTTGCTCCCAATTGTCAGCTTTGTGTTTAGTACTCCCATCATGTCTGATGAGTTGCCGCCGAAATCACATAATACCATGTTCGTCCTGATGAGGTCTTTCGGCGTATTACTAAGATTGCAAAAGGTGGCATAATGCATCAAGTTAACACCCGCCCCTCCATCTATCATCATCTTGGATTTCGGCTTCCCGTTAACCAGTCCCTTGATGTAGAGAGGTCTTAGATGCCAATGCTTAGGGTCTTCTGGCTTATCAAATATTGTTCGTTTTGGAGCCAACACCAACTAAGACATTGTATTGGCGTGATCCATGTTATCTTCGCTGGATGCCTGATACTCCGCAGGGAGGAAGAAAACCATGTTTATTATTGCGTCCTTTTTATCATTGTGATCGGCCCTATCTTTTGGTCGCCATTCACTCTTGATTCTGCGGGGCCGATCAGCTTCCTCATCGTGTATCTGTGCCTTCCCCTCTCTTTTCCACAGATGTTGCACCCTTCTCTTCTGGGTCCTTGTGGAGATCCCGGGGAACACCACTATGGCTTCTTTGGTACGTCTTTGTCATCATTAGCCATCTGGCTGATTCCTTTCGGATTGACAGGACCAAGCCTTTCTAGCACCGATACCCTTGGGGTGACAACCTTTGGTACACAGCCTCTTGATCGCGTGGCCTTAGCTTGATGTTGCGTTGTTGATGATCGTCTTGCAACCTGCCACTAGCACTGCATCCCAGGCAGTCGTCCATGGATGGTAGATGTAGCCCCTCGTTCCAACAAAGCTTGGAGAATTCACAATTCCAATGGGGTTGAAGCGCGAGTAGCCATGACCATCTTCGTTGTGTTCCCTTTCTTCTGACCTCCTCTAGTACTTCCTGATGAGGCCTGACGAGGTTATGTTACTGCCAGTCCATCTACTTTCCCTCATACGCCAATCACCAATGTAATGTGCATGTACCATGTTGATTGGGAATAGGTGACTATCGTTGTTCATTGTCTTCTTTCCAACGTCGAACTTGATTCGGCCCTACTCCATGGCCGATTGGATATGTTGCCTGAACACTTTGCACTCATTAGTATGATGTAATGGGCAATTGTACCACCTGCAGTACTTCCTCTTCTTCAGCTCATCGGCATGTGATATTACGTGGCCAAGTAACAGGTGAATCTACTTCTCTTTAAGCAATAGGTCAAATATTTTTTCAGCCTTATTGATGTCGAAATCCTACTTCTCCTCTTTTTCGGCCGGCTTCACCCATGGGCACGCAACATGTTTCTTATTCTTGGACCACTCGGCAATACCGACCTCTACATTTGAGTCGCTGCTCTTGTCAGAGTCCAAGCAGTATACTTGGGTGTATGCCACTTTCTTCTGATACATGTCCCACATAGCCTCTTAGAATCGGCTCTCATGTGCCGATACCTTTTGCAGCAGTTGCGAGAGGCTCTCGAACTCATGTGATGAAATCTCTCCTTAATTAGGTTCAGAAGTCCTTGAAATGCTAATTGTACCAACTGATTGTCGCTGAGGCTCAAACTGTAGCATCTGCTCTGTACATCTCAGAACCTCTAGATGTAATCTTGTACCAACTCATCCATTCTCTGCTTGACGGTCGTCAAGTCGGTAAGCTTCATCTCCTGAATGTTAGTGAAGAAATATTGGTGAAACTTCTTCTTTAGATCCGCCCATCCTCTGATAGAATCCACCAGTAGTGAAGTGAACCACGCGAAGGCCGATATTGATAGTGAGAGTGGGAAAAACCGGACCCTCAGCGCTTCATCAACCGATGTCTCCCCATACTAGGCGAGGAAATGGCTGATATGATTGATCATGGAGACCGAGTCTTATCCTGAGAATTTGGTGATGTTGGGTATCTTGTATCAGCCAGGTAGTGGTACTCGGTCGAACCATTCTGTGTACGGTCGCCGATACATGTACGCCTATTCTTTGGGCTTCAGCCCAAATTGATCTTTGATAACCTCCGTTATCTGATTCACCCAGGCATCTTCTTGATATCCCAAGGTTAGGTAATGTCCAAGCATTGGGGCCTATTGATATTTCTCCTATCGGGCAGCGTTGTGTCTATATTTCCCCTCATCACCATAAGGTTGTGCTCCGAAGTTCACGGTACTATGGTACACCTAAGGGATACCATTGGGTGCCCCCCTGGGTGGCACAATGTCTGACAGCACGTTCCTTGTGATTCCATATGTGACCTCCTGTCCCATTGGCCTGGGGAAGGCCGTTGAGATCAGTGCAGACGCACCTCTTTCAAGGTTATTCTGTGAGCTCGACGGCATGCCCCGGGCAGGGGCCGATTGTTGGGTCGCCCTATTTCCTTCATGGCCGACCGAGAAGGTCGGCTACTCTTGCCTCGTCAGCCCTTGCGGTTGTGGAGATGGCCGAGTGTACTATAGATTCTATAGCAGTCTGGTCTAAGCATCGAGGAGATACATCTAGCCTTGTAGTGGTTCGTGGGCTATAGTGTCATAAATAGTCTTCTTGATCAGCCCGTGAAGGGTGTTGACCAGTGTTCTAGATTGGTTTATCAGCTTGTGGTGAAGCACATTGTCGACGATCTCTTGGAAACTGAAATGAGGGCTTTACGTTGGTTGACTGGTCTCCACGGCCGTAGCTGGTCTTAGCAACGAATCCCTTAAGATAGGACTCGCCTGAGTCATCCTGTAGGCTTGCAGGCATAGCTCCTGGAAAGCGTCAATGTTTCTCTGTACCTCCGTCCTCTGTTCCTCAGTTAAAGTCTTCATGGTGATCGGAATGATGCCGTCGTCGTTGAGTTCACCCGCCATGGCTAGATTGCTGAAGTATGGTTCCACCGGACGTGGCAAAAAGTGTGTTGGTGCGTTTTTTGTCACACTTTGGCACATGTGTGGCCTGAGAGATCTTCTTAACTCTAGTGCAGGTACTACATTCTCAGAAAAGGGGTTCAAGGCATACTAATAAGTTTGACCCTACAACTGATAAGGAAATAGGATGGATAAAATCAGTAGCATAGCCGATCAGCTAGCAAGCCGATGACTATGGCAGATATGGTGAAATCGTGGAATATCATGCTAATCGGCCATAGGGCTGATGACCATGGTTGAACCAATCGGGCGAGCATGCCATCGACAAAGTAGATAGATAATTTACACATGTGGGCCGATGAGCGCTCTCCAATGGTATGTATGATATGGCGCTGAATTGAAGATAACATTGTTGGCGCAACGGATTATGCTAACAGGTTCTATAGGATTAAGAACCGACAAACAAAGTGTTTATGAATGCGGACTATCTCAAGCCTCCAAATAGGATAATAGCTCAGAATAGTTCGAAGTGTGTATTAAATATATGAATATTTGATGCCTATTACAGGGTGAGAACGGGGGTATTTATAGGTAAAACCTCTAGGGAAAAGATCTTTTTACCCCTTAATTACAACCGACATAGTGGATACTATTTCGATATCCCTTATAGGGTCAATATGGTAAAACATGCTCGAATGATGTTGATAAAGCAGACGTCTCATCCTTCTGGTTGTTTTCCACTCCGGAGGGGAAGTGTTTTGAAGGGTCTCTTCGGATTGGAACCTGGATGGACCCTTCGTCTTCGAGCCCTTCAACCCGGAGGCAAGTCTTGGACTCTAAGATTAAGACTTGCCTTCATCTTCGTCGCATAATGTATTTGCTTGGAATCTTGGAGGATCATGATGATGAAGTATTTTCCCCCAACAGTAGCCCCTCGAATACGCTTCTCTGAATAGCATGTATAGCAAGGAGAGCAGTCAACAACATCAACATCAACAAAGCCTTTTAGTCCCAAGCAAGTTAGGGTAGGCTAGAGTTGTAAACCCGAAGGCCCGGCCTGTTCGACAAGGGCTCCGGAAGATGTCCGCAGAGAGAGCTGCTCTAGCTAAGGACGAAGTTGAAAAACTGTTGAAGGCTGGGATTATCAGAGAAGTGGCCCATACAGAATGGTTAGCCAACCCAGTCTTCATCAGGAAGAAGTCTTCCGGGAAGTCGCGCATGTGCATTGATTTCACATCTCTGAATAAAGCGTGCCCACGTGACCCCTACCCCATGCCCCGAATTGATCAACTAGTTGACTCCACTACAGGTTCGGAGTTACTAAGCTTCCTTGACGCGTATTCTGGTTATCATCAAATATGGTTGAAGCGCGAAGATGAAATCAAGACGAGCTTTGTAACTCCTTCGGGAGTCTTCTGCTATGTAAGAATGCCCTTCGGACTAAGAAATGCCGGGGCTACTTTTTCAAGATTAGTTGCTAAGGCTCTAGGTCATCAACTAGGCCGCAATGTGGAGGCCTATATGGATGATATTGTAATAAAGAGTGCTTTAAAGCACCAACATAGCCTAGACTTAGCAGAAACGTTCAATAGCCTTCGGGCATGTGGGATCCGTCTTAACCCCGAAAAATGTATATTCGGAGCTAAGGCTGGAAAGTTGTTAGGGTACTTAGTTTCAAGCAGGGGAATTGAAGCTAGCCCTACTCAAATAACTGCGCTGCAGAAGATGGCTCCTCCGGAGAATTTAAAGCAAGTGCAAAAGCTGACTGGACGTCTGGCCGCACTTAGCAGGTTTTTATCAAGGTCTGCGGAGAGGAGCCTGCCAATATTTAAAGCTTTGAAAGGGTCCGAAGATTTTGCATGGACACCGGAGTGTCAGAAAAGCTTCGAAGATATTAAAGATTATCTCAGCAATCTTGTTACACTCACGGTGCCTATTGCGGACGAAACCCTACTCCTGTATCTTGCAGCTACAGGTTTAGCTGTCAGCGCAGTCCTTGTCAGAGAAGCGGATATCAATGGGAAGTTGGTCCAAAATCCTGTCTATTTTGTATCCGAAGCATTGTCAGGAGCGAAGACAAGATACTCCGAACTTGAGAAGTTCGTTTATGCTCTGATAATGGCTTCGAGGAAGCTAAGACATTATTTTTTGGCTCATAATGTAATTGTACCAACTTCGTATCCTTTAGGAGATATGCTCCGAAGCAAAGATTCCACTGGAAGGATTGGAAAGTGGGCAGTAGAGCTAGCACCCTTCGGCATATCTTTCCTGGCAAGGACATCTATTAAATCTCAAGTCCTAGCAGACTTCGTAGCAGAGTGGACTCCACCTACGAAGTTGACTCCAGAGAAATCAGATGACGGAGTTTGGATTATTTACTCCGATGGGGCTTTCCAAGCATCCGGAGCAGGCATTGGGGCAGTATTGATTTCACCGTCAGGGCAAAGAGCAATGTAATCCGCAAGACTCAACTTTAAGTCTACCAATAATATAGCGGAGTACGAAGGGATTTTATTGGGACTCCGGAAAGCACGTGCTCTAGGAGCTACAAGAATAATTATAAAACAGATTCTCAGATAGTAGCAGGGCACGTAGACAAAAGTTTTCAAGTCCGACATCCACAGCTTGCAAAGTATTTAGAAGAAATCCGCAAGATCGAAGCAAGAGCTGAAAACGTGCAAGGGGACATTTTAGCGAAGGCTGCAGCCGGAGCTGTGGATGTGCCTGACGAAGCTTTCTATGAGGAGCTCAATGTACCTTCGGTTCCACAAATTGCCTCTGCGGAGATTCTTTGCATTCCTAGTGCAGATTGGAAAGATTCGATCATAGAACTCTTGCAAGGAGGAACAAATTTACCCGAAGAGCCCCAATTGTCAAGATTAAAGCTCAGAGCAAGAAACTATCAGTTAATCAACGGTATATTATACAAGGCCGGAGTATGTTCCCCTCTACTCCGATGTATATCTCAAGCCGAAGGCCAAGAAATTCTTCGAGAAATTCACGAAGGCCTTTGTGGAAGCCATTTAGCCCCTAGAGCTCTGGCAGGAAAAACACTTCGCCAGGGGCTTTATTGGCCCACAATAACAGCTGATGCGGAGAGCTTGGTCCGCACTTGTCAAGGATGCCAGTGGATGGGTCGACGGAGTCATCGCCCACCAACAGCTCTTCAAGTCATTGCTCCGGTATGGCCTATGGCCAGATGGGGTATGGATCTAATTGGTCCCTTTCCGTTAGCAAAGGGAAATCTGAAGTTCGCAGTGGTAGCTATTGAATATTTTTCTAAGTGGGTAGAAGCAGAGCCCTTAACAGCTATCACTTCGAACAATGTACAGAAATTCTTCTGGAAGAACATTATTTGCCGGTTCGGAGTGCCTAGATATCTCACAGTTGATAATGGAACACAGTTCGACGCAGAACCCTTCAGGAAGTTTTGCGAAGACCTAGGCATTCAACTATGCTTTGCTGCAGTGAGACATCCTCAGTCAAATGGAGTCGTTGAGAGAGCCAATGGAAATATTTTATCAGGGCTAAATCGAAGAATAGTAGGATTATCAAAGGGACTGTGGACCGAAGAGCTTCCGAAGATTCTATGGTCCATTCGGACTACACAAACAAGGTCCACAGGTTTTACTCCGTTCAGACTACTATTCGGAGATGAAGCTATGACTCCAACGGAGCTCAAAGGGGGGTCATTTCGCAGCACTGAACCGGACATCGAAGAAGAAAGACAAGCTTCGTTAGATTTGTCAGAAGAAACAAGACTTCGAGCTGTAGCTAATTTATCAAAGTATCATCAGCAGACGAAGACTTAGTATGACCCGAAGGTTAAGCTCAGCGAGTTAAGGCCGGGTCATCTTGTTCTACGAAGCATTATAGCACCAGGGAAGTTAGGCAATAAATGGGAAGGTCCATATCTAATTGTCCGCTCAGGGCGCCCTGGTTCATTCAAATTAGCTAATTTAGAAGGTGAAGAATTAGCCCATACTTGGCATGCGGAGCACCTAAAGCGATACTTCGCATAAGGGCTCCTTGTAATTCGCTTGTAATCACCTCTAAATTAATAAAGCATACACCATGATAGTTGCCTTCCCCTCATACACTCCCAGCTTCCCGAGCGGACGCGCTGGAACCGTGGGGTCGACTGAGAGGGAAGTGTCATTAAGCTGGGCTGTATTTCCGGACTTCGTACCCATAAAGTCGAAGCCTCCGGTGTGGTGGCTGAAATCCATCCGGAGCCCAGGCCACGGCTTGTAGGCATCCGTAAAAGAGCCAGTACCACATTCTACGGAGTCCAAGCCATTGGCTGGTAGACTTCCGTAAAAAGAGCCGAAGGTGGCCAAAATCTACGGAGTCCAAGCTGCAGCTTGCAGACATCCGTAAAAAGAGCCGAAGGTGGCCAAATTCTGCGAAGTCCAAGCCATTGGCTGGTAGACTTCTGCAAAAATAGCCGAAGGTGGCTACAATTATACGGAGTCCAAGCCATTGGCTGGTAGACATCCGTAAAAAGAGCCGAAGGTGGCCAAATTCTGCGAAGTCCAAGCCATTGGCTGGTAGACTTCTGCAAAAATAGCCGAAGGTGGCTAAAGCAAAACAACATTTGAGCCATGAGCTTTGAATGTCTATTAACATAGTCCAAAGTGACAAATTCTTTAAGACACTAAAGTGTCCTGAAAGTTATCTCAATTGATTTCTTTCGTAAAACAAAGGTACCAAGTTACCATTCTTCTGACTACAAAAAGTTGAAGACATTTCATAAGATTTCAAAAGATCTTTAAATGACAGAGGGGCTCCGAACCCCCAAAAAATTGTACTCCGAAGTTTTTTCTTTGCGCATAACCATCTTTGAATACAGTTCGAAGTTGCTTATACCCAAAGAGGGGCTAGTAAATATGGAGACAATTTTAAATCGGCATTCATTATTGAAATAAATGTATTTACAGATTACATTACGAAAAATTGGTATTTATACCAAGAAGGAATCGGAGACCTCTTCGGTCTCGAGAGCTAGGGGTGGAACGACTAGTTCCAACATCGGAAGTTCTAAGAACTTTACGTTTAACTCTCTTCCTCCCCTTCGAAGCTCTAAAATCCTTCTGCTCTTGTTGAAGCTCGGCCCAAGTTCGAAGCCGCTCGGGGCTTCTTTCCCAGCTTCTAAGATCTTCAGATCTTTTATTTTGGGCTTCACCTTCGTCTTCGGACCAATTAGTGTCTTCAGAAGACGAGGTGTTTGCGTCAATCTCTTTATCTTCCTCTTTAATATAAGACAATACGTCTTTGATTACTTCGGGCGCAATTACGCCGGAGTTATCTCGAGGAATAAGAAATCGAGGACGCTCATAACTCTTTAGAAGTTCGAAGGTGTTCCACAATGAACGAAGTTCGCTGTTAAGCTCTAACACTTCGATATCTTCCATAAGAGGCAAAGCCTAAAAATATGACAAACAAGACTTTCATTGATAAATGTTTACAAGCATGAGCTTTACATAATCAAAAAATCCTAAGTAATTCCTAAACCTGCGGGTTCGGAGGAGGCTGACTGCTCGAAGCTTGGCTCCGAACTTGCTTCTGACGTTGGCCTTCGTCAATCCAAGCCTTAATCGCAGAACGACCTTCAGCTCTCCATGAAGTTTGAAAGGCTCGCCAGGCGGCAGTTACGCCTTCAGAAGGAGTCAAAAGTCTCGCGTCGTCGAAGATGATGGAGCCCTCTGCGTTCGGAGTGATTGTTCGGCCCAAATCCTCGTAGTAGCGAAGTAATCCAAGGGCAGACACTTGTCCGGAGAGTTCTCCATAACGCATGCCTGCCGTCTTCATTTGCTTCGCTGCTCCTTGGATCCTCTTTAACCGGCGCAGCAGAGTCACATTGTCATCCGAAGGTAGTGATCCCGTAGTACCGAAGTACTCCAAGACACCTAGCATCTGCTCGATGACCTCCGAAGCCACCTTCTCAGACTTGAGTTTTTCCTCAATAAGTGCATCCTTGGCCGAAGTTGTTTCTGCTAGAACTCCAGAAATTCTAGCATTCTCCGTAGTCAAAGCATTCTTTTGAGTCAGGAGTTGGCCAGCCTCTTCTTGGAGTCTCACAAGTTCGGACCCCTTAGCAGCATCCTCCTTCCGCAGTCTTTCAACTTCCGCTCGAAGCACAATTCTTTCTGCTTCGAGCTCTTTCTTCGCAGCCTCCAAGCTTTGCCTAGCCCTTCGCTCTGCTAGTATTACATTATCCATCTGAGCTACTCGACCTTCGGAAAAGTTAAAATTTCTTTGAAGAGCTTCGTTCTCTTCCCGAAGTTGAGCAATTTCATTTTCGCTCGACAAAGCCGCAGCGCGGGCTAAGACTACTTGCTAAGAAAAAAGAAAAACTGAAATAAGAAATTATTCATATATAATTTGCTATTTGGTTCGAAGATGCTTTATACCTGATAAGCTGCTCTTTCCACAGCAAGGTTAAGCTCCGAGCCCTTTGCTCTGCTTAAAAGAGCTACCAGTTCTGTTTCCCCGACCTTGCGACTGGCTTGACCCAAAGGTTTAACCAAAGTCCCAAGTCTGGTTTTCTCCTCCAAAAAAGGAGTTATGAGAGGAAGCATTACTGAAGCCTTCTGATCAGCTCTGCTTAGCGAAGGTCCGGAGAGTTCTTCCGAGGCCCTTGGAACTTCTGAAGATGGCCCCCCCTCGGTTGATTCACTTTCATCTGTTGACTCAGATGAAGTCGATCCTTGAGTAGGGAGAGGCTCTATGTGTCTTTTACCTCTTCCAGGCCCTTGTTGAGTAATCTCCGGGTGTGGCTCCGAAGTTGTCGAAGGCCTTTGAATTATATCTTCGTGAGGTACTTCGACAACAGGAGGCTCTGCAAAAACAAAAATATTATACATTGTATAATTTTACATAAATTGATAAGAATTATGCGAAATTTACCTTCGACATTCTCCGGATGATCGAGCACTGGACTAATTGGAGGATCAAAAGTGAAGTCATCATCTGACTCCGCAGTTAGATTCTCCGCTGTCGGAGCATCTCCGTGAGTAGTCCTTTCTTCCACAACCGAAGTTGCAGGAACTTCGACTTCCTCTTCACCCATAGGGGCTTCGATTTGTTCCTCCTGGGTATCCGGAGCTCTTACTTCTTCGATGTTGGCTTGGGGCTCTGGAATACCTGCAGTATCTTCAATGTGAATACTTCGCTGAGCTGCATCTTCATCAATCAATTTTACTAATAATATACCTTCATCTTCTTTAGAACCAGAGATTGAGGTTCTTGAGCTTGAAGGCACAGGATCCGAAGGTGCGAGGTTCTTCGGCTTCCGAGCCACCTTCTTCACCGGAGTCCTTGCGGAGCTAGAAGCTCCGGCTTCAGCTACTCTTTTCTTGGGTCCTTTCTCCTGAGGCACCCAGTCCATCAGAGGGGGCGGAGTTAACTCCAACATTCCCCATACTCTGTTAAATCGCTCCCAACTTCCGACTAATTTGATTCGCCATTCTTTTTCCGACGGAGTTGGAGCACCCAGAATCTTCTCCGAAGCCCTTACAATTTGCTCTGGAGTAATAGGGGCTGAAGAAGCTAAAAAATAATTCGAGTTAGTCTTTCTTCGAAGTAAATATGTACAATGCATGTTGGTTTCGAAGTTACCTGCAGGGCTCGAAGTATAATTGATCTTGCGAAGACCGCCTTCCGAGTCATCCTCGAAGACGATAGGCCAGTTGGCCATCAGCGGAGGAATTTGCAGTCCGAGGAATTCTTCGGCTAAGTCCCGCATGCTTAACCTTCGGCTGATTTTCTGAAGCAAGTTGAGGCGAGCTTCGAGCTGGCCTTCGTCAGGTTGCACTAAAGCTTCCTTCCAGAATTGGATTTCTTTGAGGGGCCCAGCCAGAGGACTGCTCGCTCCGACTTCGGCATAAAACCACCTCAGGACCCAATCAGTGTACCATCTAGCATTGATGGCCTTAGCAGGGAATTGCAGGGCATATTCGTCTCGAAGCCTAAAATTAATGCTTCCGAAGGCAACTACCACTTTTTCACCTCCGGAGCCTACGAAGGTCTTCGGCTGACAAGTTGCTCTATGAAGTGCAGCGAAGATTTCAGCCCTCCCTTCACAACCTTCGGCTCTCAGCGCCCACTCGAAGATAGCTAATCTAGCTACAGCATTCGGAGATAGCTGGGGGAGGGTTACATGGAACAGGTCAAGTACTTCGGCCAAGAAATCCACAGCAGGGAGGCCCGGGCCTGCTTCGAAAAAAGCTTCGAATACTACAACCTCTCCGGGTCTTGGTGATGGAATCGATTCTTTGCCCGGCTTCCGAATCATAACTCCATTACTAATCTTTCCCCCTGCTGTGATTGCCAAGGACTCTCTCTTGCAGGTAGAAGGCCCTAACTCAAAAGACTGATCCAAGTATTTGGTCGACGGTGGGCACAGACCTTGATCATCGGCAATTTGGGGATTTCTCCCCCCTGCCGCCATGGATGTCGTCGCCTGCATCGAGGATGTCGCCGCCGATGCTGCCGCTGCCGATGCTGCCGCTGCTGCCGCTGCGGCCGCCTGTTGCCGAGCCAAGGCCGAAGGAGGCGCAGATCCCTTGGTCTTCACCATCACGATCTCTGGATTGTTCTGAGGAAATGGAAGCTAGGGCTCAAGAACTCAAAGGCTAGGGCTCAAGAACTCAAAGGGCTCAAAAAAGTTTTTGGCTGTGAGAAAGCGGTGAAAAGGTAATCAGGTAAGTTTTAGGCCCTTTATTTATAGCCTAAATGTTCCGTTTGTTACCGTTTGAGTTCTGCCCTTTCGCATTCTCGCCCGTTATTTTCCTCCGAAAATAACGGATCTTTTAACTTCTGTTAGAAGAAACAGGTTAACGGCTATTTTTTCTAAGTCTGGAAAGTCTTCAGTCTTTCTAAAGATACTTCTAAGTTACTTCGAATGTAACTTCTTCGAATACCAATTCGAAGCATATATCTCCACATAATTCGGAGATGATATAAATCTGTTAACCCCTACGCATGATTATTTTTCTTGCGTATACTGCTCTCCTAAACGTTACAGGTCGAACGGAGAAGCGTATTCGAGGGGCTACTGTTGGGGGAAAATATCTCATCTTCGGGGTTATTGCCGAAGCAGCATAAAGACAGTCAACCAGTTCGAAGATTGTCCGAAGACCATCTTCGAAGATGCCCAGAACCCCGTTCGAAGCCCGAAGACAGACACTGGTTCGAAGTATGTCTTCGAACCAAAGCCCTTCAGGATCTTTTCTGCCAGCTAAGATGGAAGACTTATCTTCTAACCTATTAGATTAGTCTTTTACCATTTTAGCCCTATTAAGGAAACTGAATAGTTTCCTTAATGTCGGTTGTAATAGAGGGGTAAATAGGTCTTTTCCTTAATGTTTAGGCCTATAAATACCCCCCATTTCACCCTGTAATAGGGACCGAATTCAAGTGATTCAATACACACTTTCGAACTATTCTAAGCTATTATCCTTTCGGAGGCTTAGAACAGTTTGCTTCACAAACACTTCGTTTGTTAGTTTCTTTTCTACAGAAACTGTTAGCGTAATCTTTTACGCCAACAGGGGTATTTATAGGTAAAACCTCTAGGGAAAAGATCTTTTTACCCCTTAATTACAACCGACATAGTGGATACTATTTCGATATCCCTTATAGGGTCAATATGGTAAAACATGCTCGAATGATGTTGATAAAGCAGCGTCTCATCCTTCTGGTTGTTTTCCACTCCGGAGGGGAAGTGTTTTGAAGGGTCTCTTCGGATTGGAACCTGGATGGACCATTCGTCTTCGAGCCCTTCAACCCGGAGGCAAGTCTTGGACTCTAAGATTAAGACTTGCCTTCATCTTCGTCGCATAATGTATTTGCTTGGAATCTTGGAGGATCATGAGGATGAAGTATTTTCCCCCAACAGTAGCCCCTCGAATACGCTTCTCTGAATAGCATGTATAGCAAGGAGAGCAGTCAACAACATCAACATCAACAAAGCCTTTTAGTCCCAAGCAAGTT
This sequence comes from Zizania palustris, assembly GCA_019279435.1. Lineage (NCBI taxonomy): Eukaryota > Viridiplantae > Streptophyta > Magnoliopsida > Poales > Poaceae > Zizania > Zizania palustris. The sequence continues at coordinate 63,760,200 of JAAALK010000285.1, read as the reverse complement.
AGGGTAGGCTAGAGTTGAAACCCAACAAGAAGTCACCAAAGAGAGAGAGAGGGAGAAAGGGGAGGGGAAAAGCTTTTAAGAGCACTAAAAGGGAAAAAGGCCTAATCACAGTTCGGGCACGTGGATAGCTTCTTTCCAAGCACTTCTATCCAAACACAACTCCTTTGGGATATTTCATTCCTTCAAGTCCCTTTTGATTGCCTCCTCCCATGTCAAGTTTGGTCGCCCTCTACCTCTCTTCACATTATTGACCCGTCTTATGATACCTCTGTGCACCGGTGCCTCTAGGGGTCTCTAGTGGACATGCCCAAACCATCTCAACCGGTGTTGCATAAGCTTTTCTTCAATTGGCGCTATTCCTAGCCGATCGCGTATGTCATCGTTTCTCACTCGGTCCAATCTTGTGTGCCCACATATCCAACGCAACATACGCATCTCTGTGACACATAGTTGTTGGATATGCCGCCTCTTAGTAGGCCAACACTCAGCCCCATATAACATAGCAGGCCTAATCGCCGTCCTGTAGAACTTGCCTTTCAACTTCTATGGCACTCTCTTGTCACATAGGACTCCCGATGCTTGACGCCATTTCATCCACCCCGCTTTGATCCTATGGCTAACATCTTCATCAATATCACCATCTCTCTGAAGCATCGATCCCAAATAACGGAAGGTGTCCTTCTTTGGTACTACTTGGCCTCCCAAGCTTACATCTCCATCCTCACTAATTGTAGTACCAAAGTCACATCTCATATACTCGGTTTTGGTCCTGCTAATTCTAATTCCTTTTGACTCTAGGGTCTGACGCCATAACTCTAGATTTCTATTTACTCCTTCCCGGCTTTCATCTACTAGAACTACATCGTCAGCGAAAAGCATACACCAAGGGATATCTCCTTGTATATCCCTCGTGACCTCATCTATCACTAAGGCAAATAGATAAGGGCTCAAAGCTGAACCTTGATGTAGTCTTATGTTAATCGGGAAAACATTTGTATCACCATCAGTTGTTCGGACACTAGTCACAACCTTGTCATACATGTCCTTAATGAGCGTAACATACTTTGTTGGGACTTTATGCTTATCCAATGCCCACCATATGAGATTCCTAGGTATTTTATCATAGGCCTTTTCCAAGTCGATAAAAACCATGTACAAGTCCTTCTTCTGCTCCTTATACCGCTCCATGACCTGTCTTATTAAAAAAATTGCTTCCATGGTTGACCTTCCAGGCATGAATCCAAATTGGTTCATGGTGATATGCGTCATTCCTCTTAGGCGATGCTCAATAACTCTCTCCCAAATCTTCATAGTGTGGCTCATGAGCTTAATCCCTCGATAGTTGGTACAACTTTGAATATCTCCCTTGTTCTTGAAGATTGGTACTAATGTACTCCTCCTCCACTCATCGGGCATCTTGTTTGATCGAAAAATATGGTTGAACAACTTGGTTAGCCAAACGATAGCAATATCCCTAAGGCATTTCCACACCTCTATTGGGATATCATCCGGACCCATCGCCTTGCCCCCTTTCATCCTCTTTAAAGCTTCTTTGACCTCTGACTCTTGGATCCTGCGTACAAAGCATCTATTTAAATCATCAAAGGAGTCATCCAATTGGGTATCCATAGTCTCATTCTCACCATTGAAAAGATTGTAAAAATACCTCTGCCACCTCTGTTTGATGTCTTGTCCTTTCACCAAGAGTTGATCCATCTCATCTTTAATGCATTTAACTTAGTTGAGGTCCCTTGTCTTCCTTTCCCGAATCCTAGCCATCTTATAGACATCCTTCTCCCCTTCTTTTGTACTTAGTCTTCGGTAAAGATCATCATAGGCTCGGCCCTTTGCCTCACTCACAGCTCGCTTAGCAGTCTTCTTTGCTACCTTATACCTCTCTATGTTGACCGCGCTCCTGTCATGGAACAAGCTCCTGTAACATTCTTTCTTCTCCTTTATTGCCTTTTGAACATCCTCGGTCGACCACCAAGTATCTTTAGGTTCACCTCTGCTCCCTTTGGTCACTCCAAACACTTCTGACGCCACCTTCCTAATACAAGTTGCCATCTTCACCCACATGTTGTTTGCATCTTCTTCTTCGGACCAAGCGCCCTCCACAGAAACTCTTTCCTTAAAAACTTCGGAAGTCTCCCCTTTGAGTTTCCACCACTTCGTCCTCGCAATTTTGGCTTGTTTATCCCTATGGGTACGGATCCGAAAACGAAAGTCAGCCACCACAAGATTATGTTGGGGCACAACACTATCTCCAGGTATCACCTTACAATCCAAACATGCTTGTTTATCTTCTCTCCTAGTGAGAACGAAGTCGATCTGGCTCGAACGATGGCCACTACTAAAGTCACCAAATGAGAATCTCTCTTTCTGAAGAAAGTGTTGGCTATCACTAGGTTGTAGGCTACAGCGAAGTCCAAAATATCCTCTCCTTCTTGATTCCTACCACAAGAAATATTTTCATGCTCAGGAACTTAGAAAAAATTCAAGGTATTATAACCGTTCAAAGTATCTTTGGCATCGAAGGTGTATCGAATCTAGGCTTCAAACTTGAACCTCCATATGATAGCTCCGAAAGAAAGTGAACTGTTATGATGGCAGTGCATCACAAAGAGCCATTACTTTTGTGCTGTTAGCCCTCAAATAGCTGTTAGACCTTTCGAGAAAGCAAAAGCCGCAAAGTTTTACTGCGGGTTCACATTATTTCACCTTTTGGCCCCACCTGTCATTGATGAGGGTTGGATCTGCAAGTATGAAAACATACACGAATCACGCCAAACGAGAACATAGCAGTTATAAAAGAGGAAAGTGATCGATGGCGAAAAGTTTTTACAAAGCTTTCATGCTTCGACCTTTCCACACTTCCATCTTCAACCTTCCTCTCCGAGACTCTCGAGCACTCCTCCAATGGCGAGAACCCGTGCGAAAGTGCCTACGGTAGTGGCAACCTTGGCACAGTGGGAAGCTTGGGCTGCATCTGCAGTGGTGGCGATGGCAGGAGCTCTAGGGGCTCTTGGCTCAAGGATCCATGGGAACTCCGCCCACCATCAAAGAAGCCACCAAAGCAGACATTCATCCTCAGGCAATCGACTTGCTCGGTAGAGTCTATCGAGGAAGCGGTGAGAAGAAAGCTGGGGCCGGGAATGAGGACTCGGGTTCCTGGAGATGAAGTGACTCTAGTGCCGAGGAGCGGAGAAGTCGTCATCTTCAAAGCCTTCTTCGAAGCGGGACTTGGACTTCCTTCAATATACTTTTTGACAGAAGTGTTGTAGATGTTCCACGTCACTCTGCCGCAGCTGTCTCCGAATTCCACAGCCAGGCTAGCGATCTTCGAGTGGGCCCTCCGAGCTAAAGGATGCGAGGGGAGGTCCTAAGTATTTGTGGTGACCCACGAAGCTTCATGCCAGCCTAAGCCGCAAGAGGGGCCTGGGAACTCCAAGTTGCTAGTGGCCTTCGGGAGCGTCAACTTCCAGCTCCAGAAAGGACACCTGAAGAATTTCCCGGTGAATGCAATCAATGACCAATGGTATTCCGACTGGATACTTTGGTGGTTTTATGCTGAGGTCAGAGAAGACTCCAATCTTATGGGTCCCCTGCAAGAAATATGGTACCGGAGGGAGGCAGAGGTGACTCCGGACCCAAGTCTACTTTCAACGTGGCTTGGGTTATTGTCTTCAGTGGCCAAGCAAATGAGTACGTGAGACTTGGCGGAAGAGTTCATCGCCCTTCAGATACCTCCACTTGGGGCTGACTGGCCCGTTGCATTTTAGAGCGCTTTGGAGGGGGAGCTTCGAGCTCTAGGTAATACCTCAGCATCTCCTGCATTTAGATTAGTCATAGAGAATAACTAGTATTCTTAATAGATTGTTACCTTATTTCAGTGGCTCTGTTGGCACTGGCTCCGGAGCAAATAGCTCGGGCTGTATAATGGGTGCTTGGAGCCCCTACCGCAGTGGAGAAGCAGCGGAGGATCTAGTTAGTTGGGAGCTGGGAACAATCCAACCGAGTGTGGAGCGCACTCGGAATGGGGGCTCCTCCTCTACCAAGCTTCGACCTAGCAGGAGCAGTGTCTTGAAAGAGGAAAGCTGCCACTGGGACCTCCAAGGCCGCGAGGACTCCGGTGAAGAAGACGGCATGGAAGGCTAAGCTCCCTTATTCTCCAGCATCTCCGTCTTCGCTCGAAATTCGAAGCTCTTCTTCAGAAGAGTCTGAAGAGGAGGATACTTGAGAGGTCCGCATGGGGAAGGACCTTGAAGACATCTTGATGAAAGGAGATGAAGAGGATTTTTGGGTTGTGACCGAGGATCCCCCTCGGGTAGAGGTTGGAGTAACTCCAACTAGCGAAGAGGTGGTGGTGATCTGCCCCGAACCTGCCAGGGTCTAGGGAGCGGAACTAGAAAGTCCAAGCTCCCGCATGATCAGAGTGGTAGTGACAAAGGTTAGGGCTTCGACATCTGCTACTCCAGTAGAAACCTCGGGGGAGGAGCTCGAAGAATACTTCAAAATGTATGAATTTCTGGGGATCCCGAAATCCTCCCTCAGAATATAGACGAAGGTAAGCCTTTGATCTTTATTCTTTGAAGTTCCTAAAATAATTTCATTGCACTAGTAATATCTTAATAGATTATTGACGAATACCTTATGTGTGTAGATGCTTCGAGGAGCAGCATGGCTCCAACCCAAGATGGAGCTTCGGCTCCAATTGGAGATGAGGTTCTAGTCATAGAGGTAGTTCTGATGACTGGAGTTACATCGGATGAAGCTGCTCCGGCCGAGGGAGCCACCCTTGAAGGGGGATCTACTCCGACTGAGGTGGTGGCTCCTTCGGTTCTTGCGCTGACGAGAGGTAAAGGCAAGACTTGGCCTAGGCCTCTCCCCTCTTTGACGATGACACCATCGACGAATGATCCTTCGGTACGTGCTTTGGAAGAAGACCGCGCTGAAGATCACCAGAGAGCTCTGTCCTGGCTCCCGCTACTAGTTCTGTTCTTGGAGTAGCGGACAGGGCTCCGGTCTCTCCTGGAACCATTGGCTGAAAAAAGCCAAGAGGTTGGTAGCTCTGAGTTGGTCTCTATTTTGAGCGAGACAAATGGACCAGAGCTAGACCTAGCCCTCGAAAGGGCTACTCTCCAGGTATGCAATAAACATAGAACACATTTAACTTATTGAAATTACATCGTACTTACTTTGCTTTTTGCAGCAATTTGTTCTTGCTAGAGCAGCAGCGACTTCCAATGAGCTCGAGACTAATCGGCTCAAAAGGAAGGTTACAACGCTTCAAAGGGCCCTTAAAGGCTCTGAAGAAAAGTCCCTGTGACTAGAGGAAGAACTCCTCGAAGAGCGGAGGACAAAGGCTATGGCAGAAGAAGCTCTCCGAACGGAGCAGCAAACTCGTGCCAACCTTGCCTCCTCAATAGAAGAACTTCAAGCGGAGCATATGGTGCTGAAGGCTGAAATTGAGAAGCTTCGAGCAATGGAGGCGATTTCTGGAGCTGAACTCATAGAGCTCCGAGGGTCGCTTAAGCAAGCATTGTCTCAAAAGAATTACTTAATGTCAAAGACATCCGAAATCTCCTCCGTCGCTACCGAATTGACAAGGGTCTAAAAGAGGTATGGCTTGGCGGCTAATCAGACCATAGACACCCTCACGGGTGTCTTGGAATATTTCAAAACAGTGTGCCCGTCTTCTTCTGCTGCGGCGGACAAGCCTTTAGACTAAAAACTCAAGATGATCCAAGCGGCGGCCAAGATGATGAAAGGCTCTAGTACTCGCTATGGAGAGATCTCCGGGCAAGTAGCCGGGATCGAAGTCCTTCGACACCTCAAAGCCGTCGGGGTCTCTGTTTCTCTGGTGAAAGGTTTGATGCCGGCAAGCTTCGCTGATGAAGACTTGCTGCAACCATCATTGGACGTGGCTTCAGCTTGGGAAGCCTTCCGGGCAACCTAGAAAGCAGACAACGAAGTTGCAGCCAAGTCTTGGATTGATGAATCCTGTCGGTGGAGGCAAGCTCAGACGAAGCCTCCGGCTCCAACTTCGCCAACTGCTCCGCCTCCCGCTCCAACTCCGCCAACTGCTCCGCCTCCCGACCTGAAGGTCTAGTTTCTAGGGCGCTTAATTATGTACAAGAGATCTTGTAATGCTCTCTTATTTTATTGAATGAAAAGTTTATAAATGAAAAGTCTTTGCTTGAATGTTTGTTTTTAGGTTTTGCTACATGCAACGGATCCTAGTCTCAAAGTATTAGAGCTTAATGAAGGGCTTTGCCAACAATGGGATATCCTCGAAAGCTTGAGGCCTTATAGGCACTCGTGATTTTCGGTTCCTCAAGGGGAGCATGGAGAAATAGCACCTGATGTTTGTAGCGAAGTCCTTTCTTATATTAAGGAAGAAGATAAGGTAGTGGCATCTTCGTCTTCAGAGTATGTAGATTGGTCCGACTGGGAGTACCAAGTTAAAGACCCAAACGACTTCTAACCTGGGCCGAACTTCAAGAAGAGTATAAAAAGATGGGGGCTTCGAAGAAGACGGGTAATCGAACTAAAAGAAAGGTTTTGAGAACTCTAAGCTCCGAAAACTGAACTGGTCCCGGAGGTAGCTCTAGAGGTCGGAGAGGTCTCCGTTTTTATTTAGGATTAGATAATAATTTTTCCTAATTATGATAATTGTAATATGATTAACCAAGTAATATAATTTGTTTGAGAAGCATTATTTGATTGTGCCTCACTCCCCTGCTACTCTTTGTGGGTGGGGCACCTTATGCTATGCACCATGGTCCATCACGCACAACGCTCTGGATAATAATGTCGATGCTTCACAAATAGTACTTGATAAACACAAACTCGACTCTTTCATAGAGTTCTTCAAACTGTACGTTTGTATTTTGATGTCTACAATCTTAGAGCTTTGAATTTATAAATTAGAGCTCTGAAATTGGTCACTTAGGACTCTTGATGGGTTTCATTTGGCCGGGGCCTTGAAACCTTATAGTTTGTTCACCTTCGACTCTTGTACAGATGCTTCTAACCCGAAGGATCAGAAATCTGTTATTTTAAAGTCCTTAGACTCTTCTACAGATGCTATCAAGCCAAAGCTCGGAATCCATAGGCTTTGGCCACCTTCGGCTCTTTTACAGATGCTTCGAACCCGAAGGATCGAAAATCTGTTCTTTTAAAGTCTGACTCTTCTACGGATGCTATTAGACTGAAGCCCAGAATCCCTAGGCTTTGGCCACCCTCGGCTCTTTTACAGATGCTTCGAACCCGGAGGATCGGAAATCTGTTCTTTTAAAGTCCTTAGACTCTTCTATGGATGCTATTAGGCTGAAGCCTAGAATCTGTAAGTTTTGGCCACCTTCGACTCTTTTACAGATGCTTCAAACCCAGAGGATCAGAAATCTTTTCTTTTAAAGTCCTTAGACTCTTCTACGGATGCTATCAGGACGAATCCCAGAACCCGTATGCTTTGGCCACCTTCGGCTCTTTTATAGATGCTTCGAACCCAAAGGATCAGAAATCTGTTCTTTTAATGTCCTTAGACTCTTCTACGGATGCTATCAGGCCGAAGCCCGGAATCCGTAGGGTTTGGCCACCTTCGGCTCTTTTATGGAATCCCTGAAGCAATGGTTCAAAGGTCGTTTGTTGGGTTCTGATGAAAGATGCTTACCTCCACAAGCATCTTCGTTCCTCTAATGCGTCCACCAGGGGTAGGGAACATTGAGGAGTAAGCATAATTCGAACCTCAATCTTTATTTATTTAGAAAGGTACTTTACAATTTATTACAAGGAGCCCCTAAGAATAATAACATTTAAGGTGCTCTGCATGCCGTGCATGCTTTAATTCTTCCCCTTCTAAATAAGGTAATTTAAAATATCCGGGGCACCCTAAGAGTATGATAATATATGGTCCTTTCCATTTTTTTCCTAACTTCCCCAAAGAAATTACACTTTGCAGTACCAAACGACCCGGTCTAAGTTCACTACTTTTACCTTCGGGTCATACCATGTCTTCGTCTGGTCTTGGTACTTTGTAAAATTGGCGACAGCTCAAAGCCTCGTTTCTTCCGACAGTCAAGTGAAATGTTCTTTTCATCATTATCTTCTGGCTCCGTTGCGCGAAGGGATCCACCTTTTAGCTCCATTGGAGTCATGGCCTCGTCTCCGAACAACAATATGAATGGGGTGAAACCTATGGACCTAGCTTGAGTGGTCCGAATGGACCATAAAATCTTAGGAAGCTCTTCGTTCCACAGCCCCTTTGCCAACCCTACAATCCTCCGATTTAAGCCGGATAGAATATTTCCATGGCGCGCTCGACGGCTCCGTTGGATTGGGGATGATGAACGGCTACAAAGCACATTTTAATGCACATCCCTTCGCAGAATTCTCTAAAAGGTTCGGCCTCGAATTGGGTGCCATTATTGATTGTGAACTCTCTAGGCACTCCAAACCTACAAATAATATTCTGCTAGAAGAATTTCTGTACATTTTTCGAAGTGATAGCAGTTAAGGGTTCAGCTTCGACCCATTTAGAAAAGTATTCGATTGATACCACCGCGAACTTCAAGCTGCCCTTCTCCATTGGGAAAGGGCGATGAGATCCATTCCCCATTGTGCCATCGGCCATATCGGAGCAATGACTTGAAGGGGTGTCGGAGGATGATGACTTCGCCTTCCCAACCATTGGCACCCTTGACAGGTTTGAACCAATGATTCTGTATCTCTTACAATTGTTGGCCAATAAAGCCCCTAGCGAAGTGTTTTTCCTGCTAAAGCCCGAGGGGCTAAGTGGCTACCACACAAGCCTTGATGGATTTCCCGAAGTATATCTTGGCCTTCAGGTTGTGAGATGAATCGGAGTAGAGGAGAACAGACTCCGACTTTATATAACACTCCGTTGACAAGCTTATAATTTTGGACCCTTGATTGCAGCCTTTGTAAATCTCGGCCTTTTAGTAAAGTTGTATTGTTTTGCAAAAAATCCCATATCGGACTCCACCAATCAGTAATTGGTATGGAAAGGACTTTTGCGAAGGGTGGTTAATGCACCGTAGGTTTCACAAGATCTTCATAAAAAGCCCCTTTCGGGAAATCCATTGCTCTGAAATGCTTCGGATGGAGATTCCTTTGAATAATGCCTCTGTCTTGCGGATTTCTTCTATGTATTTCGCAAGATGTGGATGCCGAGCTTGGAAGCTTTTGCCAACATGCCCTGCAATAACTTGGGAATCTGTTTTTATTACAATTCTAGTTGCTCCAAGTGCTCTCGCTTTTCGGAGACCAAGCATGATTCCTTCGTATTCTGTAATATTGTTAGTGGACTTAAAGTTGAGCCTTATAGAATACATTGCTTTTTGTCCTAAAGGTGATATTATCATAGCCCCGGCGCTAGCCCTAGATGCCAAAAAGGCTCCGTCGGAGAATATTGTCCATATTCCTTCGTAGGGTTCTTCCGGAGCCCAAATTGCAGATGGAGTCCATTCTACAACAAAGTCGGCTATAACTTGTGATTTAATAGCTGTTCTTGCAGTGAAAGAAATGCCAAAGGGAGCTAGCTCAACAACCCATTTTACAATTCTACCCGTGGAATTTTTACTCCGGAGAATATCACCAAGGGGATACGACGTAGGGACAAATATATTGTGTGCTAAAAAGTAATGCCTTAGCTTCCGTGAGGCCATTACCAAAGCATATGCAAATTTCTCGAGATCGGAGTACCGTGTTTTTGCTCCGAACAAGGCTTCAGAAACAAAGTATACTGGGTTTTGCACTAGTTTTCCATTGAGCTCTATTTCTCTGACAAGAACTGCACTTAATGCAGAGCCAATTGCTGCAGGATAAAGGAGGAGAGTTTCCTCTGCAAGTGGCACAGTAAGTGTTGATAAATTTCCAAGATAGTTCTTGATTTCGTCGAAGTTTTTCTAGCACTCCGGCGTCCACTTGAAACTTTCAGATCCTTTTAAGGCTTTGAAAATTGGGAGGCTTCCCTCCGTTGATCTGGCCAGGAATCTGCTGAGAGCTACGAGGCATCCGGTAAACTTCTAGACTTACTTCAAATTTTCAGGCAGGGCCATTCTTTGCAGTGCACTTATCTACGTCGGGCTAGCTTCGATTCCTCTGCTCGAAACTAAGGAGCCTAGCAATTTTCCTACTTGAGCTCTGAAAATACATTTTTCAGGATTGAGGTGAACTCCACATGCTTGTAGGCTCTCAAAAGTTTCTGCTAAGTCTAGACTATGCTGGTGCTTTAAAGCACTCTTTATTACAATGTCATCCATATAGGCTTCAACATTTCGACCTATTTGGTGACCTAGAGCTTTAGCAATGAGACGCGAAAAAGTTGCCCCCGAATTTCTCAAGCCCGCATTCGAACATAACAGAATACTCCGAAAGGAGTTATAAAGCTCGTCTTGGCTTCGTCTTCGCGTTTTAGCCAGATTTGATGATAACTGGAGTATGCATCAAGGAAACTTAGGAGCTCGAAACCAGCCATAGAGTCAACAAGTTGATCAATGCGGGGCATGATGTAGGGGTCTCGTGGGCATGTTATTTAGAGATGTGAAATCAATGCACATGCGCCATTTACCGGAGCCTTTTTTCTTGACGAAGACCGGGTTAGCCAACCACTCCGTGTGGGCCACCTCCCTAATGATTCCTGCTCTTAGCAACTTCTTCACCTCCGCCTTAGCGAGGTCTGCTCTTTTAGTTGACAATTTGTGGAGCCCCTGGCGAATTGGTCGAGCCTTAGGGTCAACGAGCAAACTATACTCAATAATGCTCTAGTCAACTCCGAGGATATCTTCGTCTGACCAGGCGAAGATATCTAGATTTTCTCGAACTACTTCATCTAGCGAAGTAGCAATCTCTGAAGGCAGCTCCTTACCAAATTGAATGGGGTACTCTTTGCCTTCTTTGACAATGATCCTCGTGACTACATCACCTTCGGGGCTTGGTTTAAGGGAAGGGTTATTTAGAGGGTCCAAGGACCCCGAAGCCTCCTCCGACTATTCTTGCACACTGTTTACCTGCCGAGAATGGAGAGGTGGGTCGTGGCCATATTCCGCTCTCCGAGCTGTGGCCTAGTCTCCCGGAATTGTAAGAACTCCACCATGCGTGGGTATTTTGAGACACAAATAATTATGGTGTGCCACAGCTCCAAATTGGTTCAGCATACCTCGCCCGAAGATTGCGTTGTAGGCATATGGTGCATCGACAACGTCAAAGATGACCTCCTCGACTCTGGCCAAGGGCCCCTTACCGAAAGCAACCTCAAGGCCTATTTGGCCGAGGGCACTGAGAGGAGGGCCTATGAAGCCTTGGAGTGGGCAGGCTGCTGGAAGTAGATGCCTTCGGGGCATACACATTTGATCGAAGGCTTGGACGAAGAGTATGTCAGTGGAGATTCCGTCGTTGACTAAGGGGGTTAGCATGGGGGAATTTCACCCCTACATAATCATGGGAAGAGAATGAAATGGGCACATGGGACCACTCGGGCATTTTTGCAGTCAACTTCGAAGTCCCTATATGCCCTAGTTCCCGAACATATTCCCTTCGCTGATGCTTTGACATATTACCGAGGGTCCCTCCTCCGAAGATGGGTAGGACCACTCATTTGCCATGATCTTGAGGATCTTCTTGCTTCGGTGGGGGCATAATGTTGGCCACCGAAAGTTGCATGGGAGTTTCAGGATTGCCTGCACACCCGACAACTTGTACGGGCTCCGGTCGTGCTGCCGGAGGAGATCAATCTATAGTGCCTCGCCGTGAGTTTCTCCCAAGATACACACCCTAGAGAGCCAATATAGACTTACAATCTTTGGTGGCATGGCTTCTGTTTTCACCATGCACACAACAAAAAAGAGCCTGGCCCTGGCCAGCCGGTTTTTCTAGTTGCTTCGAGCCACTAGCTTTATTGCCTTGAGCCTGTTAATAGTTGGAGGGCATCTTCGGAGCGGAGGGGGCAATATTGAACACTTCGGAGCGGAAGTGCTTCCTTCCTCTTCTCTGATCGTTCGAACGATTATCGAGGAGGGCCTGTGGAGGATTTGGTGCCCCTGGCTCCAGCTTGACTTATTGGGGGAGGGTTGGTGTGGATACCACAGTTCACTAGAGGCATCGTATTTTGGACCCCTCCACTGGCTTCTATTGCAAGGCCATAATAGCGAGAAAATTCTCCGGGATCAGACTCTCCAGTGTACTTGTGCAGCTTCGAGGCTTGAAACCTGGGATCGAAGCGCACCTTCTGCATGTCCGGATGTAGCGGAGATCCATCGTAGAAAGAGGTGTTCTCGGCATTCACTTGGACTTGAGGGACTTCGGGATAATCATTGAGGTCGTCGTCTTGATGCACCTCCGAAACAGGAGGGATGGCTTCAGGGCAAAGCCTATCCACGGCCTCCTGCCTACATCTTTCCACCTCCGCCTGAAGCCGTGTTATCTAAGCAGCCACATCTTCTAGGAGGTCTTCAATTTCTCCGGAGGGATCCTCCGGGTCTTGAGAACTGGTATAGTCAGTTCGAAGCACAAACAGAGCTACCCGAGGAACCTCGGCTGTTCAAGGCCTATTGACTACTTTAGGAGCTTGAGGAACGTCTGAAGGTCCTGCGCCGGAGGTCCAAGGGGACCTTCAGAGGGGACCGGTGGCTAAACTCCGCTTGGGAGGCATGAATTATGAAGCTAAGGAAGGTCCGAAGACTAGGAGCTTCGAACGATTGAGGAAGGTGAAAAAAGGCCTTCGAACTATATTTGAAGACCCTTGCCGAAGGGTGCGCGGAATCTTAGGACTCTGAAACTCCCTCATCAAATGTTCTTCGAAATACAGGCAGTGGCAGAGAACTAGCTTTTAGTACTAGGTTCCCCACGGATGGCGCCAACTGTTGATGCAACGGATTACGCTAACAGGTTCTATATGATCAAGAACTGACAAACGAAGTGTTTGTGAATGAGGACTATCTCAAGCCTCCGAATAGGATAATAGCTCAGAATAATTTGATGTGTATATAATATCTGAATATTCGATGCCTATTACAGGGTGAGAAGGGGGTATTTATAGGTAAAATTTCTTAGAAAAAGTGTGGGATCGGAATGGCGAATAGAGGGGGTGAATAGGAGCCTCAACAATTTCTCATGAATATGATGGCCTGTTTAAAACACCCCAACGCACCTCTACAAGATCCAAAATTCAAGTCTGAATCAATCAGAGCAAATTAAAGCAAAAACGTGCTTCAAAAACTCAGTTCAGACTAAATCAGAATTTCAAGTGTTGAACTAGCCCTGTCGGACTTTGAATATCGACTGCCTCAGAACTTTGGAGTTTGAAACTCCGACTTGGTCAATCGGTCGCTGATATGCCGACAAAATTCAGAGTATTCAGCAATACACTGAGAGATTCAGAATTTCAATTTAGATTTAAAACTGATATTTTAAACAGCTCAACCAACAAATTCAGAACACTTTGAATCTCAACACACAAGTTTCAGTACTTGAACTAGATAGGTCTACTTGCTGAAAAACAGTAGACAAATACCAAAGAGTAGAGTAGTTGACACTATTCTGAAGCAAAATTGAAACAAATCAGCAACTACTATTCATTGTTAAGTACACAAAGTGATACTTCACCTCTTTCAATTTTTCAGCACATTACAACCATGCAGATGAACTACAAGGGTTTTTAGATCAGTATCACTACATCTATCTTGGATAATCTCACACAAACATCTAAACAAAATTCATAGCAGTACTGAAAATTTGATTGACTTTTAACTCAAACAGTGCAACCAGTACAGAAACAATTCTGGTTCAATTTCAGAGAACTCCAGTATGCAATCTTGAAGAAAGTAACACAGAGGACAGAATTCAAAATCAGAAACACAAATTTTATCAGCTAAAAACAGTCCACACCAATCAATGAATCAAACACTTCTTACATTCACTGCAAATCTGACAAGTCCTAATGAATTTTCATGTGTAAGTAGATCAGTAGTTAAACAGGAATTCAGAAGAAGAGTCTGAACGAATGCAATAAACGTTTTCTGAAAACAGACCTTTAGGTTTCCTATAGACAGAGTTTAAATACACAGCAGTACTAGATCACTGGTTTGGAAATGAAATTCAGAACAGAGGTAATTTCAGAAACTTGTTCAACACATTTGGAATGGTACTTTTGAAGTTCTAAATGCCAAGCTCCAAGATCAGCACAAGAAAACTGAATTGTGGAAACTCAGGATTCAAAACAGTTTCAAATACTCAAACTAATATGACTAGATTTAAATCAATCACTCAAACTCAGTAACATATGATCTGGACACAACTTTGAATTCAAGACAGTAAGCAACAGGTAAAAGCTGATCTCAGAACCTGAATAACCATCCTTTAGAAGCATATGAAGTAATCAACTCAGTAATGTCACAAAAGATCAAAGCAACCAAATCAATTTTATGATGGAGAAACGAACTTCACAACAGGAACCTAATAGCTGATGGAAAGATTGAACTAAAACCAGAATAAAAACACAACTAGTTACTGTTTCAATTCAACAATGAACCAAACAAAATGGATCAGATCTTATCCACACACAAACAGATCACATATACTTTTAAAACAATTTAGCATCAATAGAATAGATGATATGCAGTGAATAAGAGTATTCTCAAATTTCTTGAGCTGAAACAATAAACATGATTCAGATAAGAGAGGTAAAAGATGACTACAACTAGCCAACATCACATAAACATATTTGGAACAGAACTGTACACACATAAAATTGATGAACTGGGATCAAACAAATTCAGTGTCTAAATCCTGATATTAGTATGAAAACTAAAGTGATTCAAGGATCAACCGAATTCTGCATAGATCACACACATATCTAGATGTAATCTCACAGGAAAATCATCCAAATTATCAAAAAATCCCAAAGAAAATGCAAGAGAACTCACTGTTTTACTGCTGGAATCCAGAGACTCTTTACGTGAAACAGTATTTTCGGCTGGATTGTAGTTCGTCCGAAAACAGCGCAGCATTCCTGCAGCGATTCATGTGTTCATCTCTCAAAAACTCCTCACGTTTGATTGGAAAAGTTTCTCAGCGAAAATTTTTGTTTCTCTCAATTGATGTGTTCGGCCAGGAGGACAGGGGATAAAATATCCCACCTGCCCAAGTTCTAGAAGCCTCAGTTTTACTCTTTACCCCTTACAAATTTCTGAAAATACAATTCTAAAAATACCCTATTAGACCCTAAAAGAAAAAAATACAAAAGGACTCTTCTTTTTAATATATTTTTAGAGTGAACCCACTCAAAAAATATACCAAAAGGATACACTATGAACCTAAAAAACATGACACAAATTTATTGAATTAGTAAAAACATTTAAAGTTTCAACGGTTTTCAGCAAAAAACGACAAAGCCTCTCCTGATCGTCGACGCCCGTCGTCAGTCCGCGAACTCGACCGCCAGAAAGTCTCTCCCGCTCTCGATCCATCGAGTCGCCTTGTCACTTGAATTGGCTTACCTTTCGCTGACTCGATCGATGCTTCGTCTCGATCAATCTTCAACTCAACGTCCTGTTCGACCTCCATGCGTACATCAAAGTACACTCTCGACTTCGACTAACACCCTCGACCATCTGGCATTAGACTCCCCATCTAACCCTGATCCCATGCCATCGACAGTTGATGAGTAACTCAAGCCTGCAAACATGAGACAAACACAGACACACACACACACCATATCCAGGGCATCCAGACACAACTCATGAATTAACCCTGTCAATCAATCATTATTACCTTGAACACTAGTGACAGACCTCACTATGTTCCTCAAAAAGACCTTTTTACTCCTTAATTACAACCGATATAGTGGATACTATTTCGGTATCCCTTATAGGGTCAATATGGTAAAACATGCTCAAAGGATGTTGATAAAGTAGACGTCTCATCCTTCTAGTTGTTTTCCACTCCGGAGGGGAAGCCTTTCGGAGGGTCTCTTCGGACCAGAACCTGGATGGACCCTTCGGATTCGAGCCCTTCAACCCGGAGGCAAGTCTTGGGCTCCGAGATTAAGACTTGCCTTCATCTTCGTCGCATAATGTATTTGCTTGGAAGCTTGGAGGATCATGAGGATGAAGTATTTTCCTCCAACAAACATGTCTTCTTGTACTTTGATAAAAATAAATAAAACGTGCTAGATAACATATCTATATCATGAAAATCATCACAATAACTTAATCAGACCTGACCAAGATTGTAGCTAGTGACGATGATCTTAATAATATGTTAAAGTATCGGGAATGCTTGATTTATATGAATGATATACAACATGAAAGAGATACAATAGCAAGAGATGTTGGACTTAACCGATGAAGCCTCAAACTATCACATCTAGATCACATCAATCTAAGAGACCAATCTGATGCAGCCTTAGATCTAGCCAATACACCGAGGACAACTGGCGACTGTACTGTTTCGACATTCACCTCAAGAGATCAAACAGATGTAGCCGTAAGGATACTGACCTAGTCGATACAGTCGTCAGGGGTGGTGAGACTCACCTCTTTGCCGGAGATCGGAACGATGCAGCCAAGCTTCAAGTGCCGAATCCCATCAGGATTAACCTTGGAAGCCAAGAGTGGCAATGCGCCGAGTAGTTGTTTGACAATGATGTGTGTTTATAAGCTAACTAAGGGTACATATTTATAGTTCGGAAACTTGCCGTCCAAGCACTCTATCCTAACCAATTTTGGATAATCCTTATCTTCATCTCACCTTTATCTCCATCAGCTCTTCTGCATCCGTTCATCTTGTAACAACATGGACAGGCTTCCTTGTCCATCTTTGATCAGATCCTCTTTGACTTCTGTTGACCGTGTGACATCTTTAATGGGCCTAGGTTTTACCAAATCTTGATGTCAACAATGAGATTAGACATAAAATCTCCAAAAATTACATGTTTAGGGCTCGGACTCGGCCTCTGCCAGTCGGACCGGGCCTGTGTGCCGGTCAGACCGTTGTGACTTGGCCAGTCGGACCGACTAACTAGAGCCCGTTGGACCAAGGGTCTTAATTTGACCGTTTGACTGACCTTGCAATGGTGGTTGGACTGGCCCTTGTGAGGTACGTATGACACACATTTTCAGTTTTTATCAATTTTATCCATTACTGGCAAATTTTGTTGTCAACAACCATAATAGTATACCAGCAAATACAAGTACACAACCTCCATTTGTCATGCTAGTCTGTTATGATATATCCATCCTGGAAATCCTGCAATCACTTGTTTAAGGGCCTATTTGGGACTACTCCACTCTCTTAAAATTTGCTCCACTCCACGGAATTCACTTAGAATCAGATCTAGAGTGGAGTTGCTGCTCCACTGTGGAGTATTTGCACTTGTTTGGCTTGCGGAGGGAATTTAAATTCAAAAATAGTAGAATTTGGTAGGAATGTATTATTTTTCCCAGAGTTTATTCATAAATCTCCAATTATATTATTTTTCATGTCCATTATGTAAAACATATTAAATTAGTACTCCCTCCATTAACTTTTAAATAACGTCGTTGACTTTTATCACAAACTTTGATCATTCATCTTATCAAAAAAATATGTAAATATACAAAAATATAAGTTATAATCGAAGTACCTTCAATATTAAAACAAATTATAACAAAATAAATGATATTTCAATTTTTTTTGAATAAGACGAATAATCAAAATTTGTGATAAAAGTCAACAGTAACATTTAAAAAGTTAATATAGATAGTACTAAATGAAAAAGTAATAAATATCAACTAAAAAGTGAATCAATAAGTTTATAATAGCATTGGTTGGTAAATTACCCCGAACTCCACGTTTTGTTTTAAAAACTGAATCCACGGAGCACCTCCTGAGGTGCTCCACAAAAAACGTGGAGCGGAGTCGTGGATCTGCATTTTTCGCGGATCCAAAAACTAGAATCTGAACCTGTTTGGCTAGATGTTTATGGAGCGGAGCTATAAAACGTGGAGCAGAACAGTCTCAAACAGGGCCTAAATCAATTTGAAGCTACCAGTTCTACAGAGTTTCTTCGGAAACTGCTGAGGTATGAGGTATATCTCTTCTCTGGTTCATCCGAGTGTAAGCCAATTTGGTTGCTTATTTATGCCTTTTCAGTAAACTGAAGACCATTTTGCAAGTTGGGAACTATTTTGTGCAAGACTGAAAATTGCCATGATCAAACGAGATATGTTGGCCAATTATGGCACGTAATTCATTGTCTTATTTAGTTGTAAACCTAACAGCTAGCTAGAGAGGAACTGATGAGCTATGTTTGTGACCGCGTGTCCTTATTCTGTACCTTTCCTGGAACGGATGTGGCAAGTCGTTGGCTGTTTTGTATGTGAATTGTGAAAAATAGAAGTTTGTTGCAATTTGGAAGTTCAGTAATATCCGCGCTTGTTATCACTTTGTTGTCTGAAAAATACCGCAATATTACTGTATGCGATTTTAGATGCTGCTGCTGGACTGAAAGCTGATACAGCGAGCACTTTTGGTTAGACGTCCAGTCGTGGTTCCTCAAACGTCATTATCTTTGCTGGATCAACCCATGTTAGAGCAGTGATCCTCTCTCCAGCCTCGCCTAGCGGTTTCCAGTGTGCTGGAATCGCCTACCTACTCCATTTTGATTACTCGCACCTTTCAACCTGATACGGGCATACGGCGTAGAAACGAGTAGCTGCTACCCAGAAAAGCAATCCCTCCCTGACATCGAACTAATGGTACGCTAGCCATCAGAGTATAGGCTGATACAACCTTAGCCACTGGGACTCTGGGATTCTGTTACTCCACTACTCGCCGTCTCGACCATCTTCTCCAGCTCCGGCGCTTGTCGCTTCGTCTAGCACGGCGACCGTGTGCGCTTAATTATTCAGCCATGTTTGAGCTTGTGATATCAATCCCGGCGATTATGCTGGTTCTCATCATAGCGCTGGGTTGCTACCTGTTCGGCCGGAACCGTGGCCGCGCCGATGGGGCGACACCACAGCGGTTCGCGCCGCCGGCGCCGCCCAAGTCACAGGGTGTCTAGGATGCATGCTGTTGGGAGTTTGGCCTGTTCCATACTGGCTTTATTATTGTACCTTTAATTTGTAAGAGTATTACTTCATGATTGAATGTCACTGGTGAAGTGTATCGAACTACTCGCTTTTCCATGAACTTTCCACGGAATTTTCGATTTTAACAGATGAATTATGTCTTCGTGCTGCTTCTTTCTTTGAGGCACAACTGGATTGCTTACTGAACACCTTTCGAGTTTCGAGCTTTACTGAACACCTAGTCGATTCGGAGTTTACCTGCTTTTGTTGATGTATGCCTGAGCTACAGCTACCATCCATAGGCAAACATTTGCTTTCTAAACAAAGCCACCCTGTCCCCGCATCCATGGATGATCACACGAAAGCTATCGTCGCCTTGAGCCCTTCAGCACGCAAGTAGGGTGAAAATGTATAGGATTCGGACGTATAGTACTCATACGATATGCTATATCATATTTTTACTGTATATTTGGATTCAATGCGGACGTTAAATAGATATATAATGAATTATTTCGGATGTAGGAATCGGTGCGAGTCAGAACTGATTTAGGTTGGAAACGAATTAAAATTATCGGATAATATAATATAAAAACATGTAAAGTGAGGTTCCCTGTTCACTAGTTTTGAACAGTTTTATGGAAAAAGATAATTGACGGAACGACAAAATGAGATATTAATATAAGTTGGACCAGTTTGGCATTTCTTATGGTCATATCTGAAAATATATTTTGTGTTGCGACATATTGGTAGCATATGGCCTATGGAGTTGGGTTACTTGAGTACGGAACTACAAATTCTAGATATAAGGAAGTTGACTATGATAGTGTTTGGTTCTCTGTACGAGGAGAAATGGAATAAAATGATTCTTAAATATGTGGTACTGTTGTTTGATTCGAGAGATGAAGTGGAATCGAGTGAAATCAAACGATCACAGAAATAAAATATTCACTGTAGATGTTGAACCATGTGATACTGATTTTTTTTTGCCGGACAAGATGGTTCCAAACCATCTCATTCTATTCTTCGCCGTACACTAAGGTAGTGTTTGGTTTGACGTACGATGAGGAATGGAACGAGATGGTTCGGAACATCTTATTCGCCAAAAAATTCAGTACCATATGGTTTAACATCTATTGGAAATATTCTGTTTCTGGGAATAGTTTGGTTCCACTTAATTCCACCCCATCCCTCAAACCAAACAACAATATCACCCCATATCTAGGAACGATTCCGTTTCGTTCCTCCTCATACAGGGAACCAAACACTACCTAAACCAAACACTACCTATATGATGATATGGAGAATACGCATAGGCAATCAGGCACAATAATGTAATAATCAAGGGTTGATCCATGTTATATTTGTATATAGTAAATGTTATGTAAGATGAAATGCTCCTAAACAAAAACTCAAAAATGTCACAAGTTCATTGAAATGCAAGCTCATGATTTAAATTTGCTGGAAGGCTAGAACTATTGATTCTTTTAGATCGCATGCTTTCATTACATTATTCATAGTTCGTTGTGGACTACAATGGGCCTTCTCAATACCAGACAGGATTTATTCAAGAAGATATGACTGAAAAGATGGTATATCTTGCTACACTATACCAGTGCTAGCTTTGCAGAAGCACTACAATTTAGTCCGTGTCACATCAGATATTTGGATATATATTTAAAGGACTAAACATGAAATAATTATAAAAATAATTGCAGAATCGAATAATTATTCACAAGACGAATTTATTAAACCTAATTAATATATGATTAGCAAATGTATATTGTAGCATCACACTGTCAAATCATTGCGTAATTATGCTTATTAGATTCATCTTGTGAATAATCCACCGATTATGAAAGGGTTTTATAAATAGTCTACATTTAATACTCCAAAATAACATCTAAATGTCCAATCAATGTGACTGGAGTAAACTTTCAAACTAAAGAACCAAATAGGTACCAAGGATAATGCAAAAGCCACGTACTGAATAGGCACCAGCTCACCGCATCGGAGAAATTTAATCCAAAACCGAGTGTCAAGCGAGTATCACTGAGGCAACTAAGAGCAATTGGATCATTGGTGTTAGCCTGTTTCGAGAAAAGAAACAACCATTGGACTTTGTTGATTTAACCATCATGTGGAGAACAGGAGACACACAAGAATAGGAGATTCGGAGAAGGCGGGGGCCAATGGAACTGCCGACGGCATGTGAAGGGGCCAATGAGATCCATACCCCACCAGGCCATTGGCCATAGCGGAGCAATAACTTGAAGAGGTGTTGGTGGACGATGACTTAGTCTTCCCATCCATTGATAACCTTGACAAGTGTGGACTAAAGCCTCTGCATCAGCTAATATTGTAGGCCAATAGAGCCCTTGGCAAAGTGTTTTGCCTGCTAAAGCCCGAGGGACAAGATGGCTACCACAAAGGCCTTCTTGAATTTCTCGGAGTATATTTTGGCCTTCGACTTGGGAAATACATCGGAGTAGGGGAGAATATACTCCGACCTTATATAAAATATCGTTGATAATATGATAGTTTTGGATTCTTAACTGCAGTCTTGACAGCTTCGGGCCTTCGGGCAAATTAGCTTCGCCTTGCAATAATTCCATAATTGGACTCCGCCAATCGGTGGTTGGTATGCAAAGGACCTCTGCAGGAGGGAGTTGGGGCAACAAAGGGGAGGCAATCTCTTCATAAAAAGCCCCTTCCGGAATATCTATGGCTCCGGCTGTAGCTTTTGCAAGATATCTGCTTGTGCATTGTTGGCTCTTGGGATGCTTCGGACAGAGATCCCTTTAAATGCTGCTTCGATCTTGTCAATCTCTTTAGAATTCTAGCAAGTTGTGGATGCCTACCTTGGAAACTTTTATCAACGTGCCCTGCTACAATTTGGGAATCTATTTATATAACAACTCTTGTAGCACCAAGGGCACGTGCCTTGCGAAGACCTAGAAAATTTGTTTGTACTCCGCAATATTATTGGTGGACTTAAAGTTGAGCCTTGCAGAGTACATTGCTTCCTGCCCTGAAGGTGAAATTATTATCGCTCCGGCACCTACTCCGGATGCTTGAAAAGCTCCATCGGAGTATATGGTTCATATTCCTTCATTCGGTTCTTTGGGAGCCCATACTGCATGCGGAGTCCATTCTGCTATAAAATCAGCCACCACCTGTGACTTGATTGTTGTTCTTACTGCAAAGGAGATGCCGAAGGGGACTAGCTCAACTGCCCATTTTCCAATTCTCCCTGTAGAGTCCTTGCTTCGGAGCATATCTCCCAAAGGATCAGAAGTTGGTACAATTACATTGTGTGCCAGAAAATAATGTCGTAATTTCCTCGAAGCCATTACCAGAACATAAGTGAAATTTTCCAACTCGGAGTACCGGGTTTTTGCTCTGGATAAGGCTTCTGATACAAAATATACTAGATTTTGTGCCAACTTCCCATTGAAATCCATTTCTCGACCAAGGACTGCACTGACAGCAGAGCCCGTAGCTGCAAGATAGAGGAGAAGAGTTTCATCTACGATGGGCATAGTGAGAGTTCCAAGGTTGCCAAGATAGTCTTTAATATCATTGTAACTCTTTTGGCACTCCAGTGTCCATGCAAAAATCTTCGGACCCTTTTAAGGCTTTGAATATTGGGAGGCTCCACTCTGCAGACCTTGCCAAAAATCTACTAAGTGTCGCGAGGCATCCGGCAAGCTTCTGAACTTGCTTCAAATTTTCCGGTGGAACCATTCTCTCCAATGCACTTATTTGACTTGGGCTAGCTTCGATCCCTCTGCTCGAAACTAAATACCCTAATAATTTTCTAGCTTGAGCCTCGAATATACATTTTTCGGGGTTGAGGCGAACTCCACATGCTCGGAGGTTCTCAAAAGTTTCTGCTAAGTCTAGACTATGTTGGTGCTTTAAAGCACTCTTTATTACAATATCATCCATATAGGCTTCGACATTGCGGCCTATCAGGTGACCTAGACCCTTAACAATTAACCTTGAAAAAGTTGTCCCGACATTTCTTAAGCCGAAGGGCATTCTTACATAACAAAAGACTCCCGAAGGAGTTAAAAAGTTTGTCTTGGCTTCATCTTCACGTTTTAACCATATTTGATGATATCCGAAGTACGCATCAAGGAAGCTCGAAAGCTCGGAGCTGGAAGTGGAGTGGACTAATTGATCAATGCGGGGCATGGGGTAGGGGTCACGTTGGCATGATTTATTCAGGAATGTGAAGTCAATGCACATGCACCACTTGCCAGAGGCCTTTTTCTTGACAAAGACGGGGTTGGCTAACCACTTCATATGAGCCACTTCTTAAATGATCCCAGCCTTCAACAATTTTTCCACTTCTGTTTTAGCAAGGTTCGCCCTCTCTGTCGACAATTTGCGGAGCCCCTGGCGAATAGGTCGAACTCTTGAGTTGACGAGTAGGCTATGCTCAATTATACTTCGGTCGACTCCAGGGATGTCTTCGTCGGACCAGGCAAAGACATCTAAATTTTCTTTAACTACTTCCAGCGAAGTAGCAATTTCCAAAGGCAATTTCTTGCCAAACTAGATGGGATAGCTTTTTCCGTCCTTGACAATGATCTTTGTTACAATTTCACCTTCGGGGCTTGGCCTAGGGGAGGATATCTTTGAGAATTCACTTGATGCAGGGATATTCTCCGAATGGTCTTGTACAATATTTATCTGTCTAGGATTAAGGGGTGGACCATGGCCATATTCTGACCTTCGCATCGTAGCTTGGTCACCAAAGACCGTAAGAACTCCTCCTTGTGTGGGCATCTTCAGGCATAGATAATTATGATGTGCCACGACTCTGAATTGATTTAGCATGCCCCTTTCGAAGATGACATTATAAGCATAAGGGGCATCAACAACGTCGAATATCACCTCCTCTGTTCTAGCCAGGAGCCCCTCTCCGAAGGCGACCTCGAGGCCTATTTGGCCGAGGGCATCGAGAAGAGGTCCTACAAAGCCTTGAAGCGGACGAGCTGCTGGGAGTAAGTGTTTCCGCAGGATGCATAGCTGGTCGAAGGCCTGGATGAAGATAATATCTTCGGAGCTTCCACCATCAACCAACACTCTCTGAACCTCCGTTCCTACAAAGTCAGCAGTGATAACGAGGGGGTTCGCATGAGGAAATTTAATTCCCGCCACATCGATTGCGGAGAAAGATATAGGCACGTGAGACCACTCGGGCATTTTAGCAGCCGATGAGGAGGTCCCAATATACCCTACTTCGTGAACATATTCTCATCGTTGCCATTTCGACATGCCACCCAAGGTTCCTCCTACGGAGATGGGAAGAACCACTCATTTGTCGTGGTCTTGTGTATCTTCTTGCTTTGGAGGTGGCATAACACTGGCCACCAAAGGCTGCCTTAGGGCTTCAAAGCTGTCTACGTGTCTGACGGTCTGCACCAGCTCTAGACATACCTCGGGAGGGGCTTGGTCAGTAGTGCCTCAACTAGAGCTCCTGTCGAGGTACTTGCTCCGTAGAGCTAGTATAGACTTACATGCATCGGTAGTCGGCTTCTCTAGTGGCCTCCAGTCGCTGATCTTGCTTCCCGGAGCTTTTGGATTCTTAGGGGGCAATTTCGATGAAGAGGGGGCAATATTCAGGACTTCGGAGCGAGGATACTTTTGCCCTCTTCATCTGCCATGCTGGTTGTCGAAGTGGTATCCTTGTGAAGGAGTCGAAGTCTTTACTTCAAGTTTGACTTCTTGGATGGTTGGCGAAGACGAAGTCGTCCTTCGGAGCCATCCTTCTTCCGACCTAGCATACTCCTCAAAGTAGGCCATTAGCTGCGCTACTAAGGAAATATGCATCTGGTGATGCTTGTCTAGGAGGTTTGCATTTGTGACTCCTTCCTGATCCACATAAACCATAGATTATGTGGACAGTCCTCTTATCTATGACTTCGTATGAGCGAAGAGCTTGAAAAATTGCCACAAAGTTTCTCTAGGTTGCTGCTTCACGTGAAAAAGACTTTCGGTAGACATAGGGGGCACAATGGTCCCTTGGAAGTTGCTCACGAACTTCTTTCTTAATTGCTCCCAAGATTCAATTGATCCTGGTTTTAAAGACCAGAACCAACGTAGGGCGACCCATTCGAGCACAAGAGGGAAACACTTCGCCATTGTGTCTCAGACTCCTCCGCTGAATTCGATTGCTAAAGCATAAGAATGGGAGAATTCCCTAGGATCTTCCTCTCTGGAGTACTTACAAAGCTTCGGAGTCCTGAATTTGGGGTCCAAGCGCACCTTCTGTAAGTCTAGGTGTAATGGAGATTTATCATCAAAAGAAGCATTTTAAGTGCTTCTCTGAATCTCAGATGCTTCGGGATAGAAGGTAGGACCGTCATCTTGAGGCAGCTACGGGATGATAGGGCTAGCTTGAGGGCAAAGCCTGTCAGCAGCTTCCTACATCCACCTTGTCACTTCAGCCTAAAGACAGGCCATCTATGTTGCCACGTCATCGGAACGATCTTCATTTCCTCCAGAGGGGACCTCTAGGTCTTGAGAACTGAATAAGTCAGTTCGAAGCACAGTTAGAGCCGAAGGAAAGGCTCTGTCGGTTTGGAGCATGGACAGAGTCTCAAGAGGGGCTTCGTATGCTCGAGGAAAAGTGTTCATTTCAGGAGTTTGAGGTGGGGGCAATGGAGGGCCCTCCGACCTCGGTGGTGTTCGAAGATCTCAACGCAGGGGTTCGAGAATACCTCCGGAGTGGACTAGTGCCTAGGCTCCGTTTAGGAGGCACAACTCTAGAAAAGGACTGGTAGAGAACAAAGTTTTTGTACTAGGTTCCCCACGGATGGCGCCAACTATTGGCATAAAAGATTGCGCTAACAGGTTTAGGAATCTAAGTGTTTGATAAACGAAGTGTTTGCTTGAGTAAACTATTCCAAGCCTCCCAGGTGGACTACTTTTTTATTGTTTCTCTCAATTGTTTATTATTCTTGTTTTGCGTGCCTAGAAATTACGACACCATCAAGGAGCCGGACTATTTTCTGGAGTTCGAGCACGATGATTAAATCTTTAAGTGAACTTGTTTCTAAGTACCATAGTATATTATCTTGAGAATAAATTGCTACCTAATATTATTATTATTGTTAGAAACCATGGAGATAATGAAAATCACTTTTAGATAAGCAAAGAGTTGGAGAAGCACCAGGGAGGACGTACAAGCTAGCCAAGTTGAGAGTCCAATCCCTAGGAGCAGCGTGCACTAAAATTAATGCCCAAGCCGCATACAAACTCATTTTTTAATGTTCTACATGGGCATGAAAAGATAACTTCGGCACCTTTCCAATGCTGCTGGTTCACATAAAAATTCCTTCTATATCAATGGGAATTGTCAAAACAAGATAGAGTCCATAATCTGTCAACATGTTGTTTTCTGTGTTGTTGGGCCTTTGGGCCGTGTATCTAGTTGAGCCCATTAGGGGTGCATCCCAAACTACTATATAAGATGTCTCTACAGCCATATAGGGTTTTCAGGTTTAGTTTACACGTTGCTTTGATATCTGAGAAAGCATGGGTTGGTTTCGGAGTCTGTGATGAGTGATTGACAGGTTTTATCCTCTGATTCAAAGGGGTCCCTCCGAAGGTGTTTGGAGGTTGGTTCTCCGATGGTGTTCGGAGGTTGGTCCTCCAAAGGGATTCGGAGGTGGTTTCACCGAAGGGTTCGGTGGGTCTGGTTGCTGCAGCTGTTGCAGCGGAGTGTGCATGTCAGAGGGGTCCGAAAGTACACGATGACTGGGTCGTACCGAAGGTCTTGGTACTTTGGGCGGTACACCAGAGTGTGTATCGAAGGTTTTTTAACCAGAGAGGTCTCCGGGGTACTAGATACACTTGTCTGCTTGTTTGTGGTGCGCAGGTGACTTCGGAGGCGATAGACAGTTCGTAGCAAGTGAACCTGGGTCAAGCGGGAGGCTTGATGCCAGGGGAGCAGGGAGCTCCGTCACGAAGGTTGTGAAGGGGTCGAGGTCGGACCTTGGGTCGAGGTGCGCCAGGAGAAGGTAGTAAGTGCGGAGCCTGGCTCCGGGTGAAGGTACTCCGAGATGAAGTCCTCGGAGGCGAGGCACATCGAAGGGTACTTCGAATGGAGTGACTTCGAGTATGGTGGACTAAGTCCTCAGCAATGAGGCAAGGCGTTCGAAGTGTCCTCCGGAGGAAGGCACTCAAAGGTATACCCGACGAAGGTCTCAAAAGTCAAGGTGCATCGAAGGCATGGTCCGGGTGTGGATCATCGAGGAGTGTGCTCGGGGAGAGACACTACGACGAAGTGCTCATGGAATGCTTCATGCGGAGGCCTTGGATGAAGGAGGGACTTCGAAGGATGGTACTCCGAAGGTGGGGCTTCGGAGTGAGGCTGGCTTTGGAGTGAAGCTGACTTCGGAGCGAGGCAGGCTCCGGAGCGAGGATGGCTCCGGAGTGAGACTGACTTGAGGTACTTCGGTCATGCATGGCTTCGGTACACGGACTGACGGAGTTCGAGCTGGGAGAAGCTGCGAAGCCATGATGGTCCACTCAGAAGGTGTTGGTGCGAAGGCCCAAGGGCTTTGACGGCTTCGGCTCAAAACCGTCACTGTATCGAAGTCTGTCTTCGGTGAAGCGAAGGCCGTCAGGCTCAAGGCTTCTCACCGAAGCTACCGCACCCCTCGGGTGCGAAGGGGGGCTTCAGAATGGTCCAAAACTGCAAAGGCTGACAGCGTCTGCTCTGCAAAAGCTGGTACTGTCCCCTCTACGAAGCTGACAAAAGAAGCCTCCAAATAAAGTAGACTACCAGTTGTACCCCCTGTTCCGATGAGACAAAACCAGTGTAAACCCTAGGTGTAAAGTAGTCTATTCACAGGGCTGAATAGTGCCTATAAATAGTGGAGGCTGGCTAGGTCACATCAACACTTTGAGCAGTCATTTTTGAGCTCCTGTGCTAGCCACCACATACCTTGTATTCAGACCTGTGAGTTCATTTTGTGTTCCCTATTCAAGCAATGAAGCTTTGATTCTGTTTTCATTTTCTGCTTGAGCTTGTATGCGTACTTCTCTGCATGCTTCGATCTCTCTTGTCTCACTTCTTTTGAGTTGAGTTTGTGCACTGAATCTTTTTTGGAGAAGTGTGTGAGAAGCCTGTTCGAGCGAAGTGTGTTTGAGCGAAGTGTGTTTTTCAGTGTCTGTTCGCTCTGTGTAAACTGGAGGCTAGACCTCTCTGATTAATAGCGAAGCACTGATCGTAGCCCGTTTTTCTTCCCTTGTCGAAGCCCTTGGCGAAGTGTGTTCAGTGTGCGTTTAGACATTCGAAGTACGAAGCCCAACACCAGTTGTTGTCGCTAAGTATTTTGTCGAAGTCCGCAGAGGGAAGTCTGCTCTTGCGAAGTCTGTAGTGTGAAGCCTGCTCGAAGGCACCTAGTGTGCGGAGCCTGCACTGACTTAGCAAAGCTGATCGAAGTCCTCAGAGGGAAGTCCGCTCTTGCAAAGGGTGAAGTGTGAAGGCACTCTGTGTGTGGAGCCTGCACTGACTTAGCAGAAGCTGAATTTTTGGGGTTGTGGGTGGAGCGAAGTCTTCTTGGCTTCAAACTTTTGCTCCTTGCGAAGCCTGTGTTCAGAGCTGTGAAATACCTCCGAACCAGAACTTCGAAGGGTGTGTTCGAAGCATGTTCCGCAGAAGACAGAATTAAAATAGAAGGCTATTTTTAGTCTGAAATTTTAAAAGCTCCCATTCACCCCCCCTCTGGTCGCTGTTTCCGGTCCAACAATTGGTATCAGAGCGGGTTAAGATCACCAGTTGACCTTAACCGGTTTTGTGATCTGTTGGTGACATGGACAGAGTTAGTGAAATACC
This sequence comes from Zizania palustris, assembly GCA_019279435.1. Taxonomy (NCBI): domain Eukaryota; kingdom Viridiplantae; phylum Streptophyta; class Magnoliopsida; order Poales; family Poaceae; genus Zizania; species Zizania palustris. Next base: position 63,731,271 of record JAAALK010000285.1, on the reverse strand, counting down.
TCTGTTCGATGGGTCGGATTTTGCATACTGGAAGGTGCGCATGGAGGCTTACTTGCTAAGCCAAGAAAATGCAATTTGGGAGATTGTGGACTCACAATACTACATCCCTGAAACTCGCACCTCTCAAACAGAGAAGGATCAGTATAATGCCAACTCCAAGGCTAGAAATATATTGTTCATTGGTTTGAGTCGAAGTGAGTTTGATAGGGTGTAGCACCTAAGGACAGCTAGAGAAATTTGGACTAGACTCACTATTTTTCATAAGGGCTCTACACAGATTAAGGCCAGGCACCAAAGCACATACAATCAACAGTATCAGTTGTTTGTGCAGGCACCCGGTGAATCTATAGATGCCATGTTTTCTCGCTTTGATGCGATAGTGAGTAACTTGCGGTCCAACGGGATGCTTGCTTACAATGATCATGATAGGGCTATCAAGCTTCTCTGTGCTCTTGATCGTAGCATATGGGAAGTGAAGATATCCAACATTGAGGAGTCCGCAGGTTATGACACATTGACCTGTGATGAGATCTTTAGCAAGCTGAAGTCCAAAGAGATTGCCAAGGCATCTCTTGCAGTGCATAGGAACTCCTTGCCACAGCCATTTGCATTGGTTTCTAGCACTAGCCGTGGCACCACTACAGAACCAAGCACATCTGGCACTTGTGTTCTTTGCAGATGGCTTTGTTTTGTCCTCCCTGGTCTCCGTCACTAAGGAGCAGGTGGATACTCTGGATGATGATGAGCTTGCTCTCATTGCCAGAAGGTTCATCCGTTTTCATCATGAGAGACGGGATCAGAGGAGAGGTGGTTTTAGTGGTTGCTTTGAGTGTGGCGACACTTCTCACATCAAGGCCAATTGCCAAAAACTCAAGAAGAGAGATGAGAGTGATCGCCCCAGATACCACAAAAGGAGAGAAAACCCTTTGTGAAGGGCAAGCGCGGCAAGGTGGCTAAGAGAGTAGCCAAAGCCACTTCCAGAGCATTTGTTGCTGCTCTCAGCGACATCGACACTTCCTCAACTGAGGAGTCGAGCTCTGATGAGGAGGAGGAGTGCCCAAGGAAGGAGGAGAAGAAGGACAAGAAGGGACGAGATTTCACCGGCCTTTGCTTCATGGCCGACAGCGATCACAGCGGCGATGAGCTTGACTCATCTGAGGTACCTCTATCCTATGACCAACTTTCAATTAAACTAGATGAGCTGAATGAAGTAGTTCTTGGTCAGGATAGATTACTTGTGCAAGCCGCTAGAGATAGAAAAGACCTTAGACTTAGGCTAGAATCTGTGTCTACTGTTTATGCCATGCTTAAGTCTAGAGTTAATGATGCTAAATGTGAATCTTGCACTGTTGTCATGGGTGAGCTTGCTCAGTTGCGTTCTGTGCATGCTCAAACTCTTTCTGAGCTTGAGACTGCACAGAAGCAGCTTTTGATGGTTGATTCTAGTCCTCATGATATAATTGAATGCATGAACTATTCTTTATTACGTGAGAGCATTGATTTACGTGATAAGCATGTTCATGACTTAGAGGCTAGATTGGAGAGAGTCGGTAGTTCTAAGGATGTGCAACCTGTGTGTGACACTTGCATAACCCTTAAGGACCAGCTAGGCACTGTTAGAGAGCGAGCTGAGAACCTTATGACTGAGAATGAGTACCTTCTTTCTGTGGTTAACAAATGCACTGAGGGAAAGGGTAGGATGGACTTGCTCTTGGCCAAAACCAAGATGTGTGCTGACAGAGCAGGGTTAGCTCTAGGATTGGGTTTTGAGAGGATTCCTTCAGACAGTGCTAACAAAACTGTTTTTACCTCACCCACTACCTTAGAGAAAGAGAGAGCTCTGTTAGACACTCCTTCAGCCAAAAAGCCTAACCGAACTTCAAAGAAAACCACTCCTCCTGCAAAGAAAATTCCTCCCAAGAAAACCACTCAGCAGAAGCCCAAGGAGCCTGTGAGAGTTGCTCCTATGACCCATGAGAGTGCCCCTAAGAGAGTTTTCATTGTTCCTAGTGTCAGCGGGTGGGTCATTTGGTTGGGTTTTGTTTTTGTCGCATCAAGGATGAGCGACGCTCTCAGGCGATGAGGTTCTAGAACATGCATTACCCATCTTTAGGTATGCATGAGTCTGAGTTTTACTCACGTCCTGCTTTCGAGGCTCCTCGTGCTTCTCGGAAAGGTTTTGCTCCTCGAGGTGTTCACCATGTTCCATATGGTGGTAGACTCTGGGCGAGTAGCTTTGTACCTCGTTAGAGTAGGAGACCTCATCATGCTTTTAGATCACAGCATGTAGGTAGACCTCGCGCTTTGCATCATTCTGATTATCTTGTGCGTAGATAGTCTACTTTTACTGTGCCTACTACTCGTATCACTCAGTGCTGGATGCCTCGTCATATATTCACTCACCCCAGCACTAAGCGATCGAGATTTTCTTATCATGTGTAGGCGCCGGACCGAGGCTTGGAGGGCACGTGGATCATGGACTCTGGTTGTTCGCGCCATATGACCGAAGATGCAGCATGGTTCTCCAGCCTCACCACAACCAAGCAAAGGGAACATATCACCTTCGGCAACAATCGAAGGAGTAGAGTGAAAGGTAAAGGTGTGGTAAGAATTAACTCGAATTTCACTCTCAAAGATGTTGCTTTGGTTGAAAACCTAGGATACAATTTGCTTTCTGTATCTCAGTTGCTTGATGAGGGGCTTCGAAGTACGATTCCATCGCGATACTTCGTAAGTACTCAACTCTGATGGCGTTGTGGTGTGTAAGATCTTTAAAGTTGGGAGAGTTTTTGGAGCTGATTTTTCTAAGTCATCTGGTTCTTCTCATTGTCTTGTTGCACATTTGACTTCTGAGCTTTGGAAGTGGTATAGGATACTAGGACATATGAGCTTTGAGTTGCTTGCTCGTTTGAGTGCCCTAGGTCTGATCCGAGGATTGACCAAGCTCAAGTTTGAGAAGAATTTAGTTTGTGCTCCTGCTCCTTGTCGACATGGAAAAATGATTGCCGTTTCGCATTCGCTAGTCACCACAGTGATGACTGAACAACCCAGAGAACTTCTCCACATGGACACTGTAGGTCCTTCTCGGGTTAGTTCTTTAGGTGGCAAGTGGTATGTGTTAGTCATTGTCGACGATTTCTCTCGCTACTCTTGGGTCTTCTTTCTTGCCAGCAAGGATAAAGTGTTTTCACACTTTCGAAGCTTGGCTTTGATACTTTTCACTGAACTCCCTGGTGCATTGAAATTCATTCGAAGTGATAATGGCACTGAGTTCAAGAACAGTCTCTTTGTTTACTTTTGTATGGAGTATGGCATAGAACATCAATTCTCTGCTCCGCGGGTTCCTCAACAGAACGGTGTTGTTGAGAGAAAGAACCGCACTTTGGTTGAGATGGCTAAGACGACGCTCGATGAGCATAGGACTCCTAGAAAATTCTGGGCTGAGGCCATGAACACTGCTTGTTACATCTCAAATCGAATCTTCCTGCCCTCAATTTTGAACTTGACATCTTATGAGCTACGTTTTGGGAGACAACCCAAGGTTACTCATCTTCGAGTTTTTGGATGTCGTTGCTTTATCCTAAAACGTGGTAATTTGGACAAATTTGAGTCGCGTTCTTCTGACGGGATCTTTTTGGGTTACACTATACATGGCCATTCTTATCGTGTTTATAATTTGGAGACTAACACTGTCATCGAGTCATGGAATGTGACTTTTGATGAATCAACCCCCTATGTTAGTTCTACTCTTGAACAGGCGAATGAACACGACATGGAACAGACCATCTTCGAAGAAGAAGATCCTGGAGATTTCAAGGATGAACCCCTACTACCCTCGACATCAACCCCCGAAGCTGACCCCGCTTCGGCCACTTCGGCACAAGGTCCCAAAGCAACTACCTCGACATCGGTCATCTTGGACCACTCGAATGCACAAGTTGAGAGGGAGACTGCATCCCACCATGAGGCTCCACATCATGTTCAAAGGATGCACCCTCCCGAGCAGATCATTGGTGAGCTCGATCAAAGGGTAACATGCTCTCTTGCTCATTTCATTGATTCCACTTTTGTTGCTTCTTTTGAGCCCTTAGATGTTAGTCACGCACTTTCTAATTCTAGTTGGATTAATGCCATGCATGAAGAACTTGAAATTTTTGAGAGAAACCAAGTCTGGACATTAGTTGATCCTCCACCAAATGTTCATTTCATCGGAACAAAATGTATTTTCAAAAACAAACAAGGGGAGGATGGAACAATAGTTAGAAACAAGGCTAGACTTGTAGCTCAGGGTTATTCTCAATTAGAAGGGATTGATTTTACTGAAACTTTTGCACCTGTTGCTCGTCTTGAGGCCATTAGGATTTTACTTGCATTTGCGACATCCCGGGGATTCAAACTCTATCAAATGGATGTCAAAAGTGCATTTCTTAATGGCTTCATAGGCGAAGATGTTTATGTAAAACAACCCCATGGTTTTGAAAACCCCAAATACCCACGTAAAGTCCTTAAACTTCATAAGGCTCTTTATGGACTCAGGCAGGCCCCTCGGGCATGGTATGATAGACTTAAGTCTTTTCTGCTTGAGCGGGGGTATTTGATGGATCTGTTGATAAAACCCTGTTCACTCTCAAGCATGGCAAAGATTTCCTCCTAGTTCAGATTTATGTGGATGATATCATCTTTGGTGGCTCTTCTTATGCCTTGGTTGCCGAGTTTGCAGATGCCATGAGCAGGGAGTTCGAGATGTCCATGATGGGAGAACTCACTTTTTTCCTTGGTTTGGAAATCAAGCAAAGCAAACAAGGTACTTTCGTCCATCAGACGAAGTACACCAAGGACCTGCTCAAGAAATTCGACATGGCTGATGCGAAGCCACTCGCCACTCCAATGGCTACATCTGTAGCATTGGATCCTGACGAAGATGGAGAAGCCGTAGATCAGAAGGAGTTCCGAAGCATGATCGGCTCCCTCCTCTACTTGACTGCTACGAGGCCGGACATACACTTCGTAGTGTGTCTGTGCGCTCGTTTTCAGGCTTCACCACGAGCTTCGCACCGCCAAGCGGTAAAGCGCATTCTCAGGTATCTCAAACATACCCTCGAATTTGGCATTTGGTATTCTGCGTCTTCCTCTTGTGTCTTCGAGGTTATTCCAATGCGGACTTTGCTGGGTGTAGGATTGATAGGAAAAGTACCTCTGGTACTTGTCATTTTATGGGTACATCTTTGGTTTGCTGGTCTTCCTGCAAACAGTCTAGTGTTGCACAATCGATGGCTGAGGCCGAATATGTTGCTGCAGCTAGCTGTTGCTCTCAGATTTTGTGGATGGTTTCCACTTTGCGGGATTTTGGGTTAGATTATAAGAGTGTTCCACTTTTCTGTGATAACACTAGTGCTATTTGTATTGCAAACAACCCGGTTTAGCATGCCAGAACCAAACACATTGATGTGCGATATCATTTTCTCAGAGATCATAATGAGAAGGGTGATATTGAACTTCAATATGTTGATACCCAACACCAGCAAGCCGATATTTTCACAAAACCCCTCGATGCTTCTCGTTTTGCCTACTTGCGTGGGGAACTTGGTGTTTGTCACCCTTACGGCATTTTTGAGGGGGAGCAGATTTTGGTTGTCTTGCATAAGCTCATCATGTGTGAAATTGCATTTACATCTTTTGCACTTATATGCCTGATTATAATTCATGTAATCATGTCAGCTTAGCTCTATTTAATATGTCTGAAACATTATGTGCATGATTCTTCTTTCCAAATCAAATCATGCTCACTGCTTAGTCTTGAATCTAGCATGTTTAGGTAGGACTGCTTTAGCTATCTTTTATCTGCTTGATAGCAAGACACCTTTTCTTTGGATGCTAAACAATGCAACTTGAAAAATTGTATTCATGGATATTCATCAAGTGCTAACCAATTTGTTCACTTAATTAAACATTCAAAAATCCATGATTTGCATGATACAAGCAAAAAAGATCCAGGTGGGTTTGCTTGTCGCACTACTCTATTCTAGACTGCTTACTATTGCACATTGGTCTGAACTAGGATAGTGTAGTGTATGCCAAAATCAATGCTTTAAACTTCTAATGGCTTTCATGCCTAGGCTTGGCCTGATTGGAAAGTATAAGGTAGACAAACAAATAACCCCTGGCATTCTGACAAGATCAACAAAAATTCATTGTTTATCAAATTTGCTTTCAATGCTCCACTTGAACTGGACTTGTCTGTCTAGAGTAGAAATTGACTAGCTTTGCGCAGTCCCTGCTTTTACTTGTCTAGTTATCTTGATTGAGTGGTGATGCTTTTATTTCAAAAATGATAAAATCACATGTTGTCATCATGTTTTTTAGAGAATGTTAAATTGAGCTGAGCACATGAAAAATTAGTATTATGTTGGCATATTTTTTCTTTATATGTCTTTGCAATTCTACTCATCTCGAAGCTTTGCATCTTTTGAATGCTCCTTGATGCTTGCATTGCCAAAGGGGTAGAAATTTTTGGGTTCTCTGCAGCAAGGGGTTAAAAATAACTCAGGGGGAGTTTTTATCTTGCAAAGGGGAGATTTTCCGAAGGGGCTTTTACTCTTTTGAAAAGGGGGAGGAAAATTCTTTTGTCAAGTGACATGATTTGGCTCGTTTCTGAGTTTTTATGGTCACTTGTGCGCTGAAATTTTTCAAATTTTCTTGAACTTGAAATTGGTTGTCAATGCACTCATCAAGGGGGAGATTGAGAAACCAAGGGTTGGTTTCAGAGTCTGTGATGAGTGATTGATAGGTTTTATTCTCTGATTCGAAGGGGTCCCTCCGAAGGTGTTCGGAGGTTGGTCCTCCGAAGGGCTTCGGAGGTGGTTTCACCGAAGGGTTCGGTGGGTCTGGTTGCTGCAGCTGTTGCAGCGGAGTGTGCCTGTCGGAGGGGTCCGACAGTACATGATGACTGGGTCGTACCGAAGGTCTCGGAACTTTGGGCGGTACACCGGATTGTGTATCGAAGGTTGTTTAATCGGAGAGGTCTCCAGGGTACTAGATACACTTGTCTACTTGTCTGTGGTGCGCAGGTGACTGCGGAGGCGACGGACGGTTCGTAGCAAGTAAACCTGGGTCAAGCGGGAGGCTTGATGCCAGGGGAGTAGGGAGCTCCGTCACGAAGGCTGCGAAGGGGTCGAGGTCGGACCTCAGGTTGAGGTGCGCCAGCAGAAGGCAGTAAGTGCGGAGCCTGGCTCTGGGTGAAGGTACTCCAAGATGAAGTCCTCGGAGGCGAGGCACTTCGAAGGGTACTCCGAATGGAGTGACTTCGGAGTATGGTGGACTAAGTCCTCAGCAATGAGGCAAGGCGTTCGAAGTGTGCTCCTGAGGGAGGCACTCGAAGGTATACCCGACGAAGGTCTCAGAAGTCGAGGTGCATCGAAGGCATGGTCCGAGTGTGGATCGTCGAGGAGTGTGCTCGGGGAGAGACACTGCGACGAAGTGCTCATGGAATGCTTCATGCGGAGGCCTTGGACAAAGGAGGGACTTCGAAGAGTGGTACTCCGAAGGTGGGGCTTCGGAGTGAGGCTGGCTTCAGAGTGAAGCTGACTTCGGAGCGAGGGAGGCTCCGGAGCGAGGCTGGCTCCAGAGTGAGACTGACTTGAGGTACTTTGGCCATGCATGGCTTCGGTACATGGACTGACAGAGTTCGAGCTGGGAGAAGCTGCGAAGTCGTGGTGGTCCACTCCGAAGGTGTTGGTGCGAAGGCCCAAGGGCTTTGACGGCTTCGGCTCAAAACCGTCACTGTATCGAAGGCTGTCTTCGGTGAAGCGAAGGCCATCAGGCTCAAGGCTTCTCTCCGAAGGTACCGCACCCCTCGCGTGCGAAGGGGGGCTTCAGAAGGGTCCAAAACTGCAAAGGCAACAGCGTCTGCTCTGCAAAAGCTGGTATTGTCCCCTCTGCGAAGCTGTCAAAAGAAGCCTCCAAATAAAGTAGACTACCAGTTGTACCCCCATGTTCTGATGAGACAAAACCAGTGTAAACCCTAGGGGTAAAGTAGTCTATTCACAGGGCTGAATAGTGCCTATAAATAGTGGAGGCTGGCTAGGTCACATCAACACTTTGAGCGGTCATTTTTTAGCTCCTGTGCTAGCCACCACATACCTTGTATTTAGACCTGTGAGTTCATTTTGCGTTCCCTGTTCAAGCAATGTATCTTTGATTTTGTTTTCATTTTCTGCTTGAGCTTGTATGTGTACTTCTCTGCATGCTTCGATCTCTCTTGTCTCACTTCTTTTGAGTTGAGTTTGTGCACTGAATCTTTTATGGAGAAGTGTGTGAGAAGCCTGTTCGAGCGAAGTGTGTTTGAGCGAAGTGTGTTTTTCAGTGTTTGTTCGCTCTTTGTAAACTGGAGGCTAGACCTCTCTGATTACTAGTGAAGCACTTATCGTAGCTCGTTTTTCTTCCCTTGTCGAAGCCCTTGGCGAAGTGTGTTCAGTGTGCGTTTAGACCTTCGAAGTACGAAGCCCAACACCAGTTGTTGTCGCTAAGTATTTTGTCGAAGTCCGCAGAGGGAAGTCTGCTCTTGCGAAGTCTGTAGTGTGAAGCCTGCTCGAAGGCACCTAGTGTGCGGAGCCTGCACTGACTTAGCAAAGCTGATCGAAGTCCTCAGAGGGAAGTCCGCTCTTGCAAAGGGTGAAGTGCGAAGGCACTCTGTGTGCGGAGCCTGCACTGACTTAGCAGAAGCTGAATTTTTGGGGTTGTGGGTGGAGCGAAGTCTTCTTGGCTTCGAACTTTTGCTCCTTGCGAAGCCTGTGTTCAGAGCTGTGAAATACCTCTGAACCAGAACTTCGAAGGGTGTGTTCGAAGCATGTTCCGCAGAAGACAGAATTAAAATAGAAGGCTATTTTTAGTCTGAAATTTTAAAAGCTCCCATTCACCCCCCCCTCTGGTCGCTATTTCCGGTCCAACAATATCCGCCGGATTTGTAAGTGAATCCCAATTCACAGATTCCAATAGAATTTTAGTTCAATTGTGTTTTCTGTTTTCTTGCTTTTGTTCTTTGATTCGCAGGCAAGGATTAGCCCTCTTGGTGATGTCAATCAGGTTGTGCTCTGTTGATAACCAACGGAGCAGTGGTGTAGCAATTGGACGGGCCGATCTCATGGATTAGAAGTTGGATCGTCAATGTCGAGTTCTCGATAAATCGTTGTTTATCCCCATCTAACGGAAGATCGGGCACCCCGCCCTCTATCATAATGTTCAATCAGTTGTCATCTCAAATGGTGTACCTGTAGAATCCTTAGACCTGAGATCGTCATTTGATTCTAGAATGCGTAGTGGCACACATTGATGCTTCCTAACACTGTTATGTAACTGGGTAGCCATAAGGGTCATTTTAGGTGTGTTTTGTAACATGTAGTGGGATGTGACTGGTCCAGATGGAATTCACCCCTCATAATAATAGGAGGGACATCTTTGGGCCCCTCAACGTAGTCGGATTGGAAAAGTGTATGGTCATGCCACTATGACTATAGAGTTACTCATGATTTGAATCTAATACTTAATCGAGTGAGATATCGAGCTAACAAATAAGGGTGGTATGAATATAGCCACGAGATTGACTAATGTCATGAGGTAAAGGGATTAGTGCAAGTGTATATCAAGGTTCAATGAAAATATGATTTTGTACGCTTTTGGTGGTCAATATGTGCTGCTAGGTACCACCATTGATCAGTGAGCTGGAAAAGGTTTCTTGGTAGCAGCCATTTGTGTATGAACCTATTGGGTCACATGCTTAAGGGGATAGATTAAGAAACATGCAAATAATTAGTTCTTGTGCAAGTGGGTGAGTCAAGGAATTGTGCCCAAGAAAATTCTAGGTGGATCGGATGTTCCGACAAGACCAAGTGCTCTCTATCAGTTGTGGAAGCATTGGAAGTATCAATATGGAATGCAACTTCCAACGTCTGGAGTTGATCGGAAATTCCAATTTTGAATCGGAAGTTCCGAGATATAGAGCAAGTTTTTTGTTTTTTGGAGCTGATTAGAAGTTCCGATTTGGAATCGAAAGTTATAACAATCTAGAACGATTAGAAGTTCCGATAAGATATCAGAAGTTCCAATTATTTCTGATTTAGAAACCAAGAGTCTAGATCATATGTTTCGATCTAGGATTGGATGTTCCAATCGGGCCAAACAAATTTGATATGTTGGCTTTAGTTATGATAAAAGGCCCATACCCTGGGACTATATAAAGGGAGGAATAGGGAGGCCATGGGTTGTTGTTCTCATTGCTAAAATCCTAGCCACCACACCTCCTCTTCTCCATCTCTAGATCTCAATAGTTGAGATCAGATTTTCTCCCTGATTCTCACGATCGGTGCTAGCATGCCGACGTGAGATAAATATCATGCTTGTACGTGTGGACTTCATAGAGGCATTGCTCGAATAGTGGTGCTCATCATCTTACTCACGTGGAAATCTTCGATCTTCGTCGATTGGATCTTCGGTGAACGAGTGGAGCGAGGCGTGGTTGAGCGAGGACATGCTTCCTCAACATCTTCTTCTACTGCACTAGTACGTCTCACGTTAGAAGGTAACAATTCATGATCCCTCACGTGCATGGTTCCTAAGCTAAGGGGTTAAAATTTTAAAATTGCTGGCTACCGTAGCCTCCCTATATCCCAACTATTGACACCCTCCATCCCAAAGTTCCAAGATGTTATTACAACCAAGACTTCAAAGGGGTTTACTCTAGATGCTTCTTGACCCTCAAGCCAAATGTTTTATTTCACTGAAGGCTCAGGGACTACATCGTGTCAATACACCTATGTTGTGCACCTCACACAAGGAAGGCAATGTTCTTCAAGATTGTAAGATTCTAATAAGACGTAAAGATTCAAGTTCATAGATGAGCTCCTCCTAACTTGATAAACCAAAGAATTTTCAACCAAGCTAAGAAGAGCTCGAGGGATGCTATCAGGGACAAGACCCTTGGGTACCCCACGATGGGATTATCAGTCCAGACCGAGAGCAAGCCAAACCAAGGATTCAAGTATGGTATAGCCTGTGAAGGGGGTTTGGTCCCGATAAGGAGTATTTAGTCCTTATTAGGAAAATTAGCTCTATATTGGTATAAAGATATATGTTTGTACTGGAATTCTTATAATTAGGGAATTAGGACTCAAGTTCAATATGTAATCCCAGACAAAAGGGAAACCATCTCGGGGTAGAGTCCTAGATTGTTAGGCTCACCCCTTGACTATATAAGAAGGGTGAGGCACCCTAGGGACAATAATAACAACAATCACATCATATACTTTAGGCTGTTATGCCTCATTGCATAAGCCCATAGCTCTATATGTTTAGACACCATAGAATACACAAACACACATGTAGAGCTATTATCCCTTAGGAGGCCTAAACTAATATAAATCTTATCTCTTGTTTCCTAGAGTCAACCATCGGGTTTGAGAGTGCCACGCTTCCCTAATCTTCTATTCACCACCTTAGGTTCCCCCTAAGGTGAATTGCTTGGCAATTCACCAACACATAGTGCTGTTATACCATATGAGAATGTGTTTTATCACTTGCAGCAATTAGATATAAATTATATTGCTCCAACAACTGATGATTGAATCTTTTCCTCAAGTGTTTGTGATAGATTGGGAATTTTTATTTCTCTCACTAAGTTGTTTTCTAGAACTAATTATGTTACTGCTAATATGTGCTTTCCTAAAATATGTGAGATTAAGATTAAAATGAACAATTAGCAATAATATAAAAATGAGGTCATTAGAAAAATGTATTTTACCATGATAAAAAATATGATTAGTATTGGGAAGATATCCAAGTTGTCTTGGTTGTTGCTGTTATTCTTGATCTACTTGTTAAAATGACAATGTTACATGCTTTCTACATTGCCATTTTTTGTGTAGAAAGATTTGTCACTTTTGTTAGTGAGGCCTTTGAATTCTAGTATTCTTTTATGAATGAGTATGAAAAAAAGTTCAAAAAAGGGTGTTAGTAGATCTCCTAGGAGTAATTCTAGAATAATTAGTACTATATAGGTATTGGAAATATTCAATGAATTCACTACCAATAAAATATTTCTATTGTTCGGTGTCAACAAATGAGTTAATCGATATTTGGAAGAGGATACACTTTCATGTGACCCAGGTGTGGAATTTGGTATACTTGTTGTTGGAAGGTTGTAGGAAGTCATTATCTCACAAAGGATGGTAGCTCATGATATCTTCCCTATTTTGATAACTACTATGATGTCTGAGTCAGCCTTTAGCACTAGTGGAAGGGTTCTAAGTAACCACCATAGTATTCTTACTCAAAAAATGCAGGAGGTTGTTGATACTAAAATCCGACGATGGAGCGCCAAACACACAGATGTCGGTTCGACGATCCAAAAGCGCGTGTATACCAAGGAACGACCATAGGCGAGACACGACACCGACGTCGCATTCCAACGACCCTTGATAGTGACATGGGAAGGTGGAGTCGCCAGGCAATCAAATTATTAGAATAATTCAATCAACCAACGTGAAAGTAATTAGATCTAATCGGCCAATAAAAACCGATTGGACCAAGCAGGGGATGCACAGTCGGACGGGCCTAGGACTATCGATCTAACCTACTGGGAAGCGGTGGTCCACACCGGCCTACAGGCGGCGGTTTGATCGGTGGTGCAGTAGAGATGACACACGGGTCAGCCGGAGAGAAAAATAGGCCGGCTAGGGCCTGGCGGTTAGACCGGCCATGTGCCACCAGTCAGACTAGCCTGTGATGGCATGACCCGGTCAGACCAGCTGGAGTTGTCCGTTCAGTCCGACCGGCGACACATGAATCCAACCAGTTCGTCGGCGATTCCGCTGACAAAGATGGCTCGATATTAAAATGTTTGGTGATGAAGATGAGCACATTTCCTCCTACAAAACACATAAAAATAGTAGCAACTCAGTCTACGGACTGAATCACTAGATTAGATTGGTAAAACCCTA
>JAAALK010000285.1:63673932-63717282 GCA_019279435.1 Zizania palustris | reverse complement strand
ACGGTCAGACCGACCAGCAACACAAGAATCCAACCAGTTCACCAGTGATTGCGCCGATGAAGATGGCTCGGTATAAAAATGTTTAGTGATGAAGATGAGCACTTTGCCTCCTGCAAAACACATAAAATAGTAGCAACTCGATCTAGGGACCGAATCACTAGATTAGATTGGTAAAAACTCGTAACGAGGGTGAAACGGGAGGTTTTCGGATCAAAGCCACAAAGAACTCACGATAACGTGGTGAAGTACGAAAAATTTACGGATCAAAATGACAAAGAGCTACTACTAGGGCTAATGCTAGAGCAAGGAAAATAATGTTAGGGCAAGAGATAAAGAGAGATAGTAGATTGAAAGCGAAAAAGAACGATTCAATGTAGTGCCGTCGGGGGGTTGGCATGACATTGGCCTTGGCCCTTTATATAGGGGTTAGTCTTTCAAGAGTTGGATGTTATCCACGTTCTAGGGTGGTTAGAGGTTGATTTAGATATGAAATATCCCGTGTTTACACGAAGAAACACGAGATTTAGTCGTAACTAATTCGGACACAGAGTGCTGGAATCCTGAAGGTCGGACCGGCCATGTATTACGGGTCGAACCGGTGACACCACTAAGATCGGACCGGCCATGTAGAAAAGGTTGGACCAGCCTACGCGGAGAATTTCCAATTTGTTCCAAACTTGGCTAGCACTTGTTCTACTCCAAATTGGTGCCAAATTTTGCAGTCAATAGAGGCATTAATGTGTAGCCAAGATTGGCTATGTTATCAACTTGAAAGTATGATGGTACCTGTAGCCTAATACTATATTTTGTATTATTTTCATGTGTATACAGCTACTAATGTTAATATTAATCTTAATGCTCTAGGCGAATTTGTGGTTGATGGCTTTTGTGAAGGATATGCCCAAGAAAATTCCGTGGATCGAAAGTTCTGATAGGTAGTATCATAAGTTCTGATTATTATCTGGTCTCGAGTTAGAGAATAAATGTTGTTTCGAAAGTATCAATATGGTATTAGAAGTTCTAACGAGTCAGATGTTCCAATTTAGAACCGTAGAGAATTGTACTGATCAGAAGTTCCGATGTGGTATCGGAAGTTCCGAGGTGGGCGAAAATAGATTGGATCTGTTGTGTGTCGTACTGAATCAGGAGACCTAAAATACCCTATCGGAAGTTTTGATCCAAGATCAGAAGTTGTGATGTGGGTAAACGGGTTGGATCTGTTAAGAATATGAATTAGTTGTAACTAATTTGTGGCTTCTAAGATGTGCACGACCATGGGCTCTTAGTTCTATATAAAGAGAGGAGGAGGAGGAGGTCTTGGAGACAAGCAATAAGCATAGATTAAACCTATCCACCATAGACTCATCTCCTCCCTTTCTTGATCCCAATCATTGAGGTTGAGGATTTCCTATCTCTCACGTACGGTGCTAGCACACTGCCGTGGGAGGAACGTCATCCCTGTACGTGTGGATACCGTGGAGGCGTTGCTCCAACAGCGACGCTCGTGGACTTCTTTACATGAACAACTATGTCGTCTTCACCTATCGGATTAGTGAGGAACGACAGGGACTAAGTGAGGATAGGCTTGACGCGCTACTCTGATATCTTCTTCCATTGTGCCTAGCGTGTCTCGTGCTAGAAGGTAATGATCTATGATCTCTCATGCACATGGGTCTTGGGCTTAGGGCGGAAATTTTTTAATTTGTCGGCTAGCATAGCTCCCCTATTCCCCAATTGTGGTATCAGAGACTACATGCGTAGTGTTCGATCTAAATCCCTCATGTATGGAGATACATGGTGGAATAACATATTAGATCTGTTTCTATCCATGGTAAATCGTAAGTTCCAATGGTGATCGGATGTTCCGATATTAAATAGTGATTCAATACAGAAAGCAATTGGTGTTGTCCAGGATTCTGATACTGATCGGAAGTTTTGGCGGATTAGAAGTTCCGATGCCAGATCGGAAGTTCTGACCCTACCGAATTTGAAATTCTGAGCATGTTGAGCCAGGTTTTTTTCAGATCCAGAATCCAGTCACTTGTAGATTGCTCGCCTAACTTGTTTTGCAGAGAATGTTGTGAGTGGTGTGGAACCAAGTGGGGTCGCACTTTTGTTTTTATCTTGGTGATGAGTGATTGACAAGTTTGCTTGATCATGGTGATGAGTGATTGGCTGTTTTGGTTGCACCGATGGGATTGGTGTGTGTGTGGAGTTTGTGTGCCGATGGGATAGGTGGGCCGATGGGATCAGTGTGCGTCGCGTTTCTTGTTTTGGCTTGTCTCATGTGTGCGAGGAGCTTGATGCTAGAGGGTCAACGCGGCCGAGTGAAGTTGCGGATGATCTCAAGAGTACACATGAAGATAGAGCAAGACATGAACGGACGGATGATCCAGGCAGCGTGTCGACCAAGTCAGCGAAAGGGAGGCCAGTGCAAGTGATCAGGCGGCTCGAGGGGATCAAGAGCGGGTGAGACTTGTTGGCGGCCAAGTTTGCGGATTGGTGTCATGTGTCAAAGTTCTGGAAGGCTTTATTGGTTTCGGCTGAAAACCATCGTATCAGAAAATGTGTTTAAATTCCAAGAAATAGGAGTTTATTTTTCTATTTTAGTCGTCTAGATTAAGTGTAATCTTTTATTATTTTTCTGAATTTTTAATTCAGAAAAAATACTAAAAGAATAGGTTAAATGATGTATTAAATTAGGTGTAAACTTTTGTGTATTTTTCAGAATTATTAATTTTGAAAATACACAAGGGCATTTAGGTAATTTCTTGGTAATTAAACCCAAATGGTATTTTGGGAAATACCTTGATATGCTTGTGTTGGACCGAAATGGGTGACTAGAGGGGGGTGAATGGGAGCTTTTAAAATTTCAGACTAAAACTAGCCTTTTGTTTTAAATCTTGTCTCCTATGGAACAGGCCTCGAACACACCCTTCGGAGGTCCGTTCTGGAGGTATTTTATAGGTCCGAACCCAGGCTTCACAAAGAGCAAAAGTACGAAGTCAAGAAGTCTTCGCTCACACCCACAAACCCAAAACACAACTCTGTAAGGAAACTGCAGGCTCCGCACATAAGGTGCCTTTGAGCAAGCTTCACAGTTCACAAGAGTAAATTTCCCTCTAAGGGCTTTGAACAGATACTCCGCACTAGCACCTAGTACTAGGCTTCATATTTCAAAGGCCTAAAAGAAGACAGAACCGACTTCACTGAGGAAAGAAAAAAGGCCTCGAGCACAACTCTACTCAGTGCTTCGCTAGTAATTAGAGAGGACTTGCCTGCAGTTTATACAGATAGAACACACACTTAAAGATACACACCCATCAGACGTACATAACACTAACACACTCCTCTAAAGAGCAAAAACTCTGTCTAGAACAGAACAAAGTGTAGCACAGAGAAATCAACACATGTGCAAAATAGGAATACAAGTTCAAGAAATAGACAGAGAACAAAATGAAACTTTCATTGCATGAACAGGGAACACAAAAGACTCACAGTACTGAGTACATGGATGTGGCGGCTGGCTCTGAGGGTTCGAAAAATGGTTGCTCAAAGTGTTATGCTAGACCTAGCCAGCCTCACTATTTATATGCACAACTCAGATATGAGAATAGACTACTTTAACCCTAGGGTTTACACTGTTTTTATCTTAGCGAGACAAGTGGGTATAGATGGTAGTCTACTTTACTGGTTGTTTCTTTTGTCAGCTTCGCAGAGGAGACATCATCAGCTTTTGCAGAGAAGACACGATCAACCTTTGCACAATGGAATCTTCTGAAGCCCCCTACGCACATGAGTGTGCAGAAGCTTTGGTGACAAGCTTCAAGCTAGAAGGCCTTCGCGTCACCGAAGATAGTCTTCGATACAGTGACGGTTTTGAGCCGAAGCCATCAAAGCTCTTGAGCCTCCACACCATCACCTTCGAAGTGGACCACCATGGCTTCACAGCTCCTCCCATCTTGTACTCTGTCAGTCCGTGTACCGAAGCCATGCATGGCCGAAGTACCTCAAGTCAGCCACACTCCGAAGCCCCACCTTCGGAGTACCTTCGCCACCTTCTGAAGTCCCTCCATCCAAGGCCTCCGCTTGAAGCATATCCATAAGACCCCTTCGCAGTGTCTTAGCCCCGAGCACACTCTACGAAGACCCTTATCCGGACCATGCCTTAGTTGCACCTTGACTTCCGAGACCTTCGTCAGGCGTCCCTCCTGAGACCTTCCGAGACCCTCCGCACTTTCTGCCCTCGCTAGGCGCATCTTGACATGAGGACCGACCTCGACCCCACACAGCCTTCATGACCGAGCTCCCCGCTCTCTTGGCATCAAGCTTCCCGCTTGACCCAGGTTAACTTGCTGCGAACCGTCTGTTGCCTCCGAAGTCACCTGCACACAACCGACAAGCAGACAAGTGTTTCTAGTACCCCGGAGACCTCTTTGGTTAAACAACCTTTTGTACACACATTGGTGTACCGTCCAAAGTATCGAGCCCTTCAGTACCAACATATCATCGTGTTCTGCTGTACCCCTCTGACAGACACACTACGCTGCATAGCTGCAGCCAGCAACTACCGAACCCTTTGGTAAACACCTCTAAACCCCTTCGGAGGGACCCCTTTGTCCAGTAGGTAAACATTGTCAATCACTCATCACAGACTTGAAACCAAGGCACATTTCAACTTGGTTTCTCAATCTCCCCCTTGATGAATGCCTTGACAATCAAATTCAAGTTCAAGAAAATTTGAAAGTTTTCAGCACACAAGTGATCATAAAAACTCAGACAAGAGCCAAAACATGTCACTTGATAAATGGATTTACATTGACTTGACTCAAGAAAAGCCATTTGACAATAATTCCCCCTTTTTGGTAGCAAAATTTTCTCCCCCTTAGGTAGGCAAACCAGTCATTTTCTACCTCTTTGGCAATGCAAGAATCAAGGAGCAAGAAAAGATGCAAGGCTTCGAGATGATGAAAAGTGTGAGAACATAAGGTGCAAGAATAGGTCACAAGATAATGTCAGGCTCAGATGCTCAGCTCGAGTTAATATATTTTAGATTCAATGTTTGATGCGTGAATTTTTCAAATATTTTTGAAAAGAAAAGCATCACCACGTAGACTAGTCATCTAGACAAGTGAAAACAGGACTGTAAAATCTAAACAATTTCTACCATAGAAAGCAAGTCCAATTTCATAGTGCATTTACCAATCTTGATTAGCAAGTGAATCAAACTTTGCAATTATGTCATATTGTCAGGGGTTATTTGCTCATCCACCTTATACTTTCCAACCAAGCCAAGCCTAGGTCTAGAAAAACCATCAGAAGCTTAAGGCAGTGATTTTGGCAAACACTAATTTATCTCAGTTCATACCAAAGTGCTATGGTAAGCAGTCTAGAATAAAGTAGTGCGACAAGCAAATCCACCTAGATCTTTTCATTTTTAACACACAAATCATGGATATTGATTTTGTTGAGTACCAATTGTTGGATGATTCCATGAAAAAGCAGTATTGTTTTCAAGTTGCAATTTTGCATCCATAGTAAAGGATTCTAGCTACCAGGCAGATAAAAGATAGCTAAAGCAATTATGCACAACACATGCTAAACACCAGACTAAGCAGTGATCAAGTTTTGAGTTTTGTAAATTAAAATCATGCTCATTTTGAAGTTAGATATATTAAACAAAGCCGAAAGCATCATGATAAAGACAATCATGAAAAGGCATATAAAAGCAACTAAGTGCATCAACACATCATCAGAAGGAAGCCAATGCAAACTAATGAAAGCATGCTCCCCGTCACAAAATGTCATATGGATGACAAATACCCAGTTCCTCACGCAAATAAGCAAATTGGGACGCATCAAGTGGTTTGGTAAAAATGTCGACAAGCTAGTTCTGGGTATCAACATATTGAAGTTCAATATCACCCTTCTCATTGTGATCACCCTTCTCATTGTGATCTCTGAGAAAATGATATCTCACATCAATGTGTTTGGTTCTGGAATGCTGAACCGGGTTGTTTGCAATGCAAATAGCATTAGTGTTATCACAAAACAATGGAACACTCTTATAGTCTAACCCGAAATCCCGCAAAGTGGAGACCATCCACAAAATCTGTGAGCAACAGCTAGCCGCAGCAACATATTCGGCTTCAGCCGTAGATTGTGCAACACTAGACTATTTGCGGAAAGACCATCAAACCAGTGAAGTACCCAGAAAATGACAAGTAACAGAGGTACTTTTCCTATCAATCCTACACCCAGCAAAGTCCGCATCGGAATAACCTCGAAGACACAAAGAGGAAGACATAGAATACCAAATGCCAAATTCGAGGGTATGTTTGAGATACCTGAGAATGCACTTTACCGCTTGGCGGTGCGAAGCTCATGGTGAAGCCTGAAAATGAGCGCATAGACACACTGCAAAGTGTATGTCCAGCCTCGTAGCAGTCAAGTAGAGGAGGGAGCCGATCATGCTTCGGAACTCCTTCTGATCTATGACTTCTCCATCTTCGTCAGGATCCAATGCTACAGATGTAGCCATTAGAGTGGCGAGTGGCTTCGCATCAGCCATGTCGAATTTCTTGAGCAGGTCCTTGGTGTACTTCGTCTGGTGGACGAAGGTACCTTGTTTGCTTTGCTTGATTTGCAAACCAAGGAAAAAAGTGAGTTCACCCATCATGGACATCTCGAACTCCCTGCTCATGGCATCTGCAAACTCGGCAACCAAAGCATGAGAAGAGCCACCAAAGATGATATCATCCACATAAATCTGCACTAGGAGGAAATCTTTGCCATGCTTGAGAGTGAACAGGGTTTTATCAACAGATCCCATCAAATACCATCGCTCAAGCAGAAAAGACTTAAGTCTATCATTCCATGCCCGAGGGGCCTTCTTGAGTCCATAAAGAGCCTTATGAAGTTTAAGGACTTTATGTGGGTATTTGGGGTTTTCAAAACTAGGGGATTATTTTACATAAACATCTTCGCCTATGAAGCCATTAAGAAAAGCACTTTTGACATCCATTTGATAGAGTTTGAATCCCCGGGATGTCGCAAATGCAAGTAAAATCCTAATGGCCTCAAGACGAGCAACAGGTGCAAAAGTTTCAGTAAAATCAATCCCTTCTAATTGAGAATAACCCTGAGCTACAAGTCTAGCCTTGTTTCTAACTACAGTCCCATCCTCCCCTTGTTTGTTTTTGAAAATCCATTTTGTTCCAATGAAATGACAAGTACCGGAGGTACTTTTCCTACCAATTCTACATCTAGCAAAATCCGCATCTGAATAACCACGCAGACACAAAGAGAAAGATGCAGAATACCAAATGCCAAATTCTAGGGTATGCTTGAGATACCTAAAAATTTCCTTTACCGCTTGGCGGTGCGAAACCCGTGGCGAAGCCTGAAAATGAGCGCACAAACACACAGCGAAGTGTATGTCCGGCCTCGTAGCAGTCAAGTAGAGGAGGGAGTTGATCATGCTTCGGAACTCCTTCTGATATATGACTTCTCCATCCTCATCAAGGTCGAATGCTATAGATGTAGCCATTGGAGTGGCAAGGGGCTTTGCATTAGCCATGTCGAACTTCTTGAGCAGGTCCTTGATGTACTTCGTTTGGTGGATGAAGGTACCTTGCTAGCTTTGATTGATTTGCAAACTAAGGAAAAATGTGAGTTCGCCCATCATGGACATCTCAAACTCCCTGCTCATAGTTTCTACAAACTCGGCAACCAAAGTATGAGAAGAGCCACCAAAGATGATATCGTCAACATATATATGAACTAGAAGGAATTCTTTTCCATGCTTGAGAGTAAAAATGGTTTTATCTAATGAACCCATCAAATACCCTCACTCAATTAGAAAACACTTAAGTCTATCATACCAAGCCCGAAGGGCCTGCTTGAGTCCATAAAGAGCCTTATGAAGTTTAAGGACTTTATGTAGATATTTGGGTTTTTCAAAACCAGGGGTTGTTTTACGTAAACGTCCTCGCCTATGAAGCCATTGAGAAAAGCACTTTTGACATTCATTTGATAAAGTTTGAAACCTCGGGCAACAGGAGCAAAAGTTTCTATAAAATCAATCCCTTCCAATTGAGAAAAACCCTGAGCTACAAGTCTAGCTTTGTTTCTAACAACAGACCCATCCTCCCCTTGTTTGTTTTTGAAAATCCATTTAGTTCCAATGAAATGAACATTAGGAGAAGGATCTACAAGTGTCCAGACTTGATTTCTCTCAAAATTTTCAAGTTCTTCATGCATGGCATTGATCCAACTAGAATCAGAAAGTGCATGACTCACATCTAAGGGCTCAAAAGAAGCAACAAAACAGAATCAATGAAACGAGCATGAGAACATGTTACTCTTTGATCAAGCTCACCAATGATTTGCTCTAGAGGATGCATCCTTTGGATGTGGTGTGGAGCCTCGCAATGGGATGTAGTCTCCGCCTCAACTTGTGCCGGTGAATGGTCGAAGATGACCGATGTCGAGGTTGTAGCTTTGGGGCCTCTTGTCGAAGTGATCAAAGCGGGGTCGGCTTCGGGGGTCGATGTCGAGGGTAGTAGGGGTGCGTCCTCGAAATCTCCAGGATCTTCGTCTTCGAAGATGGTCTGCTACATATCGTGCTCATTTGCCTATTTAAAAGACGAGCTAACACAGGGGGTTGATTCATCAAAAATCACATCACATAACTCGATGACAGTGGTAGTTTCCAAATTAAAAACACGGTAAGAATGACCATGAGTAGTGTAACTCAAAAAGATCTCGTCAGAAGAACGCGACTCAAATTTGTCCAAATTTTCACGTTTAAGATAAAGCATCGACAGCCAAATAGTCAAAGATGAGTAACTTTGGGCAGTCTCCCAAAACGCAGCTCATATGAAGTCAAATTCAAAATTGAGCGCAGGAAAATTTGGTTTGAGATGTATAAAGAAATGTTCATGGCCTCAGCTCAAAACTTTCTAGGAGTCTAGTGCTCATCGAGTATCATCCTAGCCATCTCAACCATAGTGTGGTTCTTCCTCTCA
This sequence comes from Zizania palustris, assembly GCA_019279435.1. Classification (NCBI taxonomy): domain Eukaryota; kingdom Viridiplantae; phylum Streptophyta; class Magnoliopsida; order Poales; family Poaceae; genus Zizania; species Zizania palustris. Next base: position 63,708,253 of record JAAALK010000285.1, on the reverse strand, counting down.
ACAACACCGTTCTGTTGAGGAACCTGCAGAGCAGAGAATTGATGTTCTATGCCATGCTCCATGCAAAAGTCAACAAAGAGACTATTTTTGAACTCAGTGCCATTATCACTTCGAATGAATTTCAATGCACCAGGGAGTTCAGTAAAAAGTCTCAAGGCCAAGCTCCAAAAGTGTGAAAACACTTCATCCTTGCTAGCTAAAAACAAGACCCAAGAGTAACAAGAGAAGTCATTGACAATAACAAGTACATACCACTAGCCACCCAAAGAACTAACCCGAGAAGGATCTATAGTGTCGATATGGAGAAGTTCTCCGGGTTGTTCAGTCATCACTATAGTGATTAGTGAGTGTGAGGCGGCAATCATTTTGCCATGTCGGCTAGGAGCGCAAACCAAATTCTTCTCAAACTTGAGCTTGGGCAATCCTTAGATCAGTCCTAGGGCACTCAGTTGAGTGAGCAACTCAAAGATCATATGCCCTAGTCTCCTATGCCACTTCCAAAGCTCAGAAGATGAATGTGCAACAAGGAAATGAGAAGAACCATATGACTCAGAAAAATCAGCTCCAAAAACTCTCCCTACTCTAAAGATCTTACAAACCAAAATGCCATCAGAATTGAGTACTTGCGAAGTATCGCGATGAAATCGCACTTTGAAGCCCTCATCAAGCAACCGGGATATAGAAAGCAAATTTTATTCCAAGTTTTCAACCAAAGCAACATCTTTGAGGGTGAAATTTGAATTGATTCTTACCACACCTTTACCTTTCACCCTACTTCTTCGGTTGTTGCCGAAGGTGATTTGCTCCTTTTGCTTGGTTGTGGTGAGGCTGGAGAACCATGCTGCATTCCCGGTCATATGGCGCAAACAACCAGAGTCCATGATCCACGTACCCTCCAGGCCTTGGTCTGTTGCCTACACAAAATGAGAACATCTCGATCGCTCAGTTCATCTACTTTAATTGAAAGCTGGTCGTAGGATAGAGGTACCTCAGATGATTCAAGCTCATTGCCATTGTGACTGATGTCGGCCATGAAGCAAAGGTCGGTGAAATCCCTTGCCTTCTTCTCCTTCTTCTCCTCCTTCCTTGGAGACCCTTCCTCCTCATCAGAGCTCGAGTCCTTAGTTTTTGTCAATGTCGCTGAGTGTTGTGACAAATGCTCTTGAAGCGGCCTTGGCTACCCTCTTAGCTACCTTGTCGCGCTTACCCTTCACATAGGGTTTCCTCTCCTTCTTGTGGTGTTTGGGGCGCTCACTCTCATCTCTCCTCTTGAGCTTAGGACAATTGGCCTTGATGTGAGAAGTGTCACCACACTCAAAACAGCCACTAAAACCACTTCTCCTCTGATCTCGTCTATCATTGTGAAAACGAGTGAATCTCCTAGCAATGAGAACAAGCTATTCATCATCTAGAGTATCCACCTGCTCCGTAGTGACAGAGACCAGGGAGGACAAAGCAAAACCTACTGCAAGAACATAAGTGCTAGATGAGCTTGATTCTACAGTGGTGCCATGACTAGATCCAGAAACTAGTGCCAAAGGCTGAGGCAAAGAGTTTAAATGCACTGCAAGAGATGTCTTGGCTATCTCTGTGGACTTCAGCTTGCTAAAAAACTCATCACAGGTCAATGTGTCATAACCTATGGACTCTTCAATGTTGGATATCTTCACTTCCCATATGCTACGATGAAGAGCATAGAGAATCTTGATAGCCCTATCATGATCATTGTAAGCAAGCGTCCCATTGGATCACAAGTTACTCACTATTGCGTCAAAGCGAGAAAACATGGCATCTATAGATTCACTAGGCGCTTGCACAAATAGCTGATACTATTGATTGTATGTGCTCTGGCGCCTAGCCTTAATCTATGTAGAGACATCATGAAAAACAGTGAGTATAGTCCAAATCTCCCTAGCTATCCTTAGGTGTTGAACCCTATCAAACTCACTCCTACTCAAGCCAATGAACAGTATATTTCTAGATTTGGAGTTAGAATTATACTGATCTTTTGAGTCCACAATTTCCCAAATTGCATTTCCTTGGCTTAGAATGTAAGCCTCCATGTGCACCTTCCAGTATGCAAAGCCAGTCCCATCGAACAGAGGTATTTTACTAACTCTGTCCATATCGCCAAAAGATCACAAAACCGGTTAAGGTCAACTGGTGATCATAACCTGCTCTAATACCAATTGTTGGACCGAAACGGGTGACCAGAGGTGGGTGAATGGGAGCTTTTAAAATTTCAGACTAAACCTAGCCTTCTGTTTTAAATTTTGTCTCCTGTGGAATAGGCTTCGAACACACCCTTCGGAGATCCGCTCTAGACGTATTTTACAGCTCCAAACCTAGGCCTCGCAAAGAGCAAAAGTCCGAAGTCTAGAAGACTTCGCTCATACCCACAAACCCAAAAACACAACTCTATAAGGAAAGTGCAGGCTCCGCACATAAGGTGCCTTTGAGCAAGCTTCACACTTCACAGTTCGCAAGAGTAAATTTCCCTCTAATGGCTTTGAACAGATACTTCGCACTAGCAACTAGTACTAGGCTTCATATTTCAAAGTCCTAAAAGCAGACAGAACCGACTTCACTGAGGAAAGAAAACAGGCCTCGAGCACAACTCTACCTAGTGCTTCACTAGTAATTAGAGAGGACTTGCCTGCAGTTTATACAGATAGAACACACACTGAAAGATACACACGCATCAGACGTACAGAACACTAACACACTCCTCTAAAGAGGAAAAACTCTTTCTAGAAAAAAACAAAGTGTAGCACAGAGAAATCAACACGTGCAAAACAGGAATACAAGTTCAAGAAATAGACAGAGAACAGAATGAAACTTTCATTGCATGAACAGGGAACACAAAAGACTCACAGTACTGAGTACATGGATGTGGCGGCTAGCTCTAGGAGTTCTAAAAATGGTTGCTCAAAGTGTTAGCCTAGACCTAGCCATCCTCACTATTTATAGGCACAACTCAGCTATGAGAATAAACTACTTTACCTCTATGGTTTACACTATTTTTCTCTCAGCTAGACAAGGGGTACAAATGGTAGTTCTGCTTTACTGGAGGATTCTTTTGTCAGCTTCACAAAGGAGATAGCATCAGCTTTTGCAGAGCAGGCACAATCAGCCTTTGCACAGTGGAATCTTCTGAAGCCCCCTTCGCACACGAAGTGTGTAGAAGCTTCGGTGACAAGCTTCAAGCCAGAAGGTCTTCGCTTCACCGAAGACAGTCTTCGATACAGTGACGGTTTTGAGCCGAAGCCATCAAAGCTCTTGAGCCTCCGCACCATCACCTTCAGAGTGGACCACCACGTCTTCGCAGCTACTCCCAGCTTGTACTCCATCAGTCCGTGTACCGAAGCAATGCATGGCCGAAGTACCTCAAGTCAGCCACACTCCAAAGCCCCACCTTTGGAGTAACTTCGCCACCTTCCGAAGTACCTCCGTCCAAGTCCTCCGGATGAAGCATATCCATAAGCACCCCTTCATAGTGTCTTAGCCCCAAGCACACTCTACAAAGACCCTTATCCGGACCATGCCTTCAATGCACCTTGACTTCCGAGACCTTCATCAGGTGTCCCTGTGAGTGCCTCCATCCAGAGCACACATCAAACGCCTTGCCTCACTTCTGAGGACTTTGTACACCATACTCCGAAGTCACTCCTTCCGGAGCACCCTTCGAAGTGCCTCGCATCCGAGGACTTTTCCTCGGAGTACCTTCAGCCGGAGTCACCCTCTACACTTTTTGCCCTCTCTTGGTGCATCTTGACACGAGGACCCACCTCGACCGCACACAGCCTTCGTGACCGAGCTCCCCGCTCGCTTGGCATCAAGCCTACCGCTTGACCCAGGTTCACTTGCTGCGAACCGTCCGTCACCTCTGAAGTCACCTGCGCACAACCGACAAGCAGACAAGTGTTTCCAGTACCCCAGAGACCTCTCCGATTAAACAACCTTCGGTACACACTCCAATGTACCGCCCAAAGTACCGAGCCCCTCGGTACCAACATATCATTGTGTTCTGTCAGACCCCTCTGACAGACACACTCCGCTGCACAGCTGCAGCCAGCAACCACCAAACCCTTCGATAAACACCTGTGAACCCCTTCGGAGGGACCCCTTCGTCCAGAAGGTAAATCTTGTCAATCACTCATCATAGACTTGAAATCAAGGCATACTTTAACTTGGTTTCTCAGCTTGCCTATATAAAGGACCCCATGCCTAGCAGTTTATGGGGACCTTTTGGCTGAACTTTTGGAGGCTGAGAGTTGTATTCAGAATTTTATTCTTGTTTAATCTCTTTGCTATTTTGCTTCCATCGGTGGGGTATTTTGTTGATTGTCGTATTCATCCTAGATGTGCTACAGTGGTGGCCATCACAATAGCTACGCAGATTCCAGTGCTGAAACAACTACATAGCCAGGTGCGACACTGATTTGGTTTTGCTTCTGTTCTGTGGTTCAGATACATCGATTTGTTTGTTGCTGTTGTTCTTCTTTCACTGCTAGGAACAAGAACAGAGGAACATGGATTTGGACATTTTAGAAGTGCTTGATTTCTTTGTTCCTTTGTGGATTGAGTTGATTTTCGACAGCCAGTTTCTATTTTAGCGCCATAGTTGCTGTAATGATCTTGTTTGGTGCTGGTCTATGTTCCCCATCCGGCACAAATGATTCTGATGTGAAGTTTTTCTTGGCTGTGCTGTGAAGTTGTTTTTTCTGTTGAAACATCCAATGCCAGATGTCAGCACTACCAAAGCTTTTGGCCATACTTTCTGGCAACCAAGTTTGATTTACTCCAAGTTGTGTGTTTATGCCGATTCAGTGCTGCCGACTCATCTCAGTATTAGTACTGAAGCAGCCAGGTGAGTGCACAGTATTTTTATGCTTAATCTCTGTCTGATCATCATTTTCTTGGTTTGTTTTCATACAAATGTTTCCCCCGCTGATTTGTATTGTGTTTATGCAAGGGATTCAGTCAGCAAGTATGGATAGGGTTTAGAAATTTTTCATTGCCTGATTAATACTTGCATACAACTCTTTCTCTATTCATCATCCATCATTTATCAGTTTCTATAGTGCTTTATTGGCAGTAGATTTCAAAACATCAATTCTTGTGTTCTTCCAATCCTGTTTTGAGTGCTTGTGTTGAAGCATTGTCCATCAGATCTGTAAGCTTGTATTCTTTTGGTTGATAATTTCTTGGCTACCAGTATTTGCAGTAATTCTAGATTGAATATATCCTGGTTAGAAGTTCAGAGTGGAAAGTAAACATTTGATTCAATTCAGATGACTTTTGCTTGTACACCATGAACTAGAATTGCAGTATTTTCAATCAGCAAGTTTATTGTGTTCAATTTTTGTGCTAAAATTGTTTCTTAGTTAATATGAATTCTACATGACTGATTGCTCAATGCATTGCTTATGATCACAGATTAAGTGTTGATGTACACAGCTCTTGCCAGAATTGATACAGGAGTATTTGCCAAGCACTTGAATTGCAACAGAGTATTCAGTCCTAGTTATTTACTTTGGAAATTTCATGATACTTTTGTTCTTAGTTAAATCTGTTTTTTCAGTTTGAGAGCAACATATTCTTGTGATCAAGTATCTCCTTGTTCCTTTTAGTGAAATTAAATTCTATTGCATCTTCAAGTGTTACTGATACTGTTCATCATCCGGAACATCATTGCTAAGTGATTAATTCTGATCTGATCATTTAAATTTGCTGAACTTGATTTCATTTCTAGTTTCTGATTATCTGAACTCTGTCGGCATTTCATTGACCGATTAAGATAAGTCGGTAAACCAAATACCAACAAAGAAATTGCTCTTGGTAACTCATAGTCCGATCAAGACAGTGTCGGCAATTCAAACTCCAATCAGTAATAGAAATTGATTGTGCTCTCTAGTTGCATTAAATCATTTCCATGAGATCTTGAATGTTTCTGGTTTATTTATCTAACACATTTTTTAGTCATTGTTGTCTTTCTCTTGTTTCTTTTAGAGGTGCCTTGGGTGATTTGAAAAGGTCATCTTATTCATAAGAATTTGTTGAGGCGCCTATTCACCCCCCTCTAGTCGCCTATTCTGATCCTACAAGTGGTATGGCCTTGGATAAATGTGATGTATAAGATGCATGCGATGAATGTAAATTAAATATGGCTTGCATGTCATGGTTATTTATAGCCCAAGGCTGATGTAAAATTTATTACGGCTTGCATGTCGTTTCTGCGGTGCTTCGGCCCATGTAATTAGTATAGGCTATGCGAGATAGACTAGTACTCTTTATGGAGGCTAGGAGCACACACTCAATGATGAGAGCCATGGAGATGGATATCGCCATGTGAAGAGGGCCATGGTATGTCACAGTTAATATGATTTCCTGTGATGCTTTCTTATGTTCCTGTTATACTATTCTTGCTTGTTTCGTGTGTGCTAGGGACGTTACAGTGCTAGAGTAGTTTCCCCTCAAAAAATTAAGTATTGATGCTCTTCCCAACAACTGCACCCACCAAGGTTCTTGCTCATCGATAGTGGGTCTGCCAAAGCAGGGTGCTATCTTTTGTCTTGACCAGATGGGGCGGAAGTCGGACTTCTGCATGCATAGTATTGGTTTACTTAACGGGGCTATCAAAACGGTTTTCGGCCTTGGAGCATAGAGTTGACACGGAGCATAGGATGCTTCTCCAACGACAAAAATCACATACGATGTGATCAGAAAAGTGTTGCTTACCTATGTCATCTAGCTTCTAGCAGTGATGACAAAGCTCGCTAGGAGTTAGAATGAATATGGACCTTGCGCCACTATTAGTCATTAGAGGGAAAGTGACTGGTTTTAAATAGTGGAACATCTTTTATTGGATAGAAGATAAACATTGTATAGTGCTGAACCTAGCAGTTAATCTTTTGTAGATCATGACACTTACTACTTCTTCTATTAAGAGCAGTCTAGTTGTTAATTTGTGATCTATACTTGAACGTGAGAAATTATCTGGAAAAAGGATTATGTTCTATAGGAACCTCACCCCGATGAACCAGGAGAGGATGCTTCTGCAGAAGACAAGCGTTCTTAAGAGAAGCATGCTATTGATTCAATGGATGTCAGTTGTCTGAATGCTTGCCTGCATGTCCTCTGAGTTTCAGAATCAATATGAGGAACATGACGCTTATGATATGATCGTAGGTTTCAAGGGCATGTTTTAGAACCAGGCAAGGGCTGAGAGATACAATGTATCTAAAGCCTTGTTTGGGAGTAGGCTAGTTGTAGGGATCCCAGTGAGCCGCCATGTGACCAGGATGATTGGTTACATCGAGACTCTAGAGAGACTGCGCACGCCATTGGATCCATACCTATCTATCAATGTCATTCTCCAGACGCTCCCACTGAGCTTTGAGCTGTTTATCATGAATTATAACATGGTTGGACTTGAGAAGACACTAGCTGAGTGTCATGGGATGCTAAAAACTTCTGAGCAGAGTATCAAGAAATCTCCAAGTCAAGTGATGATGGTTCAAAAGGAGGTCAAAAAGAGAAAGAGGAAGGGCAAGGCTAAGACTACAGATTTGATCTCTAGTGTAAAGTCTTAATCGGTTGGAAAGTCTAGGTCGGGTCCTGCTGGCTCTGATGTGTGCCACCACTGCCACAAGCCTGGGCATTAGAAGCGCAATTGCAAGGTGAAATGAGAAGAGTAGAAAAACAAGAAGGGAAGTACGACTTCCGCTTCAGGTATTAATGTTATTGAAATTAATCTTGCTACTCGTCCAAATGGTTCATGGGTATTTGATTCTGGATCAATGATTCATACTTGCAAATCATTGTAGGGGCTGAGTAGAGTAAGAAAGTGTGAAAGTGGTGAGCTGTACATCCGCGTCGGGAATGGTGCAATGGTTGCAGCGTTAGCCGTCGGCGTTTATTCACTGTTGCTACTGTCATGACTAGTTTTGGATTTAAATAATTGTTATTTCATTCCTGCCTTAGGCAGAAACATTATATCTTCTTCATGTTTAGAGGAAGATGGTTTTGAATTCGTAATAAAAACAAGAGTTGTTCAATATTTTTGAATGACATGCTTTATGGTGTTTGTCCATTAGTGAATGTATTGTGTATTTTAAGTCTTGAAGATGCACACGTTTATAACATTAGTACTAAGAAACAGCGACTCAATGATTTGAATCCTACCAACATCTGACATTGTTGTTTAGGTCATATAAATGAGAAACACGTACAGAAGCTCCATAGTGATGGACTTTTGGGGCTATTTGATTTTGAATCATATGACACATGCAAGTCTTGCTTACTTGGCAAAATGACAAAGACGCCTTTCATAGGACAGAGTGAGAGGGTGAGTGAGCTATTGACCATAGTACATACTGATGTGTGTGGTCCATTGAGTCACACAGCTAGGAATGGTTTTCAGTAATTTATCATTTTTACTGACGAGTTTAGTAGATATGGCTATGTCTACTTGATGAGGCATAAGTGGGAATCCTTCGAAAGTTCAAGGAGTTCCAGAATAAAGTACAAAATCATACATGCAAGACAATTAAATTTCTATGATCTGATTGTGGATGAGAATATTTGAGCCATGAGTTTAGTGATCATCTGAAGCAGTGTGGAATTGTTCCACAGCTGACTCCACCCGGCACGCCCTAATGGAATGAGGTGTCCAAGCGGAGACACCACACTTTATTGGATATGGTGCGGTCCATGATGAGTCACACTGATCTTCCATTATCCTTTTGGGGTCACACTCGAGAAACGGCAGCTTCCACGATAAATAGAGTTCCATCTAAGTCAGTAGAGAATATGCCATATGACATGTGGTCTGGGAGGCAAAGTGTTTGTCGCTCAGAATGGTGTATTCCTTGAGAAAGATTTTCTCCCAGGAGGAGTTAGTGGGAGGACGGTGCATCTCGAAGAGGTTCAAGAGCCGCTGGGAATTGTTCCAGATCCCACTTAAAAACAACAGGATGAGCAACGTGTTGCAGAGCCTGTTGTGCATGCTCCACCGCCACGAAAGTCTGAGAGGGTTAGTCATGCAGTGGAGAGGTTCATGTTTTTTACCACCGGTTATCAAGACGTGTTGTTGTTGGACAATGACAAGCCCAAGACCTATGCGGAAGCAGTGATGGGACCAGACTCTGAGAAATGGCTTGGAGCCATTGGATCGGATTTAGGGTCCATACGATTAAACCAAGTTTGGAACTTGTTTGATCCACCCTATGGTGTAAAATCTATTAAGTGTAAATGGATCTTCAAGAAAAATATAGACGTTGATGGAAATGTTCACATCTATAAGGCGCGATTGGTGGCAAAAGGTTTCAGACAGATTCAAGGTGTTGATTATGATGAAACGTTTTTGCCCGTCACCATGTTTAAGTCTATTCGTATCATCCTAGCAATTGCTGCATTTTATGATTATGAGATATGGCAAATGGATGTCAAGATGGCTTTCCTGAATAGAAACCTAAGTGAGGATGTGTACATGACACAAACAGAAGGTCTTGATGATCCACAAAGTGCTCAGAAAGTTTGTAAGTTGCAGAAATCCATTTATGGACTGAAGCAAGCTTCTCGGAGTTGGAATCTTCGCTTCGATGAGATAGTCAAAGGGTTTGGCTTCATGAAGAATGAAGAAGATCCTTGTGTTTACAAGAAGGCTAGTGGGAGCTCACTTGTGTTACTGGTCGTATATGTAGATGACATATTGTTGATCGGAAATGATATTCCTTTGTTAAATGTTATCAAGACTTCACTAAAAAATAGTTTTTCGATGAAAGATCTTGGAGAGGTAGCATACATTTTGGGTATTTAGATTTATAGAGATAGATCAAAGAGGCTAATTGGATTGAGCCAGTGTATGTACATTGACAAGGTTTTTAAACGGTTCAAAATGCATAATTCTAAGAAGGTTTTCTACCAATGTCACATGGTTCTTCTCTTAGTAAGACACAGTGTGCTGCGACACCTAATGAGCTACAGAAGATGAGTGTGATCCCGTATGCCTCCGCAATTGGATCCATCATGTATGCCATGATGTGTTCATGCCCAGATGTGTCATATGCTCTACATGTTACGAGCAGGTACCAATCTAACCCAGGTGAAAGTCACTAGGCTACAGTAAAGAGTATCCTCAAGTACTTGAGAAGGAATGAGGAAATGTTTCTAGTATACGGTGGTGAAGAAGAGCTCGTTGTAAGTAGTTACACGGATGCTATCTTTTAGACCGATAAAGATGATTCTCCATCGCAATATGGCTTTGTGTTCTTCCTCAATGGAGGCGCAGTGAGTTGGAAGAGTTCTAAGCAAGAGACGGTGGTTGATTTTACAATAGAAGCTGATTATATCGCCCCATGAGAAGCTGTGAAGGAGGCCATTTAGATCAGAAAGTTTGTGTTGATAGCAAAAAATGGCATTAATGGTCGAAATTGTCAAAATATAATTTTTTGGTAATTTGGGTCGAAAATATGCCCATCCTGGCACAGGCCAGTCCAACTGGCCATGTATGCCCAGCCAGACCGGCCCAATGGGTCCGGTCAGACCAGTCCATGTCTGAAAATTAGAGATAGAGTTGGTTTTGGGTTGTTTTGATCTCTAATTTAATTTATACCACTTTTTGTCGAATCCAACTCAGATTAGGTGTCAGGAAACTTGAGACCACCCCTATAAATATAGGGCGATGCCTATTCAAAGGGTATCTCCACATATCAACTCAAAACCCTAGTTTTGAATTGCACTTTTATTTCAATCTACTTTCCTTGCAGTAAGATTAGTAAAGTAACGTACATCTTCATGAGTTTGCACCAGAAGCTCTCTGTCTGCCGTGTCGTAACCACGGTAAGTCCTTGTCAGTTTGCTCGAGAATCGTCCGATTAATCCACGTAACAGATTTCTAATGTTTTATCAGTTTTTACCTATAATTCGGTCTCTTGGCTGAGTTACCTCAAGTTTCTTGGTATTTTCTTACATCATTTTATCTCATCTTCTCCGCCAAGAAGTTTTATAACCATCTGGTTCCCCTAAGATGGCCCCCGGAGCTTGGAGGCCGCTTTCCTGGACGCTGTCAGTTTGACCGACAGCATCCCTCCAGTCTGACCGGCCCGTGCCATGATGTCGTTAGGCATGCCGACACACCCCAGTTCGACCGGTGCCCCGAGGCCGGTCCGACCAACTCCGCACACCGAAGCCTTGCGCTGGAGCACTTCGCACTGGGGTGTATCACACTGAAGACCGGTCTGACCAGTGTCTTCATGCTAGTCTAACAAACTCCCTTCGCACTGGAGGGTTTCATCACACCAGAAGCCATACACCGAGGGCCATCTCGTAGCAAGCCTCCGGAGCCTTTCGCTCACTCCCAGTCTGACAACAACCCTACTTCCGGTCTGACCGCCTGAAGATCTGAAGCCCCCTTTGTATTTCTTCGAACCCATTCAAACTCAGACGCCGAAGGCCCCCATCAGTGAGACTTCGTACCGCCAGTCAAACCGGTCTTGTGCCCTTGGTCCGACCGGACTACCTTGGCCGGTCTGATCGCCTATGATACTTCGGTCTAACCGACATGTTCTGGTCGGTTTGATCTCTTACCCCTACCATTCGACTAATTGAACATTATTCCTAGATATTTGTTTGATAGCCTGGCGACTGCGTTTTCCCTTACCATTGTTTAAGGGTCATCGGAATGTGACGTCGGCGTCTCGCGACGTTTTAGGGTTTATCCTTGAAACAACCACGCGCTTTTGGATCGTCGAAATGACGCCAGTGTGTGGGCGTGTTTCCGTGTCAACACACTTTTTGGTGACTCTGATGGGGATGACATCAACATGATGGGCACGTCTACATCTGTTGCGGGTACATCGACCACAACTACTACGACTATGACAATAGTACCACTATCGCCGATGGACCTGGGGGCATGAGCGCGGAGATCGAAAACCGCAACATCATCCTCCACACCCTTGCAGACATCCCCAAAGAGGATCAGACCGAGATTGAGGCCACGACGAAAAATTTCCATGCACTCATGCTTGAGCGTTATAGCAAAACTCGCAAGGGCTTCGTCAAGCACAACATCGACATTCCCGACCTCTCCAAAAAAAAGGTACAACCTCCATCATCCCCATCTCTATCCCCCTCAGAAATCAGGCAAGAGATAGCCTCCACAGTAGATCAAGCTATTAGCGCCACATTTGCAAATCGTCTAAAGCCTAAAATGGAAGCAATGTTTAAGAGATTTGGCTTTTCCTAGGCCGCTTCTCCCACTCCAATTGCTAGTTTACCCCCTGTGCGCCACATTTATAGCCGAACAGATGGGAGCACCAGGAAAGTTGTCATGTCTTTGTTCTCTAGGGCCGAGACCACATATACCACTGTTGGTCAGACCGGCCCTTAGGATCGGTCAGATCGACACGTATCAAGCCCCACTAACAACAATGGTCAGTCCGGCCAGATACCAGGCTAGTCCGATCGTCCAATACACCTACGTTCACACTGGCTACCAGGCCGGTCCGACTAGCCAGTACGCCTACGGTCAGATCGGCCCTACGGTTGGTCAGACCGCCCCTATCTACTACGCGCTGCCTCTGCCCATACCTCCTACTCCCGCACACCCGCGTAGGCCTAAACATGCTATTTATCATGAGCCGACACGATAGGAGGAGACGCATGGCTGACACCCCGACATACCACCACGTGTTGTGCCCCCACATGAGAGATGCGCATAGGCAGAAGGCATAGATGATATTGACGAGCGAATTCGCACGCTTGTTAGGGAATGCACTGGTTATGTTCCTCGGGATCAGGCTAGAGTTTACTGTATGCCGTACCCGGACCACATCGACGCTATCCCACACCCTCATGACTTTAGGGTCCCCGAGTTCACCAAATTTGACGGTGAAGGTAGCAAGACCACCCTAGAGCTTATAGGTCAATTCCTAGCACAGTGTGGCGAAGCAAGCGGGTCAGACACGTTTAAACTTAGATTATTCTCTTTGTCACTTTCCGGCACCACTTTCACTTGGTTTTTGGCATTGTCGCCGAACTCTGTGCAAACTTGGGCCCAGCTAGAGCAGAAATTTCACGACTCTTTCTATACTAGGGAAACCAAACTTAGGCTTTCACACTTGACATCGGTTAGACAAAAGGCTAGTGAGAGTGTCTTCGATTACATTAGGCGCTTCCGAGATAGTAGAAACCGATGTTTTAGTTTGAACATATCCGAGAGGGATTTGGCCGACCTAGCTTTTAACGGCTTACGCTCCGAACTCAAGAGAAGTTGGATGGCCATAATTTCCTCGAGGTTAGCCAAGTTATGGAGAGGGCTCTAGTCCAACAAGGCCATGTAAAATCTAAAAGGGGCATCAAAACTATTAGTGAGCCCAAGGCCGAGGTACACATCATAGAGGACTCCAATGAAGAGTCGTCGGAAGAAGATGACTTGGTCGACATTTACACGGCAGAATGGACCTGGCCTAATGGGTCCAAAATGGTTACTTGCTCCGAGCTATGGTTGTCTCCCACTAAGAATCGACCAGTGAAGTTAAGTACTCTTTTGATGTGACCAAATGTGATAAAATATTTGACTTTTTATTAAAGAGCAAGCTCCTCAGGTTGCCTAAAGGTCACATCATTCCAACCGTCGATGACTTGAAGAAACATGCATATTGTAAGTGGCATGACTCACTTTTCAACTCTACTAATGATTGCAATGTTTTTCATTAGAAGGTTCAATCGATCATAGATGAAGGACGATTGAAAACAGATCCTAGCCCTAAGATAAAGCTGGACCAGCATCCCTTCCCCGTGAACAACATTGACCTCACCGGGAAGAAGGTGTTGATTCGGCCCAAGCAGCCCGAGTCATCCAAAGGGAAGGCGGTCGTCATTGGAAAGCCTCGCCTACGCACGTTCATACCGAAGAATCCTGAGGTTGGAGTGTAGAAAGTGAATGTCGACGCGTCATATTCGGCTAGATCTCATAGGAAGACGAAGATAACTTTTGGGATGCTGCTCTAGAAACATAAGAAGACGACCGAGCAGACGTACTATCAGCCACGACCGCCTAGGAGGCCGAACCTTCCACAGAGGCACGAGTTTGCCCCACAATGGACTAGACCGACAACACCACCACGATCTGACTAGCCTTCTGTGGCTGGTACGACCGGCCCATCCCGGGTGTCTGGCAACAGCCGTTCCGACTGGCCCAATATGGCCGGTCTGACCGACATAGGATAGCGAGATGACTCCACTAAGCGCAGAATTGCCAAAGCCGATCCGGGCATTCACCATTTGGCCAAAGATTCTGGTAGCAAGTTTGTGAAACCCAGAACTAAGCCACAACCTTCATGGGCACCCCCAGAATGACTAAGTATCAAAAGAGACGCTTACAACGTCTTCGTGGCGATTATCTCAAAGAGAAGAAGGCCGAGGAATTCGAGGATAACCCGCTCGACAAGTCCAAAGCCCTAGCAAAGACATGACGGGTGTGGAAACTGAAGTTGGTTGATAAGCCAGCTTCTAGCCTCGTTAAGTAGGGGTGCGTCCCTACAAAGGACTCAGGGGCAAAACTAGGAAAAGCACTAAAGGCTGAGTTGGGGGAAAAATTCGGCGCTTATGTCCCCTAGTCATATTAGTAGTAATTCATGCAAATTGTCCTCATCAAATTCAGATGTCTTGAGTTATAAAATGGACGGTTTGGTAGGTAAATAAATAGTGAGTACTTTTAAAGAACTCAGCAAAAACACTTGAGAGATCATAAGGCCGGTATGGATTGTATTGCCCTTATACCATTGTGCTTTTAGCTCACTAAGTTTGCTAAAAGGCAGGGGGGATGTGTTGATATCATAAAATGGCATTAATTGTTGAAATTGTCAAAATATCAATTTTGGTAATTTGGGCCGAAAATATGCCCAACCTACCACGGGCTGGTCCAACCAGCCATAGTAGGCTAGTAAGACCGTCCATGTAGGCCCAGGCAGACCGGCTCAATGGGTTCGATCAGACCGACCCAAGTTTGAAAATTAGAGATAGAGTTGGTTTCAGGTTGTTTTGATCTCTAATTTAATTTTAACCACTTTTGGTCAAATCCTACTCAGATTAGTTGTCAAGAAACTTGAGACCAGCCCCTATAAATATAGGGGTTAGGTCGATTCAAAGGGTATCTCCACAAATCAACTCAAAACCCTAGTTTTGAATCACACTTTTATTTCAATCTACTTTCGTTGCCCTAGGATTAGTCAAGTAACGTCCATCTTCATGAGTTTGCACTGGAAGCTCTCCGTCTACCACGTCATAATCATGGTAAGTCCTTGTCGGTTCACTCGAGAATCATCCATTTCATCCACATAATAGATTTCTATTGTTTTATTGGTTTTTACCGGTAATTCAGTCTCTTGGCCGAGTTACCTATGGTTTCTTGGTGTTTCTTGCAGCAGTTTATCTCATCTTCTCCGCCAAGAAGTTTTAGAACCATCCGGTTCCCCTAAGATGGCCGCCGGAGCCCACTTTCCCAAAGGCCGTCGGTCTGACCAACAGCATCACTCCGGTCTGACCAGCCTGTGCCGTGCCATCGTTAGGCGTGCAGGCACACCCTAGTCCGACCGGTGCCCTGAGGTCGGTCCGACCAACCCCGCACATCAGAGCCTGCGCTGGAGCACTTCGCACCGAAGCCCGGTCTGATCGGTGTCTTCACGCCGATCTGACCGACTCCCTTCGAACTGGAGGGTTTCATCGCGCTAGAAGCCATACACCGAGGGCCATCTCGTAGCAAGCCTCCAGAGCCCTTTGCACACTCCCGGTCCGACCTGCAGTCTTGCTTCCAGTCTGACAGCCTGAAGATCCAAAGCCCCCTTCGCATTTCTTCGAAACCCTTCGTACTCAGACACTGAAGGGCCCCCTTCGGCGAGACCTCGCAC
Source organism: Zizania palustris (assembly GCA_019279435.1). NCBI lineage: Eukaryota > Viridiplantae > Streptophyta > Magnoliopsida > Poales > Poaceae > Zizania > Zizania palustris. The sequence continues at coordinate 63,692,336 of JAAALK010000285.1, read as the reverse complement.
CACCGGTCAAACCGGTCGTGTGCCCTCGGTCCGACCGGACTACCCTGGCTGGTCTGACCGGTTGTGATAAAAAGGTCCAACCGGCATGTTCTGGCTGGTTTGACCTCTTACCCCTACAATTCAGCTAATTGAACATTATTCCTAGATATTTGCTTGATTGCCTAGCAACTCTGTTTTCCCTTACCACTGTTTAAGGGTCATCGGACGTGACGTCGACGTCTTGTGAAGTTTTAGGGCTTATCCTTTAAATGACCATGCGCTTTTGGATCGTCGAACTGATGCCAGTGTGTGGGCTTGTTTTCATGTCAATAGTTTGTTTGTGAGTTGGGTATTGTTCCTAGTGCGTCCAATCCAGTGGACCTCTATTGTGATAATAGTGGTGCCATTGCGCAAGCCAAGGAGCCTAGATCACACCAGAAGTCCAAACATATATTTTGGCGATATCACTAGATCTGTGAGATCATTGAGAGAGGTGATATGAAGATTTGCAAGGTGCGCACGGATTTGAACATGGTGGATTTGTTGATGAAGCCTCTTTCACAGCCCAAGCATGAGGCGCACCTAAGCTCCATGGGTATTAGATACTTTCGTGAGTAAGTCATGTGTATGTGGAAGATGCTGGTAGAGTCTATGCTAATGTTTAAAGATAATTGTTATCTTGTTCCTTGAATAAATGTTGTTTACATTTGATTAATGAGTGGATGACTTGTTATGTGAAACTATTTGTATTATAACGATATTGTTCAAAAGGAATCCCTGATATTGTCATCATGTGGGATAGTGATGACACATAGATTAGCACATCTAACTAATTGATGATCACGATTCACAGATCATAGACATAGAGATGTCAAATTAGTGATGTGGACACATGTTGGTGAACATGGGGTTGGATAGACCCACTTGAGATACTACTGAGATTGTTATTGTAATGTGCCATCAGTTGTCATCTCAAATGGTGTACTTGTAGAGCCATTCGACCTGAGATCATCATTTGATTCCAGAATGCGTTGTGACACACTTAGATGCTTCCTAACGCTGATCCATAACTAGGTAGTAATAAAGGTTGTTTTTATGTGTGTTGTGAAACATGTCATGGGATGTCAATGGACAAGATGGAATTTACACCTCCTAATAAAGGGAGAGTCGTCTCTAGGCCCCTCGAGGTATTGGATTGGAAAAGTGCATGGCCATGCTAGTATGACTAAGGAGTTAGACAAGGGTGACATGTATCTCGCGTTGAGCTTGACTAACAGCGTGTGTAAAGGGACTGGTGCTTGTGTATATCAAGGTTCAGTGAAAATTGATTTTGTATGCTTTCGGGGGTCAATATGTGCCGCTACGTACCGCTATTGATCAGTGAGTCGGAAATGGTTTCCGGTGAACAACCGTTAGTATATGAAACTATCGGGTCACACACTGAAGGGGATGAATTAAGAAACATGCGAATAATTTGTTCTTTTGCAAGTGGGAGATTGAAGGATATGCCCAAGAAAATTCTGTTGATCAGAAGTTCTGATATGTAGTATCGGAAGTTTTGATTATTATCTGGTCTCGAGTCAGAGAGCAAATGTTGCTTCAGAAGTTCTGATATGGTATCGAAAGTTCCGATTTGGAACCAGAGAGAATTGTACTGATCGAAAGTTCCGATATGGTATCGAAAGTTCTGAGGTGGACGAAAACAGATTGGATTTGTTGCGTGTCGTACTAAATTAGGAGACCTAAAATACCCTGTCGAAAGTTCTGATCTAGGATCATAAGTTCTGACGTGGGTAAATATATTGGATCTGTTATGAATATGAATTAGTTGTAACTAATTTGTGGGTTCCAAGATGTGCTCGACTAGGGGGCTTTCGGCCCTATATAAAGAGAGGAGGAGATCTTGGGACAGGTAATAAGCATAGATTGGACCTAGCCACCATAGACTCTTCTCCTCTCTTTCTTGATCTCAAACATTGAGGTCGAGGATTTCCCGTCTCTCACGTGCGGTGCTAGCACACTGTCGTGGGAGGAAATCTATCCCTGTACGTGTGGATACCGTGGAGGCGTTGCTCGAACAGCGACGCTCGTGGACTTCTTCATGTGAACAACTACGTCGTCTTCACCAATCGGATTGGCGAGGGATGGCAAGGACGAAGTGAGGATAGGCTTCATGCTCTACTCTGACATCTTCTTCCACTGCACCTAGTGCGTCTCATGCTAGAAGGTAACAATCTATGATCTCACACGTCCATAGATCTTGGGCTTAGGATGGAAATTTTGAATTTGCCGACTAGAATAGCTCCCGTATTCCCCAACATTTTGGTCATGTCTTCAAGATCTTGAGGATCATTTTAAAGCTGGCTCATGTTCTATACTAAATATTGATTCGGAATAATTTATGGATTTTTCCCATTGTGTTGTTGTTGAAGTTTAAACTCTATTTAACTTGTGGTGATGTTTGAATTCTGCCATGTTGAGATTTGTTTCATTCCCCTAAAATATGTTTCATTTGTAGAAATCCATTTCATTTTGTTGAAATATTGTGGCTTGCTGATTGATGAATGCTAAAATGTTGATTGTTATTTGTTATTTTCTTCGCCCGAGTAAATAGATATACGTGCGGGTATGTGACACCCATGGATATCGAGTATGGACATAAGTTTTCACCTATAGCATGTAATAGGTATGGGTATGGGAATTTTCCATGTTTACGAGCATGGCTATGCATTACCCCGACTGCTATTCCTAGTTCTAATCTAATGGTTAAGAGGAGCCAAACTCTGATTGCTGCTATTGAGAGTGATAGAGCAATCCAAATCAGGGATGACGTAAAAAGGAAACCTTTTGAAATCAAGGTCTTAAAAAAGGATCATATACCTGTTGGTACATGGTCTAGATCAATCAAGCGGTTCACAGATGCCAAACTTGGATTGTTACCATTGTTAGCAATCCAAATCATGATGGACCCAAAAGAAAGCATTTGTTATACAAGTCATCTTACGATCTGCGTAGATCACATAAGCAACTTGGTTGAGCAGGCTCATGAAAAACATGTCAAACACCGAAGCATGCTTGTGCCTCAATGATTTTTTAAAATAATATTTTTTTCTGAAATTATTTTATTGGCAGTTTCAAAAAAATTCCCCTATCAACACTCGAAGTGTTGACCATTTAAATGTTGTTGACATGAACTGAAAATATGGAAAGTGCTTTAATTTTATAATTTTTTAAAATGACCAAAATGTAATTTTAGAAAAAAGAAATATTATTTAGGAAAAAAATAATGCCTCAACGACCACATCACCAGCGTGGAGGCTAGACACCCATCCTTTCCGTGTCCGATGGCTAGAGCGCCGCAACAATCTTTGGATCCTGCCAGTTTGCATCGTGCGCCACCACCATTATTGATGATCCTTCCTTGCCCGTGCGGTCTAACTAAAGAGGAGGCTCGGGTTAGATTTAGTGTTTGTTTGGTTGAGATATAGATTAAAAAAAATTATTGTGAGTTATGAGCTATGAAAAAGATCGTGTGAATTTTGGAAAAGTTGAGGAATTTTTTGGTTGGAATAGCTGTGGATTTATGTTTTTGGTAGCTCGTGATGTTTGGTTACATTATTAATATGCAATTTTACATGTAAATTATTATAATCATAAATGTTTGTAATGTTTATACTGAAATTATATATTTTTGAATTTCACTAAAATGATATATTTTAATAAAATTTTGCATTTTCAAATTTTACATGAATTGGTATGTTATAATAGAATATTGGGTAATTTTTGTTTAAAGTTGAACTGAGAAGATGTAAAAGTTAGGACCTCATAGATTTCAATTTATATTATAAAAAAGTTGCAACTTTTGTAAAATTGGTTGACCCTTAAATTTGTTTACGTCAGCTTCTAATTTTCTAAACGAAAAACTGGTCAGAAAAGCTGAACCAAACGCAAGCTTCATTAAAGTTCAGAGTTGGCAGACTTCGAAAGGTCCGGAATGGATACACATGACCGGAAGGGGGAAAAGGATCTCGAATCATCTGGATGCGGCGAGCGAGTTGGGATGTGGCAATCGATGACGTCGTGTGCCCATCTCGCCTCGTTGGTAAGCACGGCGGACGGTTTTAGTCGATCCGACAGCAAATGCGGGAGGATACATTGTTCAAGTTTTGAGGGATCATTAGACTTGAAGTCATGGTGAGGATGTAGCGGAGGATGTCCGGCCACACCTATCGGCGTCTCAGGCCATGAGTAGTTTGTGTTAAGTAACAAGAAGTAGGGGAAAAGGCAACTTTATTGCTTTTCTGATCAGTAGTCATACAACGAGGGAGGGCCCCTCTATTTATTGTCCAAAACCCCTAAAGATAAGCATGCCCAACCACTTATCCCTATATTCACGGTATAGAGATAAGAATGGTATCTCAACACTCCCCTTTGGCCATTCTTACGTGACATACATATGCCTCATTAAAACTCCCCAAAAACCTAGTGGGAAAAATTGGGAGAAAGACTACATAGAACGTATCTTGGTTGCACGAATTGCCTCATTAACAACCTTAATATGAGAAACTTAAGGAAATCTCATTCAAGGGAAAAAAGAATACAATTCAGCCAAATATTTCATAAGATCTTCAAGATCAATTTAGGTACTTAGTCTTCTTGACTAAGATTCAGTTCTTTTTGTCGGTGTTATGTGAAGTTGTAGGACCGAAAGTAGCGACCAGAGGGGGTGAATGGGCGCCTAAAAATTTCTTCACTAAACCATATGCTAATCCCAATACCCAAACAAACTTAACCAGATAAATAATATTATCAAAACAAATTACAGGAATTAAGGTTGTCTAGCCTAAAATTGACCGGTGTCTTAATTGAGATAATATTAAAGATAAACTAAATAAGAATACTGCAGTAAATAAAAACACCTAGATAAATCACGAGATATTTATATTTTAGTCTAGAAATAAAATACTAATCAAATGAACAAAACATGGTTCATTAAAAATCAATTCAGATATAAACCTAAAAATTGCACGTAACAACTAAACTAAAAATATTAACTGTGAAATTATTATTTTCAGACTAATTAAAAAATAGATAACCAATAGATTTATTGTAACTGAAAATTAGGAGATGAATAACTAACCTGCATCTGGCCTGACATCGCCTGTGCGCAAAAAAAATTCCGGCCGAACTCTGCCGTGCACCACCGTCCTTACCTCGGGTCACGCTGTCACCGTGGAGAAATCAATCTGCCGTGGGGAAGAAAAAACTAGAGAACAGCCGTGCGTCCGTGCGTGATGCAACAATGGATCGTCGTGGAGACCCGTGAGCACGCCGAAAAGACAGAACCAAGCCAGCTGCACACAGTAAATAATTTGCCTGCTTTTCTGACGCGCTGCGTCACAGTCCGTGGGGCCCGCTACCGGTTGTAGCCTGGATCCGACGCACACCGTAGAGATTTGCCGGCAGAAGTTGACCGTGGGCCCCGCTGGAGAAGAAAAGCTGCCGGATGTGGATTTCTGCCGCCGCACAGACGCCGTGACCGAATAAGCAGTCGTGTGCCTGCGTAAATACACAATGCCTGCAGGTGCACAACGCCTGGTCGGCGGGAACACCGATTGCTCTTGATTTGCGTGCACAGAAAGAAGACGTCGTGGAAGGGAGAAGCCGGCGGAAGAAATTTGAAGATCGAATTTCAGTGCCAAAAATGAAAATGGACTGTAGATTCATCTATTCAAAAACAGTCATCTATCCCTAGAGGGATAGGGGCCTATTTATAGGCGACTCCTAATACATGAAAAGACTAATTGACCTCTAGGGTAAATTAACACTGACTCTAAAATAAATTCCGAAAATTACTAAAATATTCTTAGAAAAATCACCTGACTCAAATAAAAATATTCTAGACTTAAAAACTAAATTTTAATATCCTAAAAACAAAATAATCATGGGTTGTCAGTTTTGCGCCGAAACTGACAAAGTGTTCACCGTCTTCGCACCGGGTACCTGGATTGGGCCGACCCGACCCCGCAGCTTCCTCAGCCCGGCAATCGCTCGCCGCCCGTATACCTGAGTCAAACCCAGTCAACAGACCAGTGGATCATTTGCCGCTCCTAGCCCATGTACCCGGATTGGGCCAGCCCAACTCCACGTCTCCTCTGCCCGGCTGTCGCTTGCTGCCCGTGTACCTGAGTCACACGCGGCCTCAGACTCGGCAGGTCTTCATTTCTCTTCTTCTTTGACTTCCGTTGACAATCACTCATCACATCTAGAGTATCAAAACCATATTCTTCAACATGGTTTCTCAATCTCCCCCTTGATGAGTGCATTGTCAACACCCTCTTCAGCTCATCTTCAGAACCTCCAAAACATGTGGAAACAGGAAAACAAAGACAAAAGAAAATAGAATATAGAAAATAAAAGTTTAACCCTAATGACCAAAAGCCAAACAGAAGCAAGAAAAATGGTCATTCTGGTTAACCAAAAAATAAAGACTCTAAAGCAAGTGCAATCTCAGAATTACCAACAAGGAACTCACCCTAAAATAAATCCCAGAGAAAGCTAAAAAATTTTCTCTAAACTCCAAAATTTCTCTCCCTTGTTGACAATTGGACTCATCAAGTGAGACTAAATGCACTCTAAAGAGACATAGACACAAACTCCCCCTGAAATGCAGCTCCCCCTAAAAATATGCCATGAATGCAGATGGGGTGCAGGTGGAGTGTGAAAAGCATGCTTCTTAGATATGATTAACTGCAATTACAACATCTAACAGGTATAGCAAAAGATATACTGTCTAAGATACATGACATGATCAGTGCAATAGATGATATCTAAATTGTTGGGGGAATAGGTTTTCCCTTGAACAGGGGCCAAATGACGTCAGCCTCCGACAGCCTTTGGCCCGAAGCCCAACACCATCAAAGCATGTTCCTTTCTGAAGAAGCTGTTTCCAAGTCCCAGGGTACACTTCGAAGCCCACTGGAGCGAAGACTCCGAACCCCTTCGGAGTCCTCCGGAGAGAAGCCCTCAAGATCCCTTAAAGATTGCCAGAAGCTAAGTCTCGGGCTAACTTCGAAGTTGGCCTCCGGGCCTTGTTCGGAGTTAGCCTTCGAGCTCTTTTCGGAGTTTACCCTCGAACCTTGTTTGGAGTTAACCTTCGAGCTCCCTTCGGAGCCCTTCAAAGCCAAGTCTCCGAGACCCTAGTTCAGAGCCCCAGTCTCCGGAGCCCCAGTCTGGAGCTCAGTTTGGAGTATACTTCGAATCCCACTTCGGAGTGTACTTCGAAGCCTCCCTCACAGCCTCTGCCTGAAGAGCTCCGACCCCTACTTTGAACCCAGGAAATATCTGTGCATCGCTGCAGTGTAGAAGCCATAATGGGGGCCCCTCCGCCCCTAGTATGTCGTTTAGCTGGTCAGAAGTGACGTTGTCTGACACGTTTGTAAAGCTGTAAAGCACTTTTGTACTGTAGCTAGCTCCTTTTCCCCTTTTTGCCCCTATGGGCCTAGGACTTGTAGAGGGCATTTTAGTCTTTTCCTTTGGCATGCGTGCCTATAAAAGCAGGGCCAAGCCCTTGTAATAGGATAGCCTCTCCAGGGCCATGAAACCCTGGAATTTACTGCACCACACCGAGGCATACCACGCCAAATCCACCACAAACTAGACGTAGGGCTATTATCCCCTAGGGGAGGTCCGAACCAATATAAATCCTTTCTCCCTCTGAGAGAATCCTTTGAGGTTCATTTTACACACAGTATACACACATACTAAACCTGTGTTGTAGCTAACACAATTGCTACAACAGTTGGCACCGTCTGGGGGGACCTTAGTCCTAAAAGCTAAGTTCTCTACCACTGTCTGCAACTCGAAGTACGCTTGAGGGCGGGAGCTTTGAAGCTTTCTTTCTTCGCGCACCCTTCGGCAAGGGGCTTCGGGTGCAGTTTGAAGGTCATCTTCGCCTTCCCTCATCCTTTGCATTTCGGAGCTCGCCCTCATGCAAGGGGCTCCGCTACGTGTGTCGAAGGCCGTCAAAGCCTTAGGGGCTACGAGGCAAGATTTCACCCACTTTACGAGGTATGTACACTATCCGAAGTACCACTTCGATGTACCAATCTGCAATTACATTAATACAAAATTGAAGCCCTACTTCGCCTTAAAGCCGAAGCTCTGCTTCGCCTTTAAAGCAAACTTTTGCTCCATCTATTTAAAAGTCGAAGCCTTGCTTCACGTTTCCTTTCAAAAATTCGAAGCCTTGCTTCGCCTTATCAAAAACCCGAAGAGTCCTTCATGAATTTCTCGAAGAATTTCTTAACCTTCGGCTTGAGATATACATCGGAGCAGAGGGGAACATACTCCGGCCTTGTACAAAATACCGTTGATTATATGATAATTCCGAATTCTAAGTTTCAACCTCGAAAGTTGTGGCCTTCAGACAAACTTGCTTCTCCTTGCAACAATTCCATAATTGAACTTCGCCAATCTGTACTTGGAATGCAAAGGATTTCCGTAGAAGGAATTTGTGGCACCGAAGGTGTACTGAGTTCTTCGTAAAAAGCTTCTTCTGGAATGTCCATAGCTCCGGCTGCAGCTTTTGCCAAGATATCAGCTTGCACATTTTCTGCTCTGGGTATACTCTGAATGGAAATCCCTTTAAATGCTGCTTCAATTTTACGGATATCTTCCAAATATTTTGCAAGCTGTGGATGCCGAACTTGAAAACTCTTGTCTACGTGCCCTGCTACAATCTGAGAATCTGTCTTAATAACAACTCTTGTAGCCCCTAGAGCACGTGCCTTTCGAAGTCCTAGTAAAATTCCTTCATACTCCGCTGTATTATTGGTAGATTTAAAGTTGAGTCTTGCGAAGTACATTGCCTTTTGCCCTGAAGGCGAAATTATCACTGCTCCGACACCTGCTCCAGATGCTTGGAAAAGCTCCATCGGAGTAAATGGTCCAAATTCCTTCACATGGCTTCTCCGGAGCCCATGCTGCAGGGGGAGTCCACTCTGCGACGAAGTTCGCCAACACTTGTGACTTAATTGCTGTCCTTGCCGCGAAGGATATGCCGAAGGGTGCTAATTCAACGGCCCACTTCCCAATTCTTCCTGTGGAATCCTTATTTTGGAGCATATCTCCTAAGGGATATGAAGTTGGTACAATTACATTATGCACCAAGAAATAATGCCTTAACTTCCTCGAAGCCATTATCAGAGCATAAGTGAACTTCTCAAGTACGGAATATCTTGTTTTTGCTCCGGACAATGCTTCGGACACAAAATAGACTGGATTCTGTACCAACTTCCCGTTGAAATCAACCTCTCTAACAAGGACTGCACTGACAGCAGAGCCAGTAGCTGCAAGGTAGAGGAGTAGGGTTTTGTCTGCAATAGGAACCGTGAGTGTAGCGAGATTACTGAGATAATTCTTAATATCTTCGAAGCTTTTTTGACACTCCGGTGTCCATGCAAAATCTTCAGACCCTTTCAATGCTTTAAAAATGGGCAAACTTCTCTCCGCAGACCTTGCCAAGAATCTGCTAAGTGCTGCAAGGCGACCAGTCAGCTTCTGTGCTTGCTTTAAATTCTCCGGAGGAGCCATCCTTTGCAGCGCAGTTATCTGAGTGGGGCTAGCTTCGATTCACCTGCTCGAAACTAGATACCGTAACAATTTTCCAGCCTGAGCCTCGAAGATACATTTTTCGGGGTTAAGACGGATTCCACATGCCCGAAAGCTATTAAATGTTTCTGCTAAGTCTAGGCTATGTTGGTGCTTTAAAGCACTCTTTATTACAATATCATCTATATAGGCCTCTACATTGCGGCCTAATTGATGACCTAGAGCCTTAGCAATTAACCTCGAAAAAGTATCCCCGACATTTCTTAAGCCAAAGGGCATTCTTACATAACAGAAGACTCCCGAAAGAGTTACAAAGCTTGTCTTGATTTCATCTTCGCGCTTTAGCCAGATTTGATGATAGCCAGAATACGCGTCAAGGAAGCTTAATAACTCTGAACCAGTAGTAGAGTCAACCAATTGATCAATTCGGGGCATGGGGTAGGGGTCACGGGGGCATGCTTTATTCAAAGATGTAAAATCAATACACATGCGCCACTTCCCGGAAGATTTCTTCCTAACGAAGACTAGGTTGGCTAACCACTCCGTATGAGCCACTTCTCTAATAATCCCAGCCTTCAGCAGCTTTTCCACTTCGTTTTTGGCAAGGATAGCCCTCTCCGTAGATAGCTTTCGAAGTCCTTGGCGAACAGGCCGAGCCTTCGGGTTTACAAGTAAACTATGCTCAATAATATCCCGACTGACTCCGGTGATGTCTTCGTCAGACCAAGCAAAGACATCTAAATTCTCCTCAACTACTTTCTCTAACGAAGTAGCGACTTCTGGAGGCAAGTCCTTGGCAAACTGAAATGAGTATTCCTTGCCATCTTTGACAATAACCTTTGTTGCAATCTCTCCTTCAGGGCTTGACCTTGGGAAGGACTTCTTCGAAGATTCGCCAGGAGCAGAAAAAACCTCCGGGTTATCTTGCACGCTGTTCACCTGTCTCGAATCAAGAGGAGGGCCATGACCATACTCCACTCTTCACGCAGTGGCCTGATCTCCGAAAACAGTGAGCACTCCCGCCTGTGCGGGCATCTTCATACACAGGTAATTATGATGCGCCACAGCTCCGAATTGATTCAACATGCCCCTTCCGAAGACAACATTGTATGCATATGGGGCATCCACAACATCAAAAATCACTTCCTCCATCCTGGCCAGTAGCCCCTCTCCGAAAGTAACTTCCAGGCCAATTTGGCTGAGGGCATCGAGAGGGGGTCCTGCGAAGCCTTGCAAAGGACGGGCTGCTGGGAGAAGATGCTTCCTAGAGATGCAGAGTTGATCAAAAGCTTGGACAAAGATAATATCTGTCGAACTCCCTCCGTTGATTAGTACTCTTCGGACCTCAGTCCCTGCTATGTCGGCAGTGATGACAAGTGGATCTGCATGTGGAAACTTTATGCTAGATGCATCATCTGCAGAAAAAGATATCGGCACATGGGACCATTCAGGCATATCAGCTGCAGATGAAGAAGTTCCAATATGGCCCACCTCTCTGACATATTCTCTTCTCTGCCTCTTCGACATACTTCTGAGGGTCCCTCCTCTGGAGATGGGGAGGACTACTCTTTTCCCTCGATCTTGACCATCTTCCTGCTTCGGAGGTGGCATAACATTGACCACCGGAGGCCGTCTTGTAGGGTCGAAGTTCTCTATCCGCGCCACAGCCTGAACAGGCTCTGGACGCACTTCGGTCGGAACTCGGTCAGTAGTGCCTCAACCCGAAGTTCTTTCCAGGTACTCGCCTCTTAAAGCGAGTATAGATTTACACGCATCAGTCGCGTGACTTCGATTCTCACCATGGACACAGCAGAAAAAGGCCTAGGCTTTGCCAGCCGGTTTCCCTGGCGGCCTCCAGCCGCTGGTCTTGCTTCCTGAAGGCTGCGAAGCTCTTGGGGCTAATTTTCTGCGGGGGTGCAATGTTCAAGACTTCTGAACGAGGATGCTTTTGCCCCCGATGCCTGTCGTGCTGAGCTTCGAAGCTAGGCGCCTGCGGCTTGTGTTGAAGTCTTCACTTCCAGCTTAACTTCTTACAGAATTGACGGAGTTGCAGCAGTTCTCCGAAGCCATCCCTCTTCTGACCTTGCACACTCTTCGAAGTAAGACATCAACTGAGCAACAGAAGATATCTACTTCCGGGGAAGTTTATCAAGGAGGCCTGCGTTGGTAACTCCCTCTCGAGCTGCGTCAACTACAGAAGATGTAGTTAACCCTCGAATTTGCGACTTCGTATGGGCGAAGCGCTTGAAATATTGCCTTAAAGTCTCTCTAGGGAGTTGTTTCACCTGGAAAAGACTTCCTGTTGATATTGGGGGTACTAAGGTACCCTGAAAATTGCTTATGAACTTCTTCCTTAATTGCTCCTAGGTTCTGATTGACCCTGGTTTCAAAGACCAGAACCACCGCAGCGCCACTCCTTCAAGAGCTAGAGGAAAACATTTGGCCATGGTGTCTCGCACCCCTCCGCTGGCCTCAATTGCTAATGCATAAGAACGGGAGAACTCCCCAAGGTCTTTGTCTCCAGCATAGTTGCAAAGCTTCGAAGTTTTAAACTTAGGATCAAAGCGCACTTTCTGTAGCTCTGGATGTAGCGAAGATTCAGTGTCGAAGGACGCGTTCTCCGGGGCTTTGGGATAATGAACTTCGTCGTCTTTGGGCACTTTGGGAATGACTGGGGTGGTGTAACACCCCAAATTTTCAAAACAATAAATATATTATTAAATTCAATTTCTGGGATTATATATTTCAGAAAATACTTTTAATACTCCTTTATACCCTTTTGAACTACAACATATAGTAGATGGCCAAATTAAGGGGTGAAACTTTTTGTATATGCTCCTAAGACCAAAATATAATTTTGGGAATTTTTATAAATTTTTATCAACCTTGGAAGTAGCCCTAATATTTTAATCTAATTCCTGGAATTATCTTTATTCAGAAACGTATTAAAACAGGAATGGGCTCCCCTCCCTCCATTCTCCCTCTCCCGGCCGGCCCAGCCCACTCCACCCGCGCGCTCAGACTGACAACTGGACCCCACCTGTCGGCGCCGAATCCTTCCCCTCGCGCGCGCACCCGACACCGCGGCCCCACCCGTCAGCCCTCCCGTTCGCTCGCTCGCGCCCGCTGGCCAGTGGCCCCCGCCTGTCAGACCCGTTGTCTACCTCCCGCCTCCGCCCCCAAATCCCGCCGGCCGACGACCCCGCCTCGGATCCGCCTCGCTGGCCCCTCCCGCATTAAATTGGCGCCATTAAACAGCCCCCCGCGCTCGGCCGACCGTTTCCCCGCTTAAATCCTCGCGTTTACGCCACGGGATCGCCGCTACGCGTGCATGGCCGAGCCATCGCCGGCGAGTAAAAGCTCTCCCCCGGTTTCCTTGTATGCAAGCCCCCTCCGACGCCTTATTTAAACTCCCCTGCCTCCGCCGCGTTCGGTTCACGCATCCATTCGCACTTAGACCCAACAGAACGCCCGCACATCGCCTGTTAGCGCCATCCCTCTGGTTCGTCTCCGGCCACCGCCCACCGTCGCCTCGGACCACCCCGGTCCACGCCGACCGCACCGTCGTGACCGCCGGGACCTCACCAACCTCGGCCACCACTCCATCGACGACGGACCCCGCCGGATCGCCGTCGCCGCCAAGGACCCGAACGCCTCCACCGCCTCCGCTCGTCGCCGGCCTCGCTCCGTCGACCTTTTCTCACCGCTGAGGTACCCTCGTGATCCCCGTAGCACCCTCGTTCCGTTTTAGGCCTTAGACTAGGTCGTCGTCGCTCGCCGTGGCCTCTGGCCCGCTCGCCGTCGTCGGAGAAGACGACCGGCACGGGTCGAGTACCCGTGCCGTGTCGGATTCACGCACGACCGTGCGATCTGGATCCGACGGTGATGGTTAATCCCCGTGTGCGGTTTAATCTGATCCGTTAGATCTCGGCGAAGGGGTACGTTTTAATCCCGTGCGTCCGTTGGTTTTAAAACCCCGCGTTTAATCTCGTGCGTCCACGTGGTACCCCTTCGAACGTTTTAATCCTGGCCGTCCATCGTAACTTACGCATCCCGCCTCGCCCTCGCGCGTCGGATCTGGATCCGACGGTCCAGATCGACCCGGCGCACGCGCACAGTGCGCGGGTTCACCGTGGGCCTAGCTCACCGTGGACCCGAGGGGTTTAAAAATTGAAAATGAATTTCAGAAATACTTTTAAACTTGTAAAATTCATATCTGACGCATTTGAACTCTAAAAATTGCCATTCCAATTTCAGAAAATTCATAATATTATTCTCTATATGTTTATACAATAAAAACAGTAGGCTTACTTTGATTTTTCATGTCTATTTAAATAAGTATTCAAATGCCCCTATGATTAAAATATGAATTCAAACATTTAAACTTCAGAAAAATTTATATTAATTCTTTTCTGTCCATATACTGAAAGCCCTCAAAATAACATGAACTTTTCATTTCATAAATAATTAGGGAACTTAATATGGGACTATTCACATTTAAACATTTGTTTTCTAAAAAGGACAACCCTTCATTTTAATCCCTTTAAAATTATTTATAAAATTCAGAACCTTGACAATTGAATTTATCTTATTTTAAATCAAACCAACTTTAACTTATGTGCTTATCATGTAATGCTATATTGTTTGATTGAATGTTGTGTTCTTTTATTTTATTTTATTGAAAAGACTACGACGCCGTCGAGGAGCCGGAGTACTTCCCCGAAGTCCCTCCCTCTCCCTTTGCTGAACAAGGCAAGTCACCAAACAATTCTTTTGAACATATTGAACCCATGTTTGATTTGACTATCGCTAAAACACATAGGTTATATATGCATTAGTCAAATGAACCCTTACATTATATTTATTTAGGATCCCCCGACCTTGACGTGCAACCCAAGCCATGCTATCTCGCCTAACCTCCTTGTCACCATATGATCAATGATATTAGCTAGTGTCCAATGTATTGACACGGCCGCTATAGGATAAAAATGAGTCGTAGCAAAATGGTTCTATTATATGATCCCCGTTACTTCTTATCCTTGGAAATTTTGATGGTGATGAGTCATGGTTGTGAGTGTATGCATGGTGGGTTCCGGGTGCAAGCTAGGGCATTGGTCGGTAGCACCCGGGGCACTATAAGGACCGGTCTGAGGGATCCGTTGCAATACACTTACGTACTAACCACAAGTCTAGTGGGTAAGTCCTAACTAAGGTATGGGTTGTTCCAAACCGAGGCCACCATTTGGAGATGGGTCGAGTTGCACCTGCGGGTGACTTGTACCAATGTGGCGCAAAAGGGGGTGCGACGTTAGCCGGGATGCGGCCCGGCGCGCCGGCGAAACCTAGAGCGGGTGGTTATCGCTTGGGACATCTCATATTGAGGTTTTGGCACGAGTTCCCGTGAAATGGGTCATCTCGTTTGGGATGAGTGCGTGCCTTGTGGGTACAGTAGTACATCTCTGATCAGAGTCTTAAATCTTTTCGAAAAGCCGAGCCCACGGTCAAGGGCGGGTTGCGTGACATCCCCCAGTTAGTTTATTTTGAATATGTATGTGCATGATGGATTGACATGTAAGGACTGCTGAGCGAGGTGGGGCTGACTGTACCCCTCGAGTTAGTCGATGTTGATGATGCTCATGTTTACTTTCCGCATGATTAAAATATGATTACACTAAATGCCATAACTGCAACTGCATTATTCTGCAATGTTAGCCATTATCCTTCCTTGTTTATTATCCTGCATTATTATTTGCATTTGCGGTGGCTTGTTGAGTACTTTTTGTACTCATACCCGTTGGACCCCACAGAGGATGCTTACTTTGAAGACGGTCTGGAGTAGCGACCCAGTCGAGAAGAAAGATCCTGGAGAAGATGTTCGTCATGCCGTTTTCTAATTATTTCACTTTGCTGTTTTTATTAAAACAATGATGTAATAAATATGGTCTGCGTACCATGAACACTGTCGTATGTACGATTGTCGCATGATGAACCTCTTGTATTATTGTTTTTCTTATGAAATTCAATAATGTCTCGATTTGTTAAATCGGGCGCTACAAGATGGTATTAGAGCCGACTCGACTGTAGGAAGCCAAACAGACCCGCCTAGCCATTAGCCATAGGAAATTATTTCTCGAAAATCTCCTTCATAAACTTTGTTCCTCTCCTCACTTTTATTCAACTTGCTGTTTTGTAGATGCCTGTCTACCAAGTCCACAGCTACTGCCGCCACTACGAGGGCTTCGTCCGGGAGCTCCGCATGATGCTCACCTTCCTCGGGTTCCTCTTCGAACCCGAATTCCAAGGAGTATATCCTGACGAGTTCGTCGGGCCTTGTGACGTCTCCCTCACCGTCCACGGCTCCGGAGAACACTTGCCGCCCTACACCACCGCACTTGGAGGCCCGACTTTCGACGTCGCGTGCCAACGAGTCACCCTCCAGGCCCTCATGGAGCTGAGGATGATCTACGACGATCGTCTTCAGAACTCGTCCTTCCGGCTCGTGCCGAAGCACACTCCCGGAGCCCACCGTAGCATCTACCTCGGAGTTCACTCCGTGCGTGATCCGGTCATGGCCCGGCAGTCGCGTCTTCTACAGGCCATGGATGATCTCCACACCGAGGCGGTGCTCGACGCCGATGAGCACCATGAGGCGGTTGAGTTCCTTCGTGAAGAGACGAAGAACTTGATCCAACAGAATGGCGAGTTGCAGCGCAAGATCATGCAGCTACAGAAGGATATTGCGGAGATGGTTCCTCTTCTTCCACGGAAGAAGAAGCCCATCCGTGAGCCCCTCCCTCGCCCCAAGAGGATCCCGCCACGACCCTCCCCCGCCAGGCCCTCTACCAGCGCCCCTCCTCCACGCCCCGGCCTCATCTCCGACTCCATCATCGAGAATTTTCTCGAGCCCACCATCTCTCTGGAGCCGCGCACTCGTGGTTCCGAGAGCACGGAGACCGCCTCCGGTGGCGAGTAGGCGTTAGGAGACGCGAATTTAAATAAAAATCATAATTTTGTATGTGGTGCCGTCTGCAACAAGTTGGGTTGTAGATGGAATAAAAACTTGATTGTAATGAACAATTTCTACCACTTATGTGCTTGGATCTTATATAAAATTTTTGGTTGTATTATTGTTTCGTCATCTTTTGCCTTATCACTATGTATATTCAGAAGATGGCCGACCACCAGAACACCGGCTCCAACAACGGAGCAGGAGGAAGCCGTGATGCGCCCGAGGGTGTTGTACCCAACTGGGGTGCAACGGGCCCACGTCAGTCTGGGTCGCCTTCCGCCAACCACCCCACCTTGGCGGAGATGATGGCGAATCAGAACCACCTGATCACCGCCCTCCTCACCCAAATGCAGAACCAACAGGCTCAGTTGGACCGTCTGCAGAATGGGGAGCCCGCCCCTCGCGCACCAGCACCCGCGCCCGCCCCGCAACTCTCCGAGTTCCTGCGCGTACGCCCGCCCATCTTCTCGAGCACCACCAACCCGATGGAGGCCGGAGATTGGCTTCGCACCATCGGAAAGAAGCTCGACCTCCTCCCCTGCACCGACCGGGAGCGAGTGGCCTTCGCCACTCACCAGCTCCAGGGTCCCGCCGCGGAATGGTGGGACAACTACCGTGAGTCCCAGCCAGAGGGCCACGTGGTGACTTGGGCGGAGTTCACCATCGCTTTTCGTGCCGCCCACGTCCCCGCCGGCGTCATCGCGGTGAAACAGCAGGAGTTCCGCGACCTGCAACAAGGCAACAGGACCGTCATGGAGTACCTCCATGAGTTCAACCGCCTCGCCCGCTACGCACCGGAGGAAGTGCGCACCGACGCCCTCCGCCAAGCCAAGTTCCTCAGGGGACTTAAGGATGAGCTGTCCATCCAGCTCGTCGCCGCCGACTTCGCCGACTTCCAACGGCTGGTCAACAAAGCGCTCATCCAAGAGACTGAGCAGAACAAGCTGGACCTCAAGAAGAGGAAGATGATCGCCTTCAAGCATCAGCAGGCGAACTCTCAGAGGCCCCGCTTCGTCCTTCCGCCACCAGCGCCCGCCTACCATCCTCGGCCCGCCTACAGGCCACCACACGCCGCCGGTGGATCCAACGCCGGGCATCCTCGCCCCGCTCCACCAGCTCCGGCCGCTCAGCCGACACCAGCCGCCAAGGCCCCGATCTTGAGGGATCGCCAAGGAAGGCCGGTCGTCTGCTTCAACTGCCGCAAGGAAGGGCACTATGCACACCAGTGTCCCCACCCCAAGCCAGCTCAGGGCGCGGCACCTAACAAGGCGGTTCGTGCCCGCGTCAACCACATCAGCGCGGAGGAAGCTCAGGAGGCTCCTGAAGTCGTGCTCGGTACGTTTACTGCGAATTCCGTACCAGCCGTCATACTATTTGACTCTGGAGCAACCCACACCTTCATCTCGGAAAATTTTGTGAAAACAAACAAACTGGACGTGCTCCCTCTACCCATTCCCATGGTGATTGCCACCCCCGGCAATAGGACCTCAGCCCGCTTATACAGCCCTAAGGTTCAAATTGACATCCAAGGAGTACTGTTTCGGGCCGAGCCAGTCCTCATCCAATGCACCGGACTCGACCTTATACTAGGGATGGATTGGTTGATGAAGCACAAGGGAGTGATCGACTGTGCCAATAAGTCCGTCACGGTGACCAACTCTGAAGGCGCAGCCGTCACCTTTCGAATGACCATTCGCAAACCACTCGGAGCATCCCTTCGCTCAATAGCTCTTGAAGAGGTGCCTATAGTCAAGGAGTTTGCGGATGTCTTCCTGAAGATCTACCTGGAATGCCTCCCAAGCGG
>JAAALK010000285.1:63536864-63673832 GCA_019279435.1 Zizania palustris | reverse complement strand
GTCTACAGGAGCTCAACAGTAAATGCTCAAAGTGTTAAATGTTACCTACCGAGCCCCCATATTTATAGCCCACGGCTTCATCCTAAGGAAGTGACTACATTACCCCTAGGGTTTACAACAGATTTGTCTCTACAGAACTAAGGGGTACAAAAGGTAGTCCACCTTTATTTTGGAGGCTTCTCTGTCAGCTGCAGAGGGGACAGTGTCAGCCTTTTTCATAACAGACAGTGTCAGCCTTTACAGTGTTGACTTCTGGAACCTCCCTTCGCACGCGAGGGGTGCGGAAGCTTCGGCGAGAAGCCTGCAGCCTGTTGGCCTTCGCTCCGCCGAAGAAGACCTTCGATACAGTGACGGTTTTGAGCCGAAGCCGTCAAAGCCCTTGGGCCTTCGCACCACCACCTCCGGAGTGGATCACCACGGCTTCGCAGCTACTCCGAGCTCGAACACCGTCAGTCCGTGTACCGAAGCCATGCATGGCCGAAGCACCTCAAGTCAACCTCACTCCGAAGCCCACCTTCGGAGTACCACCCTTCGAAGTCCCTCCTTCGTCCAAGGCCTTCGCATGAAGCATTCCATGACCACTCCGTCGCAGTGCCTCTCCCGAGCACACTCCACGACGAGCCTTACCCGGACCATGCCTTCGATGCGCCTCGACTTCTGAGACCTTCGTCGGGTAACCTTCGAGTGTCTCCCTCCGGAGCACACTTCGAACTCCTTGCCTCCGCAGAGGACTTGTTCCATCCAACTCCGAAGTCACTCCATTCGGAGTACCTTCGAAGTGCCTCACCTCCGAGGACTTTGTCTCGGAGTACCCTTCAGCCGGAGCCACGCTCCGCACTCTCTGCCTTCACCTGGCACGCCTCGACCCGAGGACCGACCCGGACCACCTTCGCAGCCACCGTGACGGAGCTCCCCGCTCCCCTGGCATCAAGCCTCCCCGCTTGACCCAGGTTCACCAGGCTCGAACCTTGTCCGTCGCCTCCGAAGTCCCTGCGCACCACCGACAAGCAAACAAGTGTATCCAGTACTCCGGAGACCTCCCCGGGTTAGCAACCTTCGGCACACACTCCGGTGTACCGCCCAAAGTACCGAAGCCATCGGTACGAACCCAGTCATCGCGTACTGTCGGACCCCTCCGACGAGCACACTCCGCTGCACAACTGCAGCAAGTAAACACACACCGAACACAACTTCGGAGGTACCACCTCCGAAGCCCCTCCGGGGGTACCCTTCGAACAGAGGGTAAAATCCAGTCAATCACTCATCACAAAACACCGAAACCAATCCTTGGTTTCTCAGCTAGGGTGAGTGGAAAACATAACGAGGCATCTAGCACTGAGTGATACGAGTAGTAGGCCCAGAAAAAATAGACTATCTACGCAGAGGAAAATCAGATGATGCAAAGTGCGAGGTCTACCTACATGTTGTGACCCAAATGCATGATGAGGTCTCCTAACCTGTCGAGGCACAAAGTTACTCACACTCAGATAGCATCCAGTAGAAGGCCCTCTCGACTGAGCATATCATCTAATCGTGGTCTATAACCACGCGCGTGTACGTACGTACCGCTACTTCAAATGGTTTGTGCATATGAAACATGGTGGACACCTCGAGGAGCAAAACCTCTTTGGGAAGTACGAGGAGTCTTGAAAACAGGACGTGAGTAAACCTCAGACTCATGCATGCCTAGAGATGGGTAATGCATGTTCTAGAAGCTCATCGTTTGAGAGCGTCGCTCATCCTTGATGCGACGAAAATAGAACCCAATCAAATGACCCGTCCTCTGATAGTAGGAACAATGAAAAACTCTCCTAGGGGCACTCTCATCGATCATAGGAGCAATTCTCACATGCTCCTTGGGCTTCTACTGAGTGGTTTTCTTGGGAAGAATTTTCTTGGCAGGAGGAGTGGTTTTTTTGTAGTTCTGGTAGGCTTTTTGGCTGATAGAGTGTCTAACTAGGCTCTTTCTTTCTCTAAGGTAGTGGGTGAGGTAAAAATAGTTTTGTTCTTACTGTCTGAAGGAATCCTCTCAAAACCCAATCCTAGAGCTAACCTTGCCCTCTTAGAACACCTCTTGGTTTTGGCCAAGAGTAAGTCCATCCTGCACTTTCCCTCAGTTCATTTGTTAACCACAGATAAAAGGTATTCATTTTCAGTCATGAGGTGTTCATCTTGCTCTCTAACAGTGCCTAGATGGTCCTTAAGGGTTATACAAGTGTCACACACAGGTTGCACATCCTTAGAACTACCGGTCCTCTCCAATCTAGCCTCTAAATCATGAACACGCTTATCACGTAAATCAATGATATCACGTAATAAAGAATAGCTCATGCATTCATTTATATCTTGAGGACTAGAATCAACCATCAAAAGCTACTTCTGTGCAGTCTCAAGCTCAGAAAGAGTTTTAGCATGCATAGAACACAACTGAGCAAGCTCACCCATGACAACAGTGCAAGATTCACATTCAACATCATTAACTCTAGACTTAAGCATAGCATAATCAGTATAAACAGATTCTAGCCTAGGTCTAAGGTATTTTCTATCTCTAGCGGCTTGCACAAGTGACCTATCCTAACCAAGAACTACTTCATTTAGTTCATATAATTTAATTGAAAGTTGGTCATAGGATAGTGGTATCTCAGATGAGTCAAGCTCATCGCCGCTGTGATTGCTGTCGGCCATGAAGCAGAAGCCGATGAAATCTCGTCCCTTCTTGTCCTTCTTCTCCTCATTCCTTGGGGACTCCTCCTCATCATCAGAGCTCGACTCCTCCATTGAGGAAGTGTCAATGTCGCTGAGAGAAGCAACAAAAGCTCTGGAAGCAGCTTTGGCTACCCTCTTAGCCACCTTGCCATGCTTACCCTCGACTCCTCTCCTTTTTGTGGTATTTGGGCGCTCACTCTCATCTCTCCTCTTGAGCTTAGGATAGTTGGCCTTGATGAGAGAAGTGTCGCCACACTCAAAACAATCACTAAATCCACTTCTCCTTTGATCCCGTCTATCATGATGAAAACAGGTGAACCTTTTGGCAATGAGAGCAAGCTCTTCATCATACAGAGTATCCACCTGCTCCTTAGTGACAAAGACCAGGGAGGACAAAGCAAAACCTCCTGCAAGAACACAAGTACCAGATGTGCTTGGTTCTGCAGTGGTGCCATGGCTAGTGCTAGAAACTAGTGCCAATGGCTGTGACAATGAGTTTTTGTGCACTACAAGAGATGCCTTGGCAATCTCTGTGGACTTCAGCTTGCTGAAGAGCTCATCACAGGTCAATGTGTCATAACCTGTGGACTCGTCAATGCTGGATATCTTCACTTCACATATGCTATGATCAAGAGCATAGAGAAGCTTGATAGCCCTGTCATGATCATTGTAAGTAAGCGTCCCGTTGGACCGCAAGTTACTCACTATTGCAGCAAAGAGAGAAAACATGGCATCTATAGATTCACCAGGCGCCTGCACAAACAGCTGATACTATTGATTGTACGTGCTTTGGCGCCTAGCCTTAATCTGTGTAGAGCCCTCATGAAAAATAGTGAGTGTAGTCCAGATCTCCCTAGCTGTCCTTAGGTGCTGAAACCTATCAAACTCACTCCGACTCAAACCAATGAACAGTATATTTCTAGCTTTGGAGTTAGCATTATACTAATCCTTTTATGTTTGAGAGGTGCAAGTTTCAGGGATGGAGTATTGTGAGTCCACAATCTCCCAAATTGCATTTCCTTGGCTTAGCAAATAAGCCTCCATGCGCACCTTCCAGTATGCAAAATCCGTCCCATAGAACAGAGGTATTTTACTAACTCTGTCCATGTTGCCAACAGATCACAAAACCGGTTAAGGTCAACTGGTGATCTTAACCCGCTCTGATACCAATTATTGGACCGAAAACGGCAACCAGAGGAGGGGTGAATTGGGAGCTTTTAAAATTTCAGGCTAAAATTAGCCTTCTATTTTAACTATCTCCTGCGGAACAGGCTTCGAACACGCCCTTCAAAGTTCTGGTTCGGAGGTATTTCTCAGCTCCGAAACTAGGCTTCGTAAGGAGCAAAAGTTCAAAGTCAAGAAGATTTCGCTGCACCCTCAACACCAAAAATTTAACTCTACTAAGTTAGTGCAGGCTCCGCACACTGGGTGCCTTCGAGCAGACTTCGCACTTCACCCTTCGCAAGAGATGACTTCCCTCTGAGAACTTTGACTAGATACTCTATACAAGCAACTGGTACTAGGCTTCGTATACCGAAGGTCTAAACTCACATAGAGCACACTGCGTTGAGGACATCGATGAGAAGAAATCAGGCTTCGAGCTAAGCCATGGACAGTGCTTCGCTAGTAATCAGAGGGGACTAGCCTCCAGTTTACACAGAACGAACACACTAAGAACACACACTTCTCCAAAAGAGAACTAGTGCACAAACTCGAACCAGGAAGAAATGGAGCTCAACAAAATCAAAACATGCAGTGCAAAGCAGGCATACAAGTTCAAGCAAAAATGAAAACAGAATCAAAATTTCATTTCTTGAATAGGGAACACAAAATGAACTCACAAGTTTGAATACATGAGTGTGTGGTGGCAAGCATAGGAGTTCTACAAAGACTGCTCAAAGTGTTGTTGTTGCCTAGCTAGCCTCCACTATTTATCGACATTATTTAGCCCTGTGAATAGACTACTTTACCCCTAGGGTTTACACTGTTTTTGTCTCTCTCAGAGAGGAGGTACAGATGGTAGTCTACTTTATTTGGAGGCTTCTTTTGTCAGCTTCGTAGAGGAGATAGCATCAGCTTTTCGAGAGCAGACACGATCAGCCTTTGCAGTTTTGGAGTCTTCTGAAGCCCCCCTTCGCACGTGAGGGGTGCGGTAGCTTCGGCGAGAAGCCTTGAGTCTAACGGCCTTCGCTTCACTGAAGTCAGCCTTCGATACAGTAACGGTTTTGAGCTGAAGTCGTCAAAGCCCTTGAGTCTTCACGCCATCACCTTCGGACTAGACCACCACGGCTTCGCAGCTCCTCCCAGCTCGAACTCCATCAGTCCGTGTACCGAAGCCATGCATGGCCGAAGTACTTCAAGACAACCACACTCTGAAGCCCCACCTTCGGAGTACCACCCTTCGAAGTCCCTTCTTCGTCCAAGGTCTCCGCATGAAGCATTTCATGAGCACTTCATCGTAGTGTCTCTCCCCGAGCACACTCCTCGATGAACCTCACCTGGACCATGCCTTCGATGCTGTAGGGTATGTGAGCAGGTTCATGGAGAAGCCCACAACAGAACACCTTATAGCAGTGAAGAAGGTATTAAGGTACATTGCAGGGACCGTAAACTTTGGCTACTGCTATGAAAGGAAGAAGAAAGGTGACAACACCCTGATCGGCTACAGTGATAGCGATCTTGCCGGAGATGTTGATACACGTAAGAGCGCCACAGGAGTGTTATTTTTCTTGAATGGCAGCCTGGTCACCTGGCAATCCCAGAAACAAGGGTAGTAGCCTTGTCAAGCTATGAAGCGGAGTACATCGCAGCTGCCACGGCGGTGTGTCAAGGAATCTGGCTAAGCCAACTCCTGGCAGAGTTCAAAGCAGAGGAGGAAGCTGATCCTTTCACACTGAAGATCGACAACCAGTCAGCCATCCAACTGATTCAAAACCCTGTGTTCCATGATCACAACAAACACATTGACACAAAGTTTCACTTCATCAGGCAGTGCGTTGAAGAAGGCAGGGTTATTCTGGAACATGTTGGAACCAATAGCCAACTGGCTGACATACTGACGAAACCTCTTGGGCGAGATCACTACGTTGAGCTACGTACAAGATTCAGCCTCGTCAGTGTATGCGATGAAGAGCGTCGGACTTAGGGGGAGAAAATGTTAGTAAGCCTGACGTAGTGCCACTCAATTACTTAGTTGCATTGCATGTTTGTTTACCTGGCATAGCACATTGCATGTAGTTCAAGTCATCCGCATAAGAAGGCATGAGCACCAACATGTGGGCGCCATGACGGCCATTGCGAGAATTACTCTAGACGTTGGGATAGCTGAACGTTGGCATGACTCTTTGCTTAGATTAAAAGTATGCATGTTTGTTTTGTACACGTTGCATGATAAAAGGAATAGATGGCAGAAAATGCTGCTTTGCTTTTTGCAGCAAAAAAGGCTTGCGCCTCGTGTGTTCGCTCCAAGTGTTCAATTCGCGTTGTGTGTTCTTGTGCCATTGTTGATCCTAACATGCAGTTGGCCTCGCCGGCTGCAGAGAGTAGTCAGCTCCTCAGCGTCGTCTGATTTCAATCGGACGGGCGCACGAGAGGAGCTTCGCACCGGTAGGACCCACTTCGCAGGAGGCTTCGGAGAGAGCAAAGGGGGCTTCGCACCATCCAATCAAGATCGGACAGCTGCGGAGCCCGACTGCCCTCTGCACTCAGCCCTCCGACTGCAGAGGAGCTGCTCCCCAACTGATAATGTCTCTGAGGAAACTGAACATCTGAAGGAAAAAAACTGGACAAATTCCATCATCAAGACCTGTGACATCAGATAGTGGACAGTATTGTTATTTAGCGCAGCATAGCATCTCTCATGAGGAAGTTGAGAGGCTTATAGAGGAAAAGGATGATTCAGATATCAGATGTGAACTACAACATGTGTTACAAACAGCAATGTTTGGAGACTTGGTTAGGAAATTTGCTGTTCTAAATGTGCAGAAAGCAACAGAAGAAAACGATGAATCAGACATTAGAGTTGGGCTACTATGTGAAATAAACACTACATTATTTGAAGAATTGGTGGGTAAACTAGGTGCTCAATCTGTTGAACATTTTATCAGGACTTGCATCAAAGATGAAGTAGAAGCAGTTGTTGTTGCTGAGACTTTAAATGAATGGAAGAGCGTGAGTGAAATGGTTCACAATGAAAGGCATATCAAGGAGGAGAACGATTGCAGTTGCTCTGAACAACCCAAAAAGGATTTAGAACAAAATATTAATTCGAATGTGCTCAGATGTACAGACGAAAATACACGTAGCATTAATTTGGGAAGAATCAGCATGATCAAGAATATTGCACAAATACATATTATGAAGATGCAAACTAGTGGAGCCAGTGAAGGTAAGAATGTAGATTCTTTTCAGGCAATTTTGGATAAAGAGATTCCAAGTAGCTCTGGTAATTTTGATAGGCAAAATTCCGTAAAAGGTGATCTGCGAATTGAAACATTGATCCACAAAGATAATATTTCTGGCACAGTTAATGACAGTATTGAACAAGGTTTGGACCAACAGGAACACACGAAGCTGCTCATGGGAGACGCAGTTTTAAATTTGAGCATACCTCCTGAAGAAGTGAATATAGAACATGGAGATTCGACCATGATTCTTAATGAGAAACATGACGTGATTCAATCAAAAGATTCAAACCCCATGATTGCGGACAGGATCAGTCGGAACTGAAAAATGCACTGGCTCCATTCTTTGTTTTCCAGGATATGTTCATGAATTTTGAATCTGTTACCTGTGAAAAAATAGAGGCGGCTATGCTCAGGTTTGTATGTCTCTTTTCAGTAAGTTGCCATTATATAACATACTAGAATATACTCTCAAAATTGCTATAGAAGTGAGGTTATGTGTTGACATGCAAATTCAGTAGTGTTGTTTACTGTTTACCATGGTGATTGTCAGATTGAGAGATTTGAAAAAACAACAGGGAAATCTGGTTGAACAGATGAGCTCTCTTAAAAGAAGTGAACAGATTTACCAGAATGCTTTCACCAGGCGATGCCACGATCTCCAAACAGCAGAAGCAGAGGTGAGATACACGGAGACTTCACCTCTAATAAGCTATATATTTTCTATTCTCGGGTCTTTACACTACAGAAAAATTAGATACTTTCGTCAGTTTGCACAACTTCTGTCAACTTTTATTAAATACAACAGAAGAAACGTAACTTCCGCCGGCTCGAAAGAGCCGACGAAAAATAAGTTAATTTCTGATGATTTATTTTTGAGTCGACAGAAATTAACGTAATTTATATGGGCCTGCCGCTGCCTCCGCCCGGCTGACTGTCACATCCACCCGCCTCCGCGCCTGCCCGAACGTAGAATATTCAGGATTCTGGCAAAAAAAAGCTTGGTGCTGATTACCTAATAGTATAATAGCAGAAGGATTAAGCGTAAAAAGGGTATGTTTTATCTTGTTTTGCCTGAACCTTAGGTGGATCTTCTGGGCGACGAGGTGGAGCTGCTTCTTGGACTTCTAAGGAAGACGTATAAAGCGCTGGATCACTATTCACCGATTCTAGAACACTATCTCGGGGTAATATTATGATTTCATGCCATTGGTTACAAAACAATATTATTTCAGCTACTGAATCTACCTTTTCATGTAGCGGGATATTGTATGATTGTTATGGGAGTTAACAGAGTTATCTTCGTTGAAATGTCTATTTACATTTCAGATAAGGGAGATGCTAAAAGTGCTTGGGAAGGAACTAGCCGTGAGGCATCAGATTTAGTACAATGTTCTTTGTTGATCTGTGGAATATGCTAATGAGTAAAGCCTAATTTAACCTCTTCATCCACCCAGATCAATTCGTAGACCTGGTTCAGGACCTCAGGTGCATGTCACTTTCTTTGGTGTGCACCTGGCATATTTTTCAAAGAAAATGTTAGGCAATCCTTTGACGAAACACCAGTGTATTGGAGTTATTTATACAATAGCTGAATAGTTGTGGCAGTGGAGATGAAAAGGGTTGAAAAGGAAAAAATAAAACAAATATATGTGCTGACTGTTATTTTCATTCATTGTAGATACATACCTTCCTCCTGGCTGTTAAGAATCCATCCATTATATCACACTGCGTGTCGGGCGTAGATAATATAATTGTTTTACGTATTCATTAATTAATATGATATTGCGTGCTCTGTGAAATTTCTTTAGGCATACTTAGCTTTGGGGTAGACAATGCACTCGTGTACACCATGAAGAGTAGACAGATGGCTCTCCCAGGATTTTTTAAAAACAATACTTCTTTTTTCAATTACATTTATGTTTAGCCATTTCAAAAAATTGCAAATCTATTGCCCACAAGCAGCAAGCCCTGCCCGCATGTGTACTACTACAAATTGCAACTATAGTAGCGTTGAGCAAAAACACTATAGTGGCGGGCTATTAGAGGACCGCCACTACAGTGGCACCAGCCACTGTCGCACTAGCTTCCACCATTAGTATAGCCACTAGTAGTGGTGGACAGAAAACTGTCCGTCACTGCTACGATGTCTGCCACTAATGTGGTGACGATATCATAGGCAACCGTCACTACTGTTCTGGCTATAAATACACACTTTTTCTCCCATAGTCCGAGACTACAGGAGTTCGCGATTTGGTTCATACAATGGTTACAAAAATCTAGAAAGTGAAGGAGAGACTTTGTTTTCATTTATTTTCAAAGATTTCGTTCTAGGAGGTAAATCCATGCCGAATATCACATTTATTTTGTCTTTAATTAAGTATATAACGAGTTATTAGCGTTTTACTAATGTAGGGTTTGTGCATAGAAATTTTCAAATATTCTTCCATTTATAGTGTTTCTTTCTCCGAAATAAACAAATATAACCCTCCTCACAATTATTCATAACTTGTATATATTTTTACCTCATTTTAATCTCTTTTTTAATTTGATTTATGATTATAGACCTAGATTTATGTTGTTTGGAGAGACAAATCAATGTAGTTAATTTATTTAATAATTTTTTTAGTATACTTAATACTATTACTCCTTTATAATTAACAAAATTTACATAATTAAAGCATTTTTAATTAATGTTGTTATGAGAGAGAAATCAATATATTTTTAATTTGTAAATTTCTAAAATTAACAATAATAAATATGTAGCCTTTTATTAATATTTTTTAAATAATATGTTTTAGATGGAGCACATGTCCTAGATGTACTCGTCCAACGACGGAGATGTGGTGGCATATTTTAACCGAGTAACTGAATTTACTGAAGCTGCCGCACAAAATGAGCATGTATTTGTGAACAATTGTTAATTTTGAAGTTTTGATGAGATGTAAACTTTGTAAACTTGATGTCTGATGAAATGTGAACTTTTTAAATTTGTAAATTGATGAGATGGTTTGTTGTTGTGTTGCTGTTGTGGATGGCTATGGGAGTTGTGAATTTCTGTGGTTGTGTTGCTGCTGTGGATGTGGATGGCTATGTGAAGATATATTTCTGTGTTTTTGTTGTGGGCTGTTTGAATTAAGGTTTATAAAAACACAATAGTGGCGAGCACGCTGACGTCATGCAACCGCCACTACTGTTAGCCATAGCAGTGGCAGGTTTTATGACGTCAGCATTGTAGGACCGAAAGTAGCGACTAGAGGGGGATAAATGGGCGCCTAAAAATTTCTTGCTAAACTAAGATCTAATCCCAACACCCAACGCACCCCGACAAAACAAATAACATTAGCAAAGCAGATTACTGAAATTAAAATGGTTTAGCCTAAAAATGACCGGTTTCCTGATTAAAATGATATTAAAGATAAACTAAGTAAAACTACTGCAGTAAATAAAAACACCTAGAATAATCACGATATATTAATAAAATTAATTCAGAATTAAACTGAAAATACCGCAGGTAAAAAAAACTAGAATAAATATAACTACGACTAATAAATTTTTCTATTCTTTTTATATATCCAGAAATTAATATAGAAATTAAACTTAAAATATTTCAAGTACATCTAGAATAAAAATATCACTACGACTATTAATAAATTTTTCTTTTTATACGAGCAGATTAAAGAATATTAAAATAAAAAATATACGACTACTAAAAGATTTAAGCAGATTAAATTACCACGAAATTTCTAAACAAATTTTCAGTTAATTAACTAATAGATAATTATCTCTAAAAATTGATCTACTAAAAAATAGTAGATTAAAAACTTACCTGCTTCGTTGACGTCGCCACGCAGAAGGCTTTCCCCTGCGCCGCGCCACCGCGTGGAGGCCAGTGCTGCCGAAAGGTTTTGCCGCGACGGAAAGCAGATTTCAGCTTTGGCTACAGCCGCATGCAGTGGGGCCCGCGAAGGAAAGCAAAAGCAAATTTGCTTCTTGGGTTCTTCTACCGTGAGCACTGCAGCCACTGTTTGCACGCCGGCCGATCTTGTGGCAGCCACGGTCACGTGATGAATGTGGGACCCACACGGAAGAGAACTGCTGACCGGAGACTTGCTTCCGTGCGGCCGCCTTGCGTGCACAGTGGCCGTGGTCTTTCCCTGTATCGCTGAAAGCAGCAGGTGCACGCGCGGAAGACAAACTGCACCAAGACGCTGCAGATGATTGAAACAACGCCGGAGAAAACTTGCTCGCATGAAGATGAAAACTGGCAACTGAAAAAATATGTGGACTGTAGATTAATCTAATAAAAACAGTCGCCTATCCCCAAAGGGATAGGGGCTTATTTATAGGCAAATTCTAATACATGAAAAGACTACTTTACCCTCGGGTAAAATAACTAACTCTGAAATAAATTCCGAAAATTACTAAAATATTCTTAGAAAAAATAACTGACTCGAATAAAAATATTCTAAACTTAAAAACTAAATATTAATATCCTAAAAATGAATTAAACATAGATCGTCAGTTTTACGCCGAAACTGACAAAGCATCCACCGTCTTCGCACCGGGTACCCGGATTGGGTCGACCCGACCCCGCAGCTTCCTCAGCCGGCAATCGCTCGCCGCCCGTGTACCTGAGTCAAACCCAGTCAATAGACCAGTGGATCCTCTGTCGCTCCTAGCCATGTACCCTGATTGGGCCAGACCGACTCCGCGGCTCATCTGCCCGGTCGTCGCTCACTGCCCGTGTACCTGAGTCACATGCGCCTCAGACTCGGCAGGTCTTCATCTCTCCCTTCCATTGACTTCCGTTGACAATCACTCATCACATCTGGAGTATCAAAACCATATTCTTCAACATGGTTTCTCAAGCATGCCCGCCACGGCTATGGCTAACAGATGTGGTGGGCACACTGACGTCAACGTGCCCGCCACGTCTGTTGACACAGTGGTGGTAGACACACTAACGTCAGCGTGCCCGCCACTGCTAACCCTTGTTAGTAGCGGCTTTAGAGCAGTGGCGGACTGGTTGCCCACCGCTACAGTATGTTTTTGCCCGCCGCTATAGTGAGTGTTTGTAGTAGTGGTGCTACTCGCTGGCGTGTTGTCCGCTGCTTATATGTCGACGAGAGCTTCTATTGACCATTAGTTGGTCGACACGAGAAAACGGTTTATATAAGCCTAACAAGTTGAATTGAGGCCCAGTCAAGATTTATAATTTTTTGAAATAGACGCAAAAAATGTAATTTTGAAAAATATTATTTCAAATATTTGCTAGTAAATGTAATTTCGAAAAAAGAAATACTATTTAAAATATTCGCCCTCCTAGCCTCACGGGAGGATGCGTGAACTAGGGATGGCAACCAAGTAAGCCTAAACCGGGTTGGTTAATGCCAAACACAAACCTAGATCTGATAGAACTTGACTTCACTTGCCCCGAATTTTCTCACTCGAATCCTGACATGTCAGACTCACCACAAACCCAAGAGGTTCCATGGATCTG
The DNA here is from genome assembly GCA_019279435.1 of Zizania palustris. Classification (NCBI taxonomy): domain Eukaryota; kingdom Viridiplantae; phylum Streptophyta; class Magnoliopsida; order Poales; family Poaceae; genus Zizania; species Zizania palustris. The sequence continues at coordinate 63,661,220 of JAAALK010000285.1, read as the reverse complement.
CTTTGAAATTTCAAAACAAAATTTATCCATGAGATCCTAGAGTTCAAAGTTTTTTGGCCAAAATCTGACGCGAAACAACATATCACATACTGACAGTAGTTGCAAAAGATGATCACTTTATCTTTGTAGTACACTTCTACATTATCTTTTCCTTTGTCAGCACATCGTTTTAGCTCGTGCGGCTGCTGTTTCCAATGAGTGCGAATGCAATCGGCTCAAAGAGAAGGTGACGGCTCTTCAAGAGAGCCTTGCTGATTCTGAGAGTTGGGTCTCGAGCTTGGAGGAGATAGCTCACGCAGAGCGGAGCGCAAATGTGAAGCTGGAGGCTGCAAAGCAAGAGCTTGCGGCTGAGCGGGTGGTGCTCTGAACCGAAGTCGAAAGGCTTCGAGAGGAGCAAGCAGCCTCCGGAGCTGAGGTTGTAAGGCTTTAGGAAGAGCGACAACATTTGGCTGATGATGTAAGGGTGTTGCTCGGGCTGAAGACTGTCCTTATGACAAAGACGGCCAAACTCTCCACTTTGATCTATGACATACAGCGCTCGACTAAGGCCCTGAATGCGGAGAAGACAAAGTGTGAGAGTGTGGCCTCTGAGACCATGGATGTCCTTCGGGGCGTATTGGAATATTTCAAGACTTCTTGAGCCTCTTCGTTGTCGGCCAATGATACTTTGATTCGGAAATTGAAGATGATCCAAGCAGCAGTGGAGACAATGAAGACTTCAGGTACTCGGTATGGAGAGATCTTCGGACAAGTAGCCGCTCTCGGAGTACTTCACCACTTCGAGGACATTAGGATTTCTGTTTCGCCGGACCCCAGAGTAGCCCCCACCAGCTTTGGCGGTGACCGACTATTGACCCCTTCGCCCGACGTGGTCATAGCTTGGGAATCCTTTCAACCATCCTAGAAAGCTGAAGGCCGGACAGTGGTGAAGGTGTGGATTGATGAAGGCCACCATCAAAAGCAAGCACGGACGCTGCCTTTGACCAACATGCCTCCTCCGGACCCGAAGTTCTAGCTCACCTTAGGGTCCCATTATGTAAAAAACTTGCATTTCTATCTTTTATTGAATGAAAAAGACTAATTTGGAAATGTTTTTAGGATTTCCCGCATTTTTAGATGATGAACTTGAAGTGTTAGATGTTAACGAAGGGCTCCGTCATCAGTGGGCTACCTTCGAAGCCTTAAGACCTCACAAGCATCCTCGATTTTCAGTTCCTCTAGGAAAAAGGGAAAAAGAAGTCGTAAATTTAGCATCCTCATCCTCGGAGGACATTGCTTGGTCCGAAGAGGAGTGGTATGGCGAAGATCAAGTGAAGACTAGCCTCGAATGACTTCGCACCTAGGTCGAGCTTCAACAAGGGCAAAAGGACTTCCGTGCTTTGAAGAAAGGGAAGTGGATAAAACATAAAGTTCTGAAGACTCCGGCTCAGGAACGAGTCGCCCTCGAAGTCGGGCTAACTCCGAATCTAGTCTTGGGGACCGAAGAGGTCTTTGTTTTCTTCTTGGATTAGACACTGATTTTTCGTAATGTAATATAATTCATTGAGTAATATAAACTGAAATGCTTTGAAATTGTGCCTTTACCTCATAGCCCCTCTTTGAGGGTGAGCGCCTTCGATTATCAAGCGAAGTCGGTCGCGCACAACGATTGTCATGCCTGCTAAGAGTACAATTTCAATAGGTTTTTTATTTTGGAGGCTCGCAGCCCCTTATTGTATTGAATAAGAATTTGGAACCAGTGGTTCAAAATCGAGTAATGTTCGTTATGGACCTCGTAGGGATCTTCGAATCTATAGGTCCGTGGTCCGTAAATGGTAGCTTAGTACTCTTTTTCGGATTATTGGAATCCGATTATTCTGGTCGCTTCAGACTCTTTTTATGGATGATTTCAAGCCGATGGCTCAAATTTCGTTTTTCATGGTCACCTCCGACTCTTTTCCGGATGCTTTCAAGCCGATGGCTCGGAATCCGTGCATTTTGGTCGCTTTCGACTCTTTTTACGGATGCTTTCAAGCTGATGGCTCGGAATCTGTTTTTCATGGTACTTTCCCACCTTGACGGATGCTTCGAGCCGGTGGCTCAATGTCCATTGATTGGGTTCGAATGAATAATACTTACCTCCACAATCAGCTGTGTTGCCCTAGTGCATCCACTAGGGGTAGGAATCATCTTGAGAAGCATGCATTATTCGAACCATAAGCTTTATTTATTTAGAAAGGTGTCTACAATCTTTTACAAGGAGCCCCTAAGTGAAATATCATTTAAGGTGCTCTACATGCCATGCATGTTTCAATTCCTCACCTTCTAAATTAGCTAATTAAAAGATATGGGTGTCCTGAATGCAAGATGATATATGGCCATTCCCATTTATTTCCTAATTTTCCCAAAGCAATTACTCTTCGCAATACTAAATGGCTCAGCTTAAGTCCGTTAAGCTTTATTTTCAGGTCATACCATGTCTTTGTCTGAAGTTGATACTTCGTTAGGTTGGCAACAGCTCGAAGCCTTGTTTCTTCAGTCAAGTCCAGCAGACTCTGTCTTTCATGTCAAGCTCTGGTTCGATGGTGCGGAGGGAACCTCCTTTGAGCTCCATCGGTGTCATGGTTTCATCTTCGAATAGTAACCGGAAAGGGGTGAACCTTGTGGACCTTTCCTAAGTGGTCCGAATGGACCACAAAATCTTTAGAAGTTCCTCGGTCCATAGGCCCTTCGCTAATCCTACTAATCTTTGATTTAGGCCTGACAAGATATTACCATTGGCTCGCTCGACGGATCCATTGGATTGGGGATGATGGACAGCTACAAAGCACATTTGGATACCAAGACCTTCGCAAAATTCTCTAAATGGTTCAACATCTAACTGAGTGCCATTGTCAATTGTCAGCTGCCTAGGCACTCTGAATCTAGAAATAATATTTTGCTAGAAATTTTTTGCACATTCTTGGAAGTGATAGCAGTCAGGGGTTCGATTTCGACCCACTTAGAAAAATACTCAATCGCTACCACTGCAAATTTCAAATTGCATTTTCCATTCGGAAGGGGCCAATGAGATCCATTCCCCACCAAGCCATTGGCCATGCCGAAGTGATAACTTGAAGAGGTATTGGTGGACGATGACTCCGTCTTCCCATCCATTGACAACACTGGCAAGTACAGACTAATGTCTCTGCATCAGCTACTATAGTAGGCCAATAGAGCCCCTGGCAAAGTGTTTGCCTGCTAAAGGCCGAGGGGCAAGATGGCTACCACATAGGCCTTCAGGAATTTCTCCGGAGTATGTCTTGGCCTTTGTCTTGGGAGATACATCAGAGCAGGGGAGAATAGACTCTGGCCTTGTATAAAATATCATTGATAATATAATTGCTCTGGACCCTTAACTGTAATCTTGATAGCTTTGGGCCTTTGGGCAAATTGGCTTCGTCTTATAATAAATCCATAATTGGGCTCCGCCAATCGGTGCTTGGTATGCAAAGTACCTCAGCAAGAGCAGTTGTGTCACCGAAGGGAAGGCAAGCTCTTCATAAAAAGCCCTTCTGAGATGTCTAGGGCTTCGGCTGCAGCTTTGGACAAGACGTCTACTTGCAAGTTATCGACTCGTGGATGCTTTGGATAGAAATCCCTTTAAATGCTGCTTCGGTCTTGCGGATTTTCTTCTAAATATTAGCAAGTTGTGGATGACGAACTTGAAAGCTTTTATCAACGTGCCCTGCTGCAATCTGAGAGTCTATTTTTATAACAACTCTTGTGGCACCAAATGTGCGCGCCTTGCGAAGACCAAGCAGGATCCCTTCATACTCCGCAATATTATTGGTGGACTTAAAGTTGAGCCTTACGGAGTACATTTCTTTTTGCCCTGAAGGCGAATTATTACTGCTCTGGCGCTTGCTCTGGATGCTTGAAAGCTCTGTCAAAGTATATGGTCCATACACCTTCATTTGATTCTTCTAGAGCCCATACTGCAGATGGAGTCCACTCTTCTACAAAATCAGCCACCACCTATGACTTGATGGGTGTTCTTGCTACGAAGGAAATACCAAAGGGGGCTAGCTCGACATCTAATTTTCCAATTCTCCCCGTAGAATCTTTTCTTTGGAGAATATCCCCAAGAGGGTATGAAATTGGTACAATTACATTATGTGCCAAAAAATAATGTCGTAATTTCTTCAAAACCATTAACCAGTGCATAGGTAAATTTCTCGAGCTCGGAGGTACCGAGTTTTGGCTCTGGATAAGCTTCTGATACGAAGTATATCAGATTCTGTACCAACTTCCCATTGAAATCCACTTCTCGAACATGGACTGCACTGACAGCGGAGCCTGTGGCTTCAAGATAGAGAAGAAGAGTTCATCTGCGAGGGGCAAGTGAGTGTTACAAGATTGCCGAGATAGTCTGTGATTTCATCAAAGCTCTTTTGGCACTCTCGTTTCTAGGAAAAATCTTCGGACCCCTTAAAAGCATTGAATATTGGGAGGCTCCGCTCTACGGACCTTGCCAAAATCTGCTAAGGGCCGCAAGGTGTCCAGCGAGCTTTTGGACTTGCTCAAATTTTACGGCGGAGCCATCCTTTACAATGCACTTATTTGTGTTGGGCTTGCTTCAATCCCTCTTCTCGAAACTAAGTACCCTAACAATTTTCCAGCTTTAGCTCTGAAGATACATTTCTTGGGGTTCAAGCAAACTCCACATGCTCGGAGGCTCTCAAAAGTTTCTGCTAAGTCTAGACTATGTTGGTGCTTCAAAGCAATCTTTATTACAATGTCATCCATATAGGCCTCAACTACTGCGACCTATCTAGTGACCCTAGAGTCTTAGCAATTAATCTTGAAAAAGTTGCCCTGACATTTCTTAAGCCGAAGGGCATTATGTCATAACAAAAGACTCTCGAAGGAGTGATAAATCTTGTCTTGGCTTCATCTTCGCGTTTTAACCATATTTGATGATATTCGGAGTACAAATTGAGGAAGCTTAGAAGCTCGGAACTGGTAGTGGAGTCGACGAGTTGATCAATGCGGGGCATGGGGTAGGGATCATGTGGGCATGCTTTATTCAGGGATGTGAAATCAATGCACATGCGCCACTTGCCGGAGGCCTTCTTCTTAACAAAGATGGGGTTAGCTAACCACTCCATATGGGCCACCTCTCTAATGATCTTAGCCTTAAATCACTTTTCAACCTCCGCTTTGGCAAGATATGCTCTTTCTGCCGACAACTTGCGGAGCCCCTGATGGACAGGTCAGATCCTTGGGTTGACGAGAAGGCTGTGCTCAATAATGCTTTGGTCGACTCCGGGAATATACTTCATCAGACCAGGCAAAGACATCCAGATTCTCTTTAACTACTTCTTCTAGCGAAGTGGCAATTTTTGGAGGCAGTTCCTTGACAAATTGAATGGGATTGTCCTTGCCATCCTTAACAATGATCTTCGTTACAATTTCACCTTTGGGCTTGGCTTGAGGGAGGAGATCTTCAAGGGGTCACTTGACGCGGAGGTATCCTCCGAATGATCCTGTACATTATTTACCTGCCTAGGATCAAGAGGTGGACCATGTCCATTCTCCGCCCTCCACGCCGCAGCTTGGTCGCCAAGGACCGCAAGTACTCCTCCTTGCGTAGCCATTTTCAAGCATAAATAATTGTGATGTGCCACAGCTCTGAATTGGTTTAGCATTCCCCTTCCAAAGATAACATTATAAGCGTAAGGGGTGTCGACGACATCAAAAATCACCTCCTCCGATCAAGCAAGGTGCCCTCTCCGAAGACGACCTCGAGGCCTATTTAGCCGAGGGCATCGAGAGGAGGGCCTGCAAAGCCTTGAAGCGGATGAGCTGCTAGAAGTAAATGCTTCCGCGGGATGCAAAATTGATCGAAGGCTTGAATAAAGATAATGTCTGTGGAGCTTCCGCCATCAACCAACACTCGTCGGACTTCTGTTCCTGCAATGTTAGTTGCCATCGGTACCATGGCTTCGATTTTCACCATGTACACAGCAGAAGAAGGCCTAGCCTCGGCCAGCTGGCTTCCCTGGCGGCCTCCAGCCACTGACCTTGTTTCCCTGAGCCTATGGATTTTTAGGGGGCAATTTCAAAGAAGAGGGGGGCGATATTTAGAACCTCGGAGCAAGGATGCTTTCGTCCTCTTCATCCGTCATGTTGATTATTGTTGAAGGAGGACACCTGTGGTGGACTTGAAGTCTTCGGTTCAAGTTTGACTTCTTGGAGGATGGTTGGTGAAGATGAAGCCGTCCTTCAGAGCCATCCTTCTTCTGACCCAACATATTTCTCGATGTATGCCATTAGCTACGCTACTGCGGAAATATGCTTCCAGTGAAGATTGTCGAGGAGGCCTGCGTTCGTGACTCTTTCCCGTACTCCATCAACAACGGTCTATATTAGCTCTGTGGAGCGAGTATCTCGAGAGGAGCTCTAGCCGAGGCACTACTGACCGAGCCCGTCTCGAGACACGTCCAGAGCCGGTGCCGACTGTCGGACGTGTGGATATCTTCGAAGCCCCAAGACATCCTTCGATGGCCAATATTATGCCACCTCCGAAGAAAGAAGATACACAAGACTGCGACAAACGAGTAGTCCTACCCATCTCAGGAGGAGGGACCCTGGGCGGCATGTCGAAGTGTCAGAGAAGAGAATATGTCCACGAAGTAGGGCATATTGGCACCTCCTCGTCGACTGTTGAAGTACCCGAGTGGTCTCATGTACCAATATCCTTCTCCGCATATGATGCAGCTGGAATTAAATTCCCTCATGCGGACCCTCTTGACCCTCTTATCTGCGACTTCGTATGAGCGAAGCACTTGAAAAATTGTCACAGAGTTTATCCAGGTTGCTGCTTCACCTAAAAAAGACTGCCTATAGAGATAGGGGGCACGAAGGTCCCTTAAAAATTTCTCACAAACTTCTTCCTCAACTGCTCCCAAGATTTAATCGATCATGGTTTCAAGGACTAGAACCAACGCAGAGCAACTCCTTCGAGCGCAAGGGGGAAACACTTCTCCATTGTGTCTCGAACCCCTCTGCTGGCTTCAATTGCCAGAGAATAAGAGTGGGAGAATTCCCCGGGGTCTTCCTCTCTAGAGTACTTGCACAACTTCGAAGTCCTAAACATGGGGTTGAAGCGCACCTTTTGCAAGCCTAGGTGCAGCGGAGATTCATCATCGAAGGAAGCATTCTTAGTGCTTCTCTGGATCTCAGAGGCTTTGAGTTAGTAAGTAGGGTCATCATCTTGAGGCACCTCTAGGATGACGGGGCTAGCTAGAGGGTGAAGCCTATCGGCAGCTTCCTGCCTCCATCTTTCAACTTCAGCCTGAAGTTGAGTCATCTGGACCGCCATGTCACCTGAATGGCCTTCATTTCCTTCGGAGGGGCCCTTTGGGTCTTGAGAACTGAGGAAATCAGTTCGGAGCACGGACAGAGCCACAGGAGGGGCTCCGTCAGTTCGGAGTATAGACAAAGCCACAAGAGGGGCTTCGTATGCTCGAGGATGTGTATTTACTTCGGGAGTTTGAGGTGGGGGACCACGGAGGGTCGTCCGACCTCGGTGGTGTTTGAATATCCCAACCCAGAGGTCTGAGAAGACCTCTAGAGGGGGCTAGTGTCTAGCCTCCATTTAGGAGGCATGGCTCTAGGAAAGAATTGGTAGAGAACGAAGTTTTTGTACTAGGTTCCCCACAGACGGTGCCAACTGTTGGCGTAAAAGATTACGCTAACATATTTAGAGAATTTGAAAGACTGACAAATGAAGTGCTTGCTTATGAGGACTATTCCAAGCCTCCAAATCGGATAATAGCTTGGGATAGTTTGAGGTGTGTATTGAATATCTCAGTATTCGATACCCCTTGTAGAGCGAAGAGGGGTATTTATAGATGGAATACATTGGGAAAAGACTCCTTTACCCTCTAATTACAACCAACTTAAAAGATATTGTTTAATATTCTTCGTAGGGCTAAAAGAGTAAAAGATTTACCTAATTAGTGAGAAAATAATCCTTCTGACCTTGTTGACAGTACCCCTTCGGGTAAAGAACCTCCAGGAATGATTCGTCACGCCAAAGCCTTGACAGAGGTTTTCATGGTAGAAGGCTCCGAATACAGCGAAGCCTTGATGCTTTTAGGACCTTCGGAGACCAAACCTTCTGACTTTGTTTCTTCTGATTGTGTGGATGTTGAGGCTTCCATAATCACCGGAGGATGAAATATTTTCCCCCAACATGTACTTTATCACTTTTACCGATGACTTTAGTAGATATGGTTATGTCTACATGATGAGGCATAAGTGGGAGTCCTTTGAAAAGTTCAAGGAGCTCCAAAATGAAGTACAAAATCATGCGGGCGAGACAATTAAATTTCTATGAATGATCATGTAGGTGAATATTTGAGCCATGAGTTTAGTAATAATCTAAAGCAGTGTGGAATTGTTCCACGATTAACTCCACCTGGCACGCCCTAATGAAATGGAGTGTCTGAGACGAGGAACCATATCTTGTTGGACATGGTTTAGTTGAATATGAGTCATGTTGATCTTCCATTATCCTTCTGGGGACTCACTCTAGAAAGTGCTGCTTGCACGATAAATAGAGTTCCATCTAAGTTAGTAGAGAAGAGACATATGAGATGTGGTCTGGGAGGTGTCCCAGTTTGTCTTTTCTAAAGATTTGGGGTTGTGAAGCGTATGTTAAACGTTTGATGTCTGACAAGATCACTCCTAAGTCTGACAAATGCTTCTTTGTTGGGTATCTTAGGGAAACCAAAGGATACTATTTCTATAATAGAGAAGATGGCAAAGTTTTTGTCGCTCGAAATGGTATATTCCTTGAGAAAGAGTTTCTCTCAAAAGGAGTTAGTTGGAGAACAGTCCATCTCGAAGAGGTTTGAGAGCCACATGAAGGTGTTCCAGATCCCACTGAACCACAACAGGATGCACAAGGTGTTGAAGAGCCTGTTGTAGAGACACTAGACCCACGATGGTCTGGGAGGGGTGAGTGACGTGCTAGAGCGGTACATGTTTTTGACCAGTGGGTTGTGCGACGTGTTGTTGTTAGACAACGATGAGCCCAAGACCTATGCGGAAGTAGTGATGGCACCAAACTTTAAGAAATGGCTTGGAGTCATTGGATCCAAGTTGGAGTCCATGTGAGAAAACTAAGTTTAGAACTTGGTTAATCCACCCGATGGTACAAAAACTAATGAGTGTAAATGGATCTTTAAGAAAAAGATAGACATTGATGGAAATTTTCACATCTATAAGGCACGATTGGTGGCGTAAGGTTTTAGACAGATTCAAGGTGTAGATTATGATGAAACATTTTTCCCCATCGCTATGCTTGCTTTCAGACCGATAAAGATGATTCTCGATCGCAATATGGTTTTGTGTTCTGCCTCAATGGTGGCATAGTGAGTCGGAAGAGTTTCAAGCAAGAGATGGTGGCCGATTCTACAGCAGAAGCTGAGTATATCACCACTTCAGAAGCTACGAAGAAGGCCATTTTGATCAGAAAGTTTGTTTCTGAGCTAGGTGTTGTTCCGTGTTTGTTCAGTCTAGTGGACCTCTATGGTGATAATAGTGGTGCCATTGTTCAAGCTAGGGAGCCTAGATCATACAAGAAGTCCAAACATATACTTCGACGATATCACCTTATATACGAGATCATTGAGAGAGGTGATGTGAAGATTTGCAAGTGCACACCGATTTGAACATAGCGGATCCGTTGACAAAACCTCTTCCACAACCCAAGCATGAGGCGCACCAGAGCTCCATGGGTATTAGATACTTGCATGAGTGAGTCTTGTATGTGGAAGATGCTAGTAGTGTCTATGCTAATGTGATAGGATAATTGTTATCTTGTTCCTTGAATAAATGGCGTTTACATTTAATTAATGAGTTGATGACTTGTTATGTGAAACTATTTGTGTTATAACAATATTGTTCAAAAAGATCCCTGGTCTTGTCATCAAGTGGGATAGTGATGACACATAGATTAGCATATCTGACTGATTGATGACCATGTTTCACAGATCATATACATAGAGATGTAAAATCAGTGATGTGAACACATATTGGTGAACATTGTGTTGGATAGACCCACACTTGAGATACTGCTGGGATTGTTATTGCAATGTGTCATCAGTTGTCATCTCAAATGGTGTACTTGTAGAGTCCTTAGACCTGAGATTTGATTCCAGAATTCGTAGTGAAACATGTCTTGGGATGTGAGAGGTCAAGATGGAATTTACTCCTAATAATGGGAGAGACATCACTAGGCCCCTCGAGGTATTGGATTGGCAAAGTGCATGGTCATGCCACTATGACTAAAGAGTTAGTCATAATTTGAATTTGATACTTGTTCGAGTGAAAATGTTGAGCTATCCAACAAGGGTGATAGTATATCAGTGGTTCAGTAAAAATTGATTTTGTACACTTTCGGGGTCAATATGTGCTGCTAGTTACCACTATTGATCAGTGAGTCAGAAAAGGTTTCTGGTGAACAAACGTTAGTGTATGAACCTATCGGGTCACACACTTAAGGGGATGAATTAAGAAACATGCAAAGAATTGGTTCTTGTGCAAGTGGGATATTGAAGGAAGTATGCCCAAGAAAATTTCGGTTGATCGGATGTTCTGATTTGGAATCAAAAGTTTGGATTATTTTCTGAATTGGAAATAGAGAGCTCAAATCGGAAGTTCTGATATGGTATCGGAAGTTCCGATAATTTATAATTAGATAAAGAGAGTTGAAACCGGAAGTTTTGATTTGGAATCGGGAAAATTGTACTGATCGGAAGTTCCAATATGTTTATCGGAAGTTCTGAGGTGGGCGAAAATAGATTGGATCTGTTACTATATTGTTCTTGATTAAGAGACCGAAAATACCCAATCGGAAGTTCCGACGTGGGTAAAAAGATTGGATCTGTTAGAGGAAAAATCGGTTGTAACCGATTTGTTGGTTTCGAGTTGCTGGCGACCAGGGCCTATAAGGCTATAACCTCTATATAAAGAGAGTAGAAGGTATTGGAGTACAAGCAATTGTTAGTTTAGACCGAGCCACCAAGAACTCGTCTCCTCCCTTTCTTGATCTCAAAAGTTGAGATTGAGGATCTCCCTTTTCTCACGAGAGGTGCGAGCACGCTGACGTGGGATGGATTCCATCCCTCGATGTGTGGATACCGTGGAGATGTTGCTCCAATAGCAATGCTCTTGGACTTCATCACGTGAACAACTACGTTGTCTTCACTGATTGGATTGGCATGGAATGACTGGGACAAAGCGAGGATAGGCAAGGATGCGCTTCCTCAACATCTTCTTCTGCTGCACCTAGAACATATTGTGCTACAAGGTACCGATCTATGATCCCACACGCGCATGCTTCTTAGGCTTTGGGGCGAATTTTTGAAATTTTTGGCTAGTGTAGCTTCACCTTTCCCCAACATTTGATGCCCCTCCCTTCGAAGTACCTCCCTTCGGAGGACTTTGATTCAAGGTATCTTCTTTCGGGGCACCCCTCCAAACATGATGCCTCTATCAGGGGCACCTTCCATCCAAGGACCGACCTCGACTTCACCCAGCCTCCATTACCCTCCGGCATCAAGCTCCCTGCTTGTCCCAAGAATCTTGCTATTGACTGTCCCATCACCTCTGAGTTACATGCACACCATACGACAAGCAAACATGTTTTCCAATACCCTGAAGCCTCTCCATCCAACGCACTCTTCGTTACACAACCAAAGTATCGAACCCTTCGATACACCATCTGAAGTGTACATCACGGGACCCCTTCGATGTATACACTTCGCTGCACACTTGTACACAACAAATACCAACCCTTTCGGTAGCTAGACCTCCGAATCCAGACTTATGAATCACTCATCATAGATTGAAACCAAGGCACCTTTCAATTTGGTTTCTCAGAAGTTTATTGAGGTATTGAAAGTTCCGATCTGTCATCAGAAGTTCTGACATCTGGGATGATTGGAAGTTCTGACTAAATTCGTATTTAGAAACAGAGAGTTACTATCAGAAGTTCCGATCTAGGATTAGATGTTCCGATCAGGACAAAACATATTAGATATGTTAGGCTTTAATTATGATTAAACGCCCAGGCCCTGGGACTATATAAAGGGAGGAAGAGGGAGGTCGTGGGCTATTTTCTCATTGCTAAAACCCTAGCCACCACACCTCTTCTTCTCCTTCTTTTGATCTCAAAGAGTTGAGATCGGATTCTCTCCCCGATTCTCATGATCGGTGCTAGCACGCCGGCATGAGATCAATCTTAGCATAGGCACGACGTTGACTCGATGCCAAGAACAGCCAAACAAAATATCCTAGGAGTCGATGTATATTAGGGCATTGGTTTTCCATTTCCTGCCCACCGTTTTGTTTTCCCACACCCATGGTTTTATTTTCCTTGCTTGCAAATGTATGCACGCCTTCTGGGTGGGCCTAGGAACGTGGGCCACCATTGCTTCCCCTCACTCTTGCAAACGTAGGCCTAGGTTGGCCTAAGCCCATCGAGTGTTTGGGCTGGCATGGCCCATTTTTACAACCATTTGTGTTGTGCCTGGTCCTAGGCCTTGGCCCATGGGCTAGCACTATATGGCCCAATCTCTTAGTCAGGTCGTGCTGGCCCGGCTCAAATTAGGTTGGGCCCATCTCGTGCTTCGGTTGGGCTGGGCCAGGCTACCCATATGCCCATCTCTAGGGTTATGATCGTCTATTCTTCACCATTGACAAGTTCACCAAGTGGGTCGAAGTTATGCCAATAAGGACTTGCACCACAAAAAAGATGTGGAATTCATCCAGGGAAGTATATATCAGTACGACGTCCCTAATAAAATCATCACTGATCTCAGGACACAATTCACCGCAAATGACTTTTAGGAATTCTAGGAAGACTAGTGCATCGAGGTGAAATATGCATCAGTAGCACATCCACAAGAGAATAGTCAATGTGAATAAGACATGTGCATGTTTATATAAGACTTGAAGGCTAGAGTTTTTGACCCTCTCAACAAGTACAGAGGTTGGTAGATGAAAGACCTACTAGCTGTATTATGTGGACTTCACACTCAGGTAAGTTGAACTAATAGTTGGACTCTCTTTTTCTTGGTATATGGGTTAGAGGCCATCCTACCTGTAGATATGCTCCATGAGTCCCCAGAATCCAACACTATGAAGAGGGGCAGTCGAACAAACAAGAGAAGAGGACATCAACATGCCAGAAGAAGTTTGATTGGCCGCGATAATTCAGTCTAATCATTACTTGTTGGGAATATAATCTCGGAGTACTTTTCGAGAGGTTTTGTGCTGACCAACCAACAAGTGGCGTCCTCTAGATGATCACCAAGCAGAAGTTTAAAGGCTCCCGAGTCCAACACTCGAAAGGGAGGCCCTCCCGACAACCATTAATAAGGCAACAACCTTCAAGCATTGCACAATTATTAATGCCCACGCTCTGAAATAAAGTGAGTGTTAATCACTGTACATGTAAACTGACCGTTAAAACCCTTTAATTAGTCATTAACATGGCACTTTAACCACCATTTGTAACCCCCGATCCCTCCCATATAAAGTGATCGGAGGGAGCTTGCAAAAGGCATGCTCTCACACATTTAGGTGGACACACACTCCCATTCTTTAGAACACTCACTTACATCTCCATCTGCTTAAGGTTGTTTAGCACTGTAAAGCTCATACATACACACATAGGAGTTGGTTTATTACCCTTCGGGAGGCCCAAACCTATCTAAAAAATTTAGCCTGTCTCTTATATAGAGATAACTATCAAATCACCCCACAATAATCCCCCTTCGCCTAACCAAAAATCCCTCTACAGGCACCCCCATAGTATATTGTTGTTCATACGCAACAATAGTTGTCACACCATGTATGGGTTTGTTTGTGTTTTCTTGGATTGATTTGATGGCTATTGTTTGAACGGTCAACACAAAAGTTCCTGTTGGTGCCACGATCTCTTTTGGGAGTCTGACTTTCATTATGGATTGCATGCACCAATTGGTTCAGACTGCCATCTCGGTGATGGAGAAAGCCTCATGTACTCCAATGATGTGTTATTTGGTTCCTCAGATGTCTGAGCTCGTGGCTCCATCTAAGGCATTCTCATTGGCCTCTTGAGCGTTAGAGAGAACAGCTTCGCCTAGATATCGCCTATAGGTTGGCACCGTGTTGGACCGGAAACGACGACCAGAGGGGGGTGAATGGGAACTTTTAAAATTTCAGACTAAAAATAGCCTTCTGTTTTACTTCTGTCTTCTGCGGAACAGGCTTCAAACACAGCCTTCGAAGTTCTGGTTTGGAGGTATTTCACAGCTCTGAAATCAGGCTTCGCAAGGAGCAAAAGTTCGAAGCCAAGAAGACTTCGCTCCACCCACAACCCCGAAAATTCAGCTCTGCTGAGTCAGTGCAGGCTCCGCACACAGGGTGCCTTCGAGCAGGCTTCGCACTTCAACCTTCACAAGAGCGGACTTCCCTCTGAGAACTTCGATCAGCTCTGCTAAGTCAGTGCAGGCTCAACACACTGGGTGCCTTCGATGGGTGATAAAAATAATTGCTGAAATTGATTTAAAATATTTGGGTTGCTTCCATGGGTGATAAAAATTTGTAAAAGTTCTCAAAAATAGGTCATGGCCTTGGGATCATATAGAATTTTTCTTAGGCTCTGGTTTGAAGGTTTCCTCAAGGTTTTAGTTTATTTGGGAATTTTCAGCTTTATGAAAAATCAGAAATAATTCCTTTTCAGTAAAATATAAATAAAATGGATTTTTATTTTTTTAGAAATTTGGGGTGTTACAAACCTATCCCCCTCACAAAGAATCTCATCCTCGAGATTCGGAAAGCTTCTCAAATAGCTCGGGGTATTGGATCTTTAGCTCCTCCTCTTTTTCCCATGTGGCTTCTTTGACCGGGTGATTATCCCACTGAACCTTGTAGAAGCGGACCACTCGGCGTCTAGTCACTCTTTCCTTGATCTCCAGAATCTGGATGGGTTTCTCGATGTAGGTTAGGTCTTCTTGGACGTTGAGCTGCTGGAGGTCGGCCTGCTCAGTGGGTACATGGAGATATTTCTTCAGCTGGGAGACGTGGAACACACCATGGACTCCTACCAATGATGGTGGTAGCTCCAATTGATATGCAACCTCTCCTTGTCGGTGGAGGATCTAAAAGGGTCTGACATAATGGGAGGATAACTTTCCTCTCATGTTGAATCTTTGGGTGCCTCGGAGGGGAGTGACTCGGAGGTAGACGTAATCTCCCTCCTCAAAGGTTAGATCTCTCCGACGGTTATCGGCATAGGTCTTTTGTCTGGACTGAGCTATCTTTAACCTGTCCTTGATAACCTTAACCTTGTCTTCTGATTCTCATAAAATATCTGTCTCGAATAGCTGTGACTCTCTGGTCTGATCCTAGAGTAGCGGTGTCCTGCACTTACGACCGTAAACTGCCTCAAATGGGGACATCTATAGGCTAACTTGATAGCTGTTGTTGTAAGAGAACTCCGCATAAGGCAAGTTCTTATCCCACATTCTGCCAAAGTCTAGGGCGCAGGCTCTAAGCATATCTTCCAATAATTGGTTCACCCTTTCGGTCTGACCATCGGTCGGCGGATGATAGGCGGTGCTGAAGTTCAGTCGAGTGTCGAGCTCTTCTTGAAGATTCTTCCAAAACATGGAGGTGAACTGACTTCCTCGGTCGGACACGGTCTTCTTTGGAACTCCGTGTAGGCACACAATCTGGGTCATGTATAACTTAGCCAATCTCGCGACATTGTATGTCGTCTTGACGGGGATGAAATGAGCCACCTTGGTGAGTCGATCAATGATCACCTAGATAGAGTCATGACTGGCTTGGGTCCTAGGCAATCCTGTGATGAAGTCCATCCCTACTTCTTCCCACTTCCATTCGGGGACCTTGAGGGGTTGCAATAGTCCAGCAGGCCTCTAGTGCTCTGCCTTAACTCGCCGGCATGTGTCGCACTTGGCCACATACTCATCTATTTCCCTCTTCATGCTGACCCACTAGTATTACTCCTTCAGGTCTTGGTACATCTTTGTACTCCCAGGATGTATGGAGTATAGAGTCTCATGGGCTTCTTGAAGGATGAGGGCTTTCAGCTCTGGCTTGTCGGGCACGTATATTCGATTTCCGAACCAGACAGTATCGTTCTCATCTTTGGAGAACCCTGGGGCTTTACCCTTCTTCATATTCTTCTGGATCTCCAAGATATCAGGGTCTTCCTTCTGCGTCTCGTGGATCTGGTCCATTAAGACAGGTCTAGCTTCTAGGGCAGCGAGATACGTCTTGGTGCTGATCCCCAAATTCAACCTTTCCATCTCCTTGTATAATAACGGGGCCTGGTCTTGTACCATGATGGCATTACAGTACCCTTTCTGGCTTAGGGCATCTGCCACTATGTTTGCCTTGCCCGAATGATAGTGGATGCCTAAGTCATAATCCTTGATCAACTCCAACCACCTTCTCTGTCTGAGGTTCAGGTCCAGTTGGGTGAATATGTACTTAAAGCTTTTATGGTCGGTGAAGAGCTCACACTGATTACCCACAAGATAATGCCTCCATATCTTCAAGGCATGAACCACGGCTACCAATTCTAGGTCATGGGTCGGATAATTTAACTCATGTGGCCTCAACTGACGAGAGACATAGGATATCACCTTCCCATCTTGCATCAGAACACACCCCAACCCTTGGCGAGAGGCATCACAATAGACGTGAAAGTCCTTCCAGATATCTGGTAGGGTTAGAATCAGGGCTGACACAAGCTTCTTCTTGAGGGTTTAAAAACATTCTTCACAGTATGGAGTCCATTCGAATTTACCTCTTTCTGCAGCAATCTGGTCATGGGCTTGGCTATCTTTGAAAAGTTCTCGATGAACCTATAGTAATATCCGGCCAATCCTAGAAAACTCCGAATCTAAGTCACGTTCATCGGCTGTAACCAATTGGTCACTGCTTCCATGGTGGTAGGGTCCAACGCTATTCCTCCGATAGATATGACATGGCCGAGAAACTTCACCTCGGATGACCAAAACTCGCACTTGCTGTAATTGGCGTACAACTGCTGCTCCCTCAACTTTCCTAGGGTTAGACAGAGGTGGGCTTCATACTCTTCCTTGGTCTTGGAGTAGATGAGGATGTCATCCATGAACACCACAATGAACTTGTCCAAGAACTCCATGAATACATTGTTCATCATGTTCATGAAGAAAGCAGGGGCATTCATGAGTCCGAACGACATCACAGTATACTCGTATAATCCGTAGTGGGACGTGAAGGAAGTCTTGGGGATGTATTCTTCTCTAATCCTCAACTGGTGGTAGCCTGACCCGAGGTCGATCTTGGAGAACACTGAGGATCCCTTTAGCTGGTCAAATAGGTCATCGATTCGAGGCAGCGGTTATTTGTTCTTGATGGTCACATCGTTCAAGGCTCTATAATTTACGCACATTCTCTTGGTCTTGTCTTTCTTCAAGGCAAAGATGACTGGTGCACCCTAGGGTGAGGTACTCGGTCGGATGTACCCTTTCTGTTCCAAATCCTCAATATTGCTCTTCACTTCGGCTAGCTCATTGGCGGCCATCCGGTACGGGCGCTTAGAGATGGGGATGGTCCCGAGGACAAGCTCGATTCTGAACTTGATGTCCCTCTTGGGAGGCATCCCTGGCAAGTCTTCTGGGAAGATGTCCATGTATTCTCGGACCACGAGCACTTCTTCTAGGGCCAGCGAGTGAAGTGATACTCTGTTAGGACCATAGGTAGTCATCTTAAAGGTGACAGCTTCGCCTCCGGACCTGGTCACGATGACGGACTTACTAGCGCAGTCTACCACTCCCTTGTGCTTCATCAACCAATCCATCCCTAGGATGAGGTCGAGTCCTGTGCACTCTATAAGAACTGGCTCGGCCCAAAATAACACCCCTTGGATTTCTATCCTTACCCTTGGGCTGGACAGATTAGTTAGGATCCTCTTGCCGGGGGTGGCAATCATCATGGGGACGGGCAGAGGGAGTACTTCCAAGTTATTTGTTCTCACAAAACCTTCTGATATGAAAGAATGTGTTGCCCCAAAATCAAACAGCACTATTGCGGGTACGAAGTTCGCTGTGAACATACCGAGCACGACTTTGGGGGTCTCCTGAGCTTCTTCGGCGCTGATGTGGTTGACGCGGGAGCGAACCGCCTAGTTGGGTGCTGCACCTTGGGGTTGCTTGAGGTGGGGACACTAGTGGGAGTAGTGTAACATCCCAAATTTCAAAATAAAATAAAAATGAGGGAAATAAATTTTATTAAATAAAAAGGAATTATTTAATTAAAGAAAAGGGTAAAAGAACCCAATTAAATCTAAATAGGGAGAAATATTCAAAATTTGAAGCTGAAAAATTTATGATGGAAACTATGTGACAAGAAATATTTTTGAGAATTTTTACAAAATTTTTCCAACAGTAATTCAAGTCCTAAAAGAATATATGAATTTTAGGAATTATTTTAATCAGAAAAACAATTTAAAATTGTGGTTGGGCCGCAACCCCTCTAATCACCCTCAGCCCAGCCCAGTCCGGACATGCACTCAACGCCATGTGGGACCCACCTACTGGCACACTCCCTCTCTCTCTCCTCTGCTCCCGCACCCCGCCTTGGACCCACGCGACAGCCTCCCTTCCCCCGCTGATGTCCCAGGCCCGTTGGTCGGCGCCCCACCCCTCTCTCCTACACGCGCGCAAACCCGTCGGCCCACCCATCAGCCTCACTCACGAGAGCCCTTGCCACTGCCTTCCCTGGCCCACTAGTCAGCCCTTCCCCCTTGCACTCAGTCTATGACAGGTGGGACCCACCTGTCATATCCATCTTCTTCGATGGAAGGGGATCCCCCCTTCCATACCGGCGCTCCCTTTCTAAATACCGCCGCCGGCCGCCGCCATTGGCTAAATTGGGCTCGGAATCCTTTTCCCCTAACGCCGGTGATCTGTTTCCCCCAAAAGCCGACGTGGATTCACATGTATGGCAGGTAACCGAGCGCTAGGGAAATCTCACCGGCAACATGGAAAGTTTCCCCTCAGGTTCCCTCATTTAGCCTTCCAAAATCGCCGCCGACGACCCTATAAAGAGCCCTCGGCCTCAGCGCAACCCGGTCACCCATTTTTAGCCCTAGCTACACACCCCCGATGCGTTGCGACCCCGGAAACCGCCGCCTCCTCTGTTCACGCTCCGGCCACCCCTCGTCATCGCCTCAGGGCACCGCCGCCCTCGCCAACAGCATCGTCGGGACCATCGTCATGCCCTCTACCCTGGCCCCGCCTCCGTTGGGCTTGATCACCGCCGGAGATCCACCGTCACCATCAACCCGAGGCCTCCTCGTCGCCGGCTTCGTCCTCTCGCCGTCGACCCCTATTTTTGGTATAATCAGGCTCCCTATCCTATTCTCTATCCATTTTCGCGGTCAGATCGAGCTTAGGGCCCTCGCCATCGTTGCCGCGCCCACACCCGTGCCAATTTTTACCACGGGATTTAATTTGGGCCTTTGATCTCGCCGAAAGGGTATTGAGGCCTGCAGGCCGTTGGATCCCACATAAACGCCCCGCCCCGCCGCGAACCATTGGATCTAGATCCAACGGTCTAGAACAGGCCGGACCACGCGCACAGTGCGCGGGTCCATGGTGGGCATGGCTCACCGTGGACCCAAGCCTGTTTTAGTTTAAATAAAATTTCAGAAATTTGTTTAAACTTTAAAAATTCATAACTTGCTCAATTTAACTCCAAATTTGGCCATTTCAATTCTGAAAAATTGGTCTTTTTATTCTCTACACTTTTATGCAATAAAAACAATATGCTTATTTTGCACAAAATATACTTATTAAATAATAAATCAAAATTCCCTTTAGGATTAAATTCATATTTCATTTAGAAGAACCCTTAAAAATTTATATATTTATTTCAGGGGACATAATAACTTCATTTCACTATTTTTATGCAATAAACATAGTAGGGTTATTTTGTACACTTTTATTCACCATTAAATAGGAAAGTAAAGACCCCTTAGTGTAAATGCTTAATACAATTTATAAAATTCAGAAACCTCTTTAAAACTAATCTTAAATATTTAGGAAATAATTTCATAGAATTTAAGGCTTCATTCCTTGTATTAAATACAACAAAAACATGTATGCATGTCTTGGTCCTTTTGGATTGTTTAATGAATGTCTTACCCCGAGGTTCCACCTTCACCGTTTGTGGAACAAGGCAAGTCACAACTCCCATGTTGATCATATTTGAGCCCAGTTTTTCATAAATACCGCTATAACTCATAGGAATTAAATCTTGCATTAGTCAAATCTCAAGCCCTAAATTATATTTATTAGATCCCCGTCCTTGTGTGTAAACCCAAGCCATTCTTATTGAGCCTAAACTCCTTGTCACTCTACAATATTATATTAGCTAGTGTCCAATGTATCGACACAACTGCTATAGGATAAAAGAACGAGTCGTAGATAGATGGATTCTGCTATATGATTTCCCCGTTATTCTCGTCCCTGGAATCTATTGGAGTTTGGCTATGTCATAAGTATGGTGTGTCCGGGTGCAAGCTAGGGCATTGGTTGGTCGCACCTGGGGCACTATAAGGACCAGTCTGTGGGATCTGTTGCAAAATAAACTCGTACTAACCACAAGTCTAGTGGGTAAGTCCTAACTGGAGGTATGGATCATACCAACTTGAAGCACTATAGTGGAGGGGGCAAGGGGCAACCTGTGGGTGACTTGTACTGACGAGGCTCAAGGGGGGTATGGTGTGGCCCGAAGTGACTGGGAAACCATATGAAACCTATAAGAGGGTGTTATCGAATTGGTGCATTCCATGTTGAAGGTTTTGGCTCGAATTTTTCGTGACAGGGGTCATTTAACACACTTACACCACCAGAGGCAGTCTACTATGAGGAGGGGGAAGGTCTGGAGTAGCAACCCAGTCAAGGCACGAGACTAGAAGAAGACGTTCATCTAGAGGATTTATTTTATTAGTTTCTCTTTCATTTAACTCTTTTGTAATAATATGGTCTACGAACCATGATTGATTGGCGTATTGTACGCAGTCGTGTGATGAACGTCTTGTATTTATTGATTTTCTATGGAATTTCAATCAATTCCCGGTTTTATTAAATCGGGGTGTTACAAGATGGTATAGAGCCGAATTGACTGTAGGAAGCCAAATAGAACTGAGCCTAGGACTTATATTAACCGTATTTTCTTAAAAACTACTTACTACCTCGTCTTCTAGAGTTTTTACAAAAATTTCTCTTTTGTAGATGCCGGTTCATACCATGAGTGGGTCTCTCCGTGATGAGGCTGGCTTCGTTCGCGAGCTCCGCATGCTCGTCGACTTCCTCGGATTCGAGCACAAGCCCGCGTTCCACGAGATCTTTCCCAATGTGAACGAGAGCTACTGCGAGGTCACGGTCGTCATCTGTCCCTCCACCACGTAGCCCGCGTTCTACACCCACGGAGTCGGAGGACCCTCCTTCATGGTGGCCAGCCAGCGCGCCACTCTCCAGGCCCTCTCCGAGCTGCGGTTGGTCTACGACGGCCAGCTTCTCGACACCGCCTACCGCTTCATGCCCATGCGCACCCCTGGGAGCCATCGCAGCATCTACGTCAGCACACTCTCCCTGCGCAACTCCGCCATCGCCCGCACCATGCGACTCTTGGAGGCCATGGACAGTCTTCATACAGAGGCCGTCCTCGACGCAGATAGCCAGCACAACACCATCGACTACTACCGCCATTCATCACAGAGCCTGAACTGTGAGAACGCCGATCTCCACCTCCAGGTTCAGCAGGGGCGCCACTTGGCCGCCGAGGTAGAGGAGTTGAGGTGTCAGAACAAGATCCTGCACCAGGGCGTCACCGACACTGCACAGCTACATCGCCAAGTAGAGGAGCTACAGCAGGACCTAGATAAGGTCGCTCCCCTTCTGCCTCGCAAGCGGAAGTCACTCTAGATCCCTTCGGCCAGGCCCAAGAGGATCTCGCGCAGTGCACCTCCCGTCGGGCCTTCCAGCTCCACCACGCCTGCACCGACCGTCTCCACTGAGCCGATGATCGAGCCCTCACCCGAGTTATTTTAGATGATAGTTTACGATTGTTTGTTTTCATTTTTGTTATGCTTGTAGTACTGCTCATGTTGGAATATAAGGCATGCGTGCAAAATTTAATAAGAGATTTAAAATAAAAGATGTAAGCATCTAGTTCAAAACATTCATTTTGGCCAATAAAATTAGTAATAATTCCCCTTAAATATTTGCACTTTCTTTTGAACCCTTCAAACTCAGGATGGCCAATAACCAAGGATATGATGCCCCGTGTGACGGAAGCGATTCGGGCAACTTGCCTCAGTGGGGAGCAACCGTCCAATGGCAGGCCCCCGTTGCCAATCATCCCACACTAGCGGAGATGATGGCAAACCAAAACCAGCTGATCGCCACACTGCTTACCCAGATGCAACAACAACAAAGCCAAATGCAAGAGCAGCAGGCGCAGTTGTTCCGTCTCCAACAACAGAAACCCAAGCCTCCCATCCGCCTCGCCGTCCATGCACCGGCACCAGTGTCTCAACTCTCAGAGTTTCTGTGTGTCCGGCCCCCAATATTCTCCAGCACCACCAACCAGATGGAGGCAGGAGACTGGCTGAGGACCATCGGCAAAAAGTTGGACCTTTTGCCCTATTCCGAGCAGGAGCGAGTGGCATTCGCTGCTCACCAGCTCCAAGGACCCGCCACGGAGTGGTGGGATAATTTCTGCGAGACTCAGCCTGAGGGCCATGAAATTTCATGGGTTGAGTTCACCACCGCTTTCTGGGCCGCCCATGTTCCGGAAGGCGTGGTAGCCCAAAAGCAGCAGAAATTCTGGGACCTGCATCAAGGGAGCAGGACCGTTACAGAGTACCTGCATGAGTTCAACCGGTTGGCCCGATATGCACCGAAGGAAGTGCGCACGGATGCAACCCGCCAATCCAAGTTTCTTCGGGGACTGAAGGACGAGCTCTCCCTTCAGTTGGTCTTCGGGGACTTCGCCAATTTTCAGAAATTGGTGAACAAAGCTATCATTCAGGAAACCGAACAAAACAAGGTGGATCTGAAGAAGAGAAGACTGATCGCCTACCGTCAACAGCAAGGAATGGCGCAGAAGCCACGCTCAGTGATTCCGCCTCAAGCCTCAACCCCTATCGAGCCACAGATCACTCTTGGAGGGCCAAGTTCAGGTGTCCCACCCCAAGCACCGCCAACCGGAAGAGCTCCAGTGCAAGCTACTGGATACAAGAGGGTCAGGAAAGGTAACTCAATTATATGCTTCAACTGTCGCGAGGCGGGACACTTGTCCAACATGTGCCCCTACCCTAAGCAGGCATCATCCTCCGTTCCAAGCCTGGTGGGACGTACCCAAGTTCACCACATCTCTGCTCAAGAAGTCCAAGGTATGTCAGAAGGCGTTTCCATTTTGACCCCAATCAACCCAGTTCCGGAGAACACTCGGTCTGTTTCTGAAGCATCGCCTCCTCACATTCCGGAGCACTAGTAGTACCCCGTTCCTTTATTTTCCCCGAGGTTTGCTTCGAATCTCGAGGACGAGATTCTTTGTAAGGGGGATAGGATTGTAACATCCCAAATTTAAAAATAAAATAAAAATGAGGGAAATAAATTTTATGAAATAAAAAGGAATTATTTAATTAAAGAAAAGGGTAAAAGAACCCAATTAAAGCAAAATAGGGAGAAATATTCAAAATTTGAAGCTGAAAAATTTATAATGGAGACTATGTGACAAGAAATATTTTTTACATTTTTTACAAAATTTTTCCAATAGTGCTTCAAGTCCTAAAAGAATATATGAATTTTAGGAATTATTTTAATCAGAAAAAAATTTAAAATTGTTGTTGGGCCACAACCGCCCTAATCACCCTCAGCTCAGCCCAGTCCGGACCCGCACTCACCGCCATGTGGGACCCGCCCACCAGCGCGCTCCCTCTCTCTCTCCTCCGCGCCCGCACCCTGCCTTGGACCCACGCGACAGCCTCCCTTCCGCCGCAGATGTCCCGGGCCCACTGGTCGGCGCCCCGCCCCTCTCTCCTACGCACGCACACGCCCGCCGGCCCACCCGTCAGCCTCACTCATGAGAGCCCTTTCCACTGCCTTCCCTGGCCCGCAAGTCAGCCCTTCCCCCTTGCGCTCGGTCTATGACAGGTGGGACCCACCTATCATATCCATCTTCTTCGATGGAAGGGGATCCCCCCTTCCATACCGGTGCCCCCTTTCTAAATCCCGCCGCCGGCCGCCGCCATTCGCTAAATTGGGCCCGGAATCCTTTTCCCCGAATGCCGGTGATCTGTTTCCCCCCCAAAAGCCGACGCGGATTCACATGTATGGCAGGTAACCGAGCGCTAGGGAAACCTCACCAGTGACATGGAAAGTTTCCCCTCGGGTTCCCTCATTTAGCCTTCCAAAATCGCCGCCGATGACCCTATAAAGAGCCCTCGGCCTCACCGCAACCCGGCCACCCATTTTTAGCCCTAGCTTCACACCCCCGACACGCTGCGAACCCGGAAACCACCGCCTCCTCTATTCATGCTCCGACCACCCCTCGTCGTCACCTCAGGGCACCGCCGCCCTCGCCAACAGCATCGTCGGGACCATCGTCGCGCCCTCTACCCTGGCCCCGCCTCCGTTGGGCTTGATCGCCGCTGGAGAACCACCGTCGCCATCAACCCGAGGCCTCCTCGACGCCACTGCTCGCCGCCAGCTTTGTCCTCTTACCGTCGACCCCTATTTTTGGTATAATCAGGCTCCCTATCCTATTCTCTATCCATTTTTGCGGTCGGATCGAGTTTAGGGCCCTTACCGTCATCGCCGTGCCCGCACCCATGTGCCACCGGCACCGGAGAAGATGGTGAAGCCGCGTGCCATGCCGGTTTTTACCTCGGCCACACGATCGGCTTTGGACGGTACAGATTAAATCCCCACGGGATTTAATATGGGCCTTTGATCTCGCCGAAAGGGTATCGAGGCCTGCAGGCCATTGGATCCCACTAAAACGCCCGCCCCACCACAAACCATTGGATCTAGATCCAATGGTCCAGATTGGGCCGGACCATGCGCACAGTGCGCGGGTCCGTGGTGGGCCTTGCTCACCATGGACCCAAGCCTGTTTTAGTTTAAATAAAATTTCAAAAATTTGTTTAAACTTTAAAAATTCATAACTTGCTCAATTTAACTCCAAATTTGACCATTTCAATTCTCAAAAAATTGTCTTTTTATTCTCTACACTTTTATGCAATAAAAACAGTATGCTTATTTGCACAAAATTTTCTTATTAAATAATAAAGCAAAATCCCCTTTAGGATTAAATTTATATTTCATTCAAAAGAACCCTTAAAAATTTATATATTGATTTCAGAGGACATAATAACTTCATTTCACTATTTTTATGAAATAAACATAGTAGGGTTATTTTGTACACTTTTATTCACCATTAAATAGGAAAGTAAATACCCCTTAGGGTAAATGCTTAATACAATTCATAAAATTCAGAAACCTCTTTAAAACTAATCTTAAATATTTAGGAAATAATTTCATAGAATTTAAGGCTTCATTCCTTGTATTTAATACAACAAAAACATGTATGCGTGTCTTGGTGCTTTTGGATTGTTTATTGAATGTCATATTTACTTTTCCGTATCGAGAAGACTACGACGCCGTCGAAGATCCGGAGTCTTACCTCGAGGTTCCACCTTCACCATTTGCGGAACAAGGCAAGTCACAACCCCCATGTTGATCATATTTGAGTCCAGTTTTTCATAAATACCGCTATAACTCATAGGAATTAAATCTTGCATTAGTCAAATCTCAAGCCCTAAAGTATATTTATTAGATCCCCGTCCTTGTGTGTAAACCCAAGCCATGCTTATTGAGCCTAAACTCCTTGTCACTCTACAATATTATATTAGCTAGTGTCCAATGTATCGACACAACTGCTATAGGATAAAAGAACGAGTCGTAGATATTTGGATTCTGCTATATGATTTCCCCGTTATTCTCGTCCCTAGATTCTGTTGGAGTTTGGCTATGTCATAAGTTTGGTAGGTTCTGGGTGCAAGCTAGGGCATTGGTTGGTCGCACCCGGGGCACTATAAGGACTGGTCTATGGGATCTGTTGCAAAACAAACTCATACTAACCACAAGTCTAGGGCGTAAGTCCTAACTGGAGGTATGGATTGTACCAACTTGAAGCACCATAGTGGAGGGGGCAAGGGGCAACCTGCGGGTGACTTGTACCAACGAGGCTCAAGGGGGGTATGGTGTGGCCTGAAGTGACTTGGAAACCATATGAAACCTATAAGAGGGTGTTATCGAATTGGTGCGTTCTATGCTAAAGGTTTTGGCACGAATTTCTCGTGGCAGGAGTCATTTAACACACTGCGGTGTGCGTGAAACAAGTGCCTTGTGGGTACAGTAGTACACCTCTAATCAGAGTATAATTTTTCGAAAAGCTGAGCCCACGGTCAAGAGCGGGTTGCATGACTTCTCGCAGTTAGTTTACTTATGAATGAATGGTTGTGTTATTCATGGCATGTAAGGACTGTTGAGCGAGGGTGGGCTGACTGTATCCCTCGAGTTAGAAGATGATGCATGTTCTCATGTTTACTTTTCTGTACTAATAATCTGCTCACATTAAATGCTGTACAAATATGCTTTTCCGCAAAAGTAGCCACTACCTTCCTTGCTATTATCTTGCATTATATTTGCATTTGGTGGCTTGCTGAGTACGATTGTACTCACCCCCGTTAACTTACACCACCAGAGGCAGTCTACTACGAGGAGGACGAAGGTCTGTAGTAGCGACCCAGTCAAGGCACGAGACTAGAAGAAGACGTTCATCTAGAGGATTTATTTTATTAGTTTCTCTTTTATTTAACTCTTTTGTAATAATATGGTCTACGAACCATGATTGATTGGCGTATTATACACAGTCGTGTGATGAACGTCTTGTATTTATTGATTTTCTATGGAATTTCAATAAATTCCCAGTTTTATTAAATCGGGGCGTTATAAGTAGTGCCCTTCCTTCCGGCAGTTGAAGCAGGTGATCGGCTTGCCGTTGCGGTCCCTCAGCATCGGGGCTTTTGTGGCGGGTGCTGGTGGAGCGGGGTGAGGGTTCCCGGTACTTGGGCCACTAGCAGCGTGTGGTACCCTATAGACGGGTCGAGGATGGTAGGTGGGTGCTTGAGGTGGAGGGATGAAGCGGGGCCTTTGGGTGTTCCCTTGGTCATGCTTGAAGATGATCATCTTCCTCTTCTTGAGGTCCATCTTTTTCTGTTCGGTTTCTTGAATAAGAGCCTTGTTCACCAACTGTTGGAAGTCGACGTAGTCGGCGGTGATGAGCTGTATGGAGAGCTCATCCTTTAGTCTCCGAAGGAAATTGGCCTGGCAAAGAGCATCCGTCCGAACTTCCTCTTGCGCGTAGCGGGCCAGACAATTGAACTCATGGAGATACTCCATGATGGTTCGGCTCCCTTGCTGCAGGTCCCAAAACTTCTGCTGCTTGACGGCGACCACTCCGGCGGGGACATGAGCAGCGCAGAAGGCGATGGTGAACTCCGCCCAAGACACCTCATGATCGTCCGGCTAGGACTCACGGTAGTTGTCCTAACATTCCGCGGTGGGTCCCTGAAGCTGGTGAGTGGCGAACGCCACTCGCTCTCGGTCTGAGCACGGGAGGAGGTCCAGCTTCTTCCCGATTGTCCTGAGCCAGTCACTAGACTCCATGGGGTGCATCGTGCTTGAGAAGATGGGGGGTCTCACACGGAAGAACTCTGAGAGCTGAGGCGCGGGAAAGGGGGCTGGTGGATGAGGGACTGGCTCCACATTCTGCTACTGTAGATGGTCCAACTGAGCCTGTTGGTGCTGCATCTGCGTCAAGAGGGTGGTGATCAGTTGGTTCTGATTCACCATCATTTCCGCCAGTGTGGGGTGGTTGGCAGAGGGCAGCCCAAATTGACGCTAGCCCGTCGCACCCAGTTGGGCACAACACTCCCGGGCAGGCCGTTGGCTGCCCCTTCTCCGTTGTTGGAACCGGTGTTCTGGTTGTCTGCCATCTTCTGAGAACAATAATATTCCAATCATAACAAAGAGACTTAAAAAGGCGGTTATTCCAAAATGGTTCAAAGGGGATTATATAGAAGTGGTAATAAAGTGTTTGTTACATTTAAGCTCTTATTTGTATGCCACCCACAACATAAGTTGTCGCAGGTGGTACCACAATCATAAAGCAATCACAAAACATCCAACGAGAACTATCGTCTACTCATCATCCGGTGAAGTCTCCGTGCTGTCGGAACCACGGGGGTCCTGAGGGACGGTGGGCTCGATGAAGTTCTCGATGATGGGGTCGGCGATGATGGTGGGGCATGGTGCAGTGGCGCTGGAGCTAGATGGTCCGGCGGGTGCTAGCGGCGGCGTGATCCTCTTGGGGTGAGGGCCTGGCTGCTGGATAGGCTTCTTCTTCTTTGGGACGAGGGGAAGCATCTCCGCGATGTCCTTCTGCAGTTGGATGATCTTGTGCTGCAGCTCGCTGTTCTGCTGGATCAAGCCCTTCATCTCCTGATGAAGGAACTCGACCGCCTTGTGGTGCTCCTCAGCGTCGAGCACGGCCTTATTGTGGAGGTCATCCATGGCCTGGAGGAGACGGGTCTAACGGGCCATGACCGGATCGCGGTCGGAGAGGAGCCCGACGTAGATGCTGCGGTGGGCGCCAGGAGTACGCATAGGTACTAGCCGGAATGACGAGTCCTGAAGACGATCATCGTAGATCATCCTCAGCTCCATGAGGGCCTGGAGGGTGGCGCGCTAGCATGCGACGTCGAAGGTCAGGCCTCCGAGTGCTGCCGTGAAGAACGGTAGGTGGTCGCCGGACCCGTGGATCATGACAGAAACATCACAAGGTCCCGCGAACTCCTCCATGTAGACTCCATGGAACTCGAGCTCAAAGGTGAACCCAAGAAAGGTCACCATCATCCGGAGCTCCCGGATGAATCCCTCGAAGTACTGGCAAAAGATGTGGATGTGGTGGACAAGCATCTAAAAATAAAACAAGTTTAAAAGAGTAAGGGGGAGGAACAAAATGATGAAGTAGATTTTTACGAAATAGATTTTAACAAAACTAAGCGTTAGGCTGGTCCGTTTGGCTTCCTACAGTCAAGTCGGCTCTGATACCATCTTGTAACGCCCCGATTTTACCAAATCATAACATTATTGAATTTCCATAGAAAAACAATAATAACAAGATGTCCATCATGCGACAATGTACATACGGTCAATCATTCGTGGTTCGTAGACCACATTATTACATAAGTGAAAAACTTATAAAGAAACTATGAAAATAAAACTACATGATGAACATCTTCTTCAGGATTGTTTTCTTGACTGGGTCACTACTCCAGACCATCCTCCTCGTAGTACGCAGTCTCTGAAGTGTTTGTCCAACGGGTATGAGTACAAAAGTACTCAATAAGCCACCGAGAATGCAATAATAATGCGGAGTAATAACAAGGGAATGATAATGTCTTAAAGTGCGGAAAAGTACGTTTTTCAATTACAGCATTTAGTGTAGTCAAATTTAATTGTACTGAATAATAAACATGCACAATGTAACATCATCTAACTTGGGGAGTACATTTTTCCTCCGCGCTCAACAGTCCTTACATGCCAAGTCATCATGCAACATTCATAATTGTAAACTAATTGTGAGTAGTCACGCAACCCGCCCTTGACCGTGGGCTCAGCTTTTTGAAAAGATTTACACTCTCATCAGAGGTGTACTACTGTACCCACAAGGCACACACTCATCCCACACACCAAAGTGTAACGAGATGACCCATACCATGGTAAATCGTGCCAAAACCTTAGCATGAAATGCTCCAAGCCGATAACACCCGCTCTAAGTTTCGCCGGCGTCGAGCGAGGGCAGCGAAGGCATTCAGGTCTTCGTCGGCGGTGGGGTTCCGGTGGGTCTCATCGTCGAAGGAGTAGTGGCCAAGGTCAGGGTGGCGTCGGCGGTCACGATGGTGCGGTCACCGAGGGCAGATGAGGGCTCCGGCAACGGTGAGCGGTGGCTGGAGTGCGGGCGGCAGTGTGGTGTTAAAAAGCGGAGTTCGGGCACTTTGTTCGGGCTAGGTGCAATCGGGCGTGAGGACTGAACGCGGTGGTGGCCGGGGACTTAAATAGGGGAGTTAGCGGGGTAAATGGCCGGTGAATATATGGAAAGGCGAAGGAGGTTTTCGATTTCTCCGGCGAGGTATTGCCATGCATGCGTGCTGCGATCCCGGGGTTTAAACGCGTCGCTTAATGGGGGGAAACGGCTGGCGGACCTCAAGGAGCATTAACGTGGCAACAATTTCACGGAAGGGGGCCGGCGCGAGCGGATTGCGGAGCTAGGTCTTCGGGCTGGCAAAGTTTGGGGGCGGCACGAGGAGGGAGACAGGTCTGATAGGCGGGGGCCACTGTCAGCGGGGCTCAGAGGCATGGGCGTGGCAACGGTCGGGGCTGACCGGTGGGGTCAGGCTTGGCCGAGAGGAGGGATTGGCACCGACAGGTGGTACCGAGGCTTCGGGCGCGCGCGGAGAGAGAGGGGAGATCGCTGATGAGCAGGGCCCGCTTGTCAGTGAGGGGTGTGGGGTGTAGTGGGTTGGACCGGCCTGTTGAGGGGAAAAAGGGGAAAGGGGGGCGTTACTGTTTAAATTTATTTTTGAATAAAAATAATTGCTGAAATTGATTTAAAATATTTGGGTTGCTTCCATGAGTGATAAAAATTTGTAAAAATTCTAAAAAATAGGTCATGGCCTTGGGATCATATAGAATGTTTCTCAGGCTCTGGTTTGAAGGTTTCCTCAAGGTTTTAGTTTATTTCGGAATTTTCAGCTTTATGAAAAATCAGAAATAATTCCTTTTCAGTAAAATATAAATAAAATGTATTTTTATTTTTTTGAAATTTTGGGTGTTACACTGCCACCTATCATGGAAGATGTACAGTCTCAACCATAAGGGTGTCCTTACTCACTATGATGGTGAGATGTATCTCAAGTTGATACTTCTAGTATTTCTACATGATGTGCTTCGGTGCCTTTGCAAAATTTAAAACCATATGGCTTGACATTCTTCTTCATTGTCTTGCAATTCTCATCACTGGGCATTTCAATTCATATGCCATCACTTTCCTTTCATCCCTATCCCGGTTCTTACGATTTGTTTTGCACAACTTTTAAAGAAATTATCTTCAAGGCTATTGCACTTTCATTGTGATTACGAAACGAAGTTCTTATTTACAAGTTCATCCTGAACATCGTTGAGCTACAACATGTTAATCGATTCAGAATACTTAATGTATTTTGATTGACCATAGTTGCACATGGATTTTGCTGCATTTGGGTGGAAAATGGCAAGAGTCTTTTCAATTTCGACTTAACCTGAAATCTCTTTCTAGCGGATATTCAGAATCATGCATATTCGGTGCAACATGGAGTTAAACTCTCAGACATATTCATAAAAAGTTTGAGTCGGATCCATTCTTGCTCTACCATAGGTTCATGGTACGTGTACTTGAGATGGTCAAAACACTCATTCAGGACATCTCGTCTCACTCTTTAATTCGTTGTGACATATACTCATCCTTCAAGTGGAGAGATATGTCAGAGAAAATGAAGTGATCGATCATTTTCATATGGCATGGAGCTAGTTCGTTATTACTTATGGTCTATGGTGTTGCGGAGCTTCCTGGCTCTAAGTACGATCCGGATGTCCAATGCGTAGGTGATATGGTTGCGATCATCTGCACTTTGCTAAGTGAACTACTTGGTCACGATGTGAGTCATCTATGATGCGCATGTTACTTCTAGTAAAATTACATCACATTGCTAAATAGAGACATGAATAAAATTATTGCAATTTTCTAGTACTTTTGTATGCAATTCTATATTTACTGATAATTAAATACATACAAGAATTAAAGATAGTAAGACAATAAAAAATAAATAAGCATACAAAATATTGCTGAAAAGGAAAAACAGATGTGAAGTTCGGGTTTTGGAGGTCCTTTTATGCAAGAAAAGGGTATTTCCAGAATTTTCTGCGAATATGATGGCCCGTACGCAAAATTCATACTTTTTACGTGATTTTTCATAAATATAGGGGTCTTTGCGCAAACTTATAATTTTCTTCGTGATTCTTCAGGAATTCATAAAAATTGGATGTGAACTTCAGATTATGGAGGTACTTTTATGCAAGAAAAAGTGATTTTCAGAATTTTCAATGGGTCGAGGGACCTTCTTATGATTTTTTAGAAATCTAGGAGCCTTTCCGCAGTTTTGCCTTTCCTTTTTCTTTTTCTTTTTTTTCCACACGGGCCTTTTTGATGGGCTTCTTGGTCCAATAAGGGGAGGCGGCGGCTAGAGTTTCTTCCTAGCCGCCGCTAGCTTCTTACTTCTGATTGGGCGACACGCAGGCGGGGATGGGGCACACGGGGCGCGGCGTGGGGCATGACGTGGCCCGCGATGCACCTGTGTGGTGATGGTGGCCAGGGTTTGGCGGTGCGTAGGCGCGGCGCGCGGAGGTATGTGCCTATGTGTAGGTGGCCAAGCACATGGTGCGGCAGTGTGTGTCGGTGCACGGCTGGCAGGGGCGGCGCGCGTGCGCTATCAGGGACGTCGATGGGACGACAACCTAATATGGTGGACTAGTGCGTGTAGGCACGGTTGATTAGATCTCTATTTGTTGGACCGAAAACGGCGACCGGAGGGGGGTGAATGGGAGCTTTTAAAATTTCATGCTAAAATTAACCTTCTGTTTTAACTGTCTTCGGCGGAATAGGCTTTGAACACATCCTTCGAAGTTCTGGTTCGGAGGTATTTCTCAGCTTCGAAACTAGGCTTCGTATGGAGCAAAAGTTCGAAGTCAAGAAGACTTTGCTCCACCCTCAACACCAAAAACTCAACTCTACTAAGTCAGTGCAAGCCCCACACACTAGGTGCTTCGAGCGCACTTCGCACTTCACCTTTCACAAGAGATGACTTCCCTCTGAGGAATTCGACCAGATACTCTGCACTAGCAACTGGTACTAGGCTTCGTATACCGAAGGTCTAAACTCACACAAAGCACACTGTGTTGAGGGCATCGATGGGAAGAAATCAGGCTTCGAGTTAAGCTATGGACAGTGCTTCGCTAGTAATCAAAGGAGACTAGCCTCCAGTTTACACAGAATGAACACACTAAGAACACACACTTCTCCAAAAGAGAACTAGTGCACAAACTCGAACCAGGAAGAAATGGAGCTCAATAAAATCAAAACATGCAGTGCAAAGCAGTCATACAAGTTCAAGCAAAAATTGAAAACAGAATCAAAGTTTCATTTCTTGAACAGGGAACACAAAATGAACTCATAGGTTTGAATACATGAGTGTGTGGCGGCTAGCACAGGAGTTCTACAAAGACTGCCCAAAGTGTTGCTGTTGCCAAGCTAGCGTCCACTATTTATAGGCACTATTTATCCCTGTGAATAGACTACTTTACCCCTAGGGTTTACACTGTTTTTGTCTCTCTTAGACAGGGGGGTACAGATGATAGTCTATTTTATTGGGAGGCTTCTTTTGTCAGCTTCGCATAGTAGACAGCATTAGCTTTTGCAGAGTAGACACGATCATCCTTTGCAGTTTTGGAGTCTTCTGAAGCCCTCCTTCGCACGTGAGGGGTGTGGTAGCTTCGGCGAGAAGCTTTGAGACTGATGGCCTTCGCTTCACCGAAGTCAGCCTTCGATATAGTGACGGTTTTGAGCTGAAGCCATCAAAGCCCTTGAGTCTTCGCACCATCACCTTCAGAGTGGACCACCACAACTTCACAGCTCCTCCCAGCTCAAACTCCGTTAGTCAGTGTACCGAAGCCATGCATGGCCTAAGTACTTCAAGACAACCACACTCCGAAGCCCCACCTTCGAAGTACCACCCTTCGAAGTCCCTTCTTCGTCCAAGGCCTCCACATGAAGCATTCCATGAGCATTTCGTCGCAGTGTCTCTCCCCGAGCACACTCCTCAACGAACCTCACCTAGACCATGCCTTCGATGCACCTCAACTTCTGAGACCTTCGTCGGGTATACCTTTGAGTGCGTCCCTCCGGAGCACACTTCGAACACCTTGCCTCAATGCTGAGGACTTTGTCCACCATACTCCGAAGTCACTCCATTCGGAGTACCCTTCGAAGTGCCTCACCTCCGAGGACTTCGTCTCGGCGTACCTTTAGTCAGAGCCACACTCCGCACTCTCTGCCTTCACCTGGTGCACCTGGACCCGAGGACCGACCTCAACCCCACGCAGCCTTCGTGACCGAGCTCCCTGCTCGCCTGACATCAAGCCTCCTACTTGACCCAGGTTCACTTGCTGCGAACCGTTCGTCGCCTCCGAAGTCACCTGCATGCCACAGACAAACATACAAGTGTATCCAGTACCTTGGAGACCTCTCCGGGTAAGCAACCTTCGGCACACACTCTAGTGTACCGCCCAAAATACCGAGACCTTCGGTATGATCCAGTCATTGTGTACTGTCGGACCGCTCCGACAGGCACACTCTGCTGCAACAGCCACAGCAAAACAGACAGACCGAACCCTTCGGTGAAACAACCTCTGAACCCCTTCGGAGGGACCCCTTCGAATCAGAGGATAAAATCTGTGATGAGTGATAGATTTTATCCTCTGATTCGAAGGGGTCCCTCCGAAGGGGTTCGGAGATTTTTTCACCAAAGGGTTCAGTGGGTCTGTTTTGCTGCGGCTGTTGCAGCGGAGTGTGCCTACAAAAGCTGATGCTGTCCCCTCTCCAAAACTCTAGAACTTCGAAGGGTGTGATCAAAGCCTATTCCGCAGAAGACATAATTAAAACAGAAGGCTATTTTTAGTCTGAAATTTTAAAAGCTCCCATTCACCCCCCTCTAGTCGCCGTTTCCGGTCCAACAATTGGTATCAGAGCGGGTTAAGATCACCAGTTGACCTTAACCGGTTTTGTGATCTATTGGCGACATGTACAAAGTTAGTAAAATACCTCTGTTCGATCGGACATACTTTGGATACTGGAAGGTGCACATGGAGGCTTACTTGTTAAGCCAAGGAAATGCAATTTGGGAGATTGTGGACTCACAATACTCCATCCCTAAAACTCGCACCTCTCAAACAGAGAAGGATTAGTATAATGCCAACTCCAAGGCTAGAAATATATTGTTCATTGGTTTGAGTCGGAGTGAGTTTGATAGGGAGCAACACCTTAGGACAGCTAGGGAGATTTGGACTACACTCACTATCTTTCATGAGGGCTCTACACAGATTAAGGCCAGGTGCCAAAGCACATACAATCAACAGTATCAGCTGTTTGTGCAGGCACCTGGTAAATCTATAGATGCCATGTTTTCTCGCTTTGATGCAATAGTGAGTAACTTGCGGTCCAACGAGACGCTTGCTTACAATGATCATGATAGGGCTATCAAGCTTCTCTATGCTCTTGATCATAGCATATGTGAAGTGAAGATATCTAGCATTGAGGAGTTTGTAGGTTATGACACATTGACCTGTGATGAGCTCTTCAGCAAGCTGAAGTCCACTGAGATTGCCAAGGCATCTCTTGCAGTGCATAGGAACTCTTTGCCATAAACATTGGCACTAGTTTCTAGCACTAGCCGTGGTACCACAATAGAACCAAGCACATCAGACACTTGTGTTCTTGCAGATGGTTTTGCCTTGTCCTCCTTGGTCTCCGTCACTAAGGAGCAGGTGGATACTCTAGATGATGATGAGCTTGCTCTCATTGCCAGAAGGTTCACCTGTTTTCACCATGAGAGACGGGATCAGAGGAGAGGTGGTTTTAGTGGTTGTTTTGAGTGTGGCGACACTTCTCACATCAAGGCCAATTGCCCAAAACTCAAGAAGAGAGATGAGAGTGAGCACCCCAGATACCACCAAAAGGAGAGGAAACCCTTTGTGAAGGGCAAGCACGGTAAGGTGGCTAAGAGGGTAGCCAAAGCCGCTTCCAGAGCCTTTGTTGCTGCTCTCAGCGACATCGACACTTCCTCAACTGAGGAGTCGAGCTCTAATGAGGAGGAGTCCTCAAGGATGGAAGAGAAGAAGGACAAGAAGGGATGAGATTTCACCAGCCTTTGCTTCATGGCCGATAGCGATCACAGCGGCGATGAGCTTGACTCATCTGAGGTACATCTATCCTATGACCAGCTTTCAATTAAATTAGATGAACTGAATGAAGTAGTTCTTAGTCAGGATAGATTACTTGTGCAAGCCGCTATTGATAGAAAAGACCTTAGACTTAGGCTAGAATCTATTTCTACTGATTATGTCATGCTTAAGTCTTGGATTAATGATGTTGAATGTGAATCTTGCACTATTGTCATGGGTGAGCTTGCTCAGTTGCGTTCTGTGCATGCTCAAACTCTTTCTGAGCTTGAGACTGCATAGAAGCAGCTTTTGATGGTTGATTCTAGTTCTCATGATAGAAATGAATGCATGAACTGCCCCTTATTACGTGAGAGCATTAATTTACGTGATAAGCATGTTTAGGATTTAGAGGCTAGATTGGAGAGGGCTGATAGTTCTAAGGATGTGCAACCTGTGTGAAACTTGCATAACCCTTAAGGACCAGCTAGGCACTGTTTGAGAGCGAGCTGAAAACCTTATGACTGAGAATGAGTACCTTCTTTCTGTGGTTAACAAATGCACTGAGGGAAAGGGTAGAATGGATTTTCTCTTTGCCAAGACCAAGATGTGTGCTGACAGGGTAGGGTTAGCTCTGGGATTGGGTTTTGAGAGGATTCCTTCAGATAGCAAGAACAGAACTGTTTTTACCTCACCCACTACCTTAGAGAAAGAAAGAGCCCTGTTAGACACTACATCAGCCAAAAAGCCTACCCGGACTCAAAAGAAAACCACTCCTTATGCCAAGAAAATTCCTCCCAAGAAAACCACACAACAGAAGCCCAAGGAGCCTGTGAGGATTGCTCCTATGACCCATGTGAGTACCGCTAGGAGAGTGTTTCATTGTTCCTATTGTCAGCGGGCGGGTCATCTGGTTGGGTTCTATTTTTGTTGCATCAAGGATGAGCGACGCTCTCAGGTAGTGAGTTTCCAGGACATGCATTACCCATCTCGAGGTATTCATGAGTCTGAGTTTTACTCACATCCTGTTTTTGAGGCTCCTCGTACTTCTCGGAGAGGTTTTGCTCCTCGAGGTGTTCACCATGTTCCATATGGTGGTAGACCCCGGACGAGTAGCTTTGTACCTCGTCAGAGTAGGAGACCACGTCATGCATTTGGGTCACAGCATGTAGGTAGACCTAGCACTTTGCATCATTCTGATTATCCTGTTCGTAGACGGTCTATTTTTACTGTGCCTACTACTCGTATTACTCAGTGTTGGATGCCTCATCATGTATACGTGCCGGACCGAGGCTTGGAGGGCACGTGGATCATGGACTCCAGTTGTTCACGCCACATGACCGAAGATGAAACATGGCTCTCCAGCCTCACCACAACCAAACAAAAGGAACATATCATCTTTGGCAACAATCGAAGGAGTAGAGTGAAAGTAAAGGTGTGGTAAGAATTAACTCGAATTTCACACTCAAAGATGTTGCTTTGGTTGAAAACTTGGGATACAATTTGCTTTCTGTATCTCAATTGCTTGATGAGGGCTTCGAAGTGCGATTCCATCGCAATACTTCGCAAGTACTCAATTCTAATGGCGTTGTGGTCTGTAAGATCTTTAGAGTTGGGAGAGTTTTTGGAGCTGATTTTTCTGAGTCATCTGGTTCTTCTCATTTTTCTTGTTGCACATTCGACTTCTGAGCTTTGGAAGTGGCATAGGAGACTAGGGCATATGAGCTTTGAGTTGCTTGCTCATCTGAGTGCCCTAGGTCTAATCCGAGGATTGCCCAAGCTCAAGTTTGAGAAGAATTTAGTACTACACTCACTATTTTTCATGAGGGCTCTACACAGATTAAGGACAGGCGCCAAAGCACATACAATCAACAATATCAGCTGTTTGTGCAGGCACCTGGTGAATCTATAGATGCCATGTTTTCTTGCTTTGATGCGATAGTGAGTAACTTGCGGTCCAACGGGATGCTTGCTTACAATGATCATGATAGGGCTATCAAGCTTCTCTATGCTCTTGATCGTGGCATATGGGAAGTGAAGATATCCAGCATCGAGGAGTCCGCAGGTTATGACACATTGACCTGTGATGAGCTCTTCAACAAGCTGAAGTCCATAGAGATTGCCAAGGCATCTCTTGCAGTGCATAGGAACTCTTTGCCACAGCCATTGGCATTGGTTTCTAGTACTAGCCGTGGCACCCCTACATAACCAAGCACATCAGGCACTTGTGCTTTTTCAGATGGTTTTGCTTTGTCCTCCCTGGTCTCCGTCACTAAGGAGCAGGTGGATACTCTCGATGATGATGAGCTTGCTCTCATTGCCAGAAGGTTCACTCGTTTTCACCATGAGAGACGGGATCAGAGGAGAAGTGGTTTTATTGGTTGTTTTGAGTGTGGAGACACTTCTCACATCAAGGCCAATTGTTCTAAACTCAAGAAGAGAGATGAGAGTGAGCGCCCCAAATACCACAAGAAGGAGAGGAAACCCTTTGTGAAGGGCAAGTGCAGCAAGGTGGCTAAGAGGGTAGCCAAGGCCGCTTCCTGAGCATTTGTTGCTGCTCTCAGCGACATCGACACTTCCTCAATTGAGGAGTCGAGCTCTGATGAGGAGGAGGAGTCCCCAAGGAAGGAGGAGAAAAGGACAAGAAGGGACGAGACTTCACTGGCCTTTGCTTCATGGCCGACAGCGATCACAGCGACGATGAGCTTGACTCATCTGAGGTACCTCTATCCTATGACCAGCTTTCAATTAAATTAGATGAACTGAATGAAGTAGTTCTTGGTCAGGATAGATTACTTGTGCAAGCCGCTAGAGATAGAAAAGACCTTAGACTTAGGCTAGAATCTGTTTCTACTGATTATGTCATCCTTAAGTCTAGGGTTAATGATGCTGCTGAATGTGAATCTTGCACTGTTGTCATGGGTGAGCTTGCTCAATTGCGTTCTGTGCATGCTCAAACTCTTTCTGAGCTTGAGACTGCACAGAAGCAGCTTTTGATGGTTGACGCTAGTACTCATGATAGAAATGAATGCATGAACTGTTCTTTATTACGTGAGAGCATTAATTTACGTGATAAGCATGTTCAGGATTTAGAGGCTAGATTGGAGAGGGCCGGTAGTTCTAAGGACGTGCAACCTGTGTGTGATACTTGCATAACCCTTAAGGACTAGCTAGGCACTGTTAGAGAGTGAGCTGAAAACCTTATGACTGAGAATGAGTACCTTCTTTCTGTGGTTTATAAATGCACTGAGGGAAATGGTAGAATGGACATGCTCTTGGCCAAGACCAACATGTGTGCTGACAGAGCAGGGTTAGCTCTAGGATTGGGTTTTGAGAGGATTCCTTCAGATAGTGAAAACAAAACTGTTTTTACCTCACCCACTACCTTAGAGAAAGAGAGAGCTTTGTTAGACACTCCATCAGCCAAAAAGCCTACCCAAACTCCAAAGAAAACCACTCCTCCTACAAAGAAAATTCCTCCCAAGAAAACCACTCAACAGAAGCCCAAGGAGCCTTGAGGATTGCTCATATGACCCATGTGAGTGCCCCTAGAAGAGTGTTTCATTGTTCCTATTGTCAACGGGTGGGTCATTTAGTTGGGTTCTATTTTCGTCGCATCAAGGATGAGCGACGCTCTCAGGCGATGAGTTTCCAGGACATGCATTACCCATCTCGAGGTATGTATGAGTCTGAGTTTTACTCACATCTTGTTTTCGAGGCTCCTCATACTTCTCAGAGAGGTTTTGCTCCTCGAGGTGTACACCATGTTCCATATGGTGGTAGACCCCGGGCGAGTAGCTTTGTACCTCGACAGAGTAGGAGACCACGTGATGCATTTGGGACACAGCATGTAGGTAGACCTCGCACTTTGCATCATTCTGATTATCCTGTGCGTCGACAGTCTATTTTTAATGTGCCTACTACTCGTATCACTCAGTGTTGGATGCCTCGTCATGTATTCACTCACCCCAGCACTGAGCGATCAAGATTTTCTTATCATGTGTAGGCGCCAGACCGAGGCTTGGAGGGCACGTGGATCATGGACTCCGGTTGTTCGCGCCACATGACCGGAGATGCAGCATAGTTCTCCAGCCTCACCACAACCAAGCAAAAGGAACATATCACCTTCGGCAACAATCAAAGGAGTGGAGTGAAAGGTAAAGGTGTGGTAAGAATCAACTCGAATTTCACTCTCAAAGATGTTGCTTTGGTTGAAAACTTGGGATACAATTTGCTTTCTGTATCTCAATTGCTTGATGAGGGCTTCGAAGTGCGATTCCATCGCGATACTTCGCAAGTACTCAATTCTGATGGTGTTGTGGTCTGTAAGATCTTTAGAGTTGGGAGAGTTTTTGGATCTGATTTTTCTGAGTCATTTGGTTCTTCTCATTGTCTTGGTGCACATTCGACTTCTGAGCTTTGCAAGTGGCATAGGAGACTAGGGCATATGAGCTTTGAGTTGCTTGCTCGTCTGAGTGCCCTAGGTCTGATCTGAGGATTGCCCAAGCTCAAGTTTGAGAAGAATTTAGTTTGCGCTCCATGTCGACATGGAAAAACGATTGCCGCAAGTGGTATGTGTTAGTCATTGTAGGTCCTTCTCGAGTTAGTTCTTTAGGCGGCAAGTGGTATGTGTTAGTCATTGTCGACGATTTCTCTCGCTACTCTTGGGTCTTCTTTCTTACTACCAAGGATGAAGTGTTTTCACACTTTCGGGGCTTGGCTTTGAGACTTTTCACTGAACTCCCGGGTGCATTGAAATTCATTCGAAGTGATAATGGCACTGAGTTCAAGAACAGTCCTTTTGTTGACTTTTGCATGGAGCATGACATAGAACATCAATTCTCTACTCCGCGGGTTCCTCAACAAAACGGTGTTGTTGAGAGAAAGAACCGCACTTTGGTTGAGATGGCTAGGACGATGCTCGATGAGCATAGGACTCCTAGAAAATTCTGGGCAGAGGCCATGAACACTGCATGTTACATCTCAAACTGAATATTCTTGCGCTCAATTTTGAACTTGACATCTTATGAGCTACGTTTTGGGATACAGCCCAAAGTTACTCATCTTCAAGTTTTTGGTTGTCGTTGCTTTATCCTAAAATGTGGAAATTTGGACAAATTTGAGTCGCGTTCTTTTGACGAGATCTTATTGGGTTACACTACTCATGGTCATTCTTATCGTGTTTACAATTTGGAGACTAACACTGTCATCGAGTCATGTGATGTGACTTTTGATGAATCAACCCCCTCTGTTAGTTCCACTTTTGAACAGGCAAATGAACACGACATGTAACAGACCCTCTTCGAAGAAGAAGATCTCCGAGAGTTCGAGGATGAACCCCTACTACCGTCGACTTCAACCCCCGAAGCCGACCCCGCTTCGACCACTTCGGCACAAGGTCCCGAAGCAACTACCTCGACATCGGTCATCTTGGACCACTCCAACGCACAAGTTGAGGGGGAGAATGCATCCCGCCACGAGGCTCCACATCATGTTCAAAGGATGCATCCTCCCGAGCAGATCATTGGTGAGATTGATCAAAGGGTAACACGTTCTCATGCTCATTTCATTGATTCCGCTTTTGTTGCTTCTTTTGAGCCCTTAGATGTTAGTCATGCACTTTCTGATTCTAGTTGGATCAATGCCATACATTAAGAACTTGAAAATTTTGAGAGAAACCAAGTCTGGACTTTAGTTTATCCTCCACCAAATGTTCATTTCATTGGAACAAAATGGATTTTTAAAAACAAACAAGGGGAGGATGGGACTGTAGTTAGAAACAAGGCTAGACTTGTAGCTCAGGGTTATTCTCAATTAGAAGGAATTGATTTTGCTGAGACCTTTGCACCTGTTGCGCGTCTAGAGGCCATTAGGATTTTGCTTGCCTTTGCGACATCCCGGGGATTCAAACTCTATCAAATTGATGTCAAAAGTGCATTTCTTAATGGCTTCATAGGTGAAGATGTTTATGTAAAACAACCCCCTGGTTTGAAAACCCAAATACCCTCATAAAGTCCTTAAACTTCATAAGGCTCTTTATGGACTCAAGAAGGCCCCTCGGGCATGGAATGATAGACTTAAGTCTTTTTTGCTTGAGCGATGGTATTTGACGGGATCTGTTGATAAAACCCTGTTCACTCTCAAGCATGGCAAAGATTTCCTCCTAGTGCAGATTTATGTGGATGATATCATCTTTGGTGGCTCTTCTCATGCTTTGGTTGCCGAGTTTGGAGATGCCATGAGCAGGGAG
Organism: Zizania palustris; assembly: GCA_019279435.1. Classification (NCBI taxonomy): domain Eukaryota; kingdom Viridiplantae; phylum Streptophyta; class Magnoliopsida; order Poales; family Poaceae; genus Zizania; species Zizania palustris. Next base: position 63,618,704 of record JAAALK010000285.1, on the reverse strand, counting down.
TTCGAGATGTCCAGGATGGGCGAACTCACATTTTTCCTTGTTTGCAAATCAAGCAAAGCAAACAAGGTACCTTCGTCCACCAGACCAAGTACACCAAGGACCTGCTCAAGAAATTCGACATGGCTGATGCGAAGCCACTCACCACTCCAATGGCTACATCTGTAGCATTGGATCCTGACGAAGTTGGAGAAGTCATAGATCAGAAGGAGTTCCGAAGCATGATCGGCTCCCTCCTCTACTTGACTGCTACGAGGCTAGACATACACTTTGCAGTGTGTCTGTGCGCTCATTTTCAGGCTTCACCATGAGCTTCGCACCGCCAAGCGGTAAAGCGCATTCTCAGGTATCTCAAACATACCCTCGAATTTAGCATTTGGTATTCTACGTCTTCCTCTTTGTGTCTTCGAGGTTATTCCGATGCGGACTTTGCTGGGTGTAGGATTGATAGGAAAAGTACCTCTGTTACTTGTCATTTTCTGGGTACTTCACTGGTTTGCTGGTCTTTCCGCAAACAGTCTAGTGTTGCAAAATCGACAGGCTGAGGCCGAATATGTTGCTGTAGCTAGTTGTTGCTCTCAGATTTTGTGGATGGTTTCCACTTTGCGGGATTTTAGGTTAGATTATAAGAGTGTTCCACTTTTCTGTGATAACACTAGTACTATTTGTATTGCAAACAACCCGGTCCAGCATTCCAGAACCAAACACATTGATGTGCGATATCATTTTCTCAGAGATCATAATGAGAAGGGTGATATTGAGCTTCAATATGTTGATACCCAACACCAGCTAGCCGATATTTTCACAAAACCCCTCGATGCTTCTCGTTTTGCCTACTTGCGTGGGGAACTTGGTGTTTGTCACCCTTATGGCTTTTTGTGAGAGGGAGCAGATTTTGATTGTCTTGCATATGCTCATTGTGTGTGAAATTGCATTTACATCTTTTGCACTTATATGCCTGGTTTTAATTTATGAAATCATGTCAGCTCAGCTCTATTTAATATGTCTGAAACATTATGTGCATGATTCTTCTTTCCAAAATCAACTCATACTCACTGCTTAATCTTGAATCTAGCATGTTTAGGCAGGACTGCTTTAGCTATCTTTTATCTGCTTGATAGCAAGACTCATTTTCTCTGGATGCTAAACATTGCAACTTGAAAAATTGTTCTACTTACTCATGGATATTCATCAAGCGCTAAACGAATTGTTCAGTTATTTAAAATCTAAAACTCCATGATTTGCATGCTACAAGTGAAAAGATCCAGGTGGGTTTGTTTGTCGCAGTACTCTATTCGAGACTGCTTACCATTGCACATTGGTCTGAACTGGGATAGTGTAGTGTATGCCAAAATCACCGCCTTAAGCTTCTAATGGTTTTCATGCCTAGGCTTGGCTTGATTAGAAAGTATAAGGTAGACAAACAAATAACCCCTGGCATTATGAAAAGAACAACAAATTCATAGATCATCGAGATTGCTTTCAATGCTCCACTTGAACTGGACTTGTCTGTCTAGAGTAGAAATTGACTAGCTTTGTGCAGTCCCTGTTTTTACTTGTCTAGTTACCTTGATTGAGTGGTGATGCTTTTATTTCAAAATGATAAAATCACATGCTGTCATCATGTTTCTTTTTAGAGAATGTTAAATTGAGCTGAGCACATGATAATTGGTATTAATGTTGCCATATTTTTGCTTTATATGTTTTTGCAATTCTTCCCATTTCGAAGCTTTGCATCTTTTGAATGCTCCTTGATGCTTGCATTGCCAAAGGGGAGAAATTTTTGAGTTCTCTGCAGCAAGGGGTAAAATAACTCAGGGGGAGTTTTAACTTCCAAAGGGAAAGATTTGCCGAAGGGGCTTTTACTCTTTTGAAAAGAGGGAGGAAAATTCTTTTGTCAAGTGACATGATTTGGCTCTTTTCGAGTTTTTATGGTCACTTGTGTGCTGAAATTTTTCTAATTTTCTTGAACTTGAATTTGGTTGTCAATGCACTCATCAAGGGGGGATTGAGAAACCAAGGGTTGGTTTCAGAGTCTGTGATGAGTGATTGACAGATTTTATCCTCTGATTCGAAGGGGTCCCTCCGAAGGGGTTCGGAGGTTGTTTCACTGAAGGGTTCAGTGGGTCTTTTTTGTTGCGGCTGTTGCAGCGGAGTGTGCCTGTCGGAGCGGTCCGACAGTACACAATGACTGGGTCGTACCGAAGGTCTCGGTACTTTGGGCGGTACACCAGAGTGTGTGCCAAAGGTTGCTTACCCAGAGAGGTCTCTGGGGTACTGGATACACTTGTCTGTCTATCTGTGGTGCGCAGGTGTCTTCGAAGGCAACAGACGGTTCGCAGCAAGTGAACCTGGGTCAAGCAGGAGGCTTGATGCCAGGCGAGCAGGGAGCTTGGTCACGAAGGCTACGTGGGGTCGAGGTCGGTCCTCGGGTCAAGGTGCGCCAGGTGAAGGCAGAGAGTGCGGAGTGTGGCTCCGGCTGAAGGTACTCCGAGACGAAGTCCTCGGAGGCGCTTCGAAGGGTACTCTGAATGGAGTGACTTCGGAGTATAGTGGACAAAGTCCTCAGCATTGAGGCAAGGTGTTCTAAGTGTGCTCCGGAGGGACGCACTCGAAGGTATACCTGACGAAGGTCTCAGAAGTCGAGGTGCATCGAAGGCATGGTCCGGGTGAGGTTCGTCGAGGAGTGTGCTCGTGGAGAGACACTGCGATGAAGTGCTCATGGAATGCTTTGTGCGGAGGCTTTGGACGAGGGAGGGACTTCGAAGGGTGGTACTCCGAAGGTGGGGCTTCGGAGTGTGGCTGACTTGAGGTACTTCGGTCATGCATGTCTTTGGTACACGGACTGACGGGGTTCGAGCTAGGAGAAGCTGCGAAGCCGTGGTGGTCCACTCCGGAGGTGATGGCGCGAAGGCTCAAGGGCTTTGATGGCTTCGGCTCAAAACCGTCACTGTATCGAAGGCCAACTTCGGTGAAGTGAAGGCCGTCAGGCTCAAGGCTATATCACCGAAGGTACCGCACCCCTCGCGTGTGAAGGGGGGCTTCAGAAGACTCCAAAACTGCAAAGGCTGACCGTGTCTGCTCTGCAAAACCTGATGCTGTCCCCTCTGAGAGGCTGATAAAAGAGCCTCCAAATAAAGTAGACTACCAGTTGTACCCCCTGTTCTGATGAGACAAAATCAGTGTAAACCCTAGGGGTAAAGTAGTCTATTCACAGGGCTGAATAGTGCCTATAAATAGTGGAGGCTAGCATAGGCCACAACAATACTTTGAGTAGCCATTGTAGAACTCCTGTGCTAGCCGCCACACTCTGTATTCATCCTATGAGTTCATTTTGTGTTCACTGTTCAACCAATGAAACTTTGATTCTGTTTTCATTTATTGTTTGAACTTGTATGCCTAATTTGCACTTCATGTTTTGATTTCTCTGTGCACTATCTTCTTTTGGGTTGAGTTTGTGCACTGAATCTCTTCTAGAGAAGTGTGTGAGAGGTTTCTTCATGTGAAGTGTGTGTTTTTCAATGTATGTTCGCTCTGTGTAAACTGGAGGCTAGACCTCTCTGATTACTAGCGAAGCACTGTCCTTGGGTTGAATCGAAGCCCATTTTCTTCCCTGGTCGAAGTCCTCAGCGAAGTGTGTTTGGTGTGCATTTAAACCTTCAAAGTACGAAGCCTAGTACTAGTTGCTAGCGCTGAGTGTTTGGTCAAAGTCCTAAGAGGGAAGTCTGCTCTTGCGAAGGGTGAAGTGTGAAGTCTGCTCGAAGACACCCAGTGTGCGGAGCCTGCACTGACTTAGCAGAGCTGAATCTTTAGGGTTGTGGGTGGAGCGAAGTCTTCTTGGCTTCGAACTTTTGCTCCTTGCGAAGCCTAATTTCGGAGCTGTAAAATATCTCTGAACCAGAACTTCGAAGGGTGTGTTCGAAGCCTATTCCGCAGAAGACAGAATTAAAACAGAACGCTATTTTTAGTGTGAAATTTTAAAAGCTCCCATTCACCCCCTCTGGTCGCCGTTTCTGGTCCAACACAAACCCACCTGGATCTTTTCACTTTTAGCATTCAAATCATGGATTTATGGATTTTTGATAAGTGAACAAATTGTTTATCGTGTGAAGAATATCCATGAGTAAGCAATATGGTGTTTCAAGTTGTAATTTTTCCATCCAGAGAAAAGTATTCTTTCTATCAAGAAAATAAAAGATAGCTAGAGCAGTGCTGCGTAAACATGCTAGATTCAAGACTAAGCAGTGAGTATGATTTGATTTTGGAAAAGAAAATCATGCACAAAATGTATCAGACATATTAATTGGAGCTGAGCTGACATGATTACATGAATTAAAATCAAGCATATAAGTGCAAAACATGTAAATGCAATTTCACACAAAACAAGCATATGTAAGACAATCAAAATCTGCTACCCCTCACAAAATGTCGTAGGGGTGACAAATACCAAGTTCCCCACGCAAGTAGGCGAAACGAGAAGCATCGAGAGGTTTTTTGAAAATATCGGCTAGCTGGTGTTGGGTATCAACATATTGAAGTTCAATATCACCCTTCTCATTATGATCTCTGAGAAAATGATATCGCACATCAATGTGTTTGGTTCTGGAATGCTGAACAGGGTTGCTTGCAATACAAATAGCACTAGTGTTATCATAGAAAAGTGGAACACTCTTATAATCTAACCCAAAATCCCGCAAAGTGGAAACCATCCACAAAATCTGAGAGCAACAGCTAGCTGCAGCAACATATTCGGCCTCAGTTGTTGATTGTGCAACACTAGACTATTTGCGGGAAGACCAGCAAACCAGCGAGGTACCCAGAAAATGACAAGTACCGGAGGTACTTTTCCTATCAATCCTATACCCAGCAAAATCCGCAAATTCGGGGGTATGCTTAAGATACCTAAGAATGCGCTTTATCGCTTGGCGGTGCGAAGCATGGGGCGAAGCCTGAAAACGAGCGCACAGACACACTGTGAAGTGTATGTCTAGCCTCATAGCTGTCAAGTAGAGGAGTGAGCCGATCATGCTCCGAAACTCCTTCTAATCCACGGCTTCTCCATCCTCATCGGGATCCAATGCTATCGAGGTAGCCATTGGAGTAGCGAGGGGCTTCACATCAGCCATGTCGAACTTCTTGAGCAAGTCCTTGTTGTACTTCGTCTGGTGGACGAATGTACCTTGTTTGCTTTGCTTGATTTGCAAACAAGGAAAAATGTGAGTTCGCCCATCCTGGACATCTCGATCTCCCTGCTCATGGCATCTCCAAACTCGGCAACCAAAGCATGAGAAGAGCCACCAAAGATGATATCATCCACATAAATCTGTACTAGGAGGAAATCTTTGCCATGCTTGAGAGTGAACAGAGTTTTATCAACAGATTCCATCAAATACCACCATTCAAGCAGAAAAGACTTAAGTCTATCATACCATGCCCAAGGGGCCTGCTTGAGTCCATAAAGAGCCTTATGAAGTTTAAGGACTTTATGTGGGTATTTGGGTTTTCAAACCAGGGGGTTGTTTTACATAAACATCTTCACCTATGAAGCCATTAAGAAATGCACTTTTGACATCAATTTGATAGAGTTTGAATCCCCGGGATGTCGCAGAGGCAAGCAAAATCCTAATGGCCTCTAGACGCGCAACAGGTGCAAAGGTCTCAGCAAAATCAATTTCTTCTAATTGAGAATAACTCTGAGCTACAAGTCTAGCCTTGTTTCTAACTACAGTCCCATCCTCCCCTTGTTTGTTTTTGAAAATCCATTTTGTTCCAATGAAATGAAATTTTGGTGGAGGATCAACTAAAGTCCAGACTTGGTTTCTCTCAAAATTTTCAAGTTCTTAATGCATTGCATTGATCCAACTAGAATCAGAAAGTGCATGACTAACATCTAAGGGCTCAAAAGAAGCAACAAAGGCGGAATAGATGAAATGAGCATGAGAAAGTGTTACCCTTTGATCAAGCTCACCAATGATCTGCTCTAGAGGATGCATCCTTTGAACATGGTGTGGAGCCTCGCGGCGGGATGCATTCTCCCCCTCAACTTGTGCGTTGGTGTGGTCCAAGATGACCGTTGTCGAGGTAGTTGCTTCGGGGCCTTGCGCCGAAGTGGTCGAAGCGGGGTCGGGTTTGGGGGTCGATGTCGAGGGTATTAAAGGTTCATCCTCGAAATCTCCGGGATCTTCATCTTCGAAGATGGTCTGCTCCATATCGTGCTCATTTTCCTGTTCAAAAGTAGAACTAACAGAGGGAGTTGATTCATCAAAAGTCACATCACATGACTCAATGACAGTGTTAGTTTCCAAATTGTAAACACGATAAGAATGACCATGTGTAGTGTCACCCAAAAAGATCCCATTAGAAGAGAACGACTCAAATTTATCCAAATTTCCATGTTTTAGGATAAATCAATGACAGCCAAAAACTCGAAGATGAGTAACTTTGGGTTGTCTCCCAAAACGCAGCTCATAAGATGTCAAGTTCAAAATTGAGCGCAAGAAGATTCGGTTTGTGATGTAACATGCAGTGTTCATGGCCTCAGCCCAGAATTTTCTAGGAGTCCTGTGCTCATCGAGCATTATCTTAGCCATCTCAACGAAAGTGCGGTTCTTTCTCTCAACAACACCATTCTTTTGAAAAACCCGCAGAGCAAAGAATTGATGTTCTATGCCATGCTCCATGCAAAAGTCAACAAAGAGACTATTCTTGAACTCAGTGCCATTATCACTTCGAATGAATTTTAATGCACTAGGGAGTTCAGCAAAAAGTCTCACAGCCAAGCTCCAAAAGTGTGAAAACACTTCATCCTTGGTGACAAGAAAGAAGACCCAAGAGTAGCGAGAGAAATCATCGACAATAACTAACACATACCACTTGCCGCCTAAAGAACTAACCCAAGAAGGACCTACAGTGTCCATATGTAGAAGTTCTCTAGGTTGTTCAGTCATCACCATGGTGACTGGCGAATGCGAAGTGGCAATCATTTTTCCATGTCGATAGGGAGCACAAACAAAATCCTTCTCAAACTTGAGCTTGGATAATCCTTAGATCAGACCTAGGGCACTCAGACGAGTAAGAAACTCAAAGATCATATTAAATAGTCTCCTATGCCACTTCCAAAGCTCAGAAGTCGAATGTGCAACAAGACAATGAGAAGAACCAGATGACTCAGAAAAATCAGCTCAAAATACTCTCTCAACTCTAAAGATCTTACGAACCACAACGCCATCAGAATTGAGTACTTGCGAAGTATCGCGATGGAATCGCACTTTGAAGCCCTCATCAAGCAATTGAGATACAGAAAGCAAATTGTATCCCATATTTTCAACCAAAGCAACGTCTTTGAGAGAGAAATTTGAATTAATTCTTACCACACATTTACCTTTCACTCTACTCCTCCGATTGTTGTCGAAGGTGATATGTTCCTTTCGCTTGGTTGTGGTAAGGCTGGAGAACCATGCTGCATCTCCGGTCATATGGCGCGAACAACCAGAGTCCATGATCCACGTGCCCTCCAAGCCTTGGTCTGGCGCCTACACAAGGTAAGAGAATCTCGATCGCTCATTGCTAGGGTGAGTGAAAACATAACGAGGCATCTAGCACTGAGTGATACGAGTAGTAGGCCCAGAAAAAATAGACTATCTACGCAGAGGAAAATCAGAATGATGCAAAGTGCGAGGTCTACCTACATGTTGTGACCCAAATGCATGATAAGGTCTCCTAACCTGTCGAGGCACAAAGTTACTCACACTCAGATAGCATCCAAGTAGAAGGCCCTCTCGACTGAGCATATCATCTAATCGTGGTCTATAACCACGCGCGTGTACGTACGTACCGCTACTTCAAATGGTTTGTGCATATGAAACATGGTGGACACCTCGAGGAGCAAAACCTCTTTGGGAAGTACGAGGAGTCTTGAAAACAGGACGTGAGTAAACCTCAGACTCATGCATGCCTAGAGATGGGTAATGCATGTTCTAGAAGCTCATCGTTTGAGAGCGTCGCTCATCCTTGATGCGACGAAAATAGAACCCAATCAAATGACCCGTCCTCTGATAGTAGGAACAATGAAAAACTCTCCTAGGGGCACTCTCATCGATCATAGGAGCAATTCTCACATGCTCCTTGGGCTTCTACTGAGTGGTTTTCTTGGGAAGAATTTTCTTGGCAGGAGGAGTGGTTTTTTTGTAGTTCTGGTAGGCTTTTTGGCTGATAGAGTGTCTAACTAGGCTCTTTCTTTCTCTAAGGTAGTGGGTGAGGTAAAAATAGTTTTGTTCTTACTGTCTGAAGGAATCCTCTCAAAACCCAATCCTAGAGCTAACCTTGCCCTCTTAGAACACCTCTTGGTTTTGGCCAAGAGTAAGTCCATCCTGCACTTTCCCTCAGTTCATTTGTTAACCACAGATAAAAGGTATTCATTTTCAGTCATGAGGTGTTCATCTTGCTCTCTAACAGTGCCTAGATGGTCCTTAAGGGTTATACAAGTGTCACACACAGGTTGCACATCCTTAGAACTACCGGTCCTCTCCAATCTAGCCTCTAAATCATGAACACGCTTATCACGTAAATCAATGATATCACGTAATAAAGAATAGCTCATGCATTCATTTATATCTTGAGGACTAGAATCAACCATCAAAAGCTACTTCTGTGCAGTCTCAAGCTCAGAAAGAGTTTTAGCATGCATAGAACACAACTGAGCAAGCTCACCCATGACAACAGTGCAAGATTCACATTCAACATCATTAACTCTAGACTTAAGCATAGCATAATCAGTATAAACAGATTCTAGCCTAGGTCTAAGGTATTTTCTATCTCTAGCGGCTTGCACAAGTGACCTATCCTAACCAAGAACTACTTCATTTAGTTCATATAATTTAATTGAAAGTTGGTCATAGGATAGTGGTATCTCAGATGAGTCAAGCTCATCGCCGCTGTGATTGCTGTCGGCCATGAAGCAGAAGCCGATGAAATCTCGTCCCTTCTTGTCCTTCTTCTCCTCATTCCTTGGGGACTCCTCCTCATCATCAGAGCTCGACTCCTCCATTGAGGAAGTGTCAATGTCGCTGAGAGAAGCAACAAAAGCTCTGGAAGCAGCTTTGGCTACCCTCTTAGCCACCTTGCCATGCTTACCCTCGACTCCTCTCCTTTTTGTGGTATTTGGGCGCTCACTCTCATCTCTCCTCTTGAGCTTAGGATAGTTGGCCTTGATGAGAGAAGTGTCGCCACACTCAAAACAATCACTAAATCCACTTCTCCTTTGATCCCGTCTATCATGATGAAAACAGGTGAACCTTTTGGCAATGAGAGCAAGCTCTTCATCATACAGAGTATCCACCTGCTCCTTAGTGACAAAGACCAGGGAGGACAAAGCAAAACCTCCTGCAAGAACACAAGTACCAGATGTGCTTGGTTCTGCAGTGGTGCCATGGCTAGTGCTAGAAACTAGTGCCAATGGCTGTGACAATGAGTTTTTGTGCACTACAAGAGATGCCTTGGCAATCTCTGTGGACTTCAGCTTGCTGAAGAGCTCATCACAGGTCAATGTGTCATAACCTGTGGACTCGTCAATGCTGGATATCTTCACTTCACATATGCTATGATCAAGAGCATAGAGAAGCTTGATAGCCCTGTCATGATCATTGTAAGTAAGCGTCCCGTTGGACCGCAAGTTACTCACTATTGCAGCAAAGAGAGAAAACATGGCATCTATAGATTCACCAGGCGCCTGCACAAACAGCTGATACTATTGATTGTACGTGCTTTGGCGCCTAGCCTTAATCTGTGTAGAGCCCTCATGAAAAATAGTGAGTGTAGTCCAGATCTCCCTAGCTGTCCTTAGGTGCTGAAACCTATCAAACTCACTCCGACTCAAACCAATGAACAGTATATTTCTAGCTTTGGAGTTAGCATTATACTAATCCTTTTATGTTTGAGAGGTGCAAGTTTCAGGGATGGAGTATTGTGAGTCCACAATCTCCCAAATTGCATTTCCTTGGCTTAGCAAATAAGCCTCCATGCGCACCTTCCAGTATGCAAAATCCGTCCCATAGAACAGAGGTATTTTACTAACTCTGTCCATGTCGCCAACAGATCACAAAACCGGTTAAGGTCAACTGGTGATCTTAACCCGCTCTGATACCAATTATTGGACCGAAAACGGCGACCAGAGGAGGGGTGAATTGGGAGCTTTTAAAATTTCAGGCTAAAATTAGCCTTCTATTTTAACTATCTCCTGCGGAACAGGCTTCGAACACGCCCTTCAAAGTTCTGGTTCGGAGGTATTTCTCAGCTCCGAAACTAGGCTTCGTAAGGAGCAAAAGTTCAAAGTCAAGAAGATTTCGCTGCACCCTCAACACCAAAAATTTAACTCTACTAAGTTAGTGCAGGCTCCGCACACTGGGTGCCTTCGAGCAGACTTCGCACTTCACCCTTCGCAAGAGATGACTTCCCTCTGAGAACTTTGACTAGATACTCTATACAAGCAACTGGTACTAGGCTTCGTATACCGAAGGTCTAAACTCACATAGAGCACACTGCGTTGAGGACATCGATGAGAAGAAATCAGGCTTCGAGCTAAGCCATGGACAGTGCTTCGCTAGTAATCAGAGGGGACTAGCCTCCAGTTTACACAGAACGAACACACTAAGAACACACACTTCTCCAAAAGAGAACTAGTGCACAAACTCGAACCAGGAAGAAATGGAGCTCAACAAAATCAAAACATGCAGTGCAAAGCAGGCATACAAGTTCAAGCAAAAAATGAAAACAGAATCAAAATTTCATTTCTTGAATAGGGAACACAAAATGAACTCACAAGTTTGAATACATGAGTGTGTGGTGGCAAGCATAGGAGTTCTACAAAGACTGCTCAAAGTGTTGTTGTTGCCTAGCTAGCCTCCACTATTTATCGACATTATTTAGCCCTGTGAATAGACTACTTTACCCCTAGGGTTTACACTGTTTTTGTCTCTCTCAGAGAGGAGGTACAGATGGTAGTCTACTTTATTTGGAGGCTTCTTTTGTCAGCTTCGTAGAGGAGATAGCATCAGCTTTTCGAGAGCAGACACGATCAGCCTTTGCAGTTTTGGAGTCTTCTGAAGCCCCCCTTCGCACGTGAGGGGTGCGGTAGCTTCGGCGAGAAGCCTTGAGTCTAACGGCCTTCGCTTCACTGAAGTCAGCCTTCGATACAGTAACGGTTTTGAGCTGAAGTCGTCAAAGCCCTTGAGTCTTCACGCCATCACCTTCGGACTAGACCACCACGGCTTCGCAGCTCCTCCCAGCTCGAACTCCATCAGTCCGTGTACCGAAGCCATGCATGGCCGAAGTACTTCAAGACAACCACACTCTGAAGCCCCACCTTCGGAGTACCACCCTTCGAAGTCCCTTCTTCGTCCAAGGTCTCCGCATGAAGCATTTCATGAGCACTTCATCGTAGTGTCTCTCCCCGAGCACACTCCTCGATGAACCTCACCTGGACCATGCCTTCGATGCTGTAGGGTATGTGAGCAGGTTCATGGAGAAGCCCACAATAGAACACCTTATAGCAGTGAAGAAGGTATTAAGGTACATTGCAGGGACCGTAAACTTTGGCTACTGCTATGAAAGGAAGAAGAAAGGTGACAACACCCTGATCGGCTACAGTGATAGCGATCTTGCCGGAGATGTTGATACACGTAAGAGCGCCACAGGAGTGTTATTTTTCTTGAATGGCAGCCTGGTCACCTGGCAATCCCAGAAACAAAGGGTAGTAGCCTTGTCAAGCTATGAAGCGGAGTACATCGCAGCTGCCACGGCGGTGTGTCAAGGAATCTGGCTAAGCCAACTCCTGGCAGAGTTCAAAGCAGAGGAGGAAGCTGATCCTTTCACACTGAAGATCGACAACCAGTCAGCCATCCAACTGATTCAAAACCCTGTGTTCCATGATCACAACAAACACATTGACACAAAGTTTCACTTCATCAGGCAGTGCGTTGAAGAAGGCAGGGTTATTCTGGAACATGTTGGAACCAATAGCCAACTGGCTGACATACTGACGAAACCTCTTGGGCGAGATCACTACGTTGAGCTACGTACAAGATTCAGCCTCGTCAGTGTATGCGATGAAGAGCGTCGGACTTAGGGGGAGAAAATGTTAGTAAGCCTGACGTAGTGCCACTCAATTACTTAGTTGCATTGCATGTTTGTTTACCTGGCATAGCACATTGCATGTAGTTCAAGTCATCCGCATAAGAAGGCATGAGCACCAACATGTGGGCGCCATGACGGCCATTGCGAGAATTACTCTAGACGTTGGGATAGCTGAACGTTGGCATGACTCTTTGCTTAGATTAAAAGTATGCATGTTTGTTTTGTACACGTTGCATGATAAAAGGAATAGATGGCAGAAAATGCTGCTTTGCTTTTTGCAGCAAAAAAGGCTTGCGCCTCGTGTGTTCGCTCCAAGTGTTCAATTCGCGTTGTGTTGTTCTTGTGCCATTGTTGATCCTAACATGCAGTTGGCCTCGCCGGCTGCAGAGAGTAGTCAGCTCCTCAGCGTCGTCTGATTTCAATCGGACGGGCGCACGAGAGGAGCTTCGCACCGGTAGGACCCACTTCGCAGGAGGCTTCGGAGAGAGCAAAGGGGGCTTCGCACCATCCAATCAAGATCGGACAGCTGCGGAGCCCGACTGCCCTCTGCACTCAGCCCTCCGACTGCAGAGGAGCTGCTCCCCAACTGATAATGTCTCTGAGGAAACTGAACATCTGAAGGAAAAAAACTGGACAAATTCCATCATCAAGACCTGTGACATCAGATAGTGGACAGTATTGTTATTTAGCGCAGCATAGCATCTCTCATGAGGAAGTTGAGAGGCTTATAGAGGAAAAGGATGATTCAGATATCAGATGTGAACTACAACATGTGTTACAAACAGCAATGTTTGGAGACTTGGTTAGGAAATTTTCTGTTCTAAATGTGCAGAAAGCAACAGAAGAAAACGATGAATCAGACATTAGAGTTGGGCTACTATGTGAAATAAACACTACATTATTTGAAGAATTGGTGGGTAAACTAGGTGCTCAATCTGTTGAACATTTTATCAGGACTTGCATCAAAGATGAAGTAGAAGCAGTTGTTGTTGCTGAGACTTTAAATGAATGGAAGAGCGTGAGTGAAATGGTTCACAATGAAAGGCATATCAAGGAGGAGAACGATTGCAGTTGCTCTGAACAACCCAAAAAGGATTTAGAACAAAATATTAATTCGAATGTGCTCAGATGTACAGACGAAAATACACGTAGCATTAATTTGGGAAGAATCAGCATGATCAAGAATATTGCACAAATACATATTATGAAGATGCAAACTAGTGGAGCCAGTGAAGGTAAGAATGTAGATTCTTTTCAGGCAATTTTGGATAAAGAGATTCCAAGTAGCTCTGGTAATTTTGATAGGCAAAATTCCGTAAAAGGTGATCTGCGAATTGAAACATTGATCCACAAAGATAATATTTCTGGCACAGTTAATGACAGTATTGAACAAGGTTTGGACCAACAGGAACACACGAAGCTGCTCATGGGAGACGCAGTTTTAAATTTGAGCATACCTCCTGAAGAAGTGAATATAGAACATGGAGATTCGACCATGATTCTTAATGAGAAACATGACGTGATTCAATCAAAAGATTCAAACCCCATGATTGCGGACAGGATCAGTCGGAACTGAAAAATGCACTGGCTCCATTCTTTGTTTTCCAGGATATGTTCATGAATTTTGAATCTGTTACCTGTGAAAAAATAGAGGCGGCTATGCTCAGGTTTGTATGTCTCTTTTCAGTAAGTTGCCATTATATAACATACTAGAATATACTCTCAAAATTGCTATAGAAGTGAGGTTATGTGTTGACATGCAAATTCAGTAGTGTTGTTTACTGTTTACCATGGTGATTGTCAGATTGAGAGATTTGAAAAAACAACAGGGAAATCTGGTTGAACAGATGAGCTCTCTTAAAAGAAGTGAACAGATTTACCAGAATGCTTTCACCAGGCGATGCCACGATCTCCAAACAGCAGAAGCAGAGGTGAGATACACGGAGACTTCACCTCTAATAAGCTATATATTTTCTATTCTCGGGTCTTTACACTACAGAAAAATTAGATACTTTCGTCAGTTTGCACAACTTCTGTCAACTTTTATTAAATACAACAGAAGAAACGTAACTTCCGCCGGCTCGAAAGAGCCGACGAAAAATAAGTTAATTTCTGATGATTTATTTTTGAGTCGACAGAAATTAACGTAATTTATATGGGCCTGCCGCTGCCTCCGCCCGGCTGACTGTCACATCCACCCGCCTCCGCGCCTGCCCGAACGTAGAATATTCAGGATTCTGGCAAAAAAAAGCTTGGTGCTGATTACCTAATAGTATAATAGCAGAAGGATTAAGCGTAAAAAGGGTATGTTTTATCTTTGTTTTGCCTGAACCTTAGGTGGATCTTCTGGGCGACGAGGTGGAGCTGCTTCTTGGACTTCTAAGGAAGACGTATAAAGCGCTGGATCACTATTCACCGATTCTAGAACACTATCTCGGGGTAATATTATGATTTCATGCCATTGGTTACAAAACAATATTATTTCAGCTACTGAATCTACCTTTTCATGTAGCGGGATATTGTATGATTGTTATGGGAGTTAACAGAGTTATCTTCGTTGAAATGTCTATTTACATTTTCAGATAAGGGAGATGCTAAAAGTGCTTGGGAAGGAACTAGCCGTGAGGCATCAGATTTAGTACAATGTTCTTTGTTGATCTGTGGAATATGCTAATGAGTAAAGCCTAATTTAACCTCTTCATCCACCCAGATCAATTCGTAGACCTGGTTCAGGACCTCAGGTGCATGTCACTTTCTTTGGTGTGCACCTGGCATATTTTTCAAAGAAAATGTTAGGCAATCCTTTGACGAAACACCAGTGTATTGGAGTTATTTATACAATAGCTGAATAGTTGTGGCAGTGGAGATGAAAAGGGTTGAAAAGGAAAAAATAAAACAAATATATGTGCTGACTGTTATTTTCATTCATTGTAGATACATACCTTCCTCCTGGCTGTTAAGAATCCATCCATTTATATCACACTGCGTGTCGGGCGTAGATAATATAATTGTTTTACGTATTCATTAATTAATATGATATTGCGTGCTCTGTGAAATTTCTTTAGGCATACTTAGCTTTGGGGTAGACAATGCACTCGTGTACACCATGAAGAGTAGACAGATGGCTCTCCCAGGATTTTTTAAAAACAATACTTCTTTTTTCAATTACATTTATGTTTAGCCATTTCAAAAAATTGCAAATCTATTGCCCACAAGCAGCAAGCCCTGCCCGCATGTGTACTACTACAAATTGCAACTATAGTAGCGTTGAGCAAAAACACTATAGTGGCGGGCTATTAGAGGACCGCCACTACAGTGGCACCAGCCACTGTCGCACTAGCTTCCACCATTAGTATAGCCACTAGTAGTGGTGGACAGAAAACTGTCCGTCACTGCTACGATGTCTGCCACTAATGTGGTGACGATATCATAGGCAACCGTCACTACTGTTCTGGCTATAAATACACACTTTTTCTCCCATAGTCCGAGACTACAGGAGTTCGCGATTTGGTTCATACAATGGTTACAAAAATCTAGAAAGTGAAGGAGAGACTTTGTTTTCATTTATTTTCAAAGATTTCGTTCTAGGAGGTAAATCCATGCCGAATATCACATTTATTTTGTCTTTAATTAAGTATATAACGAGTTATTAGCGTTTTACTAATGTAGGGTTTGTGCATAGAAATTTTCAAATATTCTTCCATTTATAGTGTTTCTTTCTCCGAAATAAACAAATATAACCCTCCTCACAATTATTCATAACTTGTATATATTTTTACCTCATTTTAATCTCTTTTTTAATTTGATTTATGATTATAGACCTAGATTTATGTTGTTTGGAGAGACAAATCAATGTAGTTAATTTATTTAATAATTTTTTAGTATACTTAATACTATTACTCCTTTATAATTAACAAAATTTACATAATTAAAGCATTTTTAATTAATGTTGTTATGAGAGAGAAATCAATATATTTTTAATTTGTAAATTTCTAAAATTAACAATAATAAATATGTAGCCTTTTATTAATATTTTTTAAATAATATGTTTTAGATGGAGCACATGTCCTAGATGTACTCGTCCAACGACGGAGATGTGGTGGCATATTTTAACCGAGTAACTGAATTTACTGAAGCTGCCGCACAAAATGAGCATGTATTTGTGAACAATTGTTAATTTTGAAGTTTTGATGAGATGTAAACTTTGTAAACTTGATGTCTGATGAAATGTGAACTTTTTAAATTTGTAAATTGATGAGATGGTTTGTTGTTGTGTTGCTGTTGTGGATGGCTATGGGAGTTGTGAATTTCTGTGGTTGTGTTGCTGCTGTGGATGTGGATGGCTATGTGAAGATATATTTCTGTGTTTTTGTTGTGGGCTGTTTGAATTAAGGTTTATAAAAACACAATAGTGGCGAGCACGCTGACGTCATGCAACCGCCACTACTGTTAGCCATAGCAGTGGCGGTTTTATGACGTCAGCATTGTAGGACCGAAAGTAGCGACTAGAGGGGGATAAATGGGCGCCTAAAAATTTCTTGCTAAACTAAGATCTAATCCCAACACCCAACGCACCCCGACAAAACAAATAACATTAGCAAAGCAGATTACTGAAATTAAAATGGTTTAGCCTAAAAATGACCGGTTTCCTGATTAAAATGATATTAAAGATAAACTAAGTAAAACTACTGCAGTAAATAAAAACACCTAGAATAATCACGATATATTAATAAAATTAATTCAGAATTAAACTGAAAATACCGCAGGTAAAAAAAACTAGAATAAATATAACTACGACTAATAAATTTTTCTATTCTTTTTATATATCCAGAAATTAATATAGAAATTAAACTTAAAATATTTCAAGTACATCTAGAATAAAAATATCACTACGACTATTAATAAATTTTTCTTTTTATACGAGCAGATTAAAGAATATTAAAATAAAAAATATACGACTACTAAAAAGATTTAAGCAGATTAAATTACCACGAAATTTCTAAACAAATTTTCAGTTAATTAACTAATAGATAATTATCTCTAAAAATTGATCTACTAAAAAATAGTAGATTAAAAACTTACCTGCTTCGTTGACGTCGCCACGCAGAAGGCTTTCCCCTGCGCCGCGCCACCGCGTGGAGGCCAGTGCTGCCGAAAGGTTTTGCCGCGACGGAAAGCAGATTTCAGCTTTGGCTACAGCCGCATGCAGTGGGGCCCGCGAAGGAAAGCAAAAGCAAATTTGCTTCTTGGGTTCTTCTACCGTGAGCACTGCAGCCACTGTTTGCACGCCGGCCGATCTTGTGGCAGCCACGGTCACGTGATGAATGTGGGACCCACACGGAAGAGAACTGCTGACCGGAGACTTGCTTCCGTGCGGCCGCCTTGCGTGCACAGTGGCCGTGGTCTTTCCCTGTATCGCTGAAAGCAGCAGGTGCACGCGCGGAAGACAAACTGCACCAAGACGCTGCAGATGATTGAAACAACGCCGGAGAAAACTTGCTCGCATGAAGATGAAAACTGGCAACTGAAAAATATGTGGACTGTAGATTAATCTAATAAAAACAGTCGCCTATCCCCAAAGGGATAGGGCTTATTTATAGGCAAATTCTAATACATGAAAAGACTACTTTACCCTCGGGTAAAATAAACTAACTCTGAAATAAATTCCGAAAATTACTAAAATATTCTTAGAAAAAATAACTGACTCGAATAAAAATATTCTAAACTTAAAAACTAAATATTAATATCCTAAAAATGAATTAAACATAGATCGTCAGTTTTACGCCGAAACTGACAAAGCATCCACCGTCTTCGCACCGGGTACCCGGATTGGGTCGACCCGACCCCGCAGCTTCCTCAGCCCGGCAATCGCTCGCCGCCCGTGTACCTGAGTCAAACCCAGTCAATAGACCAGTGGATCCTCTGTCGCTCCTAGCCATGTACCCTGATTGGGCCAGACCGACTCCGCGGCTCATCTGCCCGGTCGTCGCTCACTGCCCGTGTACCTGAGTCACATGCGCCTCAGACTCGGCAGGTCTTCATCTCTCCCTTCCATTGACTTCCGTTGACAATCACTCATCACATCTGGAGTATCAAAACCATATTCTTCAACATGGTTTCTCAAGCATGCCCGCCACGGCTATGGCTAACAGATGTGGTGGGCACACTGACGTCAACGTGCCCGCCACGTCTGTTGACACAGTGGTGGTAGACACACTAACGTCAGCGTGCCCGCCACTGCTAACCCTTGTTAGTAGCGGCTTTAGAGCAGTGGCGGACTGGTTGCCCACCGCTACAGTATGTTTTTGCCCGCCGCTATAGTGAGTGTTTGTAGTAGTGGTGCTACTCGCTGGCGTGTTGTCCGCTGCTTATATGTCGACGAGAGCTTCTATTGACCATTAGTTGGTCGACACGAGAAAACGGTTTATATAAGCCTAACAAGTTGAATTGAGGCCCAGTCAAGATTTATAATTTTTTGAAATAGACGCAAAAAATGTAATTTTGAAAAAATATTATTTCAAATATTTGCTAGTAAATGTAATTTCGAAAAAAGAAATACTATTTAAAATATTCGCCCTCCTAGCCTCACGGGAGGATGCGTGAACTAGGGATGGCAACCAAGTAAGCCTAAACCGGGTTGGTTAATGCCAAACACAAACCTAGATCTGATAGAACTTGACTTCACTTGCCCCGAATTTTCTCACTCGAATCCTGACATGTCAGACTCACCACAAACCCAAGAGGTTCCATGGATCTGCTTTGAAATTTCAAAACAAAATTTATCCATGAGATCCTAGAGTTCAAAGTTTTTTGGCCAAAATCTGACGCGAAACAACATATCACATACTGACAGTAGTTGCAAAAGATGATCACTTTATCTTTTGTAGTACACTTCTACATTATCTTTTCCTTTGTCAGCACATCGTTTTAGCTCGTGCGGCTGCTGTTTCCAATGAGTGCGAATGCAATCGGCTCAAAGAGAAGGTGACGGCTCTTCAAGAGAGCCTTGCTGATTCTGAGAGTTGGGTCTCGAGCTTGGAGGAGATAGCTCACGCAGAGCGGAGCGCAAATGTGAAGCTGGAGGCTGCAAAGCAAGAGCTTGCGGCTGAGCGGGTGGTGCTCTGAACCGAAGTCGAAAGGCTTCGAGAGGAGCAAGCAGCCTCCGGAGCTGAGGTTGTAAGGCTTTAGGAAGAGCGACAACATTTGGCTGATGATGTAAGGGTGTTGCTCGGGCTGAAGACTGTCCTTATGACAAAGACGGCCAAACTCTCCACTTTGATCTATGACATACAGCGCTCGACTAAGGCCCTGAATGCGGAGAAGACAAAGTGTGAGAGTGTGGCCTCTGAGACCATGGATGTCCTTCGGGGCGTATTGGAATATTTCAAGACTTCTTGAGCCTCTTCATTGTCGGCCAATGATACTTTGATTCGGAAATTGAAGATGATCCAAGCAGCAGTGGAGACAATGAAGACTTCAGGTACTCGGTATGGAGAGATCTTCGGACAAGTAGCCGCTCTCGGAGTACTTCACCACTTCGAGGACATTAGGATTTCTGTTTCGCCGGACCCCAGAGTAGCCCCCACCAGCTTTGGCGGTGACCGACTATTGACCCCTTCGCCCGACGTGGTCATAGCTTGGGAATCCTTTCAACCATCCTAGAAAGCTGAAGGCCGGACAGTGGTGAAGGTGTGGATTGATGAAGGCCACCATCAAAAGCAAGCACGGACGCTGCCTTTGACCAGCATGCCTCCTCCGGACCCGAAGTTCTAGCTCACCTTAGGGTCCCATTATGTAAAAAACTTGCATTTCTATCTTTTATTGAATGAAAAAGACTAATTTGGAAATGTTTTTAGGATTTCCCGCATTTTTTAGATGATGAACTTGAAGTGTTAGATGTTAACGAAGGGCTCCGTCATCAGTGGGCTACCTTCGAAGCCTTAAGACCTCACAAGCATCCTCGATTTTCAGTTCCTCTAGGAAAAAGGGAAAAAGAAGTCGTAAATTTAGCATCCTCATCCTCGGAGGACATTGCTTGGTCCGAAGAGGAGTGGTATGGCGAAGATCAAGTGAAGACTAGCCTCGAATGACTTCGCACCTAGGTCGAGCTTCAACAAGGGCAAAAGGACTTCCGTGCTTTGAAGAAAGGGAAGTGGATAAAACATAAAGTTCTGAAGACTCCGGGCTCAGGAACGAGTCGCCCTCGAAGTCGGGCTAACTCCGAATCTAGTCTTGGGGACCGAAGAGGTCTTTGTTTTCTTCTTGGATTAGACACTGATTTTTCGTAATGTAATATAATTCATTGAGTAATATAAACTGAAATGCTTTGAAATTGTGCCTTTACCTCATAGCCCCTCTTTGAGGGTGAGCGCCTTCGATTATCAAGCGAAGTCGGTCGCGCACAACGATTGTCATGCCTGCTAAGAGTACAATTTCAATAGGTTTTTATTTTGGAGGCTCGCAGCCCCTTATTGTATTGAATAAGAATTTGGAACCAGTGGTTCAAAATCCGAGTAATGTTCGTTATGGACCTCGTAGGGATCTTCGAATCTATAGGTCCGTGGTCCGTAAATGGTAGCTTAGTACTCTTTTTCGGATTATTGGAATCCGATTATTCTGGTCGCTTCAGACTCTTTTTATGGATGATTTCAAGCCGATGGCTCAAATTTCGTTTTTCATGGTCACCTCCGACTCTTTTCCGGATGCTTTCAAGCCGATGGCTCGGAATCCGTGCATTTTGGTCGCTTTCGACTCTTTTTACGGATGCTTTCAAGCTGATGGCTCGGAATCTGTTTTTCATGGTACTTTCCCACCTTGACGGATGCTTCGAGCCGGTGGCTCAATGTCCATTGATTGGGTTCGAATGAATAATACTTACCTCCACAATCAGCTGTGTTGCCCTAGTGCATCCACTAGGGGTAGGAATCATCTTGAGAAGCATGCATTATTCGAACCATAAGCTTTATTTATTTAGAAAGGTGTCTACAATCTTTTACAAGGAGCCCCTAAGTGAAATATCATTTAAGGTGCTCTACATGCCATGCATGTTTCAATTCCTCACCTTCTAAATTAGCTAATTTAAAAGATATGGGGTGTCCTGAATGCAAGATGATATATGGCCATTCCCATTTATTTCCTAATTTTCCCAAAGCAATTACTCTTCGCAATACTAAATGGCTCAGCTTAAGTCCGTTAAGCTTTATTTTCAGGTCATACCATGTCTTTGTCTGAAGTTGATACTTCGTTAGGTTGGCAACAGCTCGAAGCCTTGTTTCTTCAGTCAAGTCCAGCAGACTCTGTCTTTCATTGTCAAGCTCTGGTTCGATGGTGCGGAGGGAACCTCCTTTGAGCTCCATCGGTGTCATGGTTTCATCTTCGAATAGTAACCGGAAAGGGGTGAACCTTGTGGACCTTTCCTAAGTGGTCCGAATGGACCACAAAATCTTTAGAAGTTCCTCGGTCCATAGGCCCTTCGCTAATC
This sequence comes from Zizania palustris, assembly GCA_019279435.1. Taxonomy (NCBI): domain Eukaryota; kingdom Viridiplantae; phylum Streptophyta; class Magnoliopsida; order Poales; family Poaceae; genus Zizania; species Zizania palustris. The sequence goes on along the minus strand of JAAALK010000285.1, from coordinate 63,597,097 downwards.
CTACTAATCTTTGATTTAGGCCTGACAAGATATTACCATTGGCTCGCTCGACGGATCCATTGGATTGGGGATGATGGACAGCTACAAAGCACATTTGGATACCAAGACCTTCGCAAAATTCTCTAAATGGTTCAACATCTAACTGAGTGCCATTGTCAATTGTCAGCTGCCTAGGCACTCTGAATCTAGAAATAATATTTTGCTAGAAATTTTTTGCACATTCTTGGAAGTGATAGCAGTCAGGGGTTCGATTTCGACCCACTTAGAAAAATACTCAATCGCTACCACTGCAAATTTCAAATTGCATTTTTCCATTCGGAAGGGGCCAATGAGATCCATTCCCCACCAAGCCATTGGCCATGCCGAAGTGATAACTTGAAGAGGTATTGGTGGACGATGACTCCGTCTTCCCATCCATTGACAACACTGGCAAGTACAGACTAATGTCTCTGCATCAGCTACTATAGTAGGCCAATAGAGCCCCTGGCAAAGTGTTTTGCCTGCTAAAGGCCGAGGGGCAAGATGGCTACCACATAGGCCTTCAGGAATTTCTCGGAGTATGTCTTGGCCTTTGTCTTGGGAGATACATCAGAGCAGGGGAGAATAGACTCTGGCCTTGTATAAAATATCATTGATAATATAATTGCTCTGGACCCTTAACTGTAATCTTGATAGCTTTGGGCCTTTGGGCAAATTGGCTTCGTCTTATAATAAATCCATAATTGGGCTCCGCCAATCGGTGCTTGGTATGCAAAGTACCTCAGCAAGAGGCAGTTGTGTCACCGAAGGGAAGGCAAGCTCTTCATAAAAAGCCCCTTCTGAGATGTCTAGGGCTTCGGCTGCAGCTTTGGACAAGACGTCTACTTGCAAGTTATCGACTCGTGGGATGCTTTGGATAGAAATCCCTTTAAATGCTGCTTCGGTCTTGCGGATTTCTTCTAAATATTTAGCAAGTTGTGGATGACGAACTTGAAAGCTTTTATCAACGTGCCCTGCTGCAATCTGAGAGTCTATTTTTATAACAACTCTTGTGGCACCAAATGTGCGCGCCTTGCGAAGACCAAGCAGGATCCCTTCATACTCCGCAATATTATTGGTGGACTTAAAGTTGAGCCTTACGGAGTACATTTCTTTTTGCCCTGAAGGCGAATTTATTACTGCTCTGGCGCTTGCTCTGGATGCTTGAAAAGCTCTGTCAAAGTATATGGTCCATACACCTTCATTTGATTCTTCTAGAGCCCATACTGCAGATGGAGTCCACTCTTCTACAAAATCAGCCACCACCTATGACTTGATGGGTGTTCTTGCTACGAAGGAAATACCAAAGGGGGCTAGCTCGACATCTAATTTTCCAATTCTCCCCGTAGAATCTTTTCTTTGGAGAATATCCCCAAGAGGGTATGAAATTGGTACAATTACATTATGTGCCAAAAAAATAATGTCGTAATTTCTTCAAAACCATTACCAGTGCATAGGTAAATTTCTCGAGCTCGGAGTACCGAGTTTTGGCTCTGGATAAAGCTTCTGATACGAAGTATATCAGATTCTGTACCAACTTCCCATTGAAATCCACTTCTCGAACATGGACTGCACTGACAGCGGAGCCTGTGGCTTCAAGATAGAGAAGAAGAGTTTCATCTGCGAGGGGCAAGTGAGTGTTACAAGATTGCCGAGATAGTCTGTGATTTCATCAAAGCTCTTTTGGCACTCTCGTTTCTAGGAAAAATCTTCGGACCCCTTAAAAGCATTGAATATTGGGAGGCTCCGCTCTACGGACCTTGCCAAAAATCTGCTAAGGGCCGCAAGGTGTCCAGCGAGCTTTTGGACTTGCTTCAAATTTTACGGCGGAGCCATCCTTTACAATGCACTTATTTGTGTTGGGCTTGCTTCAATCCCTCTTCTCGAAACTAAGTACCCTAACAATTTTCCAGCTTTAGCTCTGAAGATACATTTCTTGGGGTTCAAGCAAACTCCACATGCTCGGAGGCTCTCAAAAGTTTCTGCTAAGTCTAGACTATGTTGGTGCTTCAAAGCAATCTTTATTACAATGTCATCCATATAGGCCTCAATACTGCGACCTATCTAGTGACCTAGAGTCTTAGCAATTAATCTTGAAAAAGTTGCCCTGACATTTCTTAAGCCGAAGGGCATTATGTCATAACAAAAGACTCTCGAAGGAGTGATAAATCTTGTCTTGGCTTCATCTTCGCGTTTTAACCATATTTGATGATATTCGGAGTACAAATTGAGGAAGCTTAGAAGCTCGGAACTGGTAGTGGAGTCGACGAGTTGATCAATGCGGGGCATGGGGTAGGGATCATGTGGGCATGCTTTATTCAGGGATGTGAAATCAATGCACATGCGCCACTTGCCGGAGGCCTTCTTCTTAACAAAGATGGGGTTAGCTAACCACTCCATATGGGCCACCTCTCTAATGATCTTAGCCTTAAATCACTTTTCAACCTCCGCTTTGGCAAGATATGCTCTTTCTGCCGACAACTTGCGGAGCCCCTGATGGACAGGTCAGATCCTTGGGTTGACGAGAAGGCTGTGCTCAATAATGCTTTGGTCGACTCCGGGAATATCTTCATCAGACCAGGCAAAGACATCCAGATTCTCTTTAACTACTTCTTCTAGCGAAGTGGCAATTTTTGGAGGCAGTTCCTTGACAAATTGAATGGGATAGTCCTTGCCATCCTTAACAATGATCTTCGTTACAATTTCACCTTTGGGCTTGGCTTGAGGGAGGAGATCTTCAAGGGGTCACTTGACGCGGAGGTATCCTCCGAATGATCCTGTACATTATTTACCTGCCTAGGATCAAGAGGTGGACCATGTCCATTCTCCGCCCTCCACGCCGCAGCTTGGTCGCCAAGGACCGCAAGTACTCCTCCTTGCGTAGCCATTTTCAAGCATAAATAATTGTGATGTGCCACAGCTCTGAATTGGTTTAGCATTCCCCTTCCAAAGATAACATTATAAGCGTAAGGGGTGTCGACGACATCAAAAATCACCTCCTCCGATCAAGCAAGGTGCCCCTCTCCGAAGACGACCTCGAGGCCTATTTAGCCGAGGGCATCGAGAGGAGGGCCTGCGAAGCCTTGAAGCGGATGAGCTGCTAGAAGTAAATGCTTCCGCGGGATGCAAAATTGATCGAAGGCTTGAATAAAGATAATGTCTGTGGAGCTTCCGCCATCAACCAACACTCGTCGGACTTCTGTTCCTGCAATGTTAGTTGCATCGGTACCATGGCTTCGATTTTCACCATGTACACAGCAGAAGAAGGCCTAGCCTCGGCCAGCTGGCTTCCCTGGCGGCCTCCAGCCACTGACCTTGTTTCCCTGAGCCTATGGATTTTTAGGGGGCAATTTCAAAGAAGAGGGGGGCGATATTTAGAACCTCGGAGCAAGGATGCTTTCGTCCTCTTCATCCGTCATGTTGATTATTGTTGAAGGAGGACACCTGTGGTGGACTTGAAGTCTTCGGTTCAAGTTTGACTTCTTGGAGGATGGTTGGTGAAGATGAAGCCGTCCTTCAGAGCCATCCTTCTTCTGACCCAACATATTTCTCGATGTATGCCATTAGCTACGCTACTGCGGAAATATGCTTCCAGTGAAGATTGTCGAGGAGGCCTGCGTTCGTGACTCTTTCCCGTACTCCATCAACAACGGTCTATATTAGCTCTGTGGAGCGAGTATCTCGAGAGGAGCTCTAGCCGAGGCACTACTGACCGAGCCCGTCTCGAGACACGTCCAGAGCCGGTGCCGACTGTCGGACGTGTGGATATCTTCGAAGCCCCAAGACATCCTTCGATGGCCAATATTATGCCACCTCCGAAGAAAGAAGATACACAAGACTGCGACAAACGAGTAGTCCTACCCATCTCAGGAGGAGGGACCCTGGGCGGCATGTCGAAGTGTCAGAGAAGAGAATATGTCCATGAAGTAGGGCATATTGGCACCTCCTCGTCGACTGTTGAAGTACCCGAGTGGTCTCATGTACCAATATCCTTCTCCGCATATGATGCAGCTGGAATTAAATTCCCTCATGCGGACCCTCTTGACCCTCTTATCTGCGACTTCGTATGAGCGAAGCACTTGAAAAATTGTCACAGAGTTTATCCAGGTTGCTGCTTCACCTAAAAAAGACTGCCTATAGAGATAGGGGGCACGAAGGTCCCTTAAAAATTTCTCACAAACTTCTTCCTCAACTGCTCCCAAGATTTAATCGATCATGGTTTCAAGGACTAGAACCAACGCAGAGCAACTCCTTCGAGCGCAAGGGGGAAACACTTCTCCATTGTGTCTCGAACCCCTCTGCTGGCTTCAATTGCCAGAGAATAAGAGTGGGAGAATTCCCCGGGGTCTTCCTCTCTAGAGTACTTGCACAACTTCGAAGTCCTAAACATGGGGTTGAAGCGCACCTTTTGCAAGCCTGGGTGCAGCGGAGATTCATCATCGAAGGAAGCATTCTTAGTGCTTCTCTGGATCTCAGAGGCTTTGAGTTAGTAAGTAGGGTCATCATCTTGAGGCACCTCTAGGATGACGGGGCTAGCTAGAGGGTGAAGCCTATCGGCAGCTTCCTGCCTCCATCTTTCAACTTCAGCCTGAAGTTGAGTCATCTGGACCGCCATGTCACCTGAATGGCCTTCATTTCCTTCGGAGGGGCCCTTTGGGTCTTGAGAACTGAGGAAATCAGTTCGGAGCACGGACAGAGCCACAGGAGGGGCTCCGTCAGTTCGGAGTATAGACAAAGCCACAAGAGGGGCTTCGTATGCTCGAGGATGTGTATTTACTTCGGGAGTTTGAGGTGGGGGGACCACGGAGGGTCGTCCGACCTCGGTGGTGTTTGAATATCCCAACCCAGAGGTCTGAGAAGACCTCTAGAGGGGGCTAGTGTCTAGCCTCCATTTAGGAGGCATGGCTCTAGGAAAGAATTGGTAGAGAACGAAGTTTTTGTACTAGGTTCCCCACAGACGGTGCCAACTGTTGGCGTAAAAGATTACGCTAACATATTTAGAGAATTTGAAAGACTGACAAATGAAGTGCTTGCTTATGAGGACTATTCCAAGCCTCCAAATCGGATAATAGCTTGGGATAGTTTGAGGTGTGTATTGAATATCTCAGTATTCGATACCCCTTGTAGAGCGAAGAGGGGTATTTATAGATGGAATACATTGGGAAAAGACTCCTTTACCCTCTAATTACAACCAACTTAAAAGATATTGTTTAATATTCTTCGTAGGGCTAAAAGAGTAAAAGATTTACCTAATTAGTGAGAAAATAATCCTTCTGACCTTGTTGACAGTACCCCTTCGGGTAAAGAACCTCCAGGAATGATTCGTCACGCCAAAGCCTTGACAGAGGTTTTCATGGTAGAAGGCTCCGAATACAGCGAAGCCTTGATGCTTTTAGGACCTTCGGAGACCAAACCTTCTGACTTTGTTTCTTCTGATTGTGTGGATGTTGAGGCTTCCATAATCACCGGAGGATGAAATATTTTCCCCCAACATGTACTTTATCACTTTTACCGATGACTTTAGTAGATATGGTTATGTCTACATGATGAGGCATAAGTGGGAGTCCTTTGAAAAGTTCAAGGAGCTCCAAAATGAAGTACAAAATCATGCGGGCGAGACAATTAAATTTCTATGAATTGATCATGTAGGTGAATATTTGAGCCATGAGTTTAGTAATAATCTAAAGCAGTGTGGAATTGTTCCACGATTAACTCCACCTGGCACGCCCTAATGAAATGGAGTGTCTGAGACGAGGAACCATATCTTGTTGGACATGGTTTAGTTGAATATGAGTCATGTTGATCTTCCATTATCCTTCTGGGGACTCACTCTAGAAAGTGCTGCTTGCACGATAAATAGAGTTCCATCTAAGTTAGTAGAGAAGAGACCATATGAGATGTGGTCTGGGAGGTGTCCCAGTTTGTCTTTTCTAAAGATTTGGGGTTGTGAAGCGTATGTTAAACGTTTGATGTCTGACAAGATCACTCCTAAGTCTGACAAATGCTTCTTTGTTGGGTATCTTAGGGAAACCAAAGGATACTATTTCTATAATAGAGAAGATGGCAAAGTTTTTGTCGCTCGAAATGGTATATTCCTTGAGAAAGAGTTTCTCTCAAAAGGAGTTAGTTGGAGAACAGTCCATCTCGAAGAGGTTTGAGAGCCACATGAAGGTGTTCCAGATCCCACTGAACCACAACAGGATGCACAAGGTGTTGAAGAGCCTGTTGTAGAGACACTAGACCCACGATGGTCTGGGAGGGTGAGTGACGTGCTAGAGCGGTACATGTTTTTGACCAGTGGGTTGTGCGACGTGTTGTTGTTAGACAACGATGAGCCCAAGACCTATGCGGAAGTAGTGATGGCACCAAACTTTAAGAAATGGCTTGGAGTCATTGGATCCAAGTTGGAGTCCATGTGAGAAAACTAAGTTTAGAACTTGGTTAATCCACCCGATGGTACAAAAACTAATGAGTGTAAATGGATCTTTAAGAAAAAGATAGACATTGATGGAAATTTTCACATCTATAAGGCACGATTGGTGGCGTAAGGTTTTAGACAGATTCAAGGTGTAGATTATGATGAAACATTTTTCCCCATCGCTATGCTTGCTTTCAGACCGATAAAGATGATTCTCGATCGCAATATGGTTTTGTGTTCTGCCTCAATGGTGGCATAGTGAGTCGGAAGAGTTTCAAGCAAGAGATGGTGGCCGATTCTACAGCAGAAGCTGAGTATATCACCACTTCAGAAGCTACGAAGAAGGCCATTTTGATCAGAAAGTTTGTTTCTGAGCTAGGTGTTGTTCCGTGTTTGTTCAGTCTAGTGGACCTCTATGGTGATAATAGTGGTGCCATTGTTCAAGCTAGGGAGCCTAGATCATACAAGAAGTCCAAACATATACTTCGACGATATCACCTTATATACGAGATCATTGAGAGAGGTGATGTGAAGATTTGCAAGTGCACACCGATTTGAACATAGCGGATCCGTTGACAAAACCTCTTCCACAACCCAAGCATGAGGCGCACCAGAGCTCCATGGGTATTAGATACTTGCATGAGTGAGTCTTGTATGTGGAAGATGCTAGTAGTGTCTATGCTAATGTGATAGGATAATTGTTATCTTGTTCCTTGAATAAATGGCGTTTACATTTAATTAATGAGTTGATGACTTGTTATGTGAAACTATTTGTGTTATAACAATATTGTTCAAAAAGATCCCTGGTCTTGTCATCAAGTGGGATAGTGATGACACATAGATTAGCATATCTGACTGATTGATGACCATGTTTCACAGATCATATACATAGAGATGTAAAATCAGTGATGTGAACACATATTGGTGAACATTGTGTTGGATAGACCCACACTTGAGATACTGCTGGGATTGTTATTGCAATGTGTCATCAGTTGTCATCTCAAATGGTGTACTTGTAGAGTCCTTAGACCTGAGATTTGATTCCAGAATTCGTAGTGAAACATGTCTTGGGATGTGAGAGGTCAAGATGGAATTTACTCCTAATAATGGGAGAGACATCACTAGGCCCCTCGAGGTATTGGATTGGCAAAGTGCATGGTCATGCCACTATGACTAAAGAGTTAGTCATAATTTGAATTTGATACTTGTTCGAGTGAAAATGTTGAGCTATCCAACAAGGGTGATAGTATATCAGTGGTTCAGTAAAAATTGATTTTGTACACTTTCGGGGTCAATATGTGCTGCTAGTTACCACTATTGATCAGTGAGTCAGAAAAGGTTTCTGGTGAACAAACGTTAGTGTATGAACCTATCGGGTCACACACTTAAGGGGATGAATTAAGAAACATGCAAAGAATTGGTTCTTGTGCAAGTGGGATATTGAAGGAAGTATGCCCAAGAAAATTTCGGTTGATCGGATGTTCTGATTTGGAATCAAAAGTTTGGATTATTTTCTGAATTGGAAATAGAGAGCTCAAATCGGAAGTTCTGATATGGTATCGGAAGTTCCGATAATTTATAATTAGATAAAGAGAGTTGAAACCGGAAGTTTTGATTTGGAATCGGGAAAATTGTACTGATCGGAAGTTCCAATATGTTTATCGGAAGTTCTGAGGTGGGCGAAAATAGATTGGATCTGTTACTATATTGTTCTTGATTAAGAGACCGAAAATACCCAATCGGAAGTTCCGACGTGGGTAAAAAAGATTGGATCTGTTAGAGGAAAAATCGGTTGTAACCGATTTGTTGGTTTCGAGTTGCTGGCGACCAGGGCCTATAAGGCTATAACCTCTATATAAAGAGAGTAGAAGGTATTGGAGTACAAGCAATTGTTAGTTTAGACCGAGCCACCAAGAACTCGTCTCCTCCCTTTCTTGATCTCAAAAGTTGAGATTGAGGATCTCCCTTTTCTCACGAGAGGTGCGAGCACGCTGACGTGGGATGGATTCCATCCCTCGATGTGTGGATACCGTGGAGATGTTGCTCCAATAGCAATGCTCTTGGACTTCATCACGTGAACAACTACGTTGTCTTCACTGATTGGATTGGCATGGAATGACTGGGACAAAGCGAGGATAGGCAAGGATGCGCTTCCTCAACATCTTCTTCTGCTGCACCTAGAACATATTGTGCTACAAGGTACCGATCTATGATCCCACACGCGCATGCTTCTTAGGCTTTGGGGCGAATTTTTGAAATTTTTGGCTAGTGTAGCTTCACCTTTCCCCAACATTTGATGCCCCTCCCTTCGAAGTACCTCCCTTCGGAGGACTTTGATTCAAGGTATCTTCTTTCGGGGCACCCCTCCAAACATGATGCCTCTATCAGGGGCACCTTCCATCCAAGGACCGACCTCGACTTCACCCAGCCTCCATTACCCTCCGGCATCAAGCTCCCTGCTTGTCCCAAGAATCTTGCTATTGACTGTCCCATCACCTCTGAGTTACATGCACACCATACGACAAGCAAACATGTTTTCCAATACCCTGAAGCCTCTCCATCCAACGCACTCTTCGTTACACAACCAAAGTATCGAACCCTTCGATACACCATCTGAAGTGTACATCACGGGACCCCTTCGATGTATACACTTCGCTGCACACTTGTACACAACAAATACCAACCCTTTCGGTAGCTAGACCTCCGAATCCAGACTTATGAATCACTCATCATAGATTGAAACCAAGGCACCTTTCAATTTGGTTTCTCAGAAGTTTATTGAGGTATTGAAAGTTCCGATCTGTCATCAGAAGTTCTGACATCTGGGATGATTGGAAGTTCTGACTAAATTCGTATTTAGAAACAGAGAGTTACTATCAGAAGTTCCGATCTAGGATTAGATGTTCCGATCAGGACAAAACATATTAGATATGTTAGGCTTTAATTATGATTAAACGCCCAGGCCCTGGGACTATATAAAGGGAGGAAGAGGGAGGTCGTGGGCTATTTTCTCATTGCTAAAACCCTAGCCACCACACCTCTTCTTCTCCTTCTTTTGATCTCAAAGAGTTGAGATCGGATTCTCTCCCCGATTCTCATGATCGGTGCTAGCACGCCGGCATGAGATCAATCTTAGCATAGGCACGACGTTGACTCGATGCCAAGAACAGTCCAAACAAAATATCCTAGGAGTCGATGTATATTAGGGCATTGGTTTTCCATTTCCTGCCCACCGTTTTGTTTTCCCACACCCATGGTTTTATTTTCCTTGCTTGCAAATGTATGCACGCCTTCTGGGTGGGCCTAGGAACGTGGGCCACCATTGCTTCCCCTCACTCTTGCAAACGTAGGCCTAGGTTGGCCTAAGCCCATCGAGTGTTTGGGCTGGCATGGCCCATTTTTACAACCATTTGTGTTGTGCCTGGTCCTAGGCCTTGGCCCATGGGCTAGCACTATATGGCCCAATCTCTTAGTCAGGTCGTGCTGGCCCGGCTCAAATTAGGTTGGGCCCATCTCGTGCTTCGGTTGGGCTGGGCCAGGCTACCCATATGCCCATCTCTAGGGTTATGATCGTCTATTCTTCACCATTGACAAGTTCACCAAGTGGGTCGAAGTTATGCCAATAAGGACTTGCACCACAAAAAAGATGTGGAATTCATCCAGGGAAGTATATATCAGTACGACGTCCCTAATAAAATCATCACTGATCTCAGGACACAATTCACCGCAAATGACTTTTAGGAATTCTAGGAAGACTAGTGCATCGAGGTGAAATATGCATCAGTAGCACATCCACAAGAGAATAGTCAATGTGAATAAGACATGTGCATGTTTATATAAGACTTGAAGGCTAGAGTTTTTGACCCTCTCAACAAGTACAGAGGTTGGTAGATGAAAGACCTACTAGCTGTATTATGTGGACTTCACACTCAGGTAAGTTGAACTAATAGTTGGACTCTCTTTTTCTTGGTATATGGGTTAGAGGCCATCCTACCTGTAGATATGCTCCATGAGTCCCCAAGAATCCAACACTATGAAGAGGGGCAGTCGAACAAACAAGAGAAGAGGACATCAACATGCCAGAAGAAGTTTGATTGGCCGCGATAATTCAGTCTAATCATTACTTGTTGGGAATATAATCTCGGAGTACTTTTCGAGAGGTTTTGTGCTGACCAACCAACAAGTGGCGTCCTCTAGATCTAGATGATCACCAAGCAGAAGTTTAAAGGCTCCCGAGTCCAACACTCGAAAGGGAGGCCCTCCCGACAACCATTAATAAGGCAACAACCTTCAAGCATTGCACAATTATTAATGCCCACGCTCTGAAATAAAGTGAGTGTTAATCACTGTACATGTAAACTGACCGTTAAAACCCTTTAATTAGTCATTAACATGGCACTTTAACCACCATTTGTAACCCCCGATCCCTCCCATATAAAGTGATCGGAGGGAGCTTGCAAAAGGCATGCTCTCACACATTTAGGTGGACACACACTCCCATTCTTTAGAACACTCACTTACATCTCCATCTGCTTAAGGTTGTTTAGCACTGTAAAGCTCATACATACACACATAGGAGTTGGTTTATTACCCTTCGGGAGGCCCAAACCTATCTAAAAAATTTAGCCTGTCTCTTATATAGAGATAACTATCAAATCACCCCACAATAATCCCCCTTCGCCTAACCAAAAATCCCTCTACAGGCACCCCCATAGTATATTGTTGTTCATACGCAACAATAGTTGTCACACCATGTATGGGTTTGTTTGTGTTTTCTTGGATTGATTTGATGGCTATTGTTTGAACGGTCAACACAAAAGTTCCTGTTGGTGCCACGATCTCTTTTGGGAGTCTGACTTTCATTATGGATTGCATGCACCAATTGGTTCAGACTGCCATCTCGGTGATGGAGAAAGCCTCATGTACTCCAATGATGTGTTATTTGGTTCCTTAGATGTCTGAGCTCGTGGCTCCATCTAAGGCATTCTCATTGGCCTCTTGAGCGTTAGAGAGAACAGCTTCGCCTAGATATCGCCTATAGGTTGGCACCGTGTTGGACCGGAAACGACGACCAGAGGGGGGTGAATGGGAACTTTTAAAATTTCAGACTAAAAATAGCCTTCTGTTTTACTTCTGTCTTCTGCGGAACAGGCTTCAAACACAGCCTTCGAAGTTCTGGTTTGGAGGTATTTCACAGCTCTGAAATCAGGCTTCGCAAGGAGCAAAAGTTCGAAGCCAAGAAGACTTCGCTCCACCCACAACCCCGAAAATTCAGCTCTGCTGAGTCAGTGCAGGCTCCGCACACAGGGTGCCTTCGAGCAGGCTTCGCACTTCAACCTTCACAAGAGCGGACTTCCCTCTGAGAACTTCGATCAGCTCTGCTAAGTCAGTGCAGGCTCAACACACTGGGTGCCTTCGAGCAGGCTTCACACTTCACCTTTCGCTAGAGCAGACTTCCCTCTGCGGACTTCGACCAAATACTCAGCGACAACAACTGGTGCTGGGCTTCATACTTCGAAGTTCTAAAGGCACACTGAACACACTTCGCCGAGGACTTCGACAAGGGAAGAAAACGGGCTTCGAACAGTGCTTCGCTAGTAATCAGAGAGGTCTACCCTCCAGTTTACACAGAGCGAACAGATATTGAAAAACACACTTCACCCAGACAGGCTTCACACACACCTCTCCAGAAAAACTCACAAGAAGAAGGTGCACAGACAAATCAAAGCATGCAGTGAAGTATGCATACAAGTTCAAGCAGTAAATGAAAATAGAATCAAAGCTTCATTGCTTGAACAGGGAACACAAAATGAACTCACAGATCTGAATACAAAGTATGTGGCGGCTAGCACAGGAGCTCAAAAATGACTGCTCAAAGTGTTGATGTGACCTAGCCAGCCTCGACTATTTATAGGCTCTATTCAGCCCTGTGAATAGACTACTTTACCCTTAGGGTTTACACCGGTTTTGTCTCATCAGAACAGGGGGATACAACTGGTAGTCTACTTTATTTGGAGGTTTCTTTTGTCAGCTTCGCAGAGGGGACAACACCAGCTTTTGCAGAGCAGACGCTGTCAGCCTTTGCAGTTTTGGACCCTTCTGAAGCCCCCCTTCGCACACGAGGGGTGCGGTAGCTTCGGTGAGAAGCCTTGAGCCTGACGGCCTTCGCTTCACCGAAGACAGCCTTCGATACAGTGACGGTTTTGAGACGAAGCCGTCAAAGCCCTTGGGCCTTCGCACCAACACCTTTGGAGTGGACCACCACGGCTTCACAGCTTCTCCCAGCTTGAACTCCGTCAGTCCGTGTACCGAAGCCATGCATGGACGAAGTACCTCAAGTTAGCCTCACTCCAGAGACAGCCTTACTCCGGAGCCTGCCTCACTCCGAAGTCAGCTTCACTCCGAAGTCTGCTTCACTCCGAAGCCTGCCTCACTCCGAAGTCAGCTTCACTACAAAGCCCCACCTTCGGAGTACCACCCTTCGAAGTCCCTCCTTCGTCACAGTGTCTCTCCCCGAGCACACTCCTCGACGATCCTAACCTGGACCATGCCTTCGATGCACCTCGACTTCTGAGACCTTCGTCGGGTATACCTTCGAGTGTCTTCCTCCGGAGCACACTTCAAACACCTTGCCTCATTGCTGAAGACTTGATCCACCATACTCCGAAGTCACTCCATTCGGAGTACCCTTCGAAGTGCCTCGCCTCTAAGGACTTCATCTCGGAGTACCTTCACCCAGAGTGATACTCCGCACTTTCTGCCTTCTCCCGGCGCACCTCGACCCGAGGTCTGACCTCGACCCCTTCGCAGCCTTCGTGACAGAGCTCCCTGCTCCCCTGGCATCAAGCCTCCCGCTTGACCCAGGTTCACTTGCTATGAACCGTCCGTCGCCTCCAAAGTCACCTGCGCACCACAAACAAACAGACAAGTGTATCCAGTACCCCGGAGACCTCTCCGGGTAAGCAACCTCCGATACACACTCCGGTGTTCCGCACAAAGTACCGAGACTTTTGGTACGACCCAGTCATCGTGTACTATCAGACCCCTCCGACAGGCACACTCTACTGCAACAGCTGTAGCAAACAGAGCCCACCGAACCCTTCGGTGAAACAACCTCCGAACCCCTTCGGAGGGACCCCTTTGAATCATAGGGTAAAATCTGTCAATCACTCATCACAGACTCTGAAACCAACCCTTGGTTTCTCACACCGAATCGCCCACTGACTATGTCATTTTCGCCCATTCGAGAGGCGTACCGTCCAATGGTGCCATTTCACCATGATTGCTGCAAAGCAATCTCGCCAGTCGTCCGTTTTGGCTAAACTGGCATCATCTCTAGACGTAGTCATGATGGCGACAAGGGTTGTCTCAAATAACCAGCCCTTCGATCTAGCTGAGTCCAGCACTCACCAATGTGATCGCTAAAGTCGGAACACCGATCGTGTCAATCATTGAGAAAGGGAATGTGTGGATGCCGGTACCTCCCGACAAGGCACATAGGATGCATACATGATGGATTTTGAAGGCCATCATGTGTATCACACTTCGACTACTAATCTACTCACCATCAAGAGGATGTTGGCGACCCTCCCCGACACACCTGAGCTCCAAAGTACACGGGCCATGACTTAAGCAGTAGCCGCTCAACTTGTTGACGTGGCGACACCTCACCAACCATGGTCTCTCGACCGTAGCTCTCATTCCGACCACTTAGGCAGTTGGCAATTTCACACACCAATGAACATCGAGGGAGCTCCTATGTGTGCGATGCCCAAAAAATCATCAACGACGTGCGTGATGCACGCAACACCATCTCTCGCCATCATAGTGAGCGCGAGCGTAGCGAGCTTCATCATCGTGAACAATATGACCAGAGTCATGACACAATGAGGACTAATCGACCTGACACTGACATCACGCATGACGACTTTCTAGTTATCTCTAAGTGCCTCCATCAGATAGTGTGGCGTCGTAATTTCCATCTGATGGGAATCACACCATACGATGGGAAGATTGACCCCTCCCAGTGGTTGTGGCTATACCACACAACCATTCCCGTAGATGGAGGGGACAAGGACGTTGTCATTGTGTTGGAACAACAATAGCCTATAGGGGTACCCGTATTGTGATTTGTATAGGTAGAAAGGGGAGTTGTAAAGGTGAATCAATTGTTACCTTGAAAGACAAGGCAAAAAGAGAGGGAACTCAGGTGTTGGGGGAAAATACTCCATCCTCGAGGTCTCTATGGCAATAAGACAAAGCCAATCTACTAAACCGAAGTTCCAGTGTTAACTCCGGTTTAGTACATGATCAAGCTAGAAGAATCCATACAGACTTCTGTTCGGAGTATGACTTCGAAGGTTGAATCTTCGGAGAGCTTATCTGCTAGCGAGGATGGAAGACTTATCCTCCTTCTAATTAGATTAGTCTTTTACCATTTTAACCCTATTAGGGGTACCGAATAGTTTCCACTATGTTGGTTGTAATTGAGGAGTAAAAAAGGTCTTTTCCTTAAGATTTTTACCTATAAATACCCCCTTCTCACCCTGTAATAGGCATCGAATACTCAGTTATTCAATACACAACTTCGAACTGCTTCGAGCTATTATCCAATTCGGAGGCTTGAAATAGTTCACTTCACAAACATTTCGTTTGTTAGTTCTTAATCTCCGAAAACCTGTTAGCGTAATCTTTTACGCCAACAATTGGCGCCGTCCGTGGGGAACCTAGTCCAAAAAACTTCGTTCTCTACCAAGTTCTTAGAAGCATGCCTCCTAAGTGGAGTTTAGGTGGTAGTCCTACTCGGAGGTCCCCTCGGACCTCCGAATCAAGATCTTCGAATACAGTCGAGGTCGGAGGACCTTCAGTAGTTCCTCAACCTTAGACCCCTGAAGGGAATTCTCTTCCTCGAGCATACGGAGTTCCTCCTCTGACTCCATCTATGCTTCAGCCAGATGGAGTCCCTCCTCCAACTCCAACTGTGCTTCGAACTGACATGTACATTTCTCAAGACCCAGAAGATCCTTCCGGAAGAAATGAAGACAATCTTGGTGACATGGCGACCCAGATGGCCAGTCTCCAAGATGAAGTGGCGAGGTGGAGGCAAGAAGCCGCAGATAGGCTTCATTCTTAGGCCACCCCGGTCATTCCCGAAGTGCCTCAAGACGACGACTCTCTTCATTATCCCAAAGCCCCAGAGAACGCTTCCTTTGATAATGAGTCTCCGCTGCATCTCGAGTTACAAAAAGTGCACTTCGACCCTAAGTTTAAAACTTCGAAGCTCTGTAAGTACTCCGGAGAAGAGGATCTGGGGGAGTTATCCTATTCGTATGCTCTCGAAATTGAAGCCAGCGGAGGAGTTTGAGACACCATGGCCAAGTGTTTCCCCTTGCTCTCGAAGGGGTGGCTTTGCGTTGGTTCTGGTCCTTGAAGTCGGGATCAATTAGAACCTTGGAGCAGTTAAGGAGGAAGTTTATAAGTAACTTTCAAGATACCTTTGTACCCCCAATGTCTACGGGAAGTCTTTTCTAGGTGAAGCAGCTACCTGGAGAAACTTTAAGACAGTTTTTCAAGCGCTTCGCTCATACGAAGTCGCAAATACGAGGGCTATCTACGTCGTTTGTGGTTGATGCAGCCCAAGAGGGAGTTACCCATGCGGGCCTCCTTGATAAACTTCATCGGAAATAGATATCCTCTGTAGCACAGTTGATGGCTTATTTTGAAGAATATGCTAGGTCAGAAGAAGGGTGGCTCCAAAGAACAGCTTCAACTCCATCAGTCCTACAAGAAGTCAAGCTCGAAGTGAAGACTTCAACACCTTCGCAGGGGCCTAGCATCGAAGTCCAGAATGACAGGCATCAGGGGCAAAAGCATCCTCGCTCCGAAGTCTTGAACATTGCTCCTCCGCAAAAATTTGCCCCTAGAAATCCACAAGCTTCGGGAAGCAAGACCAGCGGCTCGAGGCTACCAGGGAAGCCAGCTGGCAAAGCCCAGGCCTTCTTCTGTTGCATTCATGGTGAAAATCGGAGTCACGCTACTGATGCATGTAAGTCTAGACTTGCTTTAAGAGGCGAGCACCTTGAAAGGACCTCTGGTCGAGGCACTACTGATCGAGTCCCTTCCGAGGCACGTGCGAAGCCTGTGCATGCTATCGCATGCATAGACAACTTCGACCCCACAAGACAACCTCCGGTGGTCAATATTATGCCACCTCCGAAGCAGGAAGATGGCCAAGATCGGGGCAAAAGGGTAGTCCTCCCCATTTCTGGAGGAGGGACCCTCGGCAGTATGTCGAAGAGACAGCGAAGAGAATATGTCCGGGAAGTAGGCCATATTGGAACTTCTTCGTCTGTAGCTACCATGCCCGAGTGGTCCCATGTGCCGATATCTTTCGCTGAAGATGATGCAGCTGGCATAAAGTTTCCACATGCAGATCCCCTTGTTATTACTGCCGATATAGCAGGGACTGAAGTTCGGAGAGTGCTGATTGACGGAGGGAGTTCGGTAGATATCATCTTCGTTCAAGCCTTCGATCAGCTCTGTATTTCCAGGAAACATCTCCTCCCCGTAGCTCGTCCCCTGCAAGGCTTGGAAGGACCTCCTCTTGATTCCCTTGGCCAGATAGGTTTGGAGGTTGCTTTCGGAGAGGGGCTCCTAGCAAGGACGGAGGAAGTGATCTTCGATGTTGTAGATGCCCCTTATGCATATAATGTTATCTTTGGAAGGGGCATGTTAAATTAGTTCGGAGCCGTGGCGCATCATAAATATTTATGTATGAAGATGCCCACGCAAGCGGGAGTACTCACTGTCTTTGGAGATCAAGCCACTGCGTGAAGAGCAGAATATAGTCATGGCCCCCCTCTTGACCCGAGACAAGTGAACAATGTACAAGGCAATCCGGAGGATATCTCTGCTCCAGGTGAACCTTCAAAGAAGTCCTTCCCAAGACCCAGCCCCGACGAAGAAATTATAACAAAGGTTATTGTGAAAGACGGCAAAGACTATTCTTTCCAGTTCGGCAAAGATTTGCCTCCAGAAATCGCTACTTCGTTAGAAAAGGTAGTTGAAGAAAATTTGAATGTCTTTGCTTGGTTTGATGAAGACATTCCGGGAGTCAGTCGAGATATCATTGAGCATAGCTTGCTTGTGAACCCGAAGGTTCTACCTGTTCGACAAGGACTTTGGATGTTATCTGTAGAGAGGGCCATCCTTGCTAAAGCAGAAGTGGAAAAATTGCTGAAGGCTGGGATAATCAGAGAAGTAGCTCATACGGAGTGGTTAGATAACCCAGTCTTTGTCAGAAAGAAATCCTCAGGAAAGTGGCATATTTGTATTGATTTTACATCTTTGAATAAAGCATGCCCACGTGACCCCTATCCCATGCCCCTAATTGATCAATTAGTTGATTCCACTGCTGGTTCGGAGTTATTAAGCTTCCTCAACACGTATTATGGATATCATCAAATCTGGTTAAAGCGCGAAGATGAAATTAAAACAAGCTTTGTAACTCCTTCGGGAGTCTTCTACTATGTAAGAATGCCTTTTGGCTTAAGAAATGTCAGGGCAACCTTTTCGAGGTTAATTGCTAAAGCTCTAGGTCATCAAATAGGCCGCAATGTAGAAGCCTATATGGATGATATTGTAATAAATAGTGTTTTAAAGCATCAACATAGCCTAGACTTAGTAGAAACGTTCAATAGCCTTTGAGCATGTGGAGTCTGTCTCAACCCCGAAAAATGTATCTTTGGGGCTTAGGCTGGAAAGTTTTTAGGGTATCTAGTTTCGAGTAGAGGGATTGAAGCTAGCCCTACTCAAATAACTTCATCGCAAAGGATGGCTCCACCGAAAAATTTCAAAGCATTGAAAGGGTCCACAGATTTCTAGCAAGATCCGCAGATGAAGCTTGCCTATTTTCAAAGCATTGAAAGGGTCCGAAGATTTTGCATGGACACCGGAGTGTCAAAAAAGTTTTGACGATATTAAAAATTATCTCAGCAACCTCGCTACACTCACTGTGCCTGTTGCAGACGAAACCCTTGTCAGAGAAGTTGATCTCAATGGGAAGTTGTTATAGAATCTAGTCTATTTTGTATCCGAAGCATTGTCTGGAGCAAAAACAAGATATTCTGAGCTTGAGAAGTTCACTTATGCTCTGATAATGGCTTCGAGGAAATTGAGACATTATTTTCTAGCACATAATGTAAGTGTACCAACTTCGTATCCCTTGGGAGATATGCTCCGAAGCAAAGATTCTACGGGAAGAATTGGAAAATGGGCTATTGAACTAGCACCCTTCGGCATCTCTTTCGTAGCAAGGACAACAATCAAGTCGCAAGTGGTGGAAGATTTTGTAGCAGAGTGGACTCCATCTGCAATATGGGCTCTGGAGAAATCAAATGAAGGAATTTGGACCGTATACTCCGATTGAGCTTTTCAAGCATCTGGAGAAGGCATTGGAGCAGTAATTATTTCGCCTTCAGGGCGAAGAGCAATGTACTCTGCAAGGCTCAACTTTAAGTCCACCAACAATATAGCGGAGTATGAAGGAATTTTGTTAGGACTTTGAAAAGTGTGTGCTATGGACATTCTAGAAGGAGCCTTTTACGAAGAGATTACTTTGCCTTCGGTGCCACAAATCCCTTCTGCGGAGGTTCTTTGCATTCCAAGCACTGATTGGCGGAGCTCAATTATAGAATTGTTGTAAGGTGAAGCAAATTTGCCTGAAGGGCCACAACTTTCGAGGTTGAAATTAAGAGTTCAAAATTATCGTGTAATCAACAGTATTCTCTACAAGGCCGGAGTATGTTCCCCTCTGCTCCGATGTATATCTCAAGCCGAAGGTCAAGAGATGCTCTGAGAAATTCATGAAGGCATTTGTGGTAGCCATCTGGCCCCTCGGGCTTTGGCAGGAGAAACACTTCGTCAGGCGCTTTATTGGCCTACAATAGTAGCTGATGCGGAGAGCTTAGTCCGCACATGCCAAGGTTGTCAATGGATGGGAAGACGAAGTCATCGTCCGCCAATGACTCTTCAAATCATTGCTCCAGTTTGGCCCATGGCCAGATGGGGCATGGATCTCATTGGCCCCTTCCCAGTGGCAAAAGGAAATCTGAAATTCGCAGTGATAGCAATTGAGTATTTTTCCAAGTGGGTCAAAGCAGAACCCCTCACAGCTATCACTTCGAATAATGTACAAAAGTTCTTCTAGAAGAATATTATATGCAGATTCAGAGTGCCTCGACAGCTCACAGTCGACAATGGGACAAAGTTTGATGCAGAGCCCTTCAGGAAGTTTTGCAAAGATCTTGGCATACAAATATGCTTTGCTGTTGTGTGCCATCCTCAATTTAATGGAGTTGTCGAAAGGGCTAATGGTAATATTCTATCAGGGCTGAATCGAAGAATAGTAGTGTTAGGCAAAGGGGCTGTGGACCGAAGAGCTCCCGAAGATTTTATGGTCGATTCAGACCACTCAAACAAGGTCCACAGGTTTTACTCCTTTCAGATTATTATTCGGAGATGAAGCTATGACACCGACAGAGCTTAAAGAAGGATCTCTTCGCACCACCGAACCTGAAATAGAAGGAGAAAGGCAAGCTTCACTTGATTTAACAGAAGAGACAAGGCTTCGAGCTGTGGCTAATTTGTCGAAATATCAACAGCAAACGAAGACTTGGTATGACCCGAAGGTTAAGCTTAATGAACTTAAGCCAGGTCACTTAGTTTTGCGAAGTATCATAGCACCAAGGAAATTAGGCAATAAGTGGGAAGGTCCATATATTATTCAGCGTTCAGGACGCCCTGGTTCTTTCAAACTAGCTAATTTAGAAGGCGAAGAGTTAAAGCATGCTTGGCATGTGGAGCACTTAAAGTGATATTTCACATAGGGGCTCCTTGTAATCATCTGTAAACACCTTCTGAATTAATAAAGTTTATGGTTCAGATAATGCATACCTCTCAAACACTGGAGGAACGAAGTTGGCTGTGAGGGAAGTGTCATTCATTTGAACCAATTTTGCGGATTTCGAACCACTGGTTCGAAGCTTCCGCGAGGTGGGAAAGTCACAGAAAAACGGATTCCAAACCAACGGCTTGAAAGCATCTGTAAAAAGAGTCCAAGAAGACCAAATGATACAGATTCCAAGCTCCGGCTTGAAAGCATCCGTAAAAAGAGTCCAAGGATGTGAAGCCCCGATTTAACAAAATCGAGACATTATTGAATTTCATAAGAAAAACAATAATACAAGAGGTTCATCATGCGACAACGTACATACGATAATATCCATGGTACGCAGACCATATTTATTACAACATTGTTTTAGTAAAAACAGTAATAAGATAATTTAAACAGCGGCATGACGAACGTCTTCTTCAGGATCTTTCTTCTCGACTGGGTCGCTACTCCAGACCGTCTTCAAAGTAAGCATCCTCTGTGGGGTCCAACGGGTATGAGTACAAAAAGTACTCAACAAGCCACCGCAAATGCAGATAATAATGCAAGATAATAAACAAGGAAGGACAAAGGCTAACAATGCGGAATAAAGCAGTTGTGGTTATGGCATTTAGTGTAATCATATTTTAATCATGTGGAAAGTAAATATGAACATCATCAACATCAACTAACTCGAGGAGTACGTTTTACCTCCTCGCACAACAGTCCTTACATGTCAATCCATCATGCACATACATATTCCAAGTAAACTAACTGGGGGATGTCACGCAACCCGCCCTTGACCGTGGGCTCGGCTTTTCGAAAAGATTTAAGACTCTGATCAGAGATGTACTACTGTACCCACAAGGCACACACTCATCTCAATGAGATGACCCATTACACGGGAACTCGTGCCAAAACCTCAATATGAGATGTTCCAAGCGATAACCACCCGCTCTAGGTTTCGCCGGCGCGCCGGGCCGCATCCCGGCTAACGTCGCACCCCCTTTTGCGCCACATTGGTACAAGTCACCCGCAGGTGCAACTTGACCCATCTCCAAATGGTGGCCTCGGTTTGGAACAACCCATACCTTAGTTAGGACTTACCCACTAGACTTGTGGTTAGTACGTAAGTGTATTGCAACGGATCCCTCAGACCGGTCCTTATAGTGCCCCGGGTGCGACTGACCAATGCCCTAGCTTGCACCCGGAACCCACCATGCATACACTCACAACCATGACTCATCACCAACAGAATTTCCAAGGATAAGAAGTAACGGGGATCATATAATAGAACCATTTTGCTACGACTCATTTTTATCCTATAGCGGCCGTGTCAATACTTTGGACACTAACTAATATCATTGATCATATGGTGACAAGGAGGTTAGGCGAGATAGCATGGCTTGGGTTGCACATCAAGGTCGGGGGATCCTAAATAAATATAATGTAAGGGTTCGTTTGGCTAATGCATATATAACCTATGTGTTTTAGCTGATAGTCAATTCAAACATGGGTTCAATATGTTCAAAAGAATTGTTTGGTGACTTGCCTTGTTCAGCGAAAGGCGAGGGAGGGACTTCCGGGAAGTATTCCGGCTCCTCGACGGCGTCGTAGTCTTTTCAATAATAATAAAGTAGAATAAATACAACATTCGACATAAACAACGTAAAATCACACAACAAGCATGTGGGTTTTAGTTGGTTTGATTTTAAAGAAAATCAGTTGTTAAGGTTCTGAAATTTATTTCACAATTAATTTAAAATGAATTAAAATGAATTATTGTTTTTCATAAAAGGGTTTTTAAGTGTGAATAATACCACATTAAGTTTTCTAATAAATTTAATATGAATGATTCAGAGAAAACTCTGTGGTTCTAGTGTTTAAACAGAAAGGAACAAATATATAAATTTTCTGAAGTTTAAATATTTAAATTTGCATTTTAATCCTAGGGGCATTTGAATACTTATTTAAATAAACATGAAAATGTCAAAGTAAACCTACTGTTTTTATTGCATAAATATGTAGAGAATAATTTTATGAATTTTCTGAAATTGGAATGGTAATTTTTAGAGTTCAAATGCATTAGATATGAATTTTACAAGTTTAAAAGCATTTCTGGAATTTATTTTCAAATTTTAAACCCCTCGGGTCCACGGTGAGCCAGGCCCACGGTGAACCCGCGCACTGTGCGCGTGCGCCGGGTCGATCTGGACCGTCGGATCTGGATCCGGTGGCCAGGCGCGAGGCGGGAGGGTTAAGTGACAACGGACGGCCAGGATTAAAACGCGCGAAGGGGTACCACGTGGACGCACGAGATCGCGCGTCGGGTTAAATGGAAATCAACGCGCGAGATTAAAACGTAACGCTTTGACCAGATCCGACGGTGCGGATTAGATCGCGTACGTGGACTCACGCGCGTCGTCCGATCGCGATCGTGCGGCTAGGATTAAATCCGGCACGACACGCGCTAAGGGGGGTTATACCCCCTTCGTCTCCGGCGACGGCGGGGCTCGGGTGCGGCGGCGACGGCGCCTACGAGGGGGCTAGGCCCTAGCTCTATGCGAAAACGGAAAGAGGAGGCCAAGGCGGTCACGATGGTACCTTAGATGGTGATGGAGGACGGCTGACGGTGATCGGCGGCGAGGGTAGACGCGAAGGGCTTCTCGGGTACTCGTCGGCGGTGGGGATCCAGCGATCTCCTTGGCCAGCGAAGGTGTGGCCGAGGTGGGGGTGGTCCTTGCGGTTGCAGAGGTGCGGTCGACGAGGACGAAGGAGTACTCCGGCGACGGCGGTCGACGGCTGGAGAACAGGAGGCGGTGTTGCGCTAAAAGCCGGGTGGAGGGCGCTCTGTGTGTTCTCGCAAGGCGTAGGCATGGGGGTGAAATGCGGGTGACCGGGGGGTTTAAATAGGATCACCGGCGGGGGCAGAGGGGGCGTAATCGACGGTGGCCGGGGATAAATGCGCCTTGACGCCGGCGAGCTCGGGTTGACGCGGTTCAACGCACCTGGACGTGAATCGGGCGGGATTAATAGGGGAAATGGCCGGCGCGGTGAGGGGACTTCAATGCACGCGTCGGATTAAAGGGAGGGGGCCGGCGAGGGCGGATCCTAGGCGGAGTTAGGGCTTCGGCCGGCGAGGGGGGGGATCCGGGGCGGATCTCGCGAGGACGAAGGTCCTGACAAGCGGGGGCCACTCGTCAGCGGGCGCGAGCGGGCGAGGGTGGCGACTGACGGGTGGGGCCGAGGTGTCGGGTTCGCGCGCGAGGGGAAGGACTCGGCGCCGACAGGTGGGACCGAGTTGTCAGCCAGAGGCGAGCGCGGTAACGGGCTGGGCCGGCCGGGAGAGAGAGAAGGGAGGGAGGGGAGCCCATTACTGTTCTAATACTTTTCTGAATAAAAATAATTCCAGAAAATAGATTAAAATATTAGGGCTACTTCCAAGGCTGGTAAAAATTTATAAAAATTCTCAAAATTATATTTTGGTCTTAGGATCATATACAAAAAGTTTCACCTCCTAGTTTGGTCATCTACTCTATGTTGTAGTTCAAAAGGGTAAAAAAGGGAATTACAAGTATTTTCAGAAATAATAATTCCAAGAAATTGAATTTAATAATATTTTTATTGGTTTGAAAATTTGGGGTGTTACAAAGGAGACCACTATGCGAATTCTGAACAACTGGTTCGATAGCATTCACAAAAAGAGCCGAAGGAGGCCAAACAAAACAGACTTTGAGCTAATAGCTTAGAACGTCTGTAAAAAGAGTCCAAAGCGACCAACTGTTTTGGATACTAAGGTATCCGAAAAAAGTCTGAAGTGACTACATTCAAACAAAAGGTACTAAGTTACCAGTTTTCAGACTCCAAGTAGTCGAAGACTTTTTTTGAGATTTTAATCAATCTTTAAGTAGTTAAGGGGCTTTGAGCCTCCAAAATTGTACTCCTAACTAAAGTTATTTTCATTGCGTGTAACCACCTTCGACGAATTTCGAAGTGGCTTACACCCAAAGAGGGGCTGGGAAGTACAGAGACAATTTTGAAACTTTAATCTTTTACATTCGAACAGATTACTTTACATCATGAAAAGTATGTATCTATACCAAGAAGGAAACGAAGACCCCTTCGATCCGTAGAACTACCGCTAAAGCTAGAACGACTATTTCCGGAGCCAGGAGTTTTAATAACTTTACGTTTAACTCTTCCTCCTCCTTTCGAAGCCCGGAAATCTTTTTGTTCCTGCTGGAGTTCAGCCCAAGTTCGAAGTCGCTCGGGGCTTCTCTCCCAGCTTCAAAGTTGTTCAGAGTTTTTCTTTGTTTGTTCTTCAGCAGTATTCTCTTCTTCGGACCATTCAACGTCTTCAGAAGATGAAGTTTCCAAGTGGCGAGTTGGATGTCCGCGTCGGGAATGGTGCAAAGGTTGCAGCGTTGGCTATCGGTGTTTATTTATTGCCACTACCGTCAGGACTAGTTTTGGAGTTGAATAATTGTTATTTCCTTCCCACCTTAGGCAGAAACATTATCTCTTCTCCCTATTTAGAGAAAGATGGTTTTGAATTCATAATAAAGAACGAGTGTTGCTCAATATTTTCGAATGGCATGCTCTATGGTGTTTGTCCATTAGTGAATGTATTATATATACTAAGTCTTGAAGATGCACATGTTTATAACATTAGTACTAAGAAACAACGACTCAATGATTTGAATCCTACCTACGTCTAGAATTGTCGTTTGGGTCATATAAATGAGAAGCACGTGCAGAAGCTCCATAGTGATGGACCTTTGTAGGACCGAAAGTAGCGACCAGAGCGGGGTGAATGGGTGCCTAAAAATTTCTTGCTAAACTATGAGCTAATCCTAACACCCAAACGAGCTTAACCAAACAAATGATATTAGCAAAGCAAATTACTGGAACTAAAAATTGTCTAGCCTAAAAATGATCGGTATCTTAATTTAAATGATATTAAAGATAAACTAAATAAAAATACTGCAGTAAATAAAAACACCTAGATAAATCACGAGATATTTATATTTCAGTCTAGAAATAAAATACTAATCAAATGAATAAAACATGGATCATTAAAAATTAATTCAGACATAAACCGAAAATATTGCACGTAAGAACTAGGCTAAAAATATCACCGTGACTAATAATATATATATATATAATTTTTTTTATTTTTAGATGAGAAGATTAAACATAAATATTTAAATAATTAATATGAGAAAATCAATAAGCAAGTTAAATAATACTGTCTAGCAGAAAAAAATTAACTACGAAAATACTAAAACGAATTTACTACTAATTAGAAGGAGATAACTATTGATTTATTTTAAACAGCTAAATTATAGTAGATTAACTAACTAACCTGCATCTTCTCTACGGGGAAAAATGTTCACCGTGGGATGTACCTTTGCGTCTGGAAATTCCATCGAGTGCACAACGCGACTTGCCGTCCGGTTGCCCCAAAAGAAAAGACGTGCCGCTGCAGCATGCAGGATGCCGTGGAAACCAACAGCAGCGTGCTGCGTGTACAGCTAGCTTGGGAGAAGTTGCGTGAAGCAGGATGCCGTAGGGCCGTAGCCAGGAAATCTTGATGCAAGCCTTAATCATCGTGGGGCCCCTGCCTCGTTGTGGCTGCCGCTGCTTGAATTCCTGCGCAGGGCTACAGCTTACTACCGCGCGTTCTTTTTGCTGTGTCACCACCGTGGGGCCCGCGCGTTGGCTGTCGCGTTGCTCTGATGTAAACAGATCTACAGTGCCACGTGCCCGAGCTGCAGCAGGCAAAGTCTGCAGCTGGCTGCAGACTGCCATTGCATCAGGGAAGGGAAGAGAAGAGCGTGTGCGCCGGCGATTGGAGAGAAAGACGAAGGCGACATATTTTTTTTCTTTTGGACTGTAGATTCATCTGTGGAAAAACATCCATCTATCCCCAGGGGGATAGGGGCCTATTTATAGGCGACTCCTAATACATGAAAAAACTAATTTACCCTTAGGAATTAATTAACACTGACTCTAAAATAAATTCCGACAATTACTAAAATATTCTTAGAAAAATCACCTGACTCAAATAAAAATATTCTGAACTTAAAAACTAAATATTAATATCCTAAAAACAAAATAACCATAGGTTGTCAGTTTTGTGCTGAAACTGACAATGCGTCCACCGTCTTCGCACCGGGTACCCGGATTGGGCCGATCCGACCCCGCAACTTCCTCAGCCCAGCATTCGCCCGCCGCCCGTGTACCTGAGTCAAACTCAGTCAACAGACCAGTGGATCATCTGCCGCTCCTAGTCCATGTACCCGGATTGGGCCAGCCCAACTCCGCGACTCCTCTGCCTGGCCGTCGCTTGCTGCCCGTGTACCTGAGTCACACTGCGCCTCAGACTCGGCAGGTCTTCATTTCTCTTCCTTTGACTTCCGTTGACAATCACTCATCACATCTGGAGTATCAAACCCATGTTCTTCAACATGGTTTCTCAATCTCCCCCTTGATGAGTGCATTGTCAACACCCTCTTCAGCTCATCTTCAGAACCTGCAAAACATGTGGAAACAGGAAAACAAAGACAAAAGAAAATAAAAGAAAGAAAATAAAAGTTTAACCCTAATGACCAAAAGCCAAACAGAAGCAAGAAAATGGTCATTATGGTAAACCAAAAATAAAGACTCAAAAGCAAGTGCAAATCTCAGAATTACCATCAAGGAACTCCCCCTGAAATAAATCCCACAAAAAGCTAAAAATGTTCCCTAAACTCCAAAATTTCTCCCCCTTGTTGACAATTGAACTCATCAAGTGAGACTAAATGCACTCTAAAGAGACATAGACACAAACTCCCCCTGAAAAGCAGCTCCCCCTCAAAATATGCCATGAATGCAGATGAGGTGCAGGTTGAATGTGAAAAGCATGCTTCTTAGATATGATTAACTGCAATTACAACATCTAACAGGTATAGCAAACGATATACTGTATAAGATACATGACATGATCAGTGCAACAGATGATATCTAAAGAGAGTCATTAGCACACATTTTTCAATTTTTGCAAACAAAAGCATCACCACATTTTCTAGTGGACAAGCAAAGTAAAGCATGAGATGCAAAAGCTAACTTATATCTACCAAGATAAGCATTGTCCAAATCAAAGTGTTTTAGCAAACTTGTCATCTTTTTAAATTTTTTCAGACTTGTCATCTAAAGAGACTTTTTAAATTATACGGGAAATACAATTAAATTTCTATGATCTAATCGTGGAGGTGAATATTTGAGCCATGGGTTTAGTGATCATCTGAAGCAGTGTGGAATTGTTCCACAACTGACTCCACCTGGCATGCCCTAGTGGAATGGAGTGTCTGAGCGGAGGAACCACACCTTCTTGGACATGGTTTGGTCTATTATGAGTCATGTTGATCTTCCATTATACTTTTTGGACTTGTTCTAGAAACCACAACTTTCACGATAAATTGAGTTCCATCTAAGTCAGTAGAGAATACGCCATATGAGATGTAGTATGGAAGGTATCCTAGTTTGTCTTTTCTAAAGATTTAGGGATGTGAGGCTATGTCAAACGTTTGACGTCTGACAAGCTCACTCCTAAGTCTGACAAGTGCTTCTTTGTGGGGTATCCTAGGGAAACAAAATGATACTATTTCTATAATATTGAAGAGGGACAAGTGTTTGTCACTCAAAATGGTGTATTCCTTGAGAAAGAGTTTTTGAGAAACCAAAGGTTGGTTTCGGAGTCTATGATGAGTGTTTGACAGATATTATCCTCTGATTCGAAGGGGTCCCTCCGAAGGGGTTCGGAGGTTGTTTCACCGAAGGGTTCGGTGGGTCTGTTTGTTGCAGCTGTTGTAGCGGAGTGTGACTGTCAGAGGGGTCCGATAGTACACGATGACTCTGCTGTATCGAAGTGTTCGGTACTTTGGGCGGTACACCAGAGTGTGTGCCAGAGGTTGCTTACCCAGAGAGGTCTCCAGGGTACTGGATACACTTGTCTATTTTTCTGTGATGCGCAGGTGACTTCGGAGGCGACGGACGGTTCATAGCAAGTGAACTTGGGTCAAGCGGGAGGCTTGATGCCAGGCTAGCGGGGAGCTCTGATGAGGACATCACTTCACATGATACACACATGGAGCCTCCACCTACAATTCAACTACAAGGACCAATCACACGCGCCCGTGCCCGTCGCTTGAACCATGAGGTTAATTCGTTCCTTAGCAACTTTGATTATATTTGTTTGGATGGGATGCTACTGAATACTAGTGATATTTTGTTGCTTAGGAACATGAGAGATGGAATAGGAGAGTTGGAGTTGAAGACGGAGCCGCACGGATGATTTGAAGTCAAGAATTCGCTGGTTCGGACTACATCGATCACCTTTCACCAAAATGGGCATAACTACCTCATACGAAGTCCGATTGGCGCGTTCTTTGACTTTTTGGAAAGCTGAGGAGAAGACGGATCGTTTGCTGTTGGTTTCACCTCATTTGGAGTCTCGAGTCGTCCTGTGTATTTAAAACAGTACTGCGTGACAGAACTGGGCCATGTTGGCCCATAGTCTGAGTCTGTACGTCTTCTAGCCCACAGCCCATGTCTGTTCGCCTTCCACAGGCCGCCGCCCTATATATTCTCACGCCAGCCACCTCTAGGGTTAGGTTTTGCTTTGTTGCATCTACACTGTTGTGTTTAGATCCCGCCTCTTGCACCGGACCGATTGGCTGCTGCATTGGCGTTTGTGAAACCTCACCTTATCTTCGTTTGTCTGTGATTTGGCATTCGATTTGTATCCTTCCTGTTCTTGCTTGTGTTCTTGGGTTCGCTTGCAGGAATTAGCCTTCGTGGCGAGGTCAATCGCGTTCTGCGTGGTTGATAACCAACGGAGACAGTGGTGTAACGATTGCGAGGTTTTGATCCGCCGGACCGGAGCCTTGGATCGCCAACGTCGAGATTCTCCACCAACCCAAGTTTATCCTTTACCTAGCGGAAGATCGGGACCACTCCCCCATCAAGCTCGGTCACGAAGGCTGCGAGGGGTCGAGGTCGGTCCTCGGTGAGAAACCATGTTGAAGAATATGGTTTTGATATTCGAGATGTGATGAGTGATTGTCAACCGAAGTCAAAGGAAGGGAGAGATGAAGACCTGCCGAGTCTGAGGCGCATGTGACTTAGGTACACGGGCAGTGAGCGACGACCGGGCAGAGGAGTCGTGGAGTCGGGCTGGCCCAATCCGGGTACATGGCTAGGAGTGGCAGATGATCCACTGGTCTGTTGACTGGGTTTGACTCAGGTACACGGGCGGCGAGTGATTGCTGGGCTGAGGAAGCCGCGGGGTCGAGTCGGCCCAATCCGGGTACCCGATGCGAAGACGGTGTACGCTTTGTTAGTTTCGGCATAAAACTGACAATCTATGTTTAATTCGTTTTTAGGATATTAATATTTAGTTTTTAAGTTTAGAATATTTTTATTCGAGTCAGTTAATTTTTCTAAGAATATTTTAGTAATTTTCGGAATTTATTTTAGAGTCAGTTTATTTTACCCGAGGGTAAATTAGTCTTTTCAATGTATTAGGAGTCGCCTATAAATAGGCCCCTATCCCCCCGGGGATAGATGACTGTTTTTTTGTTTCAGATCAATCTATAGTCCAGGTTTTATTCGTTCATCTTCTCTGTTCTTCCGGTGAAACTAAGACCGTTTCGGCAGCAAGATTTTTTTTCCACCGCGCCTTTGACCGCGCCTGGCCGCCTGTAGTTTTTTTGCGCCTCCGACACACGCCTGGCCGCCTGCCCAGCTGCGGTGTTGTAGTGCTACGTAGCACGGCTGCACTTGCAGCCATAGCCCGACAGCCAAGAAAGCCGTGTGTTTGTTTTATTAAAAAAGAAGGAGGTTGTTCACGTGCGTTGGCGTGTAGGAGAAAGCAAAAGCTGCGCGCTGCCAAGCGGGCCCACAGCAATTTGTGAAGTCCGGCGGGAATTCCAGAAGCACTGGCGGGAATTCTAGAAGCAAGGCGTTCGGCAGCAGAAACGTAAGGAACGAGATGACGCTGGTGAGATTTAATCTCCTATTTTTTAGTAGATCAGTTGTTAAAGATAATCATCCATGAATTAATTAGTGAAAAGATTTGTTTAGAAATTTCGTAGTAATTTAAACTGCCTAAGTATTTTTAGTACTCGTATAGTTTTATTTTAATATTCTTTAATCTGCTCATATAAAAAGAAAAAAATATTATTAATAGTCGCAGTAATATTTTTATTTTAGATTTACATAAAATATTTTAGGTTTATTTCTGAATTAATTTATGGATGATCTATGTTATTATTTAATTGATTAGTATTTTATTTTTAGTTCACAATCTGAATATTTTATTAATATATTTGGGTATTCTGCGTACGTTTTAAATATTTCGAGTACCGATTTTATTTGGGTCGAGGTGCGCTAGGAGAAGGCAGTAAGTGTGGAGTGTGACTCCGACTGAAGGTAGTCCAAGACGAAGTCCTCAGAGGCGAGGCACTTCGAATGGTACTACGAATGGAGTGACTTCGGAGTATGGTGGACAAAGTCCTCAACATTGAGGCAAGGTGTTCGAAGTGTGCTCTGGAGGGAGGCACTCGAAGGTATACCCGACGAAGGTCTCAGAAGTCGAGGTGCATCTAAGGCATGGTCCGGGTGAGGTTCATCGAGGAGTGTGCTCGGGGAGAGACACTGCGACGGAGTGCTCATGGAATGCTTCATGCGAAGGCCTTGGACGAAGGAGGGACTTCGAAGGGTGGTACTCTGAAGGTGGGGCTTCGGAGTGTGGCTGACTTGAGGTACTTCGGCTAGGCATGGCTTCGGTACATGGGCTGATAGAGTTTGAGCTAGGAGAAGCTGTGAAGCCCTGGTTGTCCACTCCAGAGGTGTTGGTGCGAAGGCCCAAGGGCTTTGATGGCTTCGGCACAAAACTGTCACTGTATCGAAGGCTGACTTCGGTGAAGCAAAGGACGTCAGGCTCAAGGCTTCTCACCGAAGCTACCGCACCCCTCACATGCGAAGGGGGGCTTCAGAAGGCTCCAAAACTGCAAAGGATGACCGTGTCTGCTCTGCAAAAGCTGATGCTGTCTCCTCTGCGAAGCTGACAAAAGAAGCCTCCAAAAAAGTAGACTACGAGCTGTACCCCCTTGTTCTGATTAGACAAAACCAGTGTAAACCCTAAGGGTAAAGTAGTCTATTCATAGAGCTGAATAGTGCCTATAAATAGTGGAGGCTAGCTAGGTCACATCAACACTTTGAGCAGCCATTTTTGAGCTCCTGTGCTAGCCGCCACACAACTTGTATTCAGATCTGTGAGCTCATTTTGTGTTCCCTGTTCATGCAATGAAGTTTTGATTCTGTTCTTCTTTCACTGCTTGAACTTGTATTTTGTGTCGCACTTCATGTTTTGATTTCTATATACACCATCTTCTTCCTGAGTGAGTTTGTGTTTTGAATCTCTTCAGGAGAGGTGTGTGAGAAGTCTGTCCGAGTGAAGTGTGTTTTTCAGTGTCTGTTCGCTCTGTGTAAACTGGAGGCTAGACCTCTCTTTTACTAGCGAAGCACTGTTTGGCTTGAATCGAAGCTCATTTTCTTCCCTTGTCGAAGTCCTTGGCGAAGTGTGCTCAGCGTGCATCTCAACCTCCGAAGTACGAAGCCTAGTACCAGTTGCTAGCGCTAAGTGTTTGGTAGAAGTCCTCAGAGGGAAGTCTGCTCTTGCGAAGGGTGAAGTGTGAAGTCTGCTCGAAGGCACCTAGTGTGCGGAGCCTGCATTGACTTAGAAGAGTTGAGTTTTTAGGTGTTGTGGGTGGAGCGAAGTATTCTTGGCTTCGAACTTTTGCTCCTTGCGAAGCCTAATTTCGGAGCTGTGAAATACCTTCGAACCAGAACTTCGAAGGGTGTGTTCGAAGCCTGTTCCACAGAAGACAGAATTAAAACAGAAAGCTATTTTTAGTCTGAAATTTTAAAAGCTCCAATTCACCCCGCCCCTCTGGTCACCATTTCCAGTCCAACAATTGGTATCAGAGCGAGGTCAAGATCACCAGTTGACCTTAACCAGTTTGGTGATATGTTGGCGACATGGACAAAGTTAGTAAAATACCTTTGTTCGATGGGACGGACTTTGCATACTGGAAGGTGCGCATGGAGGCTTACTTGCTAAGCCAAGGAAATGCAATTGGGGAGATTTGTACTACACTCACTATTTTTCATGAGGGCTCTACACAGATTAAGGACAGGCGACAAAGCACATACAATCAACAATATCAGCTGTTTGTGCAGGCACCTGGTGAATCTATAGATGCCATGTTTTCTTGCTTTGATGCGATAGTGAGTAACTGGCGGTCCAACGGGATGCTTGCTTACAATGATCATGATAGGGCTATCAAGCTTCTCTATGCTCTTGATCGTGGCATATGGGAAGTGAAGATATCCAGCATCGAGGAGTCCGCAGGTTATGACACATTGACCTGTGATGAGCTCTTCAACAAGATAAAGTCCATAGAGATTGCCAAGGCATCTCTTGCAGTGCATAGGAACTCTTTGCCACAGCCATTGGCATTGGTTTCTAGTACTAGCCGTGGCACCCCTGCAGAACCAAGCACATCAGGCACTTGTGCTTTTTCAGATGGTTTTGCTTTGTCCTCCCTGGTCTCCGTCACTAAGGAGTAGGTGGATACTCTGGATGATGATGAGCTTGCTCTCATTGCCAGAAGGTTCACTCGTTTTCACCATGAGAGACGGGATCAGAGGAGAAGTGGTTTTATTGGTTGTTTTGAGTGTGGAGACACTTCTCACATCAAGGCCAATTGTCCTAAACTCAAGAAGAGAGATGAGAGTGAGCGCCCCAAATACCACAAGAAGGAGAGGAAACCCTTTGTGAAGGGCAAGTGCAGCAAGTTGGCTAAGAGGGTAGCCAAGGCCGCTTCCTGAGCATTTGTTGCTGCTCTCAGCGACATCGACACTTCCTCAACTGAGGAGTCGAGCTCTGATGAGGAGGAGGAGTCCCCAAGGAAGGAGGAGAAAAGGACAAGAAGGGACGAGACTTCACTGGCCTTTGCTTCATGGCCGATAGCGATCACAGCGACGATGAGCTTGACTCATCTGAGGTACCTCTATCCTATGACCAGCTTTCAATTAAATTAGATGAACTGAATGAAGTAGTTCTTGGTCAGGATAGATTACTTGTGCAAGCCGCTAGATATAGAAAAGACCTTAGACTTAGGCTAGAATCTGTTTCTACTG
Source organism: Zizania palustris (assembly GCA_019279435.1). Classification (NCBI taxonomy): domain Eukaryota; kingdom Viridiplantae; phylum Streptophyta; class Magnoliopsida; order Poales; family Poaceae; genus Zizania; species Zizania palustris. The sequence continues at coordinate 63,563,483 of JAAALK010000285.1, read as the reverse complement.
ATTATGTCATGCTTAAGTCTAGGGTTAATGATGCTGCTGAATGTGAATCTTGCACTGTTGTCATGGGTGAGCTTGCTCAGTTGCGTTCTGTGCATGCTCAAACTCTTTCTGAGCTTGAGACTGCACAGAAGCATCTTTTGATGGTTGACGCTAGTACTCATGATAGAAATGAATGCATGAACTGTTCTTTATTACGTGAGAGCATTAATTTACGTGATAAGCATGTTCAGGATTTAGAGGCTAGATTGGAGAGGGCCGGTAGTTCTAAGGACGTGCAACCTGTGTGTGATACTTGCATAACCCTTAAGGACTAGCTAGGCACTGTTAGAGAGTGAGCTGAAAACCTTATGACTGAGAATGAGTACCTTCTTTCTGTGGTTAATAAATGCACTGAGGGAAATGGTAGAATGGACATGCTCTTGGCCAAGACCAACATGTGTGCTGACAGAGCAGGGTTAGCTCTAGGATTGGGTTTTGAGAGGATTCCTTCAGATAGTGAAAACAAAACTGTTTTTACCTCACCCACTACCTTAGAGAAAGAGAGAGCTTTGTTAGACACTCCATCAGCCAAAAAGCCTACCCAAACTCCAAAGAAAACCACTCCTCCTACAAAGAAAATTCCTCCCAAGAAAACCACTCAACAGAAGCCCAAGGAGCCTGTGAGGATTGCTCATATGACCCATGTGAGTGCCCCTAGAAGAGTGCTTCATTGTTCCTATTGTCAACGGGTGGGTCATTTGGTTGGGTTCTATTTTCGTCGCATCAAGGATGAGCGACGCTCTCAGGCGATGAGTTTCCAGGACATGCATTACCCATCTCGAGGTATGTATGAGTCTGAGTTTTACTCACATCTTGTTTTCGAGGCTCCTCATACTTCTCAGAGAGGTTTTGCTCCTCGAGGTGTACACCATGTTCCATATGGTGGTAGACCCCGGGCGAGTAGCTTTGTACCTCGACAGAGTAGGAGACCACGTGATGCATTTGGGACACAACATGTAGGTAGACCTCACACTTTGCATCATTCTGATTATCCTGTGCGTAGGCAGTCTATTTTTAATGTGCCTACTACTCGTATCACTCAGTGTTGGATGCCTCGTCATGTATTCACTCACCCCAGCACTGAGCGATCAAGATTTTCTTATCATGTGTAGGCGCCGGACCGAGGCTTGGAGGGCACGTGGATCATGGACTCCGGTTGTTCGCGCCACATGACCGAAGATGCAGCATGGTTCTCCAGCCTCACCACAACCAAGCAAAAGGAACATATCACCTTCGGCAACAATCAAAGGAGTGGAGTGAAAGGTAAAGGTGTGGTAAGAATCAGCTCGAATTTCACTCTCAAAGATGTTGCTTTGGTTGAAAACTTGGGATACAATTTGCTTTCTGTATCTCAATTGCTTGATGAGGGCTTCGAAGTGCGATTCCATCGCGATACTTCGCAAGTACTCAATTCTGATGGTGTTGTGGTCTGTAAGATCTTTAGAGTTGGGAGAGTTTTTGGATCTGATTTTTCTAAGTCATCTGGTTCTTCTCATTGTCTTGTTGCACATTCGACTTCTGAGCTTTGCAAGTGGCATAGGAGACTAGGGCATATGAGCTTTGAGTTGCTTGCTCGTCTGAGTGCCCTAGGTCTCATCTGAGGATTGCCCAAGCTCAAGTTTGAGAAGAATTTAGTTTGCGCTCCATGTCGACATGGAAAAATGATTGCCGCTTCGCACTCGCCAGTCACCACAGTGCTGACTGAACAACCCGGAGAACTTCTCCACATGTACACTGTAGGTCCTTCTCGGGTTAGTTCTTTAGGCGGCAAGTGGTATGTGTTAGTCATTGTCGACGATTTCTCTCGCTACTCTTGGGTCTTCTTTCTTGCCAGCAAGGATGAAGTGTTTTCACACTTTCGGAGCTTGGCTTTGAGACATTTCACTGAACTCCCTGGTGCATTGAAATTCATTCGAAGAGATAATGGCACTGAGTTCAAGAACACTCTCTTTGTTGACTTTTGCATGGAGCATGGCATAGAACATCAATTCTCTGCTCCGCGGGTTCCTCAACAGAACGGTGTTGTTGAGAGAAAGAACTGCACTTTGGTTGAGATGGCTAGGACGATGCTCGATGAGCATAGGACTCCTAGAAAATTCTGGGCTGAGGCCATGAACACTGCATGTTACATCTCAAACCGAATATTCTTACGCTCAATTTTGAACTTGACATCTTATGAGCTACGTTTTGGGAGACAACCAAAAGTTACTCATCTTCGAGTTTTTGGTTGTCATTGCTTTATCCTAAAACGTGGAAATTTAGATAAATTTGAGTCGCACTCTTCTGACGGGATCTTTCTAGGTTACACTACTCATGGTCATTCTTATCGTATTTACAATTTGGAGACTAACACTGTCATCGAGTCATGTGATGTGACTTTTGATGAACCAACCCCCTCTGTTAGTTCCACTTTTGAACAGGCAAATGAAAACAACATGGAGCAGACCATCTTCGAAGAAGAAGATCCCGGAGATTTCGAGGATGAACCCCTACTACCCTCGACAGCAACCCCCGAAGCCGACCCCGCTTCGACTACTTCGGCACAAGGTCCCGAACCAACTACCTCGACATCGGTTATCTTGGACCACTCCAACGCACAAGTTGAGGGGGAGACTGCATCCCGCCGCGAGGCTCCACATCATGTTCAAAGGATGCATCCTCCAGAGCAGATCATTGGTGAGCTTGATCAAAGGGTAACACGTTCTCATGCTCATTTCATTGATTCTGCTTTTGTTGCTTCTTTTGAGCCCTTAGATGTTAGTCATGCACTTTCTGATTCTAGTTGGATCAATGCCATGCATGAAGAACTTGAAAATTTTGAGAGAAACCAAGTCTGGACTTTAGTTGATCCTCCACCTAATGTTCATTTTATTGGAACTAAATGGATTTTCAAAAACAAACAAGGGGAGGATGGGACTGTAATTAGAAACAAGGCTATACTTGTAGCTCAGGGTTATTCTCAATTACAAGGGATTGATTTTACTGAAACTTTTGCACCTATTGCGCGTCTAGAGGCCATTAGGATTTTGCTTGCCTTTGCGACATCCCGGGGATTCAAACTCTATCAAATGGATGTCAAAAGTGCATTTCTTAATGGCTTCATAGGCGAAGATGTTTATGTAAAACAACCCCCTGGCTTTGAAAACCCCAAATACCCCCATAAAGTCCTTAAACTTCATAAGGCTCTTTATGGACTCAAGCAGGCCCCTCGGGCATGGTATAATAGACTTAAGTCTTTTCTACTTGAGCGGGGGTATTTGATGGGATTTGTTGATAAAACTCTGTTCACTCTCAAGCATGGCAAAGATTTCCTCATAGTTCAGATTTATGTGGATGATATCACCTTTGGTGGCTCTTCTCATGCTTTGGTTGCCGAGTTTGTAGATGCCATGAGTATTGAGTTCGAGATGTCCATGATGGACGAACTCACATTTTTCCTTGGTTTGCAAATCAAGCAAAGCAAACAAGGTATATTCATCCACCAGACGAAGTACACCAAGGACCTGCTCAAGAAATTCAACATGACTGATGCGAAGCCCCTCGCCACTCCAATGGCTACATCTGTAGCATTGGATCCTGATGAGGATGGAGAAGCCGTAGATCAGAAGGAGTTTCGAAGCATGATCGTCTTCCTCCTCTACTTGACTGCTACGAGGCCGGACATACACTTCGCAATGTGTCTGTGAGCTCGTTTTCAGGCTTCACCACGAGCTTTGCACCGCCAAGCAGTAAAGCGCATTCTCAGGTATCTCAAACATACCCTAGAATTCGGCATTTGGTATTCTGTGTCTTCCTCTTTGTGTCTTAGAGGTTATTCCGATGCGGACTTTGCTGGGTGTAGGATTGATAGGAAAAGTACCTATGGTACTTGTCATTTTCTGGGTACTTCACTGGTTTGCTGGTCTTCCCGCAAACAGTCTAGTGTTGCACAATCGACGGCTGAGGCTGAATATGTTGCTGTAGATAGCTGTTGCTCTCAGATTTTGTAGATGGTTTCCACTTTGTAGGATTTTGGGTTAGATTATAAGAATGTTCCACTTTTCTTTGATAACACTAGTGCTATTTGTATTGCAAACAACCCGGTTCAGCACTCCACAACCAAACACATTGATGTGCGATATCATTTTCTCAGAGATCATAATGAGAAGGGTGATATTGAACTTCAATATGTTGATACCCAACACTAGCTAGCCGATATTTTCACAAAACCCCTCGATGCTTCTTGTTTTGCCTACTTGCGTGGAGAACTTTGTGTTTATCACCCTTGCAACATTTTGTGAGGGGGAGTAGATTTTGATTGTTATGGATATGCTCATTATGTGTGAAATTGCATTTATATCTTTTGCACTTATATGCCTGATTTTAATTCATGAAATCATGTTAGCTCAGCACTATTTAATATATCTGAAACATTATGTGCATGATTCTTCTTTCCAAAATCAAATCATGCTCACTGCTTAGTCTTGAATCTTGCATGTTTAGGCAGGACTGCTTTAGCTATCTTTTATCTGCTTGATAGCAAGACTCCTTTTCTCTAGATGCTAAATATTGCAACTTGAAAAATTGTTCTACTTACTCATGGATATTCATCAAGTGCTAAACAAATTGTTCACTTAATTAAAATCCAAAACTCAATGATTTGCATGCTACAAGCGAAAAGATCCAGGTGGGTTTGTTTGTCGCACTGCTCTATTCTAGATTGCTTACCATTGCACATTGGTCTGAACTGGGATAGTGTAGTGGATGCTAAAATCATCGCCTTAAGCTTCTGATGGCTTTCGTGCCTAGGCTTGGCCTGATTGGAAAGTATAAGGTAGACAAATAAATAACCCCTGGCATTGTGAAAAAGACAACAAAAATTTATTGCTCATCAAGTTTTCTTTCAATGCTCCACTTGAACTGGACTTGTCCGTGTAGAGTAGAAATTGACTAGATTTGCGTAGTCTTTGTTTTTACTTGTCTAGTTCCCTTGATTGAGTGGTGATGTTTTTATTTCAAAATGATAAAATCACATGTTGTCATCATGTTTTTAGAGAATGTTAAATTAAGCTGAGCACATGATAATTGGTATTAATGTTGGCATATTTTTGTTTTATATGTCTTTGCAATTCTTCCCATTTCGAAGCTTTGCATATTTTAAATGCTCCTTGATGCTTACATTGCCAAAGGGGGAGAAATTCTTGAGTTCTCTGCAGCAAGGGGGTAAAATAACTAAGGGGGAGTTTTTATCTTGCAAAGGGAAAGATTTGCCTAAGGGGCTTTTACACTTTTGAAAAAGGGGAGAAAAATTCTTTTGTTAAGTGACATGATTTGGCTCCTTTCTGAGTTTTTATGGTCACTTGTGCTCTGAAATTTTTAACTTTTCTTGAACTTGAATTAGGTTGTCAATGCACTCATCAAGGGGGAGATTGAGAAACCAAGGGTTGGTTTCAGAGTATGTGATGAGTGATTGACAGATATTATCCTCTGATTCGAAGGGGTCCCTCCGAAGGGGTTCGGAGGTTGTTTCACCAAAGGGTTCGGTGGGTCTGTTTGCTGCAACTGTTGCAGCGGAGTGTGACTGTCGGAGGGGTCCGACAGTACACGATGACTTGGCTGTATCAAAGTGTTCGGTACTTTGGGTGGTACACCGGAGTGTGTGCCAGAGGTTTCTTACCCGGAGAGGTCTCCGGGTTACAGCATAAACTTGTCTGTTTGTCTGTGATGCGCAGGTGACATTGGAGGCGACGGACGGTTCGCAGCAAGTGAACTTGGGTCAAATGGGAGGCTTGATGTCAGGAGAGCGGGGAGCTCGGTCACGAAGGCTGCGAGGGGTCGAGGTCGGTCCTCGGGTCGAGGTGCGCCAGGAGAAGGCAATAAGTGCGGAGTGTGGCTCCGACTGAAGGTAGTCCTAGACGAAGTCCTCAGAGGCGAGGCACTTCGAAGGGTACTCGAATGGAGTGACTTTGGAGTATGGTGGACAAAGTCCTCAACATTGAGCCAAGGTGTTCGAAGTGTGCTCTGGAGAGAGGCACTCGAAGGTATACCCGACGAAAGTCTCAGAAGTTGAGGTGCATCGAAGGCATGGTCCGGGTGAGGTTCGTCGGGGAGTGTGCTCGGGGAGAGACACTGCGACGGAGTGCTCATGGAATGCTTCATGCGAAGGCCTTGGACGAAGGAGGGACTTCGAAGGGTGGTACTCCGAAGGTGGGGCTTCGGAGTGTGGCTGACTTGAGGTACTTCGGCCAGGCATGGCTTCGGTAAACGGGCTGACGGAGTTTGAGCTGGGAGAAGCTACGAAGCCGTGGTGGTCCACTCGAGAGGTGTTGGTGCGAAGGCCCAAGGGTTTGATGGCTTCGGCTCCAAACCGTCACTGTATCGAAGGCTGACTTCGGTGAAGCAAAGGCCGTCAGTCTCAAGGCTTCTCACCAAAGCTACCGCACCCCTCGCATGCGAAGGGGGGCTTCAGAAGGCTCCAAAACTACAAAGGCTGACCGTGTCTGCTCTACAAAAGATGATGATGTCTCCTCTGCGAAGCTGACAAAAGAAGCCTCCAAATAAAGTCGACTACCAGTTGTACCCCCTTGTTCTGATGAGACAAAACTAGTGTAAACCCTAGGGGTAAAGTAGTCTATTCATAGGGCTGAATAGTGCCTATAAATAGTGGAGGCTAGCTAGGTCACATCAACACTTTGAGCAGCCATTTTTGAGCTCCTGTGCTAGCCGCCACACAACTTGTATTTAGATCTGTGAGCTCATTTTGTATTCCCTGTTCATGCAATGAAGTTTTGATTCTGTTCTTCTTTCAGTGCTTGAACTTATATTTTGTGTCGCACTTCATGTTTTGATTTCTCTGTACACCATCTTCTTCCTTAGTGAGTTTGTGTTTGAATCTCTTCAGGAAAGGTGTGTGAGAAGTCTATCCGAGTGAAGTGTGTTTTTCAGTGTCTGTTCGCTCTGTGTGGCTTGAATCGAAGCCCGTTTTCTTCCGTTGTCGAAGTCCTTGACGAAGTGTGCTCAGCGTGCGTCTCAACCTCCGAAGTACGAAGCCTAGTACCAGTTGCTAGCGCTAAGTGTTTGGTCGAAGTCCTCAGAGGGAAGTCTGCTCTTGCGAAGGGTGAAGTGTGAAGTCTTCTCGAAGACACCTAGTGTGCGGAGCCTGTACTGACTTAGCAGAGTTGAGTTTTTGGGTGTTGTGGGTGGAGCGAAATCTTCTTGGCTTCGAACTTTTGCTCCTTGCGAAGCCTGATTTCGGAGCTGTGAAATACCTCCGAACTAGAACTTCGAAGGGTGTGTTCGAAGCCTGTTCCACAGAAGACAGAATTAAAACAGAAGGTTATTTTTAGTCTGAAATTTTAAAAGCTCCCATTCACCCCCCCCCTCTGGTCGCCGTTTCCGGTCCAACAGTTTCTCTCAAAAGGATTTAGTGGGAGGACTGTGCATGTTGAAGAGGTTCGAGAGCTAATGGAAGGTGTTCCAGATCCCACTGAACAACAACAGAATGCGCAAGGTGTTGCTGAGCATGTTGTACATGCGCCAGCCCCACGAAGGTCTAAGAGGGTGAGCCATGCGCCGGAGAGGTTTATGTTCTTGACCACTGGGCATCGCGACGTGCTATTGTTGGACAATGACGAGCCCAAGACCTATGCAAAAGTAGTGATGGGACCAGACTCTAAGAAATGGCTTGGAGCCATTAGACCCAAGTTGGAGTCCATGCGAGAAAACCAAGTTTGGAACTTGGTTGATCCACTTCATGGTGTAAAAAACATTGAGTGTAAATGGATCTTCAAGAAAAAGATAGACGTTGATGGAAATGTTCATGTCTATAAGCCACGATTGATGGCGTAAGGTTTCAAACAGATTCAAGGTGTTGATTATGATGAAACATTTTCACCCGTTGAAATGCTTAAGTCTATTTGGATCATCCTAGCAATTGCCACATTTTATGATTATGAGATATGGCAAATGGATGTCAAGAAGACTTTCCTAAATGGAAACCTAAGTGAGGATGTGTACATGACACAGCCTAATGGTCATCACAATCTGGGAAATGCTAGGAAAGTTTGTAAGTTGCAGAAGTCCATTTATGAGGTAATCAAAGGGTTTCGCTTCATCTAGAACGAAGAAGAGCCTTGTGTTTACAAGAAGGCTAGTGGGAGCTCACTTGTGTTTCTTGTCTTGTATGTGGATGCCATATTATTGATCAGAAATGGCATTCTTTGGTTGAATGTTGTCAAGACTTCACTGAAAAATATTTTTTCGATGAAAGATCTTAGAGAGGCAGCATACATTCTGGCATAAAGATCTATATAGATAGATCGAAGCAGCTAATTGGATTAAGCCAGAGTATGTACATTGACAAGGTTTTGAAATGGTTCAAAATGCAGAATTCCAAGAAGGGTTTTGTGCCAAAGTCACATGGTATTTCTCTTAGTAAGACTCAGTGTGTTGTGACACATGATGAGCTAGAGAAGATGAGTGTGATCCTGTATGCCTCCGCAATTGGATCCATCATGTATGCCATGTTTGTACACACCCAGATAGGCCATATGCTCTAAGTGTTACGAGCAGGTACCAATCTAACTCGGGTGAAAGTCACTAGGCTGTACTAAAGAATGTCCTCAAGTACTTGAGAAGGACTAAGGAAATGTTTCTAGTGTACGGTAGTTAAGAGGAGCTCATTGTAAGTGGTTACACCGATGCTAGCTTTTAGACCGATAAAGATAATTCTCGATGGCAATCTGGTTTTGTGTTCTGCCTAATGGAGGTGCAGTGAGTTGGAAGTGTTCCAAGCAAGAGACGGTGGCTGATTCTACAACAGAAGCTGAGTATATCGCCGCTTCAGAAGCTGCGAAGGAGGTCGTTTGGATCAGAACTTTTGTTTTTAGCAGGGTGTTGTTTCTAGTGTGTTCAATCTAGTGGACCTCTATTGTGATAATAGTGGTGCCATTGCGCAAGCCAAGGAGCCTAGATCACACCAGAAGTACAAACAAATACTTTGTCGATATCACCTAATCCGTGAGATCATTGAGAGAGGTGATATGAAGATTTGCATGGTGCACACGGATTTGAACATGGCAGATCCATTGACAAAGCCTCTTCCACAGCTCAAGCATAAGGCGCACCTAAGCTCCATTGGTATTAGATACTTGCGTGAGTGAGTCATGAGTATGTGAAAGATGCTAGTAGAGTCTATGCTAATGTGTGAGGATAATTGTTATCTTATTCCTTGAATAAATGTCGTTTACATTTGATTAATGAGTAGATGACTTGTTATGTGAAAGTGTTTGATGTTATAATGATATTGTTCAAAAAGGATCCTTCATCATGTCATCATGTGGGACAGTGATAACACATAGATTAGCACATCTGACTGATTGATGATCACGTTTCAAAGATCATAGACATAGAGATGTCAAATTAGTGATGTGGACACATGTTGGTGAACATGGTGTTGGATAGACCCACTTGAGATACTACTGGGATTGTTATTGTAATGTGTCATCAGTTGTCATCTCAAATGGTGTACCTACAGAGTCCTTATACTTGAGATCGTCATTTGATTCCAAAATGTGTAGTGGCACACTTAGATGCTTCCTAATGCTATTTCATAACATTGTTGTAATAACGGTTGTTTTCAGGTGTGTTGTGAAACATGTCTTGGGATGTGAGCGGTCAAGATGGAATTTACACCTCCTAATAATGGGAGAGACATCTCTAGTCCCCTCGAGGAATTGGATTGGAAAAGTGCATGGCCATGCCACTATGACTAAAGAGTTAGACATGATTTGAATCCAAAACTTGTTCGAGTAAAAATGTCGAGCTATCCAACAAGGGTGGCACAAATATCACATTAAGCTTGATTGATGTCATGTGGTAAAGGGACTGGTGCTTGTGTATATCAAAGGTTCAGTGAAAATTTATTTTATACATTTCTAGGGGTCAATATGTGCTGCTAGGTACCACTACTGATCAATGAGTCAGAAAAGGTTTCCGTTGAACAGTTGTTGGTGTATGAACCTATCGGTTCACACACTTAAGGGGATGGATTAAGAAACATGTAAAGAATTTGTTCTTGTGCAAGTGGGAGATTGAAGAAAGTATGCCCAAGAAAATTACGATGATTAGAAGTTATGATTGGTGTATCGGAAGTTCCAACTATTTTCGGGACCTCAGTCAAAGAGCGAAACCAACTTCACAAGTTCTGATATGGTATCAGAAGTTTCGATGGTTGGATTCATGACATGAATCGGAAATTCTGATTTGGAATCGGATGTTTCGATTATTTTTTGGACTCGAGTCATAGAGCAAAAGTTGCTTCGGAAGTTCCGATATGGTATTGAAAGTTCCGACGAGCTAGAAGTTCCGATTTAGAATCGGGGAAATTGTATTGATTGGAAGGTCCGATATGTGTATCGGAAGTTCTGAGGTGGGCGAAAACAGATTGGATCTGTTATGGTATCGTACTAGATCGAGAGACCAAAAATACCCTGTCGGAAGTTCTGATCCAGGATCATAAGTTCCAACGTGGGTAAAACAGATTGGATCTGTTGAAACACAAATTGGTTGTAACTGATTTGTGGGTATCGAGATGTGGATGACCAAGGGCTCTCTGTCCTATATAAAGAGGGGATGAGGAGGCCTTGGACAACAAGCTTATGGATAGTTTAGACCTAGCCACCAAAGACTCCTCTCCTCCCTTTCTTGATCTCAAAAGTTGAGATCGAGGATTTCTCGTTCTCACATGCGGTGCTCGCACGCCGTCGTGGGAAGTACTCCATCCCTGTACGTGTGGATACTGTGGAGGTGTTGCTCCAGTAGCGACACTCGTGTACTTTCAACTACATCATCTTCACCGATTGGATTGGCAAGGAACGACTGGGACAAAGTGAGGACAGACAACGACGTGCTTCCTCAACATCTTCTTTCGCTACACCTAGCGCATCTTGTGCTAGAAGGTACCGATCTATGATCTCGCACATGCATGCTTCTTGGGCTTTGGGTGATTTTTTTGTAATTTCTAGCTAGCTTAGCTTCCCCATTCCACAACACCCCGACGATCCAATCGGCGAAGATGACGATATCCATGTGAAGAATATGATGAGTGTTGCTATTTGAGCAACACCTCCATGGAGTCCACACATACAGGAATGAGATCCTTCCCACGCCAGCATGCTAACACCACTCGTGAGAAACGAGATAATTCTCAACCCTAAGAACTTGCCCGCTGACATGCCAAAAGCACACTTGAGCGGGTTCATCTTCAAGCCATACTGACGCATCATTTCAAAAGCAACTCTCATATCAGCTAAATGGTTGTCCATAGCATCCGATTTGACTACAACATCATCTATATAGACCTCTAGCATAACTCTTAGCAAGTCATGAAAGATCAAGTTTATAGCACGTTGATATGTAGCGCCAGCATTTTTAAACCAAAAGTCATCACAACCAACTCAAAAAAGTCGACAAAACCAGGACATCTAAAGTTCGTTTTGTAAACATCCACTTTGGCCATAAAAATTTGATTGTAATGAGAATTACCATCAAAAAAACTTAGTACCTTATGTCATGATGCATCGTTGATCAACATGTCGGCTATTGGCATGGGATACTCGTCCTTCGAGGTGTCCTTGTTCAAGTCCCTAAAATCAATACACACACAAATCTTTCCATTCCCTTTCTTTTCAATAGGCACGATGTTAGCAACCCATTCAACATACCTGCATGGCCTAATAAACTTAGCCTTAAGTAAACGCTCTATCTCTTCTTTAACTCGGTCATACTCGGCTGAATTAAAGCAACGAGGAGGCTGTTTATAAGGCCTAAACCCAGGTTTGATAGGTTGCCGATGCTCTACGAGCTCGCGGCTAAGTCCGGTCATCTCGTTATACTCCCACGCAAAGCAATCGATGTACGATCTAAGTAACTTTATTACCTTGCCCTAATCACAAGCCGATAAATTCTTATTTACAAAAGTCGACCTAGGAACACTACCATCTCCTATGTCTACCTCTTCTAAGGGGTCGGCCGATGCAAAACCTTGACCTAACTTCTCTACCTCGCTAAAATCTTCAATGGCTTCAGTGATACCGTCTTTGGAAGACCAATATTGCTCTACATGAGACTTTATCCAATCAAGATTGCTTTTACTTGACATGACAACTAGTTTAGAGACAATCGAGCTACACTAGCTGATTTTACAGAGACTGGAACAAACCTCTCCTCGGATACACTGACAAAATCGTAATCCAAGAGGTCTCTACCAGACAAACAATCTACATTATCATGCATGGCATCTATGGACACATCGGCCAAAGCAACCTGGGATGAAGTGTCAGCTAGTACAACCTCCACATCATCGCCATCCCACTGGATCAAACACTGGTGCAAGGTAGATGGAATACATCAATTTGCGTGAATCCAATCACACTCAAGTAGCACACTATAGTTACCTTGCACATCTACTATGAAGAACGTCATAGGTAATGTCTTGTTGCCCACCGTTAGCTCTAGAGAAAGTATACCCTTGGCCTCAGAGCTCTCGCCGTTGAAACCATTCAGCGTCAGGTTAGTCTTCATCAAGTCTTCCTCATTCTTGCCGAGCTTCTTCAAAAGAGAGTACGACATCAGGTTGATGGTGGCACCTCCATCTACGAGCATCCTTGATATTGGCTTGTCGTCGATGTGTCCTCGAATGTATAGAGGCTTCAAGTGATGAGCTGACTCCTTGGGCTTCTCGAAAACAGCTTCACGTGGGATGAGGTTTAGTTGAGCGACCTCGGCCTCATCTCCTAGCGGACCAAACTCAATGGGAAGCATCACCACATTCACATTCATCGGTTAAGGAAGGGGTCCCTCTGAGATGGGTGTGAAGTTTTCTTCTAGCATATCATCATCATCGCTTGGAGTGTGAGCCGAGTTGTCTACCACAACCGTATTGGGCTTCCATACTTGCTTTCGTTTTGGTCAGGGATGAATCTCCTCAAAAATCGTGTCTCTCATTTCTTGGGCTTGAAGACACTGTAGACACCTCTTCTGGGACTTGGTCATGCCTAGAGGTGCCCACAAAGGTTGTGGCTTTGTGCCAGGCACCATGAACTTGCTCCTGGAATTTCTGGCCAATGGGAATTACCCGGATTGGCCATGACAATTTTATGCTTAGTGGGGATACTTTCCTGTACTCTATCGATCAGACCAGCCATGGTGGGCCGGTCTGACCAGCCATTGTCGGATGACCAAAAACAGCCGGTCAGACCAGGGTGGTGAGGGCGATCTGACCGGCCCTGAGGCTGCGGTCAGACCGGCAGGCCCCTCCTTGGCTTTCTTCTGTGGTTCACCTCCGTTCTGCTCTAGTGCGATCCCCTTAGGGATTGGGACATCCTGGGAGCCCACTTTGACGATGATGGCCTCAAAACTCTGATCTGGTCATCTTGATGGTACGACGGACAAACGACTGAAGACATCACCTCCCGCAGTGCTCATTTGTCCCTGCATGTTATGGATCTCGGGTGGCACAAATGGAGCACCCATGAAGAAGTAAAGGAATGGGTAGCCAGCGGGCAGAAAGTAATATGGGCCGACTGCGCCATCGGGAACTGGTACAAAGGTGGAGGCATCGGTGGCTCTAGTGGTCTCACCCACCATGATCCGAACTCATTCCTTCGTGGAGGGTTCGGCCTCACTGGAGGTCCTAGCCGAGTGTTAGCCTTCTCGACCCTCTTCTTGTGCTTCTGGATCAGCATCTCGTAAGTCACCTTCAGTTTCTTGTGTGATTTAGCCAAATACATTGCATTGGTGTTCACCTTCCAAACCCCTACCTTGGGATTCTTCGGCACAAGCATATGCGGGCGATGTTCTCCAACTACGACCACTTTCCCCTTGGCTGATTCAGCCTGCTCGAGCCAAATTAGCACCTTCTTCCCGTCGAGGTCGATTGTGTTCACGGGGAAGGGGTCTTGGTCGAGTTTCATCTTGGGATTAGTGTCTAACTTTAATCATTCTTCCTCTATGGCCGATTGAACCTGTCAATGAAAAACATTGCAATCATTAGTAGACTAGGAATGTGAATATGCCACTTACAGTAAGCGTGTTTCTTCAAATCGTCAGAAATTGGAATGATGTGTCCCTTCGACAATCTGAGGAGTTTTTTATTCAACGAAAAATCAAATATCTTGTCACATTTGGTCACGTCAAACGCGTATTAGACTTCACTGGGCTGACTCTTAGTGGGAGACGACCGTAACTCGGAGCAAATAATGGGCTTAGACTTACTAGACCAAGTCTACTCCACGGTGTACATATCGGTAGAGTCATCCTCGCTTTCCGATGATTCCTCATCGAAGTGCTCCATGACGTGTACCTCGGCCTTGGGCTTGCTAAAGGTCTTAGTAAATTTTTATTCTTGGCTGGCCTTCCTAGACCAGAGCCTACTGCAAAACTTGACTAACCTCTAAGAAGTTCTGGCCCTAAGCTTATCCTTAAGCTCGGAATGTAAACCATTAAACGCTAAGTTGGCCAAATCCCACTTGGAATTGTTTAAGTTGAAACATAGGTTTTTGGTGTCTCTAAACCACCTAATGTAGTCGGATACGCGCTCATTATACTTTTGTTTAACCAATGTCAAGTGCGAGAGTCTAAGTTCAGTTTCTCCAATGTAAAAGTAATCGTGAAATTTCTACTCTAACTAGGCGCAAGTCTGAATGGAGTTCGGCGGTAGCGCCGAAAACCAAGTGAAAGCAGTGCCGAATAGCGGCAAGGAGAAGAGTCTAAGTTTAAAGGCATCCAACCCACTAGCTTCGCCACACTGCGCTAGAAACTAACCTATGTGCTCCTATGTGGTTTTCGTACCCTCGCCGTCGAATTTGGTGAACTCGAGAACCCTAAAACCACGAGGATATGGGATTGTGTCGTAATGGTCTAGGTAAGTCTTGTGGTAAACCCTAGTACGATCCCAGGGTGTGAAACCCATGCACTCTCTAAACAGCGTGCGAATACGCTCATCTATGTCATCTCTGCCTCTCTCTTTTGTGGGGCGTGACACGTGGCGGAATGCCAGCGTGTCGGCCGTATGGCTCTCCTCGATTGCCTCCTCTCATGGTGGCTCGTAATATGCGTCATTATCTAGCCTATGCGGGTGTGCAGGACCAAGAAGTGTGGGTATCACGGGTAGAGGCAGTGTAGGTGTTGGCGGAGGTGGCGCGTAAAATGCTACGGGGGCAGTTTGATCGGCCATAGGCCCGGTCTGATCGAATGCATAGTGGTCGGTAGGACCGGCCTGGTAACTGATCTGACTAACCGTTATCAGAGGCATTGGAGAACCAGAGTATGTGCCAAGTGTCGTGGGATGGCACACACCATTCTGACCAGGATGGATGCCGGTTGGACCGACGGTTGTCGGTGGCACAATCTGGCTTGCGTTGGTCTGACCGGCCAGAGGGCCGGTCTGACCGATAGGGATAGATGACGTCTCAGCCATAGATGGTGAAGCCAAAGACATGATACTCTTCCCGATACTCCCATCGGTTCTGCTGTAGATGTGATGAATAGGGGGTACACTAGCAATCGGAGCGAGAGAAGCAGACTCGGAAAAGCCGAATCTCTTAAACATTGCCTCCATCTCGGGCCCTAGACGATTCGTAAATGTGGCACTAACCACTTGATCTATGATTGTTGCTATCTTGTGTTCGATGTCTAGAGATGATAGAGGTGGAGGCGGTGTTACCTTATACATGGAGATGTTGGGGAGATCGAGGTGAGCTTTATGAAGCCCGCGTGAGTCTTCATGTAGCGTCCAAGCATGAGGGCGTGCAACTCCTTCGTCTTGGCCTCGATCTCAGCCCTATCTTCCTCGGAGATGTCATCGATGGTGGGGAGGATGGCATTGTCATCGTCAATCTCTGTGCTCCTTGCCATGTTCACCGATGTAGAGGGTACCATTGATGTAGTCATAGTAGTCGTACTCATCATCGGCGTAGTCATGCTTGGTGTGTATGTACCTAGCGGAGTCGCCAAAAAGTATGTTGACACTAAAATCTATCGATAAAGCACCAATGGACATTGACGTCAGTTCGACAATCAAAAAGTGTGCAGACGCCTAGGGGTGGCCCGCTAAACGTCACACGACACTGACATCGTGTCTTGACGACCCTTGACCGTGACAAGGGAATATGAGTGGAGTCGCCAAGCAATCAAACTGTACTAAAACAACACAATTCAACTAACCGAAGTGTAGGGAAAGCGATCAAACCGGCCAAAGCAGGGCCGATTGGATTGTGGTGAAGGGGTCGGTTAGACCGGCCTAAAGGCAGCGGTCGGAATAGCGATGTGGGGGGATGGTGCACGGACCAGATAAAAGGATGAACAAACCGCCTGCTCAAAGTTAGTCGAACAGACCTTGAGCCGCTGGTCAGACTGGCCATTGCCAGCACAACCTGGTCGGACCGGCATGTGTTGGCCTATCGGACAGACAAGAGATCGGTGACCACCATGGCTCACCGACATATGTGTTGATGATGAGGGATGATTGCGAAAACTCTTGGAGAAGACGATGGGGATGATAAAATCTGCAAAAACACTAAGAAATCAGAAGCAATTCGGTCTAGAGACCAAATTACCGATAAAAACGATAGAAATCCATTACGGGGATTAAACGGACGATTCACAAGTGAATCGACAAGGATTATTGTGATTACGATGCGATGGACGGATGGTTTACAGTGCAAACCAACAAAGATGGGCGTGGTAAGGCTACTCCTAGGGCAAGGAAAGGTAAAGGGTAAAAAAGAACGATTCAAGGGAATAATATATTGGATCTATTAGGGTTGGAGAGAGTCACTTTGAATCGGCATTGCCCCTATATATATATATATGGGATGGTCTTGTCATTCCTGGGCTCTAATCTAATTAAAAAATAAGTCCAAGTGGTAAAAATTGATTAGGGATAAAATTATCCCGAAACCAACTAAATCCCTTCAGACTCAGAGTGGGCCGGTCCGACCAGGCCTGCATGGCTGGTCTAATAGGGTCTCTATGGCCGGTTGGACCGGCCTGTGCCAGGATGCATATTTTTGGCCCAAATTACCAATTTTATACTTTTGGTAATTTTGACCATTAATGCCATTTTTTGTTATCAATAGGTTGGACTAGAGAAGACACTAGCTATGTTGCATGGGATGCTCAAGACTAATGAGGAGAGTATCAGGAAATCTCCAAATCATGTGATGATGGTTCAAAAGGAGAGCAAAAAGAGAAAGAGGAAGGGCAAGGATAATACTATAGATTCAATCTCTAGTGCGAAGTCTAAACCGACTGAAAAGTCCAAGTAGGGTCCTGCTAGCTTTGATTTGTGCCACCACTGCCACAAGCCTGGGCATTGGAAGCGCAATTGCAAGGTGTATCTAGAATAACAGAAGAACAAGAAGGGAAGTGTGACTTCCTCTTTAGGTATTAATGTTATTGAAATTAATCTTGCTACTCGTCCTAATGATTCATGGGTATTTTATACTGGTTTGATGATTCATACTTGCAAATCATTGTAGGGGCTGAGTAGAGTACGAAAGTGTACTAGTGGTGAGTTAGATGTCTGTATTGGGAATGGTGCAAAAGTTGTAGCATTGGACATCAGTGTTTATTCACTATCACTACTGTTGAGGGGAATACTTCATCCCTAGGACCTTCAATATTAAGAGACAAAGACAACTCATAAAGTTCTAAGCCAAAGACTTGTCTCCGAATTGATGAAGGTTTAAAGCCGAAGGGTTCATCCGAACCCTGGTCCGAAGATACCATACTGCGGTGGGAAACAACCAGAAGGATGGGACGTCTGCCTTATCTACATCCTTCGAACCCATTTTTCCTATTTTAGCCCTATTCAGCGTACCAAATAGTTTCCACTATGTTGGTTGTAAATGAGGGTAAAACAATCTTTTCCTTAGAGTTTTTACCTATAAATACCCCACTTCCCACCTTGTAATAGGCATCGAATATTCAGATATTCAATACATAACTTCGAACTACTTCGAGCTATTATCCTATACGAAGGCTTGAGATAGTCCGCTTCACAAACTCTTTGTTTGTTAGTTCTTAATCTTAGAGAACCTGTTAGCATAATATTTTACGCCAATAGTTGGTGCCATCCGTGGGGAACTTAGTTCTAAAAGCTAGTTCTCTGCCACTGACTGCACTTCGAAGAGCACTTGCGGATGGATTTTTGGAGTCTAAAGATTTCGCGCACCCTTCAGTAAGGGGCTTCCAAGTGTAGTTCGAAGGCCTTTTCTCGCCTTCCCAAATCATTCAAAGTCTTCGGTCTTCGGACCTTAACTTCGTAAGCCATGCCTCCCAAGCGGACCCTAGCCACCGATCCTCCTCGAAGGTCCCCTCGGACCAATGGTGCAGGACCCTTAGCCATTCCACAAACTCCCGAAGTGGTCATCAGACCTTGAGCACCCAGAGTTCCCCGAGCAGCTCCCTCGATGCTTCGAATTGATTATCCTAGTTCTCAAGACCCGGAGGTCCCCTCCGGAGGAAGCGAAGACCTTCCTAAGGATGTGGCTACCCAGATAGCACAGCTTCAGGAGGATGTAGCAAGGTGGAGGCAAGAGGTTGTAGATAGGCTTCGCCCTCAAGCCTTCACTCTTGCTTCGGAGGTGCCTCAAGACGATGGTCCTAGTAATTATCCCGAAGCTCTTCGAGTCCCAGAGGAGGTCAAGAATGCATCCTTTGACAATGAATCTCTGCTGCATCCGGACTTGCAGAAGGTGCCCTTCAACCCTAGGTTCAAAGCCTCGAAGTTGCACAAATACTCCGATGGGTCCGACCCCGGAGAGTTCTCTCATTCTTATGCCCTGGCAATAGAAGCCAGCGGAGGGGTGTGGAATATAATGGCGAAATGTTTCCCCCTCGTGCTGGAACATGTGGCTCTCCGTTGGTTCTAGTCTCTAAAGCCAGGATCAATCAGATCATGGGAGCAGCTGAAGAGGAAGTTCATGAGTAACTTACAGGGTACGTTCGTAGCCTCAATGTCCACGGGAAGCTTTTTCTAGGTGAAGCAGCAAGTAGGAGAGACCCTTCGGGAGTACTTTACATGCTTTGCCCACACCAAGTCCCAGATTAACGGCTTGTCTACCTCTTCGATAGTGGACGCAACGTGGGAAGGGGTGTTGAACCCAGACCTCCTTAGCAAACTTCACCGGAAGCTGGTGTCATCTGTAGCATAGTTAATGGCATACTTCGGTATGCCAAGGCAGAAGAAGGCTGCCTCCGAAGAACTATAGTGTCTGCACTAGTCCTCCTTCGAGAAGTGAAGACGGAGCCAGAAGTCCCGACTCCTCTACAATCCCCCCTTTATAATCGCTTCAATGATCATAGCAGGGGAAAGAAGTGCTTCCGCTCCGAGGAGTTAAATATTGCACCCTCCACCCCGAAGATGCCTTTCAATTTCAACAGGTGCAAGTTAACAAGGCAAGTACCTCGAAGCCTCAAGAGAAGATGGCTGGCAGGCGCCAGACTTTCTTCTGTTGTGTACATGGAGAAAATAGAATCCATAACTCAAAAGATTGTAAGTCCATATTGACCCTTCGGGGCGAGTATTTAGGGCGAAGCTCAGGGTGAGGTACTTCGGATCGGGCCACTCCAGTAGTGCGTTCGGAACCTGTATAGGCTGTGGCCCGAGCCAGCAATCCTGAAGCACCGATGCAGCTCCCGGTGGCCAACATTATGCTACCACCGAAGAAGGAGGATCCGCAAGATCGCGGCAAGCGGGTGGTCCTGCCCATCTCCAAAGGGGGCACCCTCGGTAATATGTCAAAGTGGCAGTGGAGGGACTATGTTCGCGAAGTAGGGCTTATAGGGACCTCGAGCTCGGCTGCAGAAATGCCCGAGTGGTCCCATGTACCTATTTCTTTTACTTCCCACGATGCTGCAGGGGTGAAATTCCCCCATGTTGTCCCCCTTGTCGTTTCAGCTGATATAGCGGGAGTTGAAGTCCAAAGGATATTGGTGGACGGTGGAAGCTCCGCAGATATACTCTTCGTCTAGGCCTTTGACCAGATGTGCATTCCTCAAAGGCACTTACTTCCGGCAGCTCGCCCACTCCAAGGTTTCGCAAGTCCTCCTCTCGATGCCCTCGGCCAGATAGGTCTTGAGGTTGCCTTCGGAGAGGGGCCCCTAGCTAGGGTTGAGGAGGTTATCTTCGATGTCATCGACGCCCCGTATGCCTACAACGCAATCTTCGGGAGGGGATGCTAAACCAATTCGAAGCTGTAGCACATCATAACTATATGTGTCTCAAGATGTCAACGCAAGGTGGAGTTCTCACTATTAAAGGAGACCAAGCTGTAGCCCGGAGAGAGGAGTATGGCCATGGTCCACCTTTGGAACCTCAGCAGGTGAATAGTGTGCTGGAGCACTCAGAGGAAGCTTCGGGGTCCTCAGACCCCTTGAAGGGCCCTTCCCTAAAGCCAAGCCCAGAAGGTGATGTGATCACAAAGATGATCCTAAAAGATGGCAAGGAATATCCAATCCAATTCAGCAAGGGGCTACCTTCGGAAATATCTACTTCGCTGGAGGAAGTAGTTAAAGAAAACATAGATATCTTCGCGTCGACCGACGAAGATATCCCGGAGTTGACCGGAGCATCATCGAGCACAGTTTGCTTGTCAATCCGAAGGCTCGACCAGTTCGCCAGGGGCTCCATAAGTTGTCAACTGAAAGGGCAGACCTCGCTAAGGCGGAGGTGGAGAAATTGCTGAGGGCTGGAATTATCAGGGAAGTATCCCACACGGAGTGGTTGGCTAACCCCGTTTTTGTCAAGAAAA
Source organism: Zizania palustris (assembly GCA_019279435.1). NCBI lineage: Eukaryota > Viridiplantae > Streptophyta > Magnoliopsida > Poales > Poaceae > Zizania > Zizania palustris. Next base: position 63,542,649 of record JAAALK010000285.1, on the reverse strand, counting down.
AGGGCTCCGGCAAGTGGCGCATGTGCATCGACTTCACATCACTAAATAAAGCATGCTCGCGAGACCCCTACCCTATGCCCCGTATCGATCAACTTGCGGATTCTACGGCTGGCTCTGAACTTCTAAGCTTCCTAGACGCATACTCCGGTTATCATCAAGTTTGGCTAAAGCGCGAAGATGAAGCCAAGATGAGTTTCATAACTACTTCCGGAGTATTTTGTTATGTTCGAATGCCTTTTGGCTTGCGGAATGCCGGGGCTACTTTTTCACGTTTTATTGCTAAGGCTCTAGGTAACCAGATAGGTGGAAATGTCGAAGCCTATATGGATGACATTGTAATAATGAGTATTGTAAAGCACCAGCATAATCTAAACTTAGTATAAACTTTTGAGAGCCTCCGAGCATGTGGAGTTCGCCTCAACCCTGAAAATGTATATTTGGGGCGCAAGCAGGAAAATTGTTAAGGTACTTAGTTTCGAGTAGAGGAATCAAAGCTAGCCCGACGCAGATAAGTGCATTGCAAGGAATGGCTCCACCAGAAAATATGTAGCAAGTCCAAAAGCTGATAGGACATCTCGTAGCCCTCAGTAGATTCCTGGCTAGATCAGTAGAGCGAAGCCTCCCGATATTTAAAGCACTAAAGGGGACCAAGAGTTTCAAGTGGACACCGGAGTGCCAGAAAAGCTTCGATGATATTAAAGATTATCTCAGGAATCTATCAAAACTTACTGTGCCCCTCCCATAAGAAAATATCCTTCTTTATCTTGCAACAACGAGCTCCGCAGTAAGTGCAATGCTGGTTAGGGAAATAGAGCTTAAAGGAAAACTGGTGCAGAACCCAGTATACTTCATCTCAAAAGCTTTGTCCGAAGCAAAGACAAGATACTCCGAGCTCAAAAAATTTGTTTATGCTTTGGTAATGGCCTTGCGGAAGCTAAGGCATTACTTCTTAGCACATAATCTGATTGTCCCTACCTCGTATCCCCTTGGTGATATGCTTCGAACAAAGACTCCACAGGTAGGATCGGAAAGTGGGCTGTCGAGCTAGCCCCCTTCGGTATTTCCTTCACGGCAATAACAACTATCAAGTCCCAAGTCATAGCTGACTTCGTGGCCGAGTGGACTCCATCCGCAGTTTGGGCTCCAGAAGAAACCTCTGAAGGTCTATGGACAATTTTTTTCTGATGGAGCCTATCAGGCATCTGGTGCCAGAGCTGGAGCTATAATAATATCACCGTCAGGGCAGAAAGCCATGTATTCTACGAGGCTCAACTTTAAAACCACCAACAATATTGCAGAATACGAAGGGATCCTGCTAGGCCTCCGAAAGGCAAGGGCACTTGGAGAAACAAGAATTATAATAAAAACAGATTCCCAAGTCGTCGCAGTGCATGTTGACAAGAGCTTCCAAGCTAGGAATCCTCATCTTGCAAAGTATTTAGAAGAAATCCGCAAGACTGAAGCATTGTTTAAAGGAATTTCTATTGAAGCATCCCTTGAGCGGATAATCAAATTACAGATATTCTAGCGAAGGCTGCAGCCGGAGCATTAGACGTCCCAGAGGGCGCTTTTTATGAAGAACTTATCAAGCCTACGGTGCATCAACTACCCTCCGGAGAAGTCTTTTGCATTCCAGTCGTCGATTGGTGGACTCCAATTTTGGATGTTTTCTGAAGGTCTAGATTTTCGAAGGCTCCAAGCAAGGGCTTGAAATTATGAGCTTGTCAACGGAATACTTTATAAAGACGGAGTTTGTTCTCCCCTACTACGGTGCATCTCACAACCCGAAGGCTAAGATATACTTCGGGAGATTCACGAAGGCCTGTGCGGCAGCCATCTAGCCCCTCATGCTCTAGCGGGAAAAACACTTCGTCAAGGGCTTTATTGGCCAACAATTGTAAGAGATGCAGAAGAATTGGTTCGAACCTGCCAAGGGTACTAGTGGATGGGAAGGCAGATCCATCGTCCACTGACACCTCTTCAAGTTATCGCTCCAGTATGGCTAATGGCGCGATGGGGAATGGATCTCATCAGCCCTTTTCCAATGGCAAAAGGCAGCTTGAAGTTTGCGGTGGTAGCAATCGAATATTTTTCTAAATTGGTCAAAGCTGAACCCCTAACTGCTATCACTTCAAGAAATGTACAAAAATTCTTTTGGCAGAATATCATTTGCAGGTTCGGAGTGCCTAGGGAGTTAACTATTGATAACGACACTCAATTTGAAGCCAAGCCCTTTAAAGAGTTTTGCGATGGCCTGGGCATTGAGTTATGCTTCGCAGCTGTTCGCCACCCCCAATCCAATAGAGCCGTCGAGCAGGCAAATGGAAATATTCTCTCCAGTTTGAATCGAAGGATTGTTGGGTTAGCTAAGGGGCTATGGACCGAAGATCTTCCTAAGATTTTATGGTCCATTTGGACCACTCAAGCTACGTCCATAGGCTTCACCCCATTTAGGCTGTTATTCGGAGATGAGGCCATGACTCCTATGGAGCTTAAAGGTGGATCCCTTCGTGTAACGAAGCCCGGTAATGATGATGGAAGAAGCACTTCGCTGGACTTGTCAGAAGAAACAAGGCTTCGAGCTGTCGCCAATCTAACGAAGTACCAAGACCAAACGAAGGCATGGTATGACCCGAAGATAAAAGTGAATGAGCTTAGACCGGGTCATTTGGTGTTGCGAAGTGTAATCGCTCCAGGAAGCTAGGAAACAAATGGGAAGGACCATATATTATCCTACGCTCACAGTGCCCCGGGTCATTTAAGTTAGCTAATTTAGAAGGGAAAGAGTTGAAGCATGCATGGCATGCAGAGCACCTTAAATGTTATTATGCTTAGGGGATCCTTGTAAACAATTGTAAAGTACCTTTCTAAGTTAAATAAAGATGGTGGTTCGAATTATGCTTACTCTTCAAATATTCCTTACCCGTGGTGGACGCATCAGGGGAATGGAGATGCTTGCGGAGATAAGCATCTTTCATCGGAACCCAACAAAAACGGCCTTGGAACCATCGGTTCAAGGATTCCGTATAAGACCCAAAGGTGGCCAAAGCCTACGGATTCTAGGCTCTGGCTTGTTAGGATCCGTAGAAGAGTCTAAGGACTTTAAAAGAATAGATTTCCGGCCTCCGGATTCGAAGCATCTGTAAAAGAGCCGAAGGTGGCCAAAGCCTATGGATTCTAGGCTCCGGCTTGTTAGGATCCGTAGAAGAGTCTAAGGACTTTAAAAGAACATATTTCCGGCCTCCGGGTTCAAAGCATATGTAAAAGAGCCGAAGGTGGCCAAAGCCTATAGATTCTAGGCTCCAGCTTGTTAGGATCCATAGAAGAGTCTAGGGACTTTAAAAGAACAGATTTCCGGCCTCAGGGTTCGAAGCATCTATAAAAGAGCCGAAGGTGGCCAAATCCTATGGATTCCAGGCTTCGACTTGTTAGGATCCGTAGAAGAGTCTGACTTTAAAGAACAAATTTCTGGCCTCTGGGTTCGAAGCATCTGTAAAAGAGTCGTAGGCGACCAAGCAATAAGGTTTCAAGGCTCTGGCCCAATGAAACACTTCTTAAAGTCCTAAGCAACTATTATCGGAGCTTACAAGTATAGACTTAGTTCCGAAATTTATAAACATCACAATACGAACGTGTAGTTCGAAGAACTCTACGAAAGAGTAGAATATGATTACCAAGTGTTATGCGAAGCATTAGGTTGTTATATCAATCATTGTGTCTGACGGACCTTATCGCATTGCGTATGGTCCCCCACCCACAAGGCGGGGTAGGGGAATAAGGAACAATCAAATGATGCTTCTGAAACAGATTATATTAATTGGGTAATCATATTACATTACATCATGAAAAATTCTAGTCTAAGCCCAAATAAAAGCGGAGACCCCTCCGACCTCTAGAGCTCTTCTAGGACCGCTTCGGCCTTCGGAGCGCGGAGTTCTCAAAACTTTCCTCTTAGTTTGAGTTCTTTTCTTCTTCGAAGCTTGCATATTTTTCTGCTCTTCTTGAAGTTCAGCCCAGGATAGAAGTCTTTCAGAGCTAGCCTCTGTTGGGTCTTTGACTTGGTACTCCGAGTCAGACCAATCTACATACTCTGAGGATGAAGATGCTACTTCCTTATCATCTCCTTTAATATAAGCTAGGACTTCGCTTTGAATATCAGGTGCTATTTCCCTTTGCTCCCCTCGAGGAACAGAAAAGCGCGAATGCCGGTAAGGCCTTAAGCTTTCAAGGATAGCCCACTGCTGGAGAAGCCCTTCGTTAAGCTACAATACTTCGAAGTCAGGCTCCTAAGTACATAATAAAACCTAAAAATAAACACCCAAAAAACGACTTCTCATTTATAAACTTTTCATTCATTAAGATAAAGGGCTTTACAAGACTTCTTGTACATGCTTAAGCGCCCAACGAAGCTAGACCTACGGGTCGGTTGGTGGAGCCGGTGGAGTCAAAGCCGGAGGCTTTTTCTAACCCTGCTTCTGCAGATTAGCCGCATCGATCCAAGTCTTGGCTACAGCTTCGTGATCTGTTTTCTAGGTCGCCCGGAAGGCATCCCAGGCAGAAGACACATCCAAAGAAGGACGCAACAAGTCTTCGTCGGTGAAGCCTACAGGCATCGAACTCCCCACTGAAGCAAGAGAAACCCCGACGGCTTCGAGGTGTCGAAGGACTCTGATCCCGGCTACTTGCCCGGAGATCTCTTCGTACCGAGTCCCGGAGGCCTTCATCATCCTTGTCGCCGCTTGGATCATCTTCAGCTTCCGTTCAAGGGACTCACTTGCCGTAGCTGAAGACGAAGGGCACTTCGTACCAAATATTCTAGAACACCCCGGAGGGTGTCCATCGTTTGATCAGCTATTACTATGTGCTGCTCCTCGGCCTTCGTTAGCTCAGCAGCAGAAACAGAGTTTTCAGCTATCCTTGATAACAAGTAGTTCTTTTGAGATAGCCCTTGTTTGACTGAATTATGAAGTTCTACTAGCTGAGCGCTGGAGTGCGACTCTACCTTTCGAAGCCTTTCAACTTTGGCCCTTAGCACCATACGCTCAGCTTGGATTTCTTCCATTGAAGATCTGAGTGCAGCGCAGGTCTGCTGTTTGGACCGGAGTGCTTCGTCCACAATAGCCTTCGCCCTCCACTCTTCAAGGAGCTCCTCCTACAATTGTAAAGTCTTATATTCGGAGCCTGTGAGGACATTTTGGAGAGTTGTAACCTTCCTCTTGAGCCGATTGGTTTCGAGCTCATTGGAAGTCGCTGCCGCTCTAGCGAGGACAAATTGCTGCAAAAAGCAAAGTGAGTACAAGGCAATTTTTATTAACTAAATATATTTGTTGTATGTTGCATACCTGAAGGGTGGCCCTTTCGAGGGCCAAGTCGATCTCCGATCCACTGGCTTCACTCAAGATAGAAACTGGTTTGAAGCTCCCGACCTCTTGGCACTTATCTGCCAAAGGTTCCAAAAGGGTTCTGAGCCCTGTCCGCTGCTCTAGGAACAGAGTCAATAGAGGAAGCCAAGACAGGGCCCGTCGATCATCTTCAGCAGGATTTTCTTCTGAAGCGCTCACTGAAGGGTCGTTAGATGATGACGTCGTCGTCAAAGAAGGGAGAGGGCCAAGACCTGTCTTGCCCTTACCTCTCCCTGGTACAAAAATCGGAGCTGCTACTTCGGCTGGAGTGGATCCTCCTTCGATCGTCGCTCCTTCGGGTAGAGTCACTTCACCCGAAACAACTTCGGTCGTCGGAGCCACTACCTCAACCGGAGCCTCAACTCCGAGTGGAACCGAAGCTT